>CM020004.1:16167989-17367989 GCA_009771035.1 Lupinus albus | reverse complement strand
AATGCAAAAAAAAAAAGGGCCCGCTGAGATTTCAAAACAAAAATCTCAGGCAAAATTCAGGGCTAAACAAAACGCACTATCAATGACCACCAAAAGGACAATTCGAAATCCTCTCGCTTAGATTATCGCCTAAATATTAGACTTTCACTCATTCCATCATAAAAATCCAAAACTTCAGTAGTTGAATGTCATGTCAGAAAATTGTTGAAATAGGACAACAGAGATAGGAGAAAGGAAAAGGAGTTTGGGAAACACTTATTCGAGCCTATATTATTTTTCTTGGTAACCATTAACCATGCCAAGATACAAGCTTAAAAGACCTTGTTGAGGATTCGATTTGCCTAAGGTATGCACTTGGGCGGAGAAACACTGACTCTATTAATCTCGTAAAGTTTTGACGAAAATATCTCACTTTTAATGCATTAGATTAAATTCCAACCACTCATCACCATCACTACCACATCAACACACAAAAAAATCAAATCAAATTTGCATGATCTTTTTTTAAGTATTTCTTTTTAAAGAGTTGCGCATGAAAACAAACTCACGACAAGTGGAAATCAAGATAAGGATGTCAGTCCAAACTGGGGCAACTTATGGGGTATGATTTGAGTTCTCGAATCAAAAGTACCAAGAAACCCATAACTGAGGCAAGACTGAAGTTACTCCTCACGGATCAGTCCAAAATCTCTCAACCAAGCAAACACAAGATATCGCATTCTCACCTTCAGGCTCTGAAAGATGATCAATGATGCGACACATTTAACTCTGTCACATTTGAGGGTGTTAAAAAAAAAAAACAAACAAACAAAGAATAAAGAAGGAGTGCTAGGTTGAAAACCCACAAGGGCAACCTAGGAAAAGGACAGCAATGCTAAGCCGAAAACCTCCAATGGCGACTTAGTATCAAAATAAAAAGAGAGAATTCCCGACAAGTACCTACACTAGGTACTCTGGGCAAAAATTAGGGAAGAGAAATGAACACCATCTAGTGAAGACTCATTGTTGCTCATCCTCAACTGTGCAAACTGGGGTAGTTTTCGATGTCAGAATCACAACCTCCATTTGGAAAGATTCTCACCAAATCATTGGCAGGATACTGGGGCAATTTATTGGAATCATACTCTTCCAATAAATTCTTTACAATATACTGGGGCAGTTTATTGGAAGATCATATTCTTCCAATAAACTCATAACATGACACTGAGACAAAATGGATGGTAAGGTGCTGGCAGATAGTCCCTTTCAACAAAGATCAACATGGATCGCATTTCAGTCGAGTCCATATAAAACCAATTTGTTTGATCATAACCTCAAAAACTAGAACATCTAAACATGCATTACTCATACATGACATCGCATGCATGACCACATCATAACATGCTCTCAAGAATTCAAAATCATTACTTTATATACTTAACTTTCCAGGACCCCGAGCAAGATGTGATTTTATAACTTTCCAGGACCCCGAACCTGACGTGATTCTATAACTTTCCAGGACCCCGAACCTGACGTGATTTTATAACTTTCCAGGACCCCGAGCCTGATGTGAATCTCGAGCCACTGAGAGCTCGCAAATTTATTTTCTCTCTCGAGCCACTGAGAGCTCGCAAATTTATTTTTCTGCCTCGAGCCACTGAGAGCTCGCAAATTTGTTTTATTGTCTCGAGACACTGAGAGCTCGCAAATTTAATTTTCCGTCTCGAGCCACTAAGAGCTCGCAAATTTAATTTTCCGTCTCGAGCCGCTGAGAGCTCGCAATTTACTTTTCTGTCTCGAGCCACTGAGGGCTCGCAAATTTATTTTACTGTCTCGAGCCACTGAGAGCTCGCAATTTATTTTTAGGTCTCGAGCCACTGAGAGCTCGCAATTTATTTTTAGGTCTCGAGCCACTGAGAGCTCGCAATTTATTTACTGCCTCGAGCCACTGAGTGCTCGCAAATTTATCTTTGTCTCGAGCCACTGAGAGCTCGCAATTTATTTTACTGTCTCGAGCCACTTAGAGCTCGCAAATTTATTTTTCTGTCTCGAGCCACTGAGAGCTCGCAAATTTGTTTTATTGTCTCGAGCCACTGAGAGCTCGCAAATTTAATTTTCCATCTCGAGCCACTGAGAGCTCGCAAATTTAATTTTCCGTCTCGAGCCACTGAGAGCTCGCAATTTACTTTTCTGTCTCGAGCCACTGAGGGCTCGCAAATTTATTTTACTGTCTCGAGCCACTGAGAGCTCGCAATCTATTTTTAGGTCTCGAGCCACTGAGAGCTCGCAATTTATTTACTGCCTCGAGCCACTGAGTGCTCGCAAATTTATCTTTGTCTCGAGCCACTGAGAGCTCGCAATTTATTTTACTGTCTCGAGCCACTGAGAGCTCGCAAATTTATTTTTCTGTCTCGAGCCACTGAGAGCTCGCAAATTTGTTTTATTGTCTCGAGCCACTGAGAGCTCGCAAATTTAATTTTCCGTCTCGAGCCACTGAGACCTCGCAAATTTAATTTTCCTTCTCGAGCCACTGAGAGCTCGCAATTTACTTTTCTGTCTCGAGCCACTGAGGGCTCGCAAATTTATTTTACTGTCTCGAGCCACTGAGAGCTCGCAATTTATTTTTAGGTCTCGAGCCACTGAGAGCTCGCAATTTATTTACTGCCTCGAGCCACTGAGTGCTCGCAAATTTATTTTTGTCTCGAGCCACTGAGAGCTCGCAATTTATTTTCTGTCTCGAGCCACTGAGAGCTCGCAAATTTATTTTACTGTCTCGAGCCACTGAGAGCTCGCAAATTTATTTTATGTCTCGAGCCACTGAAAGCTTGCAAATTTATTTTCTGTCTCGAGCCACTGAGAGCTCGCAATTTATTTTATGTCTCGAGCCACTGAGAGCTCGCAAATTTATTTTCCGTATCGAGCCACTAAGAGCTCGCAATTTATTTTTATGTCTCGAGCCACTGAGAGCTTGCAATTTACTTTATGTCTCGAGCCACTGAGAGCTCGCAAATTTATTTTTCGTATCGAGCCACTGAGAGCTCGGAATTTATTTTTCTGTCTCGAGCCACCGAGAGCTCGCAAATTTATTTTCCGTATCGAGCCACTGAGAGCTCGCAAACTTATTTTATGTCTCGAGCCACTGAGAGCTCGCAATTTATTTTTATGTCTCGAGCCACTGAGAGCTCGCAATTTATTTTTCTGTCTCGAGCCACTGAGAGCTCGCAATTTATTTTCTGTCCCGAGCCACTGAGAGCTAACAAATTTATTTTACTGTCTCGAGCCACATAGAACTCGCAATTTATTTTTCTGTCTCGAGCTACTGAGAGCTCGCAAGTTTACTTTATGCCTCGAGCCACTGAGAGCTCGCAAATTTATTTTTTGTCTCGAGCCACTGAGAGCTCGCAAATATATATTTTTTGTATCGAGCCACTAAGAGCCCGCAAATTTTTTTTACTGTCTTGAGTCACTAGGAGCTCGCAAATTCATTTTATCGTCTTGAACTACATGTGCTCGCATACTTATTTTTATTGTCTAGAGCGACACATGTACTCATTCATTCTTGTTCTAACTGTTGCATTGTGTCCGTTGTCTAGGCCTGGACTAAATTCATGTTCATTTCTTTACTAGTTACTTACTATGATAGCATACAAACTTCAGTTTACTTGCTTTCAAATAAGGAACAAGTAAAGAGGGGCAGCTGTGAACACCCAATTTTGTCCGGCCTGTATAAAAAATACTTAAAATTCAAAACAGGAACATTAATTGAAAAATTGCATATTTTCAAAATGTTATGGAACCAATTTTATAGCTCGAGTTATTGACTCTGAATTATAGTTAAAATGTTGGTTAAAGGTTTTGTTTTTTTAACTTATAAAAAAACTTCCAGTTTCCACAAAATGAAAAAGATCAATCAAAAAAGGAAAAAGAAAATAAAATGCGAAAGGTAAGAAGAAGTGGCACCTTTGGTGTAATTTTATTATGAACTTTGTGATGTAAACTTGCATAATAATATGGTAATTAATCACAACAAAGTGGTCATACAATCGTGTATCATATCGGGAATTAGTGCCTTATTGCTCCCAATAGTAAAACAACCCAAGCTAGCTGAACTTTTTGTTATGGCAATTACAAAAAAGGAATATAAACATTACAACCCAATAACACACAGTATGCTTTGTTAACATCAATGAATGAAACATGGAAGCAAGAGGTGATTGCCACAAACAAATGATTCAGCCTGGGAAGATATGCCGCCAAGGAGGTTCTTGAGAGAGGATCATCAACATGTTCAATGACCGCTAATAATGCAGGGAACCGTAGCACCTGGAAAACGGATTTATTGGACTTGGAGCTAATGAGATCTTGAGTTGAGGGCACTAATAACCATAATCTAGTTCCTGATGTTGCTTTTGCTTTCTCGATACTCACATGCCACAACAACATAGTAAATCAACGATAGCTAGTAGGGATGGTAGCATATTGATGGATTCCCCTACCATACAAATGGTGGGTTTGACTCATCCTCTGCAGCTTTATTGAAATGGAATCAACCTGTATTTCACAATAATGGAAGCCATGAAACATAAGCAAATCAGAATTCACACCATGCAGTTACAAATGCAGGGATGAGAATTGATGAAATAGTATTAAAAGAAAAGGGGAAAGAGAATACGTGATTCAGCTATATCAATCAACAAAATTCCAAAGACAATGGTACTAAATAATTGCAAACCAAGCATCATATCATAGTTTCAGTTACAGGCAACAGTGATAATTGGCAGCCTTAATACGGAAATTAAAGAGGCAAACCAAGGGTCCTCATCAGCCAACAGAAAATGGAATAATCAGGGACATTTCAATTAAACATCTTTACAACAATAAGTAAGCAGCAAATGAGCCATCAAGAGGGGAAAATCAGAAAAGCAGTTACAATCCAAGTCACAATCAGTATCAGTAATGGTAATGCTGAGCAGTTTTTTTTAAAGGAAAAATCAGAATAATGTTACACATAGTGGCAACTCAAGAGACCTCACAAGGTTAACAAACAGCCTCAAGTTAACTATAAAGAAGCCATCTCTCATATACAAAAAAAGGGGGGGGCTAAGTTAATAACCTCTGATATGTCTGCCTCTCTTTATCCTATCAATGCTCAGAAATTCCAACACACCTAATACATACCACACATAGCAAGCCAGAAGAACAAGCTACCCATCTTGATACCATCAAGAAATAGATATCATTCATCTACCTCTCCACCATACAATCAGAAACACAATAGAGATAAACACCTCTCTTATGCACAATTCATTCAATAGAAAGAAAACCCAAATATCACACAACATTCAGAAACATACTTACACATACTCTCGCATCACATACATGAGCATAGGGAGAAGCACCACATAATACACATACTAATATCACAACAACCAGATAGACACATACACACAACAAAAGCATCCCATACAACACATGTAACACCCCAAATTTTAATCTTTAAAATTATAGTAACAGTCCTGGAAGCTTCGCTTGAGCGAGAGTTGTCTCGCCTGGGCGAGAAATGGCAATTTTGGGCTGTTGACACAGTGTAATCGATTACACACTTCTGGTAATCGATTACATCGTATTAAAAACATCAGATATGTGAATCTGACACAGTGTAATCGATTACACACTTCTGGTAATCGACTACAAACTGCTGGTAATCGATTACACTCTGCTGGTAATCGATTACACTCTGCTGGTAATCGATTACACTCTGCTGGTAATCGATTACACTCTGCTGGTAATCGATTACACTCTGCTGGTAATCGATTACACTCTGCTGGTAATCGATTACACACTTCTGGTAATCGATTACATCGTATTAAAAGCATCAGATATGCGTATTTTTCACGTTGTAATCGATTACACCATGTTGGTAATCGATTACAACCCGACGACACCTCTTTAAAACAGAAACCTAAACACATTTTTGAGTTAGAACTTCGAAGAGAAGAGAGAAAGAAGAGTTTTTCAAGAGCAAGGAGCCTTAGGACTCATCTTGGAGCTTGAGAAGAGGTAAACCTCTTGTTACTAACTCTTCTTCTTCCTCTCTAACTTGTTTTGGGTATGTTGGATTTATTTTCAAAACATGAGAAACCATGGAAACTCATTCTTTAGAGTTATGGTTCGTTTTATGTTATTTTTATCTTGTAAACTCTTGGTTTAGAGTTGGTATTTGATGAATGGAAAGTTTTATGGGTTATTCATGAAAAACCCCAAAAACCCCCAAAATGAGAATATGAGTATAAAGAGAAAGAGATGAAATGCTAGATGTGGATAATGAGTAGTGCTTTAATGTTGTTATATGAGATGAACATGTATGCTTTAATATTTAGAAACTTGTATTGAAGTAGTTTTGGAAATATTGAAATATGAGATGTTATGCATGTTTTAGATGGTTGAATATTGATGATGAATATTTTGTATGATTAAATGATGCAAAATAAGTTGTTTATGTGATATTTGGAATAAATGACTAACATTGTGGTTATTGGTGGAAATGAGGAAAGATCCTAAGGTTGGAGGAAATCGCGGAGTAGACTTTTAAAGTTACTCGAAACTGATCTCCAACGCTCACCGAGGTAAGGGATAAGTGGCTCTAATTCATACTCACTGATGTGAACGAGGTATGTGAAAGAGGTAATGTGTTGTAAGTTTGATTGTTGTTACCCTACCCGAATAGGGAGTGGTTTATTGTTGTTACCCTACTCGAAGAGGTAGTGGTTGACTGTTATTGTGTCCTACCCGGAGTGGTAGTGAACTGTTTGTTGTGTCCTACCGGAGTGGTAGTAGACTGTTATTGTGTCCTACCTTAATTGGTAGCGGACTGTTATCGTGTCCTACCCGGAGTGGTAGCGGACTGTTGTTGTGTCCTACCCGGAGTGGTAGTGGACTGTTATTGTTATCCTACCGGGAATGGTAGTGAAGAATTGTGAACTAGACCTACCCGATGTGGTATGGAGTATAACACTAGACCTACCCGATGTGGTATGGAGCATAACACTAGACCTACCCGATGTGGTATGGAGTATAATACTAGACCTACCCGATGTGGTATGGAGTATAACTAGACCTACCCGATGTGGTATGGAGTATAACACTAGACCTACCCGATGTGGTATGGAGCATAACACTAGACCTACCCGATGTGGTATGGAGTATAATACTAGACCTACCCGATGTGGTATGGAGTATAACTAGACCTACCCGATGTGGTATGGAGTATAACACTAGACCTACCCGATGTGGTATGGAGTATAACACTAGACCTACCCGATGTGGTATGGAGCATAACACTAGACCTACCCGATGTGGTATGGAGTATAATACTAGACCTACCCGATGTGGTATGGAGTATAACACTAGACCTACCCGATGTGGTATGGAGCATAACACTAGACCTACCCGATGTGGTATGGAGTATAATACTAGACCTACCCGATGTGGTATGGAGTATAACTAGACCTACCCGATGTGGTATGGAGTATAACACTAGACCTACCCGATGTGGTATGGAGCATAACACTAGACCTACCCGATGTGGTATGGAGTATAATACTAGACCTACCCGATGTGGTATGGAGTATAACTAGACCTACCCGATGTGGTATGGAGTATAACACTAGACCTACCCGATGTGGTATGGAGTATAACACTAGACCTACCCGATGTGGTATGGAGCATAACACTAGACCTACCCGATGTGGTATGAAGTATAATACTAGACCTACCCGATGTGGTATGGAGTATAACTAGACCTACCCGATGTGGTATGGAGTATAACACTAGACCTACCCGATGTGGTATGGAGCATAACACTAGACCTACCCGATGTGGTATGGAATATAATACTAGACCTACCCGATGTGGTATGGAGTATAACAGTAGACCTGCCCGATGTGGTATGGATGATGAACTAGACCTGCCCGATGTGGTATGGATGATGAACTAGACCTGCCCGATGTGGTATGGATGATGAACTAGACCTGCCCGATGTGGTATGGAGATGTAATTTGATCTACCCGAGGTGGTAGGAGATTATAGTGTGAAAGAACTCGGTGAATACGATTAATGATGAATACGACATATGAGAAACAAGGACGTTAAGAGCGAAAGTCATATGCATGCTATAGGATATATATTATGAGATATATATACTATAGGGTGAATATGAATGTTGGAAATGAAGACGTTAAGGATAAAAGTAATATACATGCTATAGGATATATAGTTTGGGATATATATATACTATAGTGTGGATATGAATAATGAGAAGAACGATGCTTCGAATGAACATAACATGCATGCTATAGAATATATATTATGGGATATGTATTCTATAGGATGAATATGGATAACGTAGAAATGAACGAAAGAAGAGATGAATGTTTGCATTTACGTAATTGCGTTTATAATTTATATTAAAGTTTAATCGTATTTGAAATGTGGATTATCATGTGATGTTAGTTTTTAAACTAATGACTTACTCCCTTTTGTTTTGTGTGTCGTTTATGATAATCCCATTGTAGGTAAATGAAGGACTTTGAGGATGAAGCTCAATTAGGAAGCTTTTGTGTTTAATTACTCGCTTGTCTGTATTGCTAAGTGACGTTGTAGTTGATTTAATAGTATTATGGGATGACTGTAAATCCGTTTAGATCAATACGGATATGTGTAGTTATGGGCTTTATAACCTTGGGAGACCCATAACTGGTTGTATGTGGTAAATGCTATTTGAATGAATTATGTTTTTCCGCAACATAAATTTGTATGATAAGAAAATAGGGTAAAGAGTATTTTCGAAAATGATACTTGAGAGTTTTCAATGAAGGTGACGACTGTATGTAAGAAATGATTAAAATAAATGAAAAATTTTCAAGGGTAAAAATCGGGTCGTTACAACACATCATATAGCAATCAGCTAACATACAACAGAGTCCATACACTCATACATTCCAACAACACACAAACTATCCCTCGTGCAATAACCATAATATATTATGCAATCATCTACCTCTCCACCACACAATCAAAAGACACAAACAAAAGAACGTACCTATAGATGCAACCCATATACCTATCACATACACAGGCAGAGAGCAATCAGCAAAAAAAGAAACATAAGAGATCATATGCAAACAGATAAGAATTGGAGAGCAGTCCCAAGCACGCAACACATAACTGTCATGTGTCACATTCATACCACACCTACAACATCAACATTAACAACAACAATTTTTCAGCATCAATTGCAGTGTACAACATAAACAGTAAGCAAAATAACCAACCGATACTAGAAGGATACGATATAACCCATAGGTGAGGAAGTAAAGAAGACGAAATAAGATGAATGGAACCTGTAATACATTCGTCGCCTCTTCATCGGCGAGAAAAAACCACCATGAGTGCTCATCCTTATGCTTCGCCGGCACGAAAACGCCGCTGCTCCGTCCACCGTTTCCACCGTCGCCGCTACCACCGGAGATAGAGAAGAGGATAAAGAGGATGCTTCTCAGTTCCATCGCGAATACTAAGAGAAATGAGTTGGCTCCAACGAGAGCACCTCTTCACGGCAGAACCGCCATTGGGGCTTCTCGCCGCTGCTTTCACCGTTGAAGAAAACCCGCGACATCGTCATCTTCTCCCTAGCCATGGCTTCCATCGTCGGCGAAGAGAGAAAACGAGATGGGGGAGAAGGAGAAGGAGAAAAAGAAAGGGAATTAGGGATTTGCCCCTCCACTTGTTTCGGGTCAAAAATGAGAAAGGGATGCTAGATAACCCATGGGCTTAAGGTTTTTTTTATTTTTATTATTACTTATTATTTATTTCATAAATTTACTTATCTAACCCTTTTATGGGTATATCACTATATGTTAGTTCAGAAATATATTTCATATATTATCCATTATTAAAAATGGTTAAAAAAATTATTGGAGATTATGTTAGCATTTTCGTATTAAAACTATATGATAATAATTATTATTGTATTATTTAACCAAACGATTTTAAATGGAATTTTTATAGCAAGGTTAGGGCCCGTGTTGTCTCTAAATTCTCTGAAAATGGGAATGAGGTCTACGACTAGTGTCGTCTCTAAACTATTAATTCCATATCAAATATTTCAAAAATAATCATTATTTATTCAAGTGATTTTAAACGGAGTTTATAGCAAGGTTATGACCCGTGTTGTCTCTAAATTCTCTGAAAATGGGAAGGAGGTCTATGACCAGTGTCGTCTCTAAACTATTAATTCCATATCAAATATTTCGAAAATAATCATTATTCATTCAAGTGATTTTAAACGGAGTTTATAGCAAGGTTATGACCCGTGTTGTCTCTAAATTCTATGAAAATGGGAAGGAGGTCTACGACCAGTGTCGTCTCTAAACTATTAATTCCATGTCAAATATTTCAAAGGAAATCTATTTTTATTATTTAAACGAACTTCAAATGGAATTTTTATAGCAAGGTTAGGGCCCGTGTTGTCTCTAAATTCTCTGAAAATGGGAAGGAGGTCTACGACCAGTGTCGTCTCTAAACTATTAATTCCACATCAAAAATGTTTTAGTATAAACATATTTTATTACTCAACCAAATCGATACCCTCAAATCAACGAAATCAACCAATTAATTTTCGAACCAGAACTACGTAGCCTTGATTTCCCTATTGCATCTAGAGATACGTAGGAGCAAGTTGAATTCTTGTCAGGCACAACAATAAAAAATAAAACATTTTTGTTTTTATTTACTGAATTTTAATAAATAATTTTAAGGGTATAAAAGTCCATGTTATTAGTGAGGGTACCGTTTTAATACGGGCGGACGGGGTGCTAATACATTCCCCGATCCGTAATCGACTCCCGAGCTCAGAATCTCTGGTTAAAGACCAAATTATCCTAATTGGGCATGTTTAGAGTTTTCTACGTTTTAACCGTAAAAAACGTAGTGGCGACTCCAAAATAATTGGAAGAGGTAGAAATCGAGTTCGCCTCTCCCTAAGTCGCAGGGCCGGTCTTCCAACCGAAAATCGGGCCGCGACATAAACAAGCTCCCAACTGATGAGAACCTAAAGTGGAGAGGAATACATTTGGCATCTGTTTGCAACCTTTGCCTTGCTGAGGAAGAAACCTCTAATGCATATCCCTTCACTACAAATTTGCAACTTCCCTCTATCAATGGCTCACTAGTTTGGTGGGTTTTAACTTCAACAATTCTTATGTTTCTAACTTGTTGGATTCCATTGCTGATTCTTGTACTGCTCAGGTAAAAGATACTCTGGTGGGTGGTATTTTAAATGCTATTGCTACAATCTGGTATTGTAGGAACAAATCCAGATTTGAAGGCCTTCCTTTTTCTCTGTTTCAATCTTCTAATAGAATTAAGTTGGATACTTGTATAACTGGTAATTATTCTAAATTACTAGCAAATGCTTGAATTTTCAATTCTTAGAGCTTTTAATGTCTCAACTAACTTCAACAAAGCTCCTTTGTATAAAGAAGTGATTAGGTGTCCTCCTTGCTTGGGTTGGATTAAATACAACACTAATGGAGCTGCTCATGGGTCTCCTTGTCATGAAGGGGGAGGATGAATTTTTAGAGACAATAAGGGTGATTGCTTGGGTTTCTTTGCAACTTATCTAGGCATTGAGAATTCAACATTTGCTGAGTTGTTTTCTGCCTTTATTAGGGGTTGGCATCATCTATGGTTAGAGTGTGACTCAACTTGGGTGGTTGATATTTTCAATGGCAATTCTTTGTCTCCTTGGAAGCTGAGCAATTTTTGGAATCATTGTAGTGGTCTTTGGGATAGTATGATGAATTTGAGAGTGACTCACATTTATAGAGATATATTTGTGAACATTTATAGAGATATATTTGTGAACAATTCTAAGCTAAGCTGGACAATTCTTTGCATGCCTTATATATGTGTTTTCTCATTAATATGAATAAAAAGGAGATATATTTGTTTTTACAAAAAGTGAACAATAAAGGAAATCGGTTTCTTAGAGTCTTGATTTAAAAAATTCAATTTAAGATTCTCAAACAGATTTTGATGAATGACATTGTCTTATAATTTTTTTAATGATTTTGATGAATGACAAGTAAAAATTTTAAGATTCTCAAACAGATTTTGATGAATGACAAGTAAATTTTTAATGATTTTAATTTTTTTTAATGATAGGACATTGCCTTAAAGCAAATTTTACCTATCAACAAAATAGATTATTCTTCTTAATAGTTTAGAATTATAATAAGAATATAGTCTCGCTTTCATTTAATATTGCTCCTAAATTAATAGTTTTATTGAAGAAAAACAAGAGTTCAAAGTTTTTAATAAGACAAATGAGAAAAATTTAATACAAAAAATGTAAAATGTCTAATAAAAAGGTTTGTAAAAAGATATTAAATAATATCTTATAGTAATATGAAATATTAACATTGGAAAGGACAATTCATAATTGAATTCATCAAGAAAATAAAAGAATATAAAAATTTGAAACCAAAATATATTACACTACGATTTCAATTTTTGTCTGATTTAATAGTCGTCATTAATAGAAAGTCCCACTAAAAAGGTAAAACTAGTAAAATATTTTAATAGGGAAAATGGAAAAAATTAATGTTGTATACAAAATACAAAATGTGTTATAAAAAATAGCTGCTAAAACTTTCTAGAGGTATCAAAAAAATATAATAGGCAAGATGATGTACATGATATATATGTGTCGAAATGTATTTAAATAAATTCAACTACCCTTGATGATAAAAAGTAAACATTAAAAAACTTTTGACAAATGGATATTTTAATGATAAAATGAAACATTTCAATCATTTTAGGCATTTCGTCTTTTTTACTTTTCTGTCTTGTTTGAAGAATGTTTCTATTTGTATTCATCTCTCATTCACAAATTCAAAAGTGTATTAACTGTTATTTTATGTGCTTACTCTTATTTAATACTCCATTAATTCATTTAAGGGATAAGTAATAAACTAGGAAAAAAACATAGTACATTTCAACACAATTATTACATACCCTAATGTACCCCTACACTCTCTTATAATATACGAAGAAATGGACGTATTGATATATATATAGTTTGTAATCAATTGTGAAATTTTCATTATCATATCTGATAGTGACCCACATGGAAAAGGTTCGAGTAGTCTCAGAAGAAAGTTACTAAAGACGGAGTGGCTTAGAGATTATGTTTAATTGTAATTTCAAGTTGTTTTCGGTCGTTGTTTTCAATTAAAAGGTATTGCACTCAGTTCTTTAGCCCAACCTAGTAGGAAAACCTAAATCTCTTGTAATGAGGTATATATATTTTGGTGAAAATGAAATTGTTATTCAGTATTTTTTTTCTCTTCTTAATTCTGCTAGAGTTCTTATTTGTGCAACAATATAATGACACTGTTATATATATATATATATATATATATATATATATATATATGTATATATATATATGTATATATTTTGTAATCTATTGTGAAATCTTCAATATCATATTTGATAGTGACCCACATTTAAAAGGTTCGAGTATGCTCAAAAGGAAGTTATAAAAGACATAATGGCTTAGGGATTATGTTAATTGTAATTTCCAGTTGTTTTTAGTCATTGTTTTCAATTAAAATGTATTGGGCTCAGTTCTTAAGCCCAACCTAGTAGGGAAACCTAAATCTATTTTAAAGAAGTATACAAAATTTGATGCAAATGTAATTGTTATTCATTATTTATTTTATCTTCTTAGTTCTGCCAAATTTCTTATTAATGCAACGATATCATGACAATGTTATCAGTGAACAAAAGTGTGATACTATTTACTTTAGTAACATTATTTGTGACTTTACAAATGATGTTTGGTGTGGTGTGCAGATGACTCATTCCCCCCAAAACAAAGGTTACAATAACCAGCAAAATGTTAAAACCGCTTACAGTTCATTGTAAAGACAAACATAATGATGATGGTGTTTATACTTTGCAACCAGGTGAAAGCCATCGTTTCAAATTTTACCCTAATCCCATTTTTCATAAAACACTATGGTTTTGCAGTTTTCAATGGACAGGAGCATTTCGTCACTTTGACATTTATGATCAAAAAAGAGATAAATGCGAACACGTTCAGTGCTTTTGGGAAATAAGTAAGCCATGACCATGCAGGATTCATTCGGAATATGATCTACCTTTATGCTATGCATGGAATGGGAATCATAATATTGCAGCTCTTGAAGCCCTTATAGAAGAATGGGGGGTTACTAGTGAAGTGTCAAAATTGAAGTCAATGAACAGCTCTTGAAGCCCTTATAGGAATACCTTTGGCCTATGTTTGCAACCTTTGCCTTGCTGAGGAAGAAACCTCTCATCACATGTTCCTTCACTACAAATTTGCAACTTCCCTCCGGCCGTGGCTCAGTAGCTTGATGGATTTTAACTTCAAAAATTCTTATGTTTCCAAGTCGCTGGCTTCCATTGCTGATTCTTGGAGTGCTCAAGTCAAAGAGATTCTGGTGGCTGGTATGTTAAATACTACTACTACAATCTGGTATTGTAGGAACAAATCCATATTTGAAGGCCTTCATTTTTTTTGTGTTTCATGCTTCTAATAGAATTAAGTTGGCTACTTCTACAACTAATAATTGTTCTAAATTACTAGCAAATCCTTCAATTTTCAATTCTTAGTGCTTTTCATGTCTCAACTAACTTCAACAAAGCTCCTTTATATAAAGAAGTGATATGGTGTCCTCCTTGCTTGGGTTGGGTTAAAATCAACATTGATGGAGCTTCCCATGGGTCTCCTGGTCATGCAAGGGGGGATGAATTTTAGAGACAATAAGGGTGATTGATTGGGTTGCTTTGCAACTTATATAGGCATTGAGAATTCAACATTTGCTAAGTTGTTTTCTGCCATGATTGCTGTTAAATTAGCCTTTACTAGAGGTCGGCATCATCTTTGGTTGGAGTGTGACTCAATTCGGGTGGTTGATGTAAAGCCTCATTTTACTAACATGGAAAAATTTCAATCCTTTTCTAACATATATTGTTCTTAGTAGATAAAATCCAATAAAAAAATCCACTTTAACCAAATATACTCCAAAAGTATAAATAAAGCAATATAAGGAAAAACAGTACAGTAATTCCACAATACTAGTTTTTACACTTTTTAGTCCATTGAACTAAACATCAAGACATAGATGGAAACTCCCATGAGCAGGTCTAATATCAACAATTACATTAGTTTAGAATAACTAGAAAAACACACGCTAAATCCAAAACAAGCTAAATTACTCCAAGACTCTGAATTCTCCTATTCCTTGGCTCCACCTACAATCTGATTACCACAGATTGAGTAAACAAGACAATATAGAGAGAATTAGTCATTAAATTCATGCAATATATAACATGGTGGATTTAAATAGAATAATAACATTTGAAAGTGACAAAAGAGAGATTATACAAATCATTCCAGCACAATCACACTCATATTCCTCGGTAAACCATTACTCATAACCATCAAATAAATCCATGGTGCAATCAACTCCATACCATCAAAACCAAAATCGAAAATCCATACCACAAAGGCATGTCAAATATCCATACCACGAAGGCAGGTCAAATATCCATACCACAAAGGCATGCCAAATATCCATACCACGAAGGCAGGTCAAATATCCATACCACAAATGTAGGTTAAATATCCATACCACGAAGGCAGGTCAAATATTCATACCACAAAGGCAAGTCAAATATTCATACCACAAAGGCAGGTCAAAAATATCCGTACCACGAAGGGAGGTCAAAATATTCGTACCACAAAGGCATGTCAAATATTCATACCACAAAGGCAGGTCAAATATCCATACCACAAAGGTAGGTCAAAAATATTTGTACCACGAAGGGAGGTCAAAATATTCATACCACAAAGGCATGTCAAATATTCATACCACAAAGGCATGTCAAATATCCATACCACAAAGGCATGTCAAATATCCATACCACAAAGGCGAGTCAAATATCCATACCACAAAGGCAGGTCAAAAATATCCGTACCACGAAGGGAGGTCAAAATATCCATACCACAAAGGCAGGTCAAAAATATATGTACCACGAAGGCAGGTCAAAATATCCGTCATAGTCAAACATACCATTCACATTAGTAAGACTAACGCGTTAAATAGGAAACTCGTGAGATTTCCCGTTTAATCGTGTTAGCCAATTGAAATCCTTCAACTAGTGAGTGTCGTTGGAGTTTCCAATGTCACGATTCTAATACCACAAGGTTTAATGCTGCTCCCTCACCTGAGTATTCGCTAAAGCTTTACACTAAGGGCTCAGTTGCGTTCTCCGCCGTCTCCTCCAACCTTAGGGTCTTTCAACTCAAAACAATAACAATCACAACACATCATTTTGCATATCAAAACAATAGTAGTACTAAACAATACACACAATCCATAAGAAAACGTAATCTATTCCGTTCACTTTCAACAAAAGGGTTTCCCTAATATTTAAATGACTCTATGGTTTTGAAAACAACTTCTCACACACCCATTTTAAAAAATAACTCATACACTATGAGTTTTACAAGGTTTTCCAAGACAAAACGAACCACAATGCCAAGAGAGGGTTTATGGGGTTTTATCCCTAAACATGGAGAAGAGACCCAATCCAAAAATCATGACATTCAACCATAAGAGAGGCTAATTCAAGTGATTTACCTCTTCTCCAATCTTTTCTTTGACTCTAAAGGTGCACAATCCTCCTAACCGTTCCTCTTCTCTTGGTTTTCGAAAATAATAACCACATTCTCACTTGGGACTTCTATTTTAGGTTTTAAGATTTCGGACTCTCGCTCAAGCGAGAATAGGCTCGCTTGGGCGGGAACCCACGACTCTTCGCATCATTCAGGAACTGATGCTCTCGCTCAGGCGACGTTTTCTCGCCCAAGCGAGATTCGTCCAGTCTCAACACCCTTTCTCTCGCTCAAGCGAGTTCCCCTTCGCTCGGGCGAGAATCCTAGAAAATGCCTGAGAGTAACTCTGAATCCCTCGCTTGGGCGAGCTGATTCTCGCTCAAGCGAGAATCACCCAATAGCTCCCAGACTTCCTAATATTCACACTACTCAAGAATTGAAAATTTTGGGATGTTACTGTTGACATTTTCAATGGCAATTCTTTGCATCCTTGGAAGCTGAGCAATTTATGGGATCATTGTAGTTGCCTTTGGGCTAGGATGAATTTGAGAGTCTCTCACATTTATGGAGAAGGAAATGGGTGTGCGAATAAGCTTGCTACATTTGGGGTGCATTCTAAAATGGATTAATGGTGGGATGATCCCCCTCAATTCTTGTTCGATGAGTATAATAGAAATAGATTCTCCTTGCCTAGTTATAGTTTCAAACAGATTTTGATGAATGACATTGTCTTATAAGAAGTGTGATACTAATACTTTATATAAGACAAGTAAAATTTTACCGATTTTAATTTTTTTTAATGATAGGACATTGGCTTAAAGCAAATTTTACATATCAACAAAATAGATTATTCTTTTTAGAATTATAATAAGAATATAGTCTTGATTTCATTTAATATATCTCCTAAATTAATAGTTTTATTGAAGAAAAACAAGAGTTCAAAGTTTTTAATAAGACAAATGAGAAAACAATTATTACAAAAATATAAAATGTCTAATAAAAAGGTTTGTAAAAATATATTAAATATTTTCTTATAATAATGAGATGAAATATTAACATTGAAAAGGACAATTAATAATTGAATTCATCAAGAGAAGATAAGAATATAAAAATTTGAAACAAAAATATATTACACTAAGATTACATTTTTTGTCTGATTTAATAGTGCCCATTAATAAAAAGTCCCACTGAAAAAAGTAAAACTAGTAAAATATTTAAATAGGGAAATGGAACAAATTAATGATGTATAAAAAATAGAAAATATCTTATAAAAAATGGCGGCTAAAACTTTTTAGTGGTGTCAAAAAATATAATAGGCAAGATGATGTACATGATATATATGTTGCGAAATGTATTTAAATAAATTGAACTACGATTAAAAGTAAACATTAAATAACTTTTTGATGGATCTTTTAATGATAAAATTAAACATTTCAATGATTTTAAGGATTTACTCTTTTTTACTTATTTGTCTAATTTGAAGAATGTTTCTATTTTTATTCATCTCTCATTTACAAATTCTAAAGTGTACTAACTGTTATTTTATATGTTTACTCTTATTTAATACTCTATTAATTCATTTAAGGTAGAAGTAATAAACTAGGAAAAAAACATAGTACATTTCAACACAATTATTACATACACTAATGTACCACCTACACTCTCTTACAATATAAGAATTGATATATATATATATTACAATATGATGGTGACCCACATGCAAAAGGTTCGAGTAGGCTCAAAAATAAGTTATAAAAGACAAAGTGGTTTAGAGATTATGTTTAATTGTAATTTTCGATTGTTATTTTCACTCGTTATTTTCAATTAAAAGGTATTTGGCCCAGTTCTTAAGCCCAACTTAGTAGGAAAACTTAAATCTCTTATAAAGAAGTATATTGAGTTTGTTGCAGCTACTGCAATACTTATAATGAAATTGTTATTCATAATATTTTTCTCTTCTTAGTACTGCTTGAGTTCTTATTTGTGCAACAATATCATGACACTGTTATCAGTGAACAAAAGTGTGTTACTATTTAGTTTAGTAACATTATTTGTGAGTTTACAAATGATGTTTGGTGAGGTGTGTGGAGATCTCATTCCAAGCAGAACAAGGGTTACAATAACCAACAAATTGATAGAACCGCTCACAATTCATTGTAAAGACAAACATAATGATGATGGTGTTTATACTTTGCAACCAGGTGAAAGCCATAGTTTCAGGTTTTACGCTAATCCCTTTTTGCGTAGATCATTATGGTTTTGCAGTTTTCAGTGGACTGGAGCATTTCACCACTTTGACATTTTTGATCAAAGAAGAGATAAATGCGAGTACTACGATCTGTGCTTTTGGGAAATTAGGAAACCAGGAGTACCATGTAGGATTCGTGACAATAACGATATACCTCTATGTTATCCATGGAATAATAATGCAGCTTAAAGATAGTGAAGTGAATAATACTCTTGGGTAATAAAAAATATTGTAATCTTTGCTTTTAGTATTGATGTAATAAAATGATATATGTGCTTCGTTACAATATAATATATATTACAATATTTGATTCTTACTTTAAATTTCTATTTTTTTTTGAAAATATTGAAATTGATTGATACATGTCAGTTAGTTAATTACACTAACACACGTGAGTTTTAGTGAAATTACACGAATCACATCTCCTTTTTTTGTCGTTACACGAACCACTTCTACCTCTTACACGAACCACCCCTTATTTTTTACATATATTACACTGACAACCCCTGATGAGATATAACTGTAATATTTTAAACAAAAAACATGTGATGTGTATAATTAAGTTAAACAAAATATTGTATATTGTGTAGACAAATCCAAATAATATAAGAGTCAATACATCTTCATTACTTGGTTCATTACAAAATAGTATAAAGGGTATCTAAATATCTCATTAGAATTGTTAATATATTGTCTAATAAAACAAAAATAATAAAAAGATAATCAGTTTTATACTATTTGGAATTGCCTACACAATATATAATATTTTGTTTAACTTAATTACACTCACCAAACGTTTTTTTGTTTAAAATACTACACTTATATATCATCAGGGCTGTCAGCATAATATATATATATATATATATATAATTAAGGGTGATTTGTGTAAGAGTGAGAGGTGATTCGTGTAAGGACAAAAAATGGAGTGGTAATTTGTGTAATTTCACTAAAACTCAGGGAATGTTAGTATAATTAACGGTGGAAAATACTATGGTCCCTAGAATTGTGAGAAATTTTGTAGAGTAGTGAAACAACAGAAAAATAGTTATTGAGAATTTAATTTGATGCATTCATTACACTTGTGGAAATATTGAATGAGTAACCAGGTGGAATTATTATTAATGCATTCATTTCTAGATGATGCACCTAATTATTATAAATGAAATAGGTATGTTTAAGAAATTAATTATTATAAAATGTCTGTTTTAAGACTACTTGCCAAAGTAGCCATATTTTTTTCCAAGTGGAATTAAAAAATTTATAAACTACCATTTGTGTTGCACCACACAGTATGATGCTGCATGTCACAACGTGATTGATTACAAAGAACAAATAATTTTATTTTGAAAGATATAATTGGAGTAAATATTACAAGAAAATAATTCAAATTCTTAACAGAAACTCATATGCTAGTTTTTCATATATAACACAATTTGGCCATTCTTATACGAAAAAAGCAATTAGTTATTACCTCAAAAAATATTCTAAATCACCAACCAATATTATTAAAATAGAATGATTTGTGTGTTTTAATTTGTTACAGTATATGCTACATTATGTGCTATGTATGTGAATTGTCTAGCCTATATTTCTATGAAATAAAAAGAAGTTTAAAAAATAAGAAAAATGAACAAGACTTTTGATTATCTTTTATTGTAATAATGGGTGTGTGTAATAATGGGCGTTTGAACCCAATTGTCACCATTGAATTCCTTGTTTGCCGAGCCTATAGTGAGTTACAAACAAAGTTCGAAAGGGGAAACCTTTGATGATTTTATCATACATGATTGAGTTGCATAAACTTCTAGATAAGTATTTTACATATGAACTTAATGATTTATGGTTAAATAATTTCTTTCTAGTTGCTTGGGAACAATTAGGAAAACGATTATCTTCTATTGTAATATGATTGTATATGATGTATGAGTTAGGACTCTCTCCATTAATGAAGAGATAAATGCTTCAAAAAACGAAAACAAATATAATTTTCAATGATATATTTATCCTTTTAATTTTAATGAAATTACAATTTTTCTATTAAAAACAAATGGTGTAACATTTGTTTGTCTCTTCATTAATCCTTGTTCCTAAAGTATATTTATAGGTTATTGTAATTAAGAAATTAGAAGGAATTATAAATTATTGTTCCAACAATTACACTTTACAAACTTTAAACCTTAATATAAGAGAAGGAGAAGCTAAAAGAGCTTTGAACTTATTGGAAACTAAGATTTATATGTTTTATTTTTTATGTCTAACTACTTATTTTGTATTCAATTATTTTATAGACATTTAAGTTTTTTTTCTCAAAAAACTATTTTTATATTCAAATAATATTTTAAAAACATTATTAATTTTAGTACACATTCAAATAATATGTAAACAAAATAGTCTGAAAAATTCTAAGCTAAGTTTATAAAAATTATGAGAAACTTAGAATTTTTGTCTGTGCTGTTTATGCGCACTCAAACTACTTGCATAGAAGAAGCTTATGGGCTGAGCTAAGTTCCCTAAGATATGTTAATCCTGGTCCTTGGTGATACATTGGTGATTTTAATACAGATTTGGGGGCTAATAAGTGTAGAGGGTCTCATCTTCTTCTTAGAATTTCATCCGAGGATTTTGCAAAATTACACCAATAATGAGGTTCTTGTTAGAAATTTATAATTTCTAATTAAGGTGGACATCATATCTTTATACAATTATATCGACTATTTATTTTTTGGGTTTTAAAACAAGTGATCTAATTACTGACAACTCTTGTGACTTCTAAAATAAACTGATCATGAATATGAGCTTAATGAGTGGATACACATAGTAGTTAGCCCATAGGGAATAATGAGATCCCTATAAGTTAACACATTAGGAAGATTATCTTCCCCAAATACACCAAATCAAACACAGTTTTCACCTCTCCTCATCAGAGAGAAAACGAAGGTCCCAAGAGGAATCAAGGATTTGGTTGAGGAAGATCATCATACTAAAACCTCTCTACAAAGGCATACACAATGAACAGATTTGAGAATATGGATTCAGGCATGACATTGAATTCTCTGTTTTATATTGTGTGTGAGAATCATGACATTCAAGATCCTAGTATTGGTAGTTTACCTGTAACACCCTAATTTTTAAGTCTTTAAAATTATAGTGTCAGCCTTGGGATTCTTGCTTGAGCGAGGGATTCTCGCCTGGGCGAGAGATGCTCACCTGAGAGGGTGAAATCCTGTGCTACACTGAAGGATTCTCGCCTGAGCAAAAGTTGGCTCGCTTGAGCGAGAGAGGTCTCGCCTGAGCGATAGTTGGCTCGCCTGAGCGAGAGAGGCTCACCTGGGAGGGTGAAATCCTGGGCTATACTGGAGGATTTTCGCCTGAGTGAAAATTGACTCACCTGGGCGAGAAAAATGATGTTTTTGGACCTGTCGAGGCTGTAAGATCCTCGTTTGAGCGAGAGGTGTCTCGCCTGGGCGAGAGGGTCAGATCTGAGTTTTTAAAATGGGCGGGATTTTCTCGCTTGAGCGAGAATGAGCTCGCTTAAGCGAGAACCCGACGCTGTTACATTAAATAGGGGACCCCAAACACATTTATGAGGGTTAACCTAGATAGAAGTGAGAGAAGAGAGCATTTTCAAGAGCAAAGAGACTTGTGGGTCATTTAGAAGCTTGAGAAGAGGTAAAGCTCTTGATTCTAACTCTCTTCTTCCCTTTGAAACATGTTTTGTGTATGTTGGATCTCTTCTCAAAATGAGAGGAACCATGGAAACTCGTCCTTTTGAGTTATGGTTCGTTTTATGTTGTTTTTATCTTGTAAACTCTTGGTTTAGAGTTAGTATTTCGAGAATCATTGGGTTTAATCTTATAAATATGAACATCTTTATATGCGAATTATGTTTTGTACAATTAAGGGTAGTTAAGGTATGAAACGGAAATTGTATGTTTGGAGTTATTAGATAACTAAGGTAATGGGTGATTTAAAGATTAAAAGAAATGTATGTATGATATAATATTGGGAAATCAAGCATAAAGGATTAAAATAAATGAAAAAAAAAAACAAGTGTAGAATTTGGGTCCTTACACTGGTTGTTAAAGAAAATATTCAAAATGGACAAATTTCCATAGAACATATAGGGACAAATTTTATGCTAGCTGATCTAGTGACAAAGGGTCTGGTACCTAAAGTCTTTCACTAGCATGTTGCTCATATGAGTGTTTTTCCTTAAGATATCTTAGTTCAGTGGGAGTCTATATGTTTTATGATTTACTTCGGTTGTTATATACAATTTTATGCATAATAAAGTTGATGGTTTATTGTTCCATTTTTGAATGTGTATATTGTAATTGTTGTGTTGCAATTAAAGATTTTGGATTGATCTCACTAAAGAATAAAGAATGATCAGTTGGAAATAGACATGTTTGAGATCACATTGCATGAAATTTTCCATGTCACTCATCCATATTTGATCTATGTCATCAAGTATATTAATATGGTGATCACCGTTGTCGAGTCACACTTATATGTGATGAACATTGCAGTGGTTCCATAATTGATATATGAGATGGACCATATTGTATTCAAGAGAAGTCTAAATATAAATAACATACGAATGCGCGCCTAAAGTGGGAGATTGATAGAAATTCATAATTTCTAATTAAGGTAGGCATCATATATTTATAAACTTATATCATCTATTTATTTTCGGGGTTATAAAATAAGTGATCTAATTACTGATATGGTTCCTATAAGTTAACGCATGAGGAAGGTTATGATCCCCAAATACACCAAATCAAACACAATTTTCACATCTCCCAATTAGAGAGAAAACGAAGATTCCAAGAGGAATCAAACATTTGGTTGAGGAAGACCATATACCAAAACCTCTTTACGAAGGCATACGTAAGGAACAGATCTGAGAACATGGATTCCGGTATGACATTGAAATCTCTGTTTTATATTGTGTTTGAGAATCATGACATTCAAGATCCTAATATTGATAGTTTACCAATCATAAGGAAATTCCAACAATTCTAACAGCTCTTCTTACTCACATCCTTATCTGAGGAAATGAGTTCACTTGGTCTAATAGAAGAAGGGGTCATGCTCATACTGAATAAAAACTTGATAGATCTATTTGCAATGATGAGTGGCTTGATTCTTGGAATCAAACTTCTTGCTACACTCTTCCTAGGTCAGGTTCTGACCATCATCCTCTACTTTTGTCTTTCTCAAACAGCACCTTCAATAAGGTGGTTCCTTTTAGATTTCATAAGATGTGGCTTCAAAATGCTGATCTTAAGACAATGGTGGAGTTGGCATGGTCTACTGATTTTGTTGGTTTCCATGTGTTTGGCAATGTCCACCTTAGAGTTAAAAATGTCTTAGCCTATGTTGAGAACATCCAAGCTAGGCTTAATAGCTTGGATCAGGACTTTGACCTTATTGAGAATGAGCACTTGGCTCAAAAAGAGTTGCCTCTTGACTTGAATCAGGAAGATGAGTTTTGGAGAGAAGTTAATTGGCATACGCATGGGGTAGAAATACAAAGTTTTTTCATCAGGTTTCTAAAATCAGGATTTCTACTAAGTCTTTGTCAATGCTAAGAGATGGAGGTGATGTGTTGCTTGATCAAGATGACATTGCTAACCTTGCTCTTGGCTATTTCACTGAATTACAAGCCTCCAATAATTTAGCTCAACCAAATAGCCTTATTAATGATGTTATCTCTGTTATGGTTTTTGATTTGGATAATCTCAATCTCACCACAATCCCTCTTTCTGAAGAGATTAAGTTTGTTGTCTTTGATCTAAATGAAGAGGGGGCTCCTAGCCTGATGGCTTCGGTGGATGCTTTTTTCAAGCTTTCTAGGAAATTGTTGGTGTGGATGTGCGCAAATCTGTCTCTCAATTCTTCTTGCAAAGCTGGCTTCTTCCTAACTTGAACTCGAATTATGTGATCCTTATCCCAAAGGTCCCTGGTACTGATACAATTGATAATTTTAGGCCTATTGCTCTAGCTAATTTTCTGTTTAAAATCATCTCAAATATTCTTCCTAATAAACTTGCTTTACTAGCTCCTAGGATTGTTTCTAATTAAAAAAGAGGGTTCATCAAAAATAAACACATTCATGACTGCATATGTATTTGCTTCTGAGGGTACTAATATGCTTTATCATAAGGTTTTTGGTGGTAATCTTGCTATAAAGATAGACATAAAAAAGGTCTTTGATATCATTGATTGGGATTTCTTGTTGGACACTCTAAGGGCTTTTGGCTTCTATGATACTTTTATTAATTGGATTAGTGTTAATAGACAAAGTGTTGGTTTCTTTGCCTGCAAGAGAGGAGTCAAACAAGGAGATCCATTTCCTCTCTTCTTTTTTGCTTGGCTTAAGATGTGTTGAGTAGAGGAATCTCTAAGCTTCTCCATGATGGGAAAATTAACTCTATCTCGGGACCAGGGAAATTTCAACTCCTAGTCATATCCTATATGCAGATGACATCTCAATATTTTGTAGAGGTTTAAAAAGTGAAATCCTGGCTCTTAAGGATCTAATCTCTTGCTATTCTCAAGCTTCTGGGCATATGTTGAGCTTAAGTAAATGCAAGTTTTGTTCTCTTCATGCTTCTTCTAGGAAAATAACCAATGTCTCTTCCTACCTTGGTTTTGGGCTAATGAGCTTCCTTTCACCTATCTTGGTGTCCCTTTGATCAAAGGCAAGCCTAAAGTCATTCATTTGCATCCTATAGCTGATAGAATTTTTGGTAAGCTCTCAAAGTGGAAAGACTTTTCCCTATCTATAATGGGGAGAGTTGAGTTGGTTAATTCAATTGTTCACAGTATGCTTCTTTATAGATTTCATGTCCATAATTTCGTAAAAAGCTGCTTAAGCTCTTGGACTGTGGTATTAGAAACATCATTTAGTCTGGAGATACTAAGACAAAAAAACATGTCATTGTTGCTTGGGATCATGTTTGTAGTCCTATAAAATAAGGTGGCTTGGGTTTGAGATCCATCTCTGCTATTAACAATTCAACTTTACTCGAGCTAACTTGGGCCATTGTTTTGAACTCAAGGCGGCTTGTTGGTAATGGTAATGTGATTAATTATTGACTGGATAATTGGATTGGTGTGCCTTTGGTTGATTTTTTAAATATATCTCAACATTTGCACTCTGCTCTAAAGGCTAAGGTTGTTGATTTTATTCACAACTCTTCTTGGATCATTCCAGATTTGTTGAAGAACTTTCACCCTATGGTTTCCTATGAGATTGCAAGTGAAGTCAACTAGTGTGATTGCAACTTCCTTTTCCTGCCTATGTTTCGATGAAGACAAGGTCGATCTGAAAAGCTTGAAGACCTGACTCCTCAACAAACAACATGACCAAGACTCAGGAGTTTAGGAAAGGTTTCTTATTTTTCCTTTTTAGAAGTCCTAAGATGATTGCTTAGTATTGAGTCTAAGTAGAGTAACCCAAATGATGATCTACTCATCCGCTCGTAAGACTGCCTAAAATCCTTTTGAGAGTCGTCATTTATCCTTTTAGTAGGTTGCATTAAAAGGTTGATTATCCATTAAAAAAAATCAAGCATTATTTTAGTACCTACTTATTTTGGAGGGTTACCTCTTATCCAAGAAAACCTATAGTTTTTCTGATAATTGATCCTAACAGTGAAATAATCGATTGTCTGACTGCATACATTCGTTAATTGATTAAGAGTTCTTTTAATCGATTAATGAGAGTTCTAGTAACTATTGATTTTGGTTGCTTGGTAGTTTTAATCGATTATGTAACTGTTAATCGATTATGTTCAATAGAAACATGTTAATTTTCAAATATGTTAATCGATTAAGGAGTTATTTAATCGATTAACCATGTTGAAAACATAAAACTATAAATGACCGGTTTTTCTGCACTTTCAAACATAACTTTGATTTTCAAAATTTTCAAACTTTCAAATTCGAAATCCCGAATCTCTCTGAAGTATTCTCTTTGAGCTTCTTGTTTTCAAAAGAAAAGCTTTTTCAAACTAGTGCTTATTGAGTGCATAAACCTCTTTCCAATCCTTCTTGATTTCTCATACCCTTGTGAGTGTGTGTGAGTCAATCGTCATCTGGGTTGTAGGTGGCTTGTAAAAGGCAAAGAAATCTTCTTGAAGAAGTTCTTGCCGAAAAGTTGTTTTCTTTGTAAAAGTATTGTGACATCTCTAAGGCTTAGAGATTGAAGGTTGTAATATCGGCTGGCTGTGGTTAGTCTGATATAGTCTTCGCTGGGTATCTTGTTAGCGCGCCGAGTAGCAAGATTGGCAGCCATTGTGAACGAAAGGAGATTGTCAAGTCTTGGCGATATAGGATTCGTGTAGCAAGTAGGAAAGACTCAAGTTGGAAGTGTGTGTAAAGAATATATCTTTCAATTATAGTGAAGCAAATCTCTCAAGATCAGAATGGGAGGCCTGGATGTAGTTTGCTAGTGGACAGGCAAACGAACCATGATAAATTTCTTGATCTTCTTTCTCTTTCCCTTAACTTTTTATTTTTCAAGCATATTGCGTTTCTTGCCTTTTTACTTAGAAAAATTGAATCTTTATTCATAAAGATTGAGTCTTTGATATCTTGATAATTGTTGTGTGTTGTCTGTGATATCTTGATAAGTATTTGCATGATTCTTGCATAGCTTGTTTGCCAAGAAACCTTTTTTCAAAATTTTGTTTTTGGATTTTCTACATTGAATAATCGATTGTCTCTCTGTGTTAATGATTAACATTGTTTGTGTTAATCGATTATATTTTTTTTAATCGATTGTTTCTATATATTTCTGATTCTCACCACGCAATTTCGAAAAGCGGACATATTGACCGCTCACACCTATTCACCCCCCCTCCCTCTATGTGTTATACTCTGATTGACTGGTACCCTAACATCCTATGACATTGAGAGGATTATTATTTCTTGCTTTAATAAACAGGATAAGTTAATCTGGTTGCATTCTTCTGAACGGATGCTCACCATGAAAGATGTTTATGCTTTCATTAAGCCTAGAAGTAGTCATCTCAATTGGTGTAAGCCCATCTAGTCAAACTCTACACCTCCTTCTAAGTCCTTCCTTAGTTGGAGGCTTATGCTAAACAAGCTCCCAACTGATGAGAACCTAATGTGGAGAGGAATAAATTTGGCCTCTGTTTGCAACCTTTGCCTTGTTGAGGAAGAAACCTCTGATCACATCTCCCTTCAGTGCAAATTTGCAACTTCCCTCTAGTAGTGGCTCAGTAGCTTGGTGAGTTTTAACTTGAACAATTCTTCTATTTCTAACTTGTTGGCTTCCATTGCTGATTCTTGGAGTGCTTAGGTCAAAGAGATTTTTGTGGCTGATATTTTAAATACTATTCCTACAATCTGGTATTGGAGGAACAAATCCAGATTTTAAGGCCTTCATTTTTTGTGTTTCAAGCTTCTAATAGAATTAAGTTGGCTACTTCTACAACTGGTAATCGTTCTAAATTACTAGCAAATGCTTGAACTTTCAATTCTTAGAGCTTTTCATGTCTCAACTAACTTCAACAAAGCTCCATTGTATAAAGAAGTGATTCGGTGTCCACCTTGCTTGGGATGGGTTAAAATCAACACTAATGGAGTTGCGCATGGGTAACCTGTTCATGCAAGGGGGAGATGAATTTTAGAGACAATAAGGGTGATTTCTTGGGTTGCTTTGTCTCCTTAGAAGCTGAGCAATTTATGGGATCATTGTAGTGGTCTTTGAGTTAGTAGGATGAATTTGAGAGCCTCTCACATTTATTGAGAAGGAAATGGGTGTACGGATATGCTTGTTGCATTTAGAGTGCATTCTAAAATAGACTATTTGTGGGATGATCCACCTCAATTTATGTTGGATGAGTATAATAAAAATATATTCTCCTTGCCTAGTTATATGTTTCAGTTTGTGTAAGGTTGTTATTCTTCTTGTAGCCTTGTCTCATCCTTGTCCATGGATCTCTTAATATATATATTTAGGTGATTTTCACCTTTGCTTTAAAAAAAAGTTTATAAAAATTACATTACAATAGGATAATACTTTTTAAAATGGTAAAATATGTTTAAGAATTTATAATCACACATATACTTATATATGTGTGTTTTCTCAATAATATGATTAAAAAGGAGATATATTTCTTAAAAAAGTGAACAATAAAGGAATTTGGTTTCTTAGAGTCTTGATTTTAAAAATTCAATTCAAGATTCTCAAATAGATTTTGATGAATGACATTGTCTTATAAAAAGTGTGATACTAATACTTTATATAAGACAAGTAAAATTTTAATGATTTTAATTTTTGTAATGATTGCAAATTTTACATATCAACAAAATAGATTATTCTTCTGTTTAGAATTATAATAAGAATATACTCTAGCTTTCATTTAATATTGCTCCTAAATTACAAAATAGATTATTCTTCTGTTTTGAAATATAATAAGAATATACTCTAGCTTTCATTTAATATTGCTCCTAAATTAATATTTTTATTGAAGAAAAAGAAGAGTTCGAATTTTTAAATAAGACAAATGAGAAAACTTTATTACAAAAATATAAAATGTCTAATAAAAAGGTTTGTAAAAATATATTAAATAATTTCTTATAATAATGATATGAAATATTCACATTGGAAAGGACGATTAATAATTGAATTCATCAAGAAAATAAAAGAATATAAAAATGTGAAACCAAAATATATTACACGAAGATTATAATTTTTGTCTGATTTAATAGTTCTCATTAATAGAAAGTGCCACTGAAAAAGTAAAACTAGTAAAATACTTTAATAGGGAAAATGGAAAAATTAATGTTGTATAAAAAATATAATATGTCTTATAAAAAATGGCCGCTAAAACTTACCCTTGAGGTGTCAAAAAAAACATAATAGGCAAGATGATGTACATGATATATATGTGTCGAAATGTATTTAAATAAATTCAACTACCCTTGAGGATAAAAAGTAAACATTAAATAACTTTTGACTGATGGATATTTTATTAATAAATTTAAACATATCAATCATTTTAGGCATTTCGTCTTTTTTTTTTACTTTTCTGTCTAATTTGAAGAATGTCTCTATTTTTATTCATCTCTCATTCACAAATTCAAAAGTGTATTAATTGTTATTTTATATGTTTACTCTTATTTAATACTCTATTAATTCGTTTAAGGAAGAAGTAATAATTAAACTAGAAAAAACATACTACATTTCAACACAATTAATACATACGCTAATGTACCCCTACACTCTCTTAAAATATAAGAAGAAATGGACGTGTATATATATATATGTGTATATATATTTTGTAATCAATTGTGAAATCTTCATTATCATATTTGATAGTGACCCACATGCAAAAAGTTCGAATAGGCTCAAAAGGAAGTTACAAAAGAAAGAGTGGCTTAGAGATTATGTTTCATTGAAATTTCGAGTTGTTTTCAGTCATTGTGTTCATAATTAAAAGGTATTGGGCTCAGTTCTTAAGCCCAACTTAGTAGAAAAACCTAAATCTCTTGTAAAGAAGTATATAGAGTTTGCTGCAAATGAAATTGTTATTATTCAGTATTTTTCTTTCTTCTTAGTTGTGCTAGAGTTCTTATTTTTGCAACAATATCATGGCACTGTTATCAGTGAACAAAAGTGTGTTACTATTTAGTTTAATAACATTATTTGTGACTTTACAAATGACGTTCGGTGTGGTGTTCGGAGGACTCATTCCCCCCAAAACAAAGGTTATAATAACCAACAATATGTTAGAACCGCTCACAATTCATTGTAAAGACAAACATAATGATGATGGTGTGTATACGTTGCAACCAGGTGAAAACCATCGTTTCAAGTTTTACCCTAATCCCATTTTCCATAAGACACTATGGTTTTGCAGTTTTCAGTGGACAGGAGCATTTCACCACTTTGACATTTATGATCAAAAAAGAGATAGATGCGAGTACCTTCAGTGCTTTTGGAAAATAAATAAGCCAGGACCATGTAAGACTCATACACAATATGATCTACCTTTTTTATGCTATACATGGAATGAGAATCCATTAACGAAGAATGGGGAGGGGGTTTACTAGTGAATTGAATAATAATATAATTGGGTAATAAAAAATATTGTAATCTTTACTTCTAGTATTAATGTAATAAAATGATATATGTGTTTTGTTACAATATAATATGTATTACAATATTTGATTCTTACTTTAAATTTCTATCTTCTTTAGAAAAATTGAAATTGATCGATACATGTTCTTGTGTCGGTTATTCAGATAGATTCGTGAGTAAATTTGCATCAAATGGCATAAAATGCTTTGCACGACAGCAATGATGTATATATAATGTATTCAATATATTTTGTAATTCTTTTGATTATTTTATTCTATTTCTCTCAGTGTTTTGTTGATTTTGTTTTTAAGTTTGACCATGCACCTAAAATTTGGAATTTTTTCTCCATTTGAGGCAAATTAAATGAAATAGTATGTTTAAGAAATTAATTATTATTATATGTCTGTTTGAAACCTACTTACCAAAGTAGCCATATTTTTTCCAAGTGGAATTAAAAAATTTATAAACTATAATTTATGTTGCACCACACAGCATGATGCTGCCTGTCACAACATGATTGATTACAAAGAAAAAATAAAAGTTGACATGTGATGCAATTGTGTGGGTTGCATTGCTGTTCCGGTTGCACTATATTACGCAAAATACTTTTTCATTTTCATCTACTAACTCTAACCTATCTTACCAAACCAAAGTATCTCATAACTTATACTTCTTCTAGGAATATTGATTTTGTATTACTTATTCCTTTTGGCTTAAGTCACAATTCGCATTTAATAATAGTCATTTAATAGCATTTTCTAGTGTAATGCTATTAAATACAAGACGAAAGTTAATCAACAACGTTTTTTAAGTAATTGATGTTAAATTTGATAATAGATATAGCTTCAGGCACTTGCTTCAACGAGCGCTATTGTATGTTTGTCTAAGATATTTAACAGCGCTCTTTTAAACAAGCGTTGTTTATTTGAATCTATTCAACAACACAGACATAAATGAGTGCCGTTAAAAGTAACATATCAGCAAAACACATTATAATGAGCACTGCTAAAAGTCATATATTTAACAACACTTTCTTCACTGAACGTTGTTTAAAATCATACATTCAAACAATGTTTGTTTTAGTTATTACATAATATGTATTTATAAAATTATTTAATTTTATATTGAAATATATAATTGGAGTCAATATTACACGAAAATAATTCAAATTCTTAACAGAAACCCATATGTTTGTTTTTCATATACAATACAATTTGGTCATACATATACAAAAAAGACAATTAGTTATTACTTCAAAAAATATTCTAAATCACCGACCAATATTATTAAAGTGGAATATTAAGGTGGACAATTTGCAAAACAAAAACTGATATTTGATAAGTAAATTATTTTAAGTGGAATTCTATTTTGAAAAGTTGAACATAATATGACAAGTAAATAATTTTAAGGAATTTTAATATTCATCAAATAATTTTGATATTCAACATATATGAAAAAGGCAATTATTTATTACTTCAAAAAATATTTTAAATCTCCTACAAATATTATTAAAATAGAATATTAACGTGGTTCACTTTAAAAAAAATATCAAATTGGGTTTGCACCTTTGAGTGGAGTGGACAATCTCACAAGTTTAACATTTATGATGAAACCAAAGATAAACATACTTGCTATAGCATTTAGCAAATATCTGAAGGTATACTATGTAAGCTATGAATGGCTTGACTAAGCAGTTTCTGAAGCCCTTAAAGAAGATAATAATAAAAAGATGTAACATTTGCTTTTTAGTTTTGATGTAATGACAGAAAGCATTGTTGAGCATCAGTGAATAAAGTGATATATGTGTTTTGTCACAATATACTCTACAAAATATGTTATGTGTAAGAGAATTGATATTTGGTATGAGACTAATTTGGTTTAAATTCTACTCACCGATCAATTGTTTCTTTATATTTTCGTCTTGTTTGAAAATTTTGAAAACTTTGCATATTTTATTGTAGTTATTCACTTAGCTTCATCAATGAATTCACACCACATGCTTCGCACTTCATAGCAATAAAATGATGTATATAATGCTCTAATAGATTTCATAATACTTTGGGTTTATTTTCTTCTATTTCTCTCTTCAATAAATGGTGACATAAGATTAAAGAGAGAAAAGTATATTTCAAAAATCTATAAAGTTGCATTGGATAATGCACCAAAATCTATAAGTCTGTTTAATAAATTACTTGTCACATTAGGCTATAGGTTGTGTGTGAGAATTAAATAAATAAAAACCGACATATGTATTGTACTACAAGGTATGAATAGGATTCTTGGGATTGGAGAGGGGAATGTTTTTAAAAAAATTAATTTAAAAAAATTAATGTGTCAAAAACCTAAGTATGTACTAATCTCTCCTGTAATGGAGAGGAGTCAGACTCACAAGGTATAAATAATATTAATAAAAATAAATAATATTTTTATACTTAACTTTAAAGATGAAAATGTCATTGCATGTATAAATAAGATAACATAATTGTCTTTTTCATTTTCTTTTTTACCTTATTTTAAACACTACTTTCCGCTCTATTAATGGAGATAATCCCTACTTGTTTACCACATGGTATCATATACAGAATCATAATTCATCCATCTACATCTCCCATCTCATTGGGTTAACATATTTGGTCTCAAAAAATAATTTTTTTGGTACTATGACGATATTCCCTTACCATTTGGGTAAAGAAATAATTGTTGTTTGATGCATGATTGTCCCTCCTAACAAATGTCGCTCACAAAAAATGAATCATTGATTTTTTGGTCATCCTGAGGATCTAGGAGGGCCTTATACCACTAGACTAACATCTTATTGGTCTGTCTCAAAAAATATATCACTTCATGTGTGACTACTTATGATTGGTCAAAAAATTACTTAATTATTAAACTTTAAATTTGAATACATTATTTTTTAACCAATTAAACAATGATACATAAAATAATATACTTTACCGGAGAATGTGTATCATTTTAAACTTAGTTCACCGTCAACCCATCCTCCAAAATTAAAATGGATATTCAAATAATATTTTGAACTTTATTGGAGTGTCTATTACCAAGTAATATTGTGACATATAGTTTTAAAAAAAATTAAAAGTATAAATTTTAAAATAATTTAGGACAAAAAATTATTATAAATGAAAAAATTAATTTGGATATCATATTCCAACATTGAAGTCTGCGATACGTGAGAGAATCTATCACAGTCAAAATACCTCCTAAGTTCTAACTTATCCCTTTTCAGCTTATAAGTGGAGTTTTTTATTATATATATATTTGTATTAAATATTTTATTTTTTATTATTAATAATATTAATTATTATTAATCTTTTTATCACTAATATAGTTATTGCTAATATTATATATTATAATAGTAATGCTATGTTAGTTTAATTATAATAATAATAATATTATTATAATAGTAGAAGAGGAAAAATAAAGTAATATTTTATTTATCATTTCTTCTGACTCCAAATAAAAACAAGAAACTATTCTTCATGCATATGCCTCCTAAGTCTTGGTGATTAATCCAATAAGAAAATTTCAATGAGAAATATAATATTTGAATTTACATATTCTTATACATTGGTCATAATTGATTTTATTTTTCTTGTATAATTAGTATAGGATAATGCATGTATTCTTATTTGATTATTCAATTATAATAATAACTATTATGCATTTTTTTTATTATTAGTATGACATTGCTAATTTATGATAATAATTATTATTTATTTTCATGCTGATTGAATAAATAGTTTATCTTATTTTTTGTAAATGTAGATCTTAACATTGCCCCATTTCTTGTACCATCCCTTTCGAAGATATATAAATTGGGAACATCCAACACAAGATATGAACTATGATGTGTTGGATGTGCATTGGTGTTTGGCATGGATTATATGTTGGTTTAAGATCCAAAAGTAATGATGTAGTTCAAGGTACTGTGCATAGGTGTTGGCATGAATTATAATATTCCATAATTTTATATTTGGAGTTTTGAAATCACACTAAAGACTATTCTTGACAGGATGAGCATTGTCTGTAATGAACGCTGTTGAATTATATAAGGACCCAAATTTTATTGTTGGAATTTTTTTCTTATTTTATTCATCATTCATACCTTTTCCTACGATTTGTAAATAAAAATACCAGCAACTGAAATCAAGTCTCATTTCCCTAATCATGTTCATTTCATAATCTCAAAATAACATACATGTTCGCATAGCAGAAAATTATAATTCATTCATGCATCCCGGTAACTACCGCATACAATTAGCTATGAGATTCCAAAATACTCATAGCTACGAATATCCAGAGTTACAAATGTTCATGTTCAAAATACAATTAGTCATATTACAAAATAATGAATATAAGGACTTCCAAAAATTTAAAAGCCTCTAAGCTCCTAATCAAAACGCCATTACATCTTCCACCTACCTGCAATGGGATTAACATTGATCATACACAGAAACACAAAGGAGTAAGTCGTTAACGTAAAATAATGTCAATATACGTTAATCCACATTTTAATAAAGTTAAGTAGAAACTTAGAATTAAATATACTTAAAACTATTTCCTTTGTTTATACTTTTGAAAACATGCTACATAACTTGAGCTAAAGTTTGCTACATTGCTTGAGCCAAAGCTTGCTACATCGCTTGAGCCAAAACTTGCTACATCGCTTGAGCCAAAGCTTGCTACATTACTTGAGCCAAAGTTTGCTACATCGCTTGAGCCAAAGCTTGCTACATTACTTGAGCCAAAGTCGCTAACCAATCATGATTGGCTAAAAACGAGTTTTATTTTCATTGGCACCCCACCAATACATAAACAGTGAATCCACACCATCACCATTACAAACATACCCATATATGCTCATAATAGTTAAGTGATTCACAATTCATTTCCTTATTCCGAGTTTTATTTCCATTGGCACTCCACCAATACATAAACAGTAAATCCACACCATCATCATTACAAACATACCCATATATGCTTATAATAATAAAATGATTCACAATTCATTTCATTATCCATAACCAGAAAATCCACGCATTAACCACATTTTCTCTTTAGGGTTTTGGGGTTTTCATGAATCAACCCACAAACCCTTTCCATTTTTGAAATACTAACTCTAAACCAAGAGTTTACAAGGTAAAAACAACATAAAACGAACCATAACTCGAAAGGGCGAGTTTCCATGGTTTTACACATTTTGAGAAAAGATCCAACATACCCAAAATGAGTTTCAAAGGGAAGAAGAAAGTTAGAATCAAGAGTTTTATCTCTTCTCAAGCTCTTAGATGAGTATCCAAGCTCATTGTCCTTGGGAAAACTCTCTTCTCTCACCTCTCTTTAATTTCTAACCCTAAAATGTGTTTGGGGTTTCTCATTTAATGTTGTCTCGTCAGGATCTCGCTTAAGCGAACTCATTCTCGCTCAAGCGAGAAAATCCCGCTTATTTGAAAAACTCAGGTCTGACCCTCTCGCCCAGGCGAGGCATCTCTCGCTCAAGCGAGAATCTTACAGCCTTGACAGGTCCAAAATGTCACTTTTCTCGCCGAGGCGAGCCAACTCTCGCTCAGGCGAGACACCCTCGCTCAAGCGAGACAACCCTTTCTCAGGCGAGAATCCTCTAGTATAGCTCAGGATTTCACCCTCCCAGGTGAGCCTTTCTCGCCCAGGCGAGAATCTCTCGCTCAAGCGAGAATCCCATGACTTATACTATAATTTTAAAGACTTAAATTTAGGGTGTTACAAATTATAGATATACAACAACGTTTTTATAATGAGCATTGTGGAATTGTATATATACAACAACCTTCTCTATAATGAGTGTTATGTAATCTATTCAATAGTGTTTGTCGGAGCTTCCTCTAACATGTGTTGTTGATTATTGTTCAAAAGTACATGCATATATATTTTATCAACATTACATGCATATATTCTCAATAGACATGATATGACTAAAAAATATATACGCTCATTAAGTAATATATTACCAATGTAGACATGATAGTTCTTTTGATAATAAACTAGCAAGTTACTTGTGCATTCGCATGATGTAGTATTTTTTTCCTGCATGATTAAGAATACATATTATATGTGCATTCACATGGTTAAGAACACATATATTACACATGCATTCACATAGTTAAAATCACACATGTTACCCGTACATTCGTATTGGTAAGAACAAATATGTTACGTGTGCATTAGCATTGTTAAGAACACATATGTTACACGTATATTTGTCTCTTCAAACACATAAGGAAAATAAATGACAATTTCGAATTTGAATTATCTAATAAAAATAGGAAACTGAAACATTATATTAAGTAATTTTTCTCTTAAAATAAATATTTTAAAAGTTGTAGAAAATGAAATGTTTTTTCAATTTCGAATTTGATTTTTTTCATGAAATTAGGGAAATCAAATCGTCATGCTATATGAGTAAATGTGATCTCTCATTACTTCAAATTATTTTAAAATTCAAAAAATCAAAACAAGTAGACGAATCAATAATCAATGTTATCAATTTTTAAAATATACATTGTATAAAAGTGATTATGTAGTGTGATAGGTGCATGGTAGTACCATGAAACCTTTTAGGAGAAAGACAAATTAAGGAGGAAGTGACACATGGCAAGTGATGAAGTGAGAGAAATTTATTTTATTATATAGTCAATAGATGAACTTAATTTCTCCACTATTAATTTTTTTAACCAAAAAATTGTTGGACAAATGGTGATTTACTAAGCATCGACAAATGGAGGGACAAAAATTGTCCATATGTCATGTTGAAACTTTCCACTTTGAATTTTAAATTAAAATATATAAAGATCAATAAAGTGTGTGAGGGTGAGTTGATTACTTTTGAAATATATAAAATTAATGTACATAGAATGTGGGTGAGTGCATTACTTTTAAAATTATTAGTAAATGTAAAAAAATATTTTGTTTGTGCTTCAGCTAGGAAAATATCTAACATTGCCTCTTATCTGGGTTTCTCTGCTGGCACTCTCCCTTTTAACTACTTGGTATAACGACCCGATTTTCATAACTCGAAAATTTTGAAAACATTATTAAATGCAAATATTGGTTAAGTTTCCCAATTCAAAATGCGGAAATAATCAATAATACTTTTTCATCATAACATTACATCACATTCTATTCTAATCCATAATTCATACAATTATCCTTTGTTTCAATTACAACACTGATAAATGTATTCATGCTAATCTTATTGCATCTTTCGAAAAAGTTCATTTATACAACATAGTTACTGCAACATATTTCTCATATTACATACATTATACAAATATAATTTCGGAATACAAAAACGACTACTCCAGTCTATACTCCCATCAGCAAACATCCACGACGCCACAGCAACATCCTGAACTCATATATAACACATAGACAATGAAAAGCAGAGGGAGTAAGAACCAACTACGGTGACCGTAGCGTGGAATTACATGGAGTAATATCATTAAAGTATAACAACCTATACAATCATCTAACATCAATCATAGTATACACATACCCTTTATATACCAGTCAATACTTAAACCACATAATGTTCACATATTCAATCGGTATAATTATCACGTTTCACTTAGGCAATTCAACACTTCCAAAACAATACAATACTTCTACGACAACCCAATATCATAAAGGGCCAATCAAATCCATACCACTAGGGACAGGTCACAATTCCATACCACGAATGGCAGGTCACAATTCCATACCACGAGGGGCAGGTCACAATTCCATACCACGAGGGGCAGGTCACAATTCCATACCACGAGGGGCAGGTCACAATTCCATACCACGAGGGGCAGGTCACAATTCCATACCACGAGGGGCAGGTCACAATTCCATACCACGAGGGGCAGGTCACAATTCCATACCACGAGGGGCAGGTCACAATTCCATACCACGAGGGGCAGGTCACAATTCCATACCACGAGGGGCAGGTCACAATTCCATACCACGAGGGGCAGGTCACAATTCCATACCACGAGGGGCAGGTCACAATTCCATACCACGAGGGGCAGGTCACAATTCCATACCACGAGGGGCAGGTCACAATTCCATACCACGAGGGGCAGGTCACAATTCCATACCACGAGGGGCAGGTCACAATTCCATACCACGAGGGGCAGGTCACAATTCCATACCACGAGGGGCAGGTCACAATTCCATACCACGAGGGGCAGGTCAAAATTCCATACCACGAGGGGCAGGTCACAATTCCATACCACGAGGGGCAGGTCACAATTCCATACCACGAGGGGCAGGTCACAATTCCATACCACGAGGGGCAGGTCACAATTCCATACCACGAGGGGCAGGTCACAATTCCATACCACGAGGGGCAGGTCACAATTCCATACCACGAGGGGCAGGTCACAATTCCATACCACGAGGGGCAGGTCACAATTCCATACCACGAGGGGCAGGTCACAATTCCATACCACGAGGGGCAGGTCACACTTCCATACAACCACATAAATCACAATATAATATTTCCACTGCATTATTCTAGCATTGCAACTTCTTCAAAACACAAGACACCACATCTATGTCATAAACACAATGTATCATATATCCTACCACAATAAAAAATCACTCACAACATCATCATCACCTAATATAATCATGTACTTTTATCACCAACAAGCGGTTCATCACAAAATCATTATTACAAATAAACCCACATATGTTTATAGCAATTAAGCGACTCACAACTTAATCATTTTCATAGACATACTCGTCGCCACATTTAACAAATCAATAACTCATCACACAATCATTGATACAAACATACCCATATATGTTTATAGCAAATCAACCATCCATAACACAACATTATCATAAATAAATCACACACAACATATTCTTCATCATATAACACATTAACGTTAGAACCATCTTCTCACATGGGCCCTAAACACCCAAAAGAGTTTCTATCCGTTAATATGCTCCGATTCTTGAGGGAAATCAGAGAATGATGACTCTAATGAATTACTCTAAGACCACAATGGTCTTCTCCCTCACCTTAGGTTGCGTAAGCTCCGTTGCTCCGCAAAAGAGCTTCATCTCCCTCCATCTCCTTCAACCTCCATTGTTGTTTTTTCCTCTCCAAAGCACTCCAATGTTCCATTAAGAAGCAATAGGAAGAGGTTTGATGTGTTTTTGAGGTTTAGTGGAGGAAATGGTCGGAATCCATGAGGAGTCGCCGCTAGGAGTGAAAGGGATAAAAGAAGTGAAGATTAGGGTTTGTGAAACCCTTTCCTTACTTTTATAGCTCTGACGCTCTCGCCCAAGCGAGGGATTCTCGCTTAGGCGAGAATCTCACAGTGGCGATATTTTTATATGATGTAATCGATTACATGCATAGTGTAATCGATTACATCATGAAAAATTACACATATCTGACATTTTTATACGATGTAATCGATTACATTCATAGTGTAATCGATTACATGCAAAGTGTAATCGATTACATGCATAGTGTAATCGATTACATCATGAAAAATTACACATGTCTGATCAGATATCAACATGTAATCGATTACAAGGTCCATGTAATCGATTACACTGTGTTATCAGCCCAAAATTGTCATTTCTCGCTCAAGCGAGGCTTCCAGGACTGATACCATAATTTTAAAGACTCAAAAATCAGGATGTTACACTTGGGGGTGCCAATGTTTATAGGCAAACCAAAGAGGAGTCACTTGCAGCCCATTGCTGATAGAATTTTAGCTAAACTAACCAAATGGAAAGGTTTTGCCTTATCTATAATGGGCAGAGTTGAATTGGTGAAGTCTGTCATTCATAGCATGGCCATCTATAGTTTCCATGTTTACAGCTAGCCTTCTCAACTAATCAAGCAGGTGGATAAAGGTATTAGAAACTTTATATGGGCTGGTAATATTGGTGTCAGGAAAATTGCTATAGTGGCTTGACATAAAGTTTCCCTTCCTTTTAAAAATGGTGGTCTTGGTATTAGATCTTTAAGGCAACTTAACAAGGCTGCCTTACTTAAGCTCTATTGGGAATTGTTGGCCTCTAATCATGACTGGGCTATTTTTTGCAGGAAAATATTTGGTAAATCTCCCTTAAAGAGATATTTCAAATCTTCTATTTGTTCTGGTATCAAACCCAATTGGTCCAAGGCTACTCAAAATTCTTTATTTCTGGTGGGTAATGGGCATGACACCAACTTTTGGACAGATAATTGGTTGGGTGATCCTTTTGTCAAGATTCTCCAAATTCTTGAATTTTTGCACAATTCCCTCCAAGCAAAGGTTGTTGACTTCTATGATGGAACTAATTGGCTCATTCCTCAATTACTGTTTGATAAATGCCCTCAGCTTGGTGCAAGGATCTCTCAAATCCATCTAACATTTGATAGAGATAGTATTATTTGGACTGGAACTAACAATGGAATTCTAACTCTGAAAGAGTCTTATATTCACCTTAGTCCCATAAGCTCCTTGCCTAGCTGGTGTAAAATTATCTGGTCCAACTCCATTCCTCCATCTAAATCCTTCACAACGTGGAGGCTTATTCATAAGAGAATGCCCACTGATGAAAACCTTATGAGTAGGGGTTGCTCTATGACATCCAAGTGCAGCTTGTGTAATATTAATGTTGAATCTTCTGAACATCTGTTTTTGGCTTGCCCCTTTTCTACTACAATTTGGCAATGGCTGAGTGGCATCTTTGGTATTCCTCTGAACCTGACTTCGATTGAAAACATGTTGAAGGCTTGTAATTTGCACTGGAGTCCTCAGTTGAAGGAGGTGCTTGCAGCTTGTATTATTCATTCGGTTAACATTATTTGGTTTTGCAGAATCAATTAAGATTCAGAGGTACTATCATTAGTTATGCATTGGCAATCTCTAAGATCAAGTTGGCCACTAATATGTCTGGTATGTTCTCAAAAGCTTGTGCCCACAATGATATCAAGGAGTTCACCATCCTAAAATTCTTCAACATTGATATTCACTACAATAAAGCCCCTCAGATCATGGAAATAATCTGGAAGCCACCAGCTTCAGGCTGGATTAAGATCAATACTGATGGGGCAGCTCATGGTGCTCCGAGTTTATCTGGTGGTGGTGGTATTTTTAGAGATAATAGGGGTGATTGTCTTGGTTGTTTTTCTGCTTCCTTTAGAATCCAAACAACGATTTTTGCTGAATTATACACTGTCATTTTAGCTATTGACTTAGCTTTTCACAATGGTTGGAAAGTGATATGGTTGGAGTGTGACTCAACCACTGTCGTGGACATTTTCTTAGGAAAAACTAAACCCCCTTGGAAACTTCTTTCTAGATGGAGACATTGTGAATTTTTATTGAAGAGCATGATCTGTCATGTCTCTCATATATATAAAGAGGGTAATTCTTGTGCGGATAAGTTGGCAAATTATGGAATTCATTCTAATGTTTTTAATTGGTGGAATGAGGCTCCCTCTTTCATTTTAGAGGAGTGGCGTAGGAATAGTTTATCTCTTCCTGCTTACAGGTTCTGTAACTATTAACCCTTTATGGGTTTACTATTGTATTCCTCTTTCTATTAATATATTGTGGTGCTTTAGCACCTTCGTCTAAAAAAAAATATTTTGTTTAATATTAAAGTTATTATTATTGTTATAGGATATTGCTTAATATTTTTTTCTTAAAATCATGAACATCCTTTTGAAATGAGAAGATTCTTTAAAATTATTATTGTTATAGGATATAGTTCAATAATTATTTTTTAAAATTATGAACATCCCTTGGATAGTGAAAGATTTTTTAAAATAAAAATGAAAGATTTTTTTAAAATTATGAACATCCTTTGAAAATGGGAAGATATTTGAATATGAAAATGAAATATTTGAGGGAACGACTTGTGTTTTTTAAATTTTTTTGAAAGGTTTAATGTGACTCGAAAGGTTTTTTTAAATTTATACAATAATCCTTTGTTTGTTTAAGTTAACATGGTGCTACAAACAAGGTTGTAGACTACTTATATTATATCTTTATAGTGTATGTAAAGAATATTGTGACAATATTAATTTGAATGTTGTAAACTTGTCACTTTAAAGTGTATTAGACATAATATTTTGGTCAATTTTATGAGTTTGAAGAGTATGTAGAGTGTAATCTTTTATATAAATTGGTTCGAACCAATATCACATATAATATCTAATATCCGGATAAGATTAGGTCATATGTCTCAATATAAACAAAACTACAAATTAATTGTGTCTTCAGAATAAATGATTTTGTATCTAAAATTCGATTGAAACTAACAGCAAACATCCTAATCATAGTTGGTAACGTATTTTCCCTTTCAACCTAGATTGAGAAGCGGTTGTGTTAATTAATTGTGTGTGTGTGTAATCTCTTGAAGCTAGAAGGCGTTTAATGATCAATGCAATCTATTTTCTACTAATTCACTTTCAATTAAAATATATTCTTTACTGAAAAACAAATCAAATAATCAGTTTTTAACTGAGAACTACGTAGTCTTAATTTTCTTATTTAATCTATGAATATGTTAGAGCAAATAAAAACATGTTAGATACTCTAATAAAAATATATTATTTTCATTTATTAAATATATTTTTAACAATTAAACAAGTTGAGTTATAATTTAGTATGCACATTTAGCTAGGATATTATTTTATTGTAGGTGGACGTTGTGTTACTTTCCCTTATCTACAATCAAATCTGGATCTTTTTCTCAAAACTATATTTTCAAATTTGATTATAAAAATATTCTTATATGTTTTAACCGTAAAAAATCTACCACGACTAAAAACTATATGAGAGAGGTTGGAATTACAGTCAAATTCTTCATGATAATCTATCGAAAATCATATCGCGACGACTTGTTATCAATTTTTATCTTGCATATATAAAAAATAGAAATATTTAATATTTTATTTATTTAATAATACTTCATATGGTCAAGCACTTTGACTAAATTTTACTCACTTGGGACGTCTATTTATGTTTTCAGAGAATCTCACCGTATTAAGTGTAATCGATTACCATAATGGTGTAATCGATTACAGTGTGAAAAATGCACACATCTGATGTTTTTAATATTATGTAATCGATTATGAGTATAGTGTAATCGATTACATCATGAAAAATTACACATGTCTGATCAGATATCAGCATGTAATCGATTACAAGGACCATGTAATCGATTACATTGTGTTAACAGCCCAAAAGTGTCATTTCTCGCCCAGGCGAAACAACTCTCGCTCGGGCGAAAATCCTCCAGTATAGTCCCAGGATTTCACCCTCCCAGGTGATCCCTTCTCGCTCAGGCGAGAATCTCTCGCTCAAGCGAGACTTCCAGGATTGATACTATAATTTTAAAGACTCAAAATTAGGATGTTACAGTAATCGACTTTCAAACTCAATTTGATGACTATATTTGCAAAGTAGAGTATAAAATAAGGAAACTTTTCTATATGATGACCATAAAAATATAGTGGCAACTCTGAATTATTTGAGAGAAATCGGAAATACATACAACCTATAATAACTTGTTAGCCATTTTTCACGAATTAAGAAATATTTAATATTCATTTAATTAAGAGTATATATATATATATATATATATATGACTTAAGTGAAAATAGTTCTCATACAAAACTGTGAGAATAATAAATCTGAGTCTTATAATTAATCATAGAAGGTTAGATTAAAAATTAATTAATGGTCACATGATAGTCATGTACATGTATATTTTAATATTGACCATTCTAATAAGATCAAATGATTCATATTAAATGTTCTAATTTCTCAAAACAGCGCATTGTTCTCAAGTGAGTACCTATATATATATAAATATATGTACATAGAGAATTACTCAACTGAGAACAATCCTCATATAAAAACTATGACAACAATAAATTTGAGCCTTATAACTAATCATGAATGATTAGGATTAAAAGTTAGTTATTGGTTTATTGATAGTCATGTGCATGTATCTTTTAATCTTGATCATTTTAATAATATCCAATAATCCATATTAAATATTCTCATTTATCACAATGACACATTGTTCTCACGTGAGTCACTCCCTATATATATTTATATAGTTAAAGCCTTTAATATATGGAAATAAAAAATTTATAAATGTTACATAAAAAATATATATTGTCTTATTAAAAGGCCTATAATAATATTATGTGGAAGATGTCTTATAATAAAGATTTGAAGAAATATTAACATTTCAAAATACTAGACCATGAACTAAAATAAATAAATAAAAAATGAAAACACAAATAAAGTAATTAGTCACATCAATAATTGAATTAAGGCTAAAATAAAAAAATGGTGATAGAAACTTTGAATATTAGATTAAAGAACTGAAATTTTTGATTAATTAGTTCCTAATCAATGTTATTTTGTACCTTTTGATTCAAGTACATATTCATAAAAATTGTTATTTTTCTTAATTTTTAAAAATATATTATAAGATTACATTATTTTCCTAATTTAATATGGCTCATTAATCGATAGTCTCAACAACAAGAAAATTTTAAAGCTTATTTTTAATAATACTCATATAGGAAAGTAAATGATGAGATATAAAAAAAAATTCAATGGTCAAATAGAAGTCTAGATATAATTTTTATGAATTTTTTATTTCTATTTATTTGTCCCGTTTAGAATTTCAAGATTGCATTAATTGTATTTTTCCATCTTAGTCCTTATTTAACATTTTCCTGATTTACAGTGGGAAATTTTAAGATTTAATTACACTAAAATCCCCTAAGTTTTAATGAATTACAGAAACCATCGTTCCATTTTTTGTCCTTACACAAACCACTCATCCCTCTTACACGAACCACCCCTAATTTTCTATATACATTACATTAATCATCCCTAGATATGAGTGTAATCTTTTAAACAAAAAAACGTGTGGTGAGTGGAATTAAGTTAAACAAAATATTATATATTGCGTAGACAATTCCAAATAGTACTAGATTTGATCTCTCTTTATTATTTTTATTTCATTACAAAATACATTAATAATTCTAAGGAGATGTATGTATAACTCTTATACTATTTTGTAACGTATTAAATAATGAAGACACATTGATTCTTACATTATTTGAATTAGTCTACACAATATACAATATTTTGTTTAACTTAATTATACTCGTCACACATTTTTTGATTAAAACATTACACTTATATCTCATGTAGGGGTAATCAGTGTAATACATGTACAAAATTAGAAGTAGTTCGTGTAAGGATAAAAAATGGAGGAGTAATTGTGTAATTTCACTAAAACTTAAGGGCGTGAGTGTAATTAAGTCAAATTTTAATGAATACATAGAAAGAAATTGTAAATTTGACAAAAAAGCAATAAATGTCAACACAATCACTAGATAGAGGTGAGAAGTTGATTAACTGGGCAGTAGATAGGTTTAAGTAATCCTTCTCTTTCTATATAAAAAGGAATGGCTCTAGATATGTTTTTATTGTATCAATTGTGAAATCATCATTCTCACATCATGAGTGCTTTATTAGTGCACAAAAATGTGCTACTCTTAATGTCACTAATAACATATGTGACATCACTAATGATGGTTGGTGTTATGTCTTGGGGATTAATTGTCAAAACAAAGGTTACAATGACAAACAAAATTTCAGAACCGCTCTCAATTCATTGCAGAGACACGTTTAATGATGATGGTAATTATACTTTTGAAGAACGTGAAAAACATCATTTTAAGGTTGTCCTTAACCCCTTTACCGCTAAAACACTATGGTATTGCAGCTTTGGATGGAAGGGAGCATTTCATGGCTTTGATATTTATGATAAAAAAAGAGATAAAAACTGTAACAATTCAGAGTGCATTTGGGATATATTTCAAGAGGGACCATGTAGGTTTGATCCAGGAGACAATGGAACTACGTGCTTTCAATGGGATAAGAAGAAATCAAGAAGGTAATGCTATTGGGTAATAAAAATTGTAGTATTGATGCAATGATAATGATAGACTGTGATGTTAAAAATCAGTAAATAATATGATATATTTGCTTTGTTACAATATATACTAAGATATTTATTGTATTGTTATAATGTATATTGTAACAAACCAAATATATCACTTTATTAGCGAGAGAGCACTTCAGTTTTCATTTTCTTATTTGTTTTGTAATTTTTGTTACTTTTATGAATGAAAGTTTGTGTGTTTTTGCATCTTACATCCATTGCAAAAATATACTACAATAGGTGAAATTCAATTAACATTGCATCTTTCATGAGAATTGATTTATGGAATGACTTATGAGACTAATTAATTGGTTGAAATTATACGATCGTGTGATTGTTACTTTATATTTTTAATTTGAAAACAATGTATACTCTTATGTGAGATATTTACTTAGATTCCTTAGCAATTTCGCACTTTTCATAATACTTTATTAGGTTATTTTCTTCTTTTTCTTTCTAGAAAAATGGTAAAACAGATGTGAGAAAAGTATATTTCAACATAATCATTTACTTTACTAGGAGAGATTTGATGTCTCATATCTTATTAGTTATGGTATCATATACTAATAATAAAGTAAAAATAAATGTTTAAAAATTTCAATTAAAATAGCATGTTTCATTAATGCATGTGACGTGATCGGGAAAGTAAATCTTTCTTCTTATATTACTAACCAAAATATTGTAAACTGCCACCTGTATTGCATCACATAGCATTGCTATGCTGAACATACCAAATTAAATTACCATATAATTCTTTTTTAATCTTATATATAATAACAATTGAGTATTAATTTTATTAAGTATTATTGATTACATGGTCAAATTAAATGACACTATAATATTTTATCACATGCTATGCTCTCATTGATAAAATATAATCCTTAAATTTTTCGTAACTATTTTAGATATAATTTTTCATAACTAATATCTATTTCATCTATTTTCTTGTCGTGACTTCTAATCTCTTCCACACATACTGAAAGAGCCCAATGTGTTATTCAACCATGTTTCTAATTAATATTATTTTTTCAATATAGTTATTAAAGATATTTTTATAATAGGTATTGTTTGTACATTGTTATTAGTTTTACATTAATATTGAAGACACAAAAGGCTATTTTTCGCATGTTATATTGTCCTTTCCTCTGACTTCGAAAAAAAATATACAAGGAAGAAGAGTAAGAAACAAGTCCTAATGCCTATTCCTCAAAAGGGTTGGTGTTTAGCCCAATAAGAAATGTTCATGATTTTATTTGTATTTTATGAATCATTTAATTATGAGTATTTTTTTTACTTACTACTTTTTTGGTTCAGTCAAGTAGTTTAAAAAAAATAGTAACTACTTAGAAACAAATAATATATCAGGAAAAAAACACAATAAATATTATATAAATCATTTAATTTCATATTATAATAAATAAATAAAATGAAATAGTTTTGGTTTGAAAATTTAAATTAATTGACTCAAGAATTTCAATTAGATTTTAAAGAATAACGAAAGTTTATAAAAAAATTAACTATTAATTTATGTTATACTATTAATAATTCTTGTGAATATCCTAATTAGTTTAAAAAGTTTGAATGATTGGCCCAACGCATAAATTTTATAGTGTTTTTTCTCTTGACAATGTATAAGTATTAAGAACTATTTTAATATTCTATTTATTTAATAGTTTTTTGATCATATATATAAAACACTTTAAAATAAATTGCACATTTCATTAAAACTAGTTTATTGATTCTTGTTAAAATATTACTCATTAACTAATAGTCTTGTTGAAAACAACAAAACTAGAAATGGTCAAAACTTTTGATAATAGAAAATGAGAAGTAATAAATGTTAGATAAAAATACAAAGTACCTTGTAAAAGTTGTACAAAAATATTATTTATGATATTTTATAGCAAGCAGCTAAGAAAATTAATGTAGTGAGGAGGAGACTGAACTTGAAAATTACTATAATTTACAATTTTAATTCAAATAAGAGTTGAACCGTTTTAATACTCGATAAATCCTAGTTCGGTCATGTTAAAATCAGTTATACTAAAATAACCCTCGAAGTGAACTGTCTGAATCAGACGGTTCACTTAAAAAATACAATGATACTCTAATATTTTGTTTTGTTATGTTACAAGAAAAATTGAGAGGTGTTACATCGGTATAATAAACATAATAACTAATTTTTTAAAATTATACATTTATGTGTAATTATATAATTATAGATCATAATAAATTATAAATGACATCTTTCAGTCGTATTACTATAATAAACATAATAACTAATTTTTTAAAATTATATATTTATGTGTAATTATATAATTATAAGTCATCATTAATTATAAATGACATCTTTCAATCCTATCACTACAATAAACATAATAACTAAATTTTTTAAAATTATATATTTATGTGTAATTATATAATTATAGATTATAATTAATTATAAACGACATCGTTTGGTCCTATTAAATAATCTAATCGCTTAAACTTTATACAAGACTTCTACCCATTTAATGAATGATTCGTGTTTCATAACATTGGAGAAAATATAAATAGAAGTAAAATAGCTATATAGGTTGAAAATATTTAGTCAAGGGAGAGAAGATAAAAACAGAATAAAAAAAAATTGATGCCTAAGACTTTAAATATTATATTAAAAATGGCAACAATTTCTTACCATAGTCAGTGTTATATACCCCGTTTAGTAACAATTTTCTCTATAAAATTCAATGCATCCATAAAATTAATAATAATATAGCAGCAAAAAATACAATAAATGTCATATAAATCAGCATAATCATTATTGTAATAAGATACATATTTTTTTCCTAATGAGAAAGATAAATAACAATATTTGAGATAACTCTCTCTATATAAGAAGAAATGCATCTAGGCATGTTTATATTGTTTTAGTTTTGAAATAATTGGTATTATATCATGGATGCAATATTAGGGAACAAAAATATGGTATTGTTAATGTCATTAACAATATTTGTGACATTACAAATGATGGTTGGTGTAGTATCCGGAGGATTCTTTGAAAATACAAAGATCACATTAACAAACAAATTGCCACAACCGGTCTCAATGCATTGCAAAGACGCAATAACTGATGATGGTCCTCAAATTTTGGTACCAGGTGAAGGCCATCGTTTCAAGTTTTTTAAAGCTCCCTTTATCAAGTATATATGGTCATGCACATTTCAGTGGAATGGTAAAGTTCATGAGTATGACATTTATGACTCAAGAAGAGATAATTGCTTTGAATATGATTGCTATTGGCTAATAGCTGAAAATGGACCATGTCAGATCGTTCATAGTTTAAATGATAGTCCTGTATGCTTTTCTTGGAATTAGTAACATTTGATAATAATAATAATAATAAAATATGTAACATTTGCTTCTTAGTTTTGATGTAATGACAGAAAGCATTATTGAGCATCAGTTAATAAAATGATATATTTACTTTGTTACAATGTTACTCTACATCATGTGCTATGTATAAGAGAATTGATATTTGGTATGAGACTAATTTGGTTAGGAATAAAGTGAAAAAAGTATATTTCAAAAACGTATAAAGTTACATTGGATGATGCACTAAAATTTTGAAATTATTTTCGAGTAAATTGGCACTACGCCAGAATAAATTACTTATCACACCTAATGAGTGGCGCTTTAGAATGTGATGTCACACATTGTGCCATTGGTACTAATAATATTTTGGATATAAATTTTGAACCATCAATTAGAACTAGTCATATTATATATGTATTTGGTGTAGAAAAATTCATTCTATCCAAATTTTCTCACTACGTCATAAATGTACATCCTGAAACACATTTAAGCATTGTTAAATGTGCGACTTTTAATAGAATATGCGTTATTGATATGTCACCTTTAACACCACTCATATAGATTCAAAGAATTATGGGGAAGTGATACCGTCATCACGAAACAAAAGAATTCTGGGGAATGGACACACTTTAATATGAGAGAATGTTGTTTAGAAATTGTAAAATTTTAAATTCCTATCAAATCAACAACACACATTTAAGAAAGCGTTGTATATGATATCAAATCAACAACGCTTATTGAAGAAAGCGTTGTAGAAGATATTTCATCAACAGCGTACACAACAAAAGACGTTGTTAAATAGATTCCATTTAACAACACAACAACAAAAAAAGCGTCGTTAAAGAGAACAAATTCAAGCCAACACTTATTCAACAACCCTCATTCATGAATGCGCGATTGATTTTATATCCTCTTATCAATATTAATAGTGCTCGCTTAACTAGGTGCTGCCTATGTTCCCCTGCCTCGTATTTAACAGCATAGTTCTATGAAGCATTGTTGAAGAACCGGTGTTAAAGACGTTTTCTGCCGTAGTGATTCATTCATGCTTAATAGAACAATGTACCATTGTTAAATATAAGGCGAAAGATAACCAACGACATTACTTCAAGCAAGAGTTGTTAAATTGGATAGGAAAATATAACTTCACAAGCACATGCTTGAATGAAAACTGTTGAATTAGCGTTGGCTTGAACGAGCGTTGTTTAACAGCTCACGTTTAAGCAAGCGTTGTTGATTTGCATTTATTCAAGAGCGCTGGTTTGAATGAGCCTTGTTGAAGATGACATATCAACATTACTCATTGTAAGGAGCGTTACTGAAGATGACATATCAACAGCGCTTTCTTAAACGAACACTATTGATACATTACGAGTTTTAATCATGACTATCCTAGTTTTGGTCAAGAATCAAGAAATATACGCCTTGCATTGTCAACTGGTGGAATCAACCCACATAGTATTCAAAGTAGCTCCCAAAGTACATGGTCCAAACTGAGAGTGATTAGCCTCCTATCATGGATGTTTATGTCTCCAACTATTAATCCAAGAACAAGTTCCAAGATCACACTTTTCCAACTCTTATTCCCTCCAAATTTTCTATGGGAAAAGTAAAATATCTATGCTACTTTGAAGTGTTTATGAATGAGAATAAGAAATTACAAGTATTGAATGAAGGGGACAGAGTCCTTTATATATGAAATGAAGTACCCCACTATGCCACTTTTGAGGCATGCTTAGCACCTACTATGCCTAACTTGGTGGTGTTTGGTTAGTGTGGCCAAGCTTCTGGCCAACTAAGGACAAGGCTAGTGCTAGGCTTAACCTATTGTGAGGTTAAGTCAAGCAACTTACACACCTAACCTATGCATCTAGCTTCATATGCATGGTGATACCTCTTGTTTGACTTAGCTTGCTTGTGTCATGCATGAGGTCACATTTGGCTAGCCTTCTTTGGATCCTAAGTTAAGCTTGGTTGGTTTAAGTAACACACCCAATATGTGTTACTACAAGGAAATGTAAGCTTTCTTCAAGCCTAAGCATCTTAGTCATCACACACATACTTACCACAATCTATCAATTTAGAAGAACACCTCTTCCAAGTAACACTCTTCTCCTTTCCATAACACCACCTGGTGAAATGTTTACACCAAATTACAAGAAATGAAGAATTTGACTATGTCAAAGATTGCTTAGAAAATTAAAGAGTTCTAAACTATCAATCATTTTGATCTTTCACTTATAAGTAGTACACAATGTACGACTGTTTTAAAGTATGAAGACTTAGAGAAAAACACTTGAATGCATCTTCACAAAATTCTGAAAGTTAAAACTCAAAGTTGAAAGAATGCTTAGTCTTTGGGAATAGATGTTTCAATGCCTTTAAATAGGCTTTCAACCAGTCATCATACCCCAAGGTGAAGGTAGAATACGTTTGGAATGAAACTTATTCATTTTGGATGAAAGCATATCAGTTTGGATTTAAAAATATGGTGTAACAACTCTCAATAATAAATTATTACTGCACTAGGTAACTGATCGATTACCAAAACATTTTGTACAACTGAGTAATCAATTATTCTATGTTAAATTTTTGGGTAACCTATTACTTAGTCCAAGTAACATGTTACTCAGATCAAGTAACCTATTACTCAAGTGCAGTAACTTGTTACTCAAGTCAAGTAACCTATTACTCAGCTTTTTAAAAATTAAGTTAATTTTACTCTAAGTTTCAATATGATTTCAAAAAGGTTTTCACTTGAGCTTTATGACTATTCACAAATAAAAGAATTTAGGATAGAAGTGTCCATCTTAGAAGATTATAATATCTTGATCTTTGAAAGCTTGTCCTCTATGTCTTCAAGGTCTTCACAATATAGACGACTAGTTGAACCCTTACTATACTTGTGAATCACTAGATCTGACATCACCTTTGAAGTGAATACGCTCAGCCACCTAATCCTTAACAACGTCATATTGATATATCAACAAGAGTTGTGTTATATAAAATCGACTCAGGGCAAGACATTTTCTTACCATCCAGTGGAGATTTAAATATGAGTGCCAATTGTGATGCTAATTGGGAGGTTGTTTACTCACATGATGCTTTTGGGCTGAATATCTAATCATGTTGGAACGTGTAGATATTTTGATACACTAATAAGCAATCTGTCATTTCTTGACCCTTAGCTGAGATAGAATATTGGAACTTTGAATATTAGATTAAAAAACTTATATTTTCACGTAACTAGTTGCCAAACTTTATACATTTTGATCCTTATTATAACTTAATTTCAATGAAATTGAATATTCCCAACATATGAACATGTTAGAAGTTGTTCAGTTCTATATATAAGACTTAAAAAATATTTAATAATCTATTTATTTAACTACACCTCCTATAGTCTTGTTTATAATACATGTTGGACTATAACACATGTATCAATAAAATAGTTAAAACACATGTATCAATAAAATAGTTACTTTTATTTCTTTTATGAAAAAATTTCAAGATTGTAATCTTAATACCATTTTATATTTCTCCATAATTAGTAGTGTTAATGAAAACAACAAAGAATCAATGTTGTAAAATATAAGCCAATATCAAACTAGAAAATATCATGTATTAACTGTCCGAAAAAAACCGTTCGATTTCATATATAATTAATAATTATTTATAAATATGTAATTATATAAATTCGATTTTTTTATATAATTATTTATAAATATGTAATTATATAAATTCGATTTTTTTATATAATTAATTATTATGTATAATTATATTGAAGTAAGATCTCTCCAATGTTATTGGAATAGACTGAAACAAATCTTTAGAGTATTGTTGCACTTTTTTATTTTACTTTTAGTGAATCCTCATGTCTACTTTATTGGTTATTCTAGTTTAATCGAGTTTAACACGGTCGAGCGTGATTCTCTAGTTTAAAGTGGTCCAATTCTCATTCAATCAAGATTACAAACATGAGTCGCTTTCAAGTCCGATCAGACTGGTCGGTCCACCTCGTTTGATCATGACAACATTCCAAAAAGTATACATAGTTAAACCTTTTAATATGAGCAAATAAAAAAACTAATAAATGTTATACAGAAAATATCAAATCTTTTATTAAAAGTTTCATAAAATATTTCTAATAATCTATTATAATAAGGATTGAAGAAATATTAACTTTTTTTAAAGACAATACCATGAACTAAAAAATTGAGTGCACAAATGTAAAGTATTTATTTAAATTAAAAATTGAATTAAGATAAGAACAAAAATTAAATTTGATGTCAAAAACTTTGAATATTAGATTAAAAAACTGATATTTTCAAGTGATTAGAATATCAAAAAAGCTTATAAAAATTTTGACCATTAATTTATGTTATACTATTAAAATTTTCTTGTGAATATGCTAACTAGTTTAAAAAGTTTGAACTACTGGACCAACGCGTGAACTTGATAGTATTTTTCTCTCTTGACAGTAAATAAGTCTTAAGTAATATTTTAATATTCTATTTATTTAATAGCAGTTTGGATCTATATATAAAACAATTTTAAATAAAATACACATTTCAATAAAATTTGTTACATTTATTGAATATTTTTTAAAATATTACTCATTTATTAATAGTCTAGTTAAAAACAACAAATACCAGAAATGGTCAAAACATTTAATAATAGAGAATGAGAAAAGTAATAAATGTTAGATAAAAATACAAAGTACCTTGTAAAAAGTTATAGAAAAATATCCATGATGATATCTTATAGCAAGGAGTTGAAAAAATCAATGTGCGAGAAAATGACTCTGATTTACAATATTAATTGAATACGGAGTAAAACAGATTTAAACCTCAATAAATTTCGGTATGATCATGTTAAACATGTTTAAATTGTAATACAATACTCTACTATTTTGTTTCAAAAATAGATAGAAAGATGTTACATCAGTATAATTATACATAATTATTGATTATATAAAATTTTGAATTATATATAATTATATATTTTTATATGATTATTAATTATCAATGACATCATTCAATCAGATAATTTAATTGGTTAAACCTAATACTAAATTCTTATTGTTTGATCCATGAATTATGTTTCATAACGTTGGAGAAAATATTAATAGACCTAAAACTGAAATAAAAAAATTAGTTGCCCAGCTTGAAAATATTTAGTCAACCGAGAAAATATAAGAACAAATTAAAAAAATTGATGCCTAAAACTTTGAATATTAGATTAAAAATGTGAAACATTAGAGCCAAACAATTGCTTACCATAGTCAATATTTAATAATTCTATTTCATAAAAAATTTCTCAATTAAATTCAATAAATTCGTAAAAGTAATAATAATATATCAGCAAAATAGAAGCTGTTAAAAAATATATATTAATAATAATATATCAATATTAAAAAAATAATATAACACTCAAATAAATAGAAGTTGTTGAACTTGAATTATATAATTCACAAAATAAATAATATACAAATGTTAAGTTTTATACAAATTTTTTGGGTTTATACATATTAACAAAATTTTTAATATTGGATAACAAAGTTTTATATATAATTAGATATTTATATATGTGTAAAGATATAGGGAAGATGTTACGAGGAGTTATGAGGTTTGGTGATGATAGAGATGGAGGAAAATGAGAGTTATGAAGTTTAGTGGTGATGAATTGAAGAGTTATGATGAGAGTAAAATGGAGGATAAAGATAAAGTTATGATGGGTAATATGAAAATAGAAAAATTGGGAAAAAAATAAGCTAAAAAGATAAATCAACTAATAATTTTGGAGCTTCTACATTTGGTATATTTTTTCATAAAAAAACTAAGTTTATAAACTTCATTTTATTGCCAAAGATACATAGTTTATATTTCCACTTATTTTTCAAAAAATAAACATAAACTACAAAATAAACATAAAGTATAAGACAACCCTCTCTATATAAGAATAAATGCATCTAGGCATATTTATATTGTATCAATTCTGAAATTATTATTATCATATAATGATGAATGTTAAAAGTGTGGTATTGTTAATGTCACTAACAATATTTGTGACATTACAAATGATGTCTGGTGTAGTGTCGGGAAGACTATTTGATAATACAAAGGTCAATATAGTTAACAAACTATCAGTCCCAGTCGTATTGCGTTGCAAGAACAAGTCAACTGATGATGGTCCTCATATTCTGTTACCAGGAGAAAAGTATCGTTTAATATTTTATAAAGCTCCCTTTTTCACGTATTTATGGTCATGCACATTTGAAGTGAAAGGTAAAGTTCATAAGTTTGACATTTATGACTCAAAAAGAGATAATTGCGTTGATTATAATTGCTTTTGGGATATAACTAAAAATGGACCATGTCAGATTCTTCATGTTTACAACGACACTTCTATATGCTTTCGATGGAATAAATAAGCAGCTTCTGAAGCCCTTCAAGAAGATAATAATAAAAAGATGTAACCTTTGCTTCTTAATTTTATTGTATTTGTCAATTAATAAAATGATATATGTGCTTTGTTATGAGAATTTATATTTGGTATGAGAATAATTTGGTTTAAATTCTACCCACTGATCTAGTGTTACTTTATATTTTCATCTTGTTTTGAAATTTTGAAAACATTGCGTATTATTTTTGAAGTTATACACTTTAGATTCATATGTGAATTAACACACATGCGTATAATGATATTTTCATCTTTAAAGCTAGTGTAAAATTATTATTTGTCTCTCTATTAATGAAAAGAACTCTTACTCTAAATGAGCTACCACGTGGCATGGTTGGACATGCAGTACATTTAAAAAAAAAAGATAAAGGCTTGTGCGACCATATCTATTGCATTACTGAATGTAGCATTACTACTTCATGTGTTTTCTTACTTGGAATTAATCATAAAAATATTTAATTATTAATTTTTAATCAATTATAAACAATGACAGATAAATTGACATATGTTACGGGCGAGCAATGTGGACTCCACATCTCATTAATGTCCAACAAAATCAAAATACCTCTTAACTTGTTAACACTTTAAACATACAAGACTACTAAACTTTTATTAAGAATGTCCTAACTAGTTTAAAAAAATTGAATGATAGCCCAATATATAAACTTATTAGCAATTTTTCTCTTCTATATATAAGAATTAAGAAATATTTAACATTCTATTTATTTAACGGTCGTTTTTAATATGGTATTATTTATACAATATATTTGACTAAAACACAAATCAATAAAAAATTACATTTCATGATTTTAGGTAAATATTTCAAAATTATAATCTTAATATGATTTAATATTTCTCCTAAATTAATAGTTTTATTGAAAACTACAAAAAATTAATATTGTGATACCTACATCGGACATCAAACCATAAAAGATCTTGTATTAGGTTTAACTTGTTAAATAGTTCTTTAAAACCAGTGATTTCATATATGATTAATAATTATTTATAAATATGTAATACATATAAATGATATTTTCATATAACTAATAATTATGTATAATTATATTAAAGTAACATCTGTCTAACTTTTTTGGACCAAAGTAGAACAAAATATTAGATTAAAATTTTTGGTGAATCGCCATGTTAACTTTCCGGATTATTTGGTTTAAGATGGTCGACTCATAATTTTCCATGTTCAAAGATATTCAACGCTCGTTCGATTAAGATCACTAACCTGACTCGTTTTCAAGTACGGTCAACGATCAGACTACGCCCAATTGTGTCTGGCCTACAACATTAAAAAATATATACACAATTAAAGCATTTAATATGAGCAAATAAGAAAACTAATAAACATTATATAGAAATATTGATAAAAATAATATTTGTGAATATTTGTGAGTTCATTATGAGTCCAAATAAATTATACTACCATTGATAAAAAAAAAGTAATACTTTGTACAATTTTAAAATAATTATCTTAGTTAGAGAATAAAATTTTGTCTAAAAATATTTGTGATTTCATTATGAGTACTTTTTTTTATTTCTATTTATTTGTCATGTTTAGAAGTAAAAGAGCACACTAATTGTCATTTTTCACCTTTACCATTATTTACTACTTTCTTGGTTAACGCAAGTAGTTTAAAAAATTAGTGAATACATACAGAAAATAATATACCACAAAAAAACACAATAAATATCATATAAATCATTAAAATTATCATAATAATAATTAAAAAGGAGGGACATTGCACGGAGAAGAGTAAATAAATAAAATAAAATATCTTTGGTTTGAAAATTTAAATTAATTGACTCAAGTTAAGACTTTCACTCATATTTTAAAGAATAGAAAAATCTTATAAAAAATTTGACCATTAATTTATGTTATACTATTAAAATTTTCATGTGAATATCCTGATCAATTTAAAAAGTTTGAATGATTAGTCCAACAATAGTTGATAATGAGTATCCGGATCCGTGAGTACCCACAAATAATATCTTAATGAATAGGGTTTTGGTCCATATTTTGAACCTGTAGGTAATTGAGACCTGTGATTTTAAGACCTTATGTTAGATGAGTTTGAATCCGGGTAATTAGGTATCTGAACCCGCTATTACTTTCTAAATATAAATATATATAATTATAAACATAATTGAAATATCATGTTAATATATATTGAAATATTATATTAAGCCATAATTATAATACATGTTAATTCATAACCTTTTGATATGAGCAAATAAAAAAACTAATAAATGTTATACAGAGAAAATATCAAATCTTTTATTAAAAGGTTCATAAAATATTTCTAATAATCTATTATAATAAGGATTGATAGAAATATTAACTTTTTTTAACGACAAGACCATGAACTAAAAAAATGAGTGCACAAATGTAAATTATTTATTTAAATTAAAAATTGAATTAAGATAAAAACAAAAATTAAATTTGATGTCAAAAACTTTGAATATTAGATTAAAAAACTGATATTTTCAAGTGACTAGAATAGCAAAAGCTTATAAAATTTTGACCATTAATTTATGTTATACTATTAAAATTTTCTTGTGAATATGCTAATTAGTTTAAAAAGTTTGAACTACTGGCCCAACACGTGAACTTGATAGTATTTTTCTCTCTTGATAGTATATAAGTCTTAAGAAATATTTTAATATTCTATTTATTTAATAGTAGTTTGGACCTATATATAAAACAATTTTAAATAAATTACACATTTCAATATAAAATTGTTACATTTATTGAATCTTTTTAAAAATATTACTCATTTATTAGTAGTCTCGTTAAAAACAACAAATACCAGAAATGGTCAAAACATTTAATAATAGAGAATGAGAAAAGTAATAAATGTTAGATAAAAATACAAATTACCTTGTAAAAAGTTATAGAAAATATCCTTCATGATATCTTATAGCAAGGAGTTGAAAAAATCAATGTTTCAAGGACCAGGAATAGAAAATGACTCTGATCTATATTCTAAACTGAATAAGGAGTTGAACAACTTTAAACCTTGGTAAATTTTGATTTGATCATGTTAAACCTATTTAAATTGTAATACAATACTCTAATATTTTTTTTATTTAAAAAATAGATGGAAAGATGTTACATCAGTATAATTATATAAAATTTTGAATTATGTAATTATAATTTATATATGATTATTAATTATAAATGACATCATTCAATTATATTAGATAATTTAATAGACCTAAAACTGAAATAAAAATTAGTTGCACAGCTTGAAAATATTTAGTCAATCGAGAAAATATAAGAACAAATTTAAAAAAATTGATGCCTAAAACTTTGAATAATATATCAGCAAAAAGATAAATAAGAATATTTAAGACAACCCTCTCTATATAAGAAGAAATGCATCTAGACATAATTATATTGTATCAATTCTGAAAACATTATTATCATTTCATCATGAATGCGAAGAGTGTGGTATTGTTAATGTTACTAACAATATTTGTGACATTACAAATGATGGCTGGTGTAGTATCGGGAGGACTCTTCAATGAAATAAAGGTTAGAGTAACCAACAAATTGTCAACCCCACTCTTAATGGAATGCAAAGACGGTCCTCATATGGTGCTACCAGATGATAACCAACGTTTAAATTTTTCTATAACTCCCTTTTTCACATATATATGGACTTGCAAATTTGAGTGGAAGAAAGTATCTCACACCTATAACATTTATGACTCAAGAAGAGATGGTTGCCGTAATTGCCTTTGGTTTATAAAGGAAGCAGGACCATGCAAGATTCTTCATAAATTTAACAGCACTCCTGTATGCTTTTCATGGAATTACTAAGCAGTTATTATTAAAAAATTGTAACCTTTGCTTCTTAATTATGATGTAAGCATCAGTCAATAAAATGATATATGTGCTTTGTCACAATATACACATTGATTAATTGTTATGTATAAGAGAATTGGTGTTTGGTATGAGAATAATTTGGTTTAAATTCTACCCATCGATTAATTGTTACTTTATATTTTCCTCTTGTTTGAAAATTTTGTTATTCACTTAGATTCAGCAGTGAATTCACACAACATGCTTCACACTTCATAAAGTTATATATTTATAATGCACTCAATCAATTTCATAATATTTTGGGTTTATTTTCTTTTATTTCTCTCTTAAAAAATGGTGACATAGGATTAAAGTGAGAAAACTATATTTGAAAAACCTATAAAGTTGTATTGGATGGTCCACCAAAAATTTTAAATTATTTTCGGGTAATCTATTTCTCTCTTAAAAAATGGTGACATAGGATTAAAGTGAGAAAAATATATTAATGATTACTACTTTCTTGATTAACACAAGTAGTTTAAAAAATTAATGACCACATAGAGAGAAATAATATATCACGAAAAAACAATAAATAACATATAAATCATTAAATTTCTTATTATAATAATTAAAAAAGGAGGAAGATTTCAGGGAAAAGAGTAAATAAATAGAAGGAAATAGTTTTGGTTTGAAAACTTAAATTAATCCACTCAACTTACTTCCAATTAGATTTAAAATAATAGTAAAAGCTTAACTGAATTAGGAGTTGGACCACTTTAAATGTTGGTAATTTTTTGTCTGATCATATTAAACTCGGTTAAATCAGAATAATTTAGGAAGTGAACCAGATGATGTACTTAAAAAAATGAAACAATACTCTAATATTTCGTTTTATTTTATCCCATAAAATTAAGAGGTGCAATATCAGTATAATTATACAGAATTAGTAATTAGTTGACACATTGAAAATATTTAGTCAGACAAGAAAAGATAAGAACAAAATAAAAAATGATGCCTAAGTGTTTGAATACTACATTAAAAATGAGAAACATTTGAGGCAATAATTGCTTACATAGTCAATGTTATATATCAAATAAAAATATCATATAAATCAACACAATTATTAATTTAATGTATGTTTTTCTTATAATTTGAAAGATAAATAATAATATTTGACATAACGCTCTCTATATAAGAAAAAATGAATATAGGCATGTTTATATTGTATCAATTCTGAAATCATCAATTATAATATGATGGCTACTTTATTAGTGAGCAAAAATGTGTTACTGGTGATGTCACTAACAATGTGTGTGACATTGCAAATTATGGTTGGTGTTGTGTCCGGAAGACTCTTAGACAATACAAAAATTCATATAATGAACAACATGTCACACCCGTTCACAATGCATGGCTTGTTTCGTGATGATAATGGTTTTCATACGTTGCAACCAGGTGAAAGCTATCGTTATGTGTTTTATAAATATCCCTTATGGAATATGTTATGGTCGTTAACCTTTCATTGGAATGGATCAGAATATTACAAGTATAACATTTATGACTCAAGAAGAGATAGTTGCTATCAGTATAATTGTTATTGGCAAATAATTGAAGATGGACCATGTCAGATTGTTCATAATTACACTGAGCCTCTATGCTTTTCATGGAATTACTAAAGATGTAACCTTTGCTTCTTAGTATGTAATAACATATCGCATTGTTGAGCATTAGTTAATAATAAAATAATATGTGTTTTGTTATAATATTCTCTACCACACTAATCATGTTATATTAAATAATTAAATAATTATTAAACATGTTAGATATATTAGTATAAGTTTAATATATCTAACATGTCAAACATAATGAAAATTTATAGACATCTAAAAATTATCATGAAATTTTATTCAGAACATATTCATTGATTTGATCAACAATCACAATTGTGGATGTAAGTATTATTCTAAATTGTAGGAATTGTTTGACCTTGTAATGATGTTATAGGTTTGATCACCAATCACACAGATTGATGTGTCTTGACTTTTTGTAAGTCAAAATAGTAGAAATAAAAAAATGAAATAATTCATAATATGCAATTTGAAGCAATAGAATTTAATGAGATATAAAATTACTTAAATCTTATTTTCAAAATAATAATTAAAAATAAATCCATTAAAGCACTTGTGATAAATATATCTATTTTCTTCAAAGTGCAAACATTTTTACATTTCCAAAATAATAATAAGAAATAAATTTATAACAACTTTTATATATAAAATATTGATATACATTACACCCCAAAAATATGCATTAAAATCTCCATCTACCTCTTTTATCTCATTTGGTGAATATCTTCTATCCTAAAAAAATGTATTAATTCATATGTCATTATTTGTAATTGGTTAAAAAATTTATTTAATTATTAAAATTTTAATTTAAATATTTATTTTTAACAAATAGTAAATAATTGTACATAAAGTAACATACTTTGTTAAAAAAGATGTGTTCCATGTCTCTTTAATGTCCCAGCATGCACCCAACTTATCCATTAAACCCCACCTCAACCCTCAACTCGTCCTATAAAATCAAAATACCTCCTAACTTATACCTTTTAATTGATATGTTGGTTTTTTATTCTATATATATTAATTATTTTCTTGTTATTAATTATTATTATTATTAGTGTGAACACTCAATTTTGTTTGATCTATTTACAAAATTAATAAAAAAAATATAACAATTTCAAAACCACAAAAATAGTAAAAATTAAAAAATGTATGTTTTTTTAAATATCTCAAAACCAATGATTGTCCTATTTTTATTCAGAAATTATAAAACCTTTAGTTAAAAATGATTTTATTTTTTTCGTTAACAAAAAATCATTTTAAAAAAATATGTCAATGAGATGTTAAAAATTTATTGAACATAAGAGCATCAAATACTTTATAGTTTATTTACGACAAAAATATTTTGTAGTTTGATAATCCCAATTTCCAAAACCCCCAATTTACTTTGAATGGTGCAAAATCAATAACATAGTAAATGAAATGAGACTTTGGTAACAAATATAAGAAAAAAGAGGTTCTCTTTGTTATTTCTCCTCTTTAACACTCATGGCTGGTACGGTATTTTTGTAGCTTCCATTTATCTCTTTGATTATCATTCTATTAGTTGAAACCATATCTAGCCATGTCTACTTTATCATCCTATTAATTGTTCATTGAGAATCAAACCAACTAATTCCCCAAATAACCAAGGATTGTTCCATAAAAATATTTGTTTAGTTGTTAAATTTTGAAAATAATTTTTAAGGGAATAAATGTCTATGTTATTAGAAAGAGTATCATTTTATTAAATCGACTCCCTAGTTGAGAACTCAAATTCAAAAGACTAAATTATCTATATTGGGCTTATAACAGAATTTTCTATATTTTAATTGCAAAAAAATAGTGACCATTAACTCACTAAAAAAATTCATTAAAAAAATAAAATGAAATCAAATTGAAATCAAGTTTATTGCATTTATTATTGTATTTTAAAAATACAACCCAATCAAATTGACATCAATTTTATTTGATTTCCTTATTTTTAAATTGAAACCTTTATTTCTTTGTTAACCAATCTTTTATGAAATCAAATCTTAAAAGATTAAATTGTTAATTAAAATGACTTTTGCAACACAATCAAATTGGTATGAAAATTTCTAGTTTAATTTGATATGCTTATTTTCATATTGCAATCATTGATTTACTTTTCCACGAGATTTTAATGAAAGCAGATTTCAAAAGATTCAATTTTTATCATGAAATATTTTTTGCCAAAATTTCATTTTTCTGAAGAAATATGTTTCTTTTTTTGACTACACAAAATTAAGAGTTCACACTTATGTCTAGGAATGAGTTCCCAAACCTCATTTCTCTCAAACTAGTTAAGATGTTCTTGTATCGCAAGAATCCAATGCTCATCCTCGATTACATCATCAATCTTGGATGAGTCAACTTGAGAAACAAATGCCATGTTTAGACAATCATCATTCAACTTTAGGGGAGTGGTAACTTCCTTACTTATATGTCCAATGATATTGTCAATATGATGATATATGTGGGTTCTCCATTCTTTAGTTAAATCAAAATGAATATGCACTTCTAGTGAAGGCAAATCATCACCTAGTTTCAATTGCTCTATGTTGGTTGTTGCTTTAGTAATGAAATTTTTTTATTAAAAAAAACTAGGTAAGTCATTATCATCAATAATAGACTTATCCTCCAAAGATGGATTAGTCTCATCAAAAGTCACATGAAAGGATTATCCCATGGTTAAAATCCTTTTATTGAATATTCTAAAAGGTTTGCTAGTAAGTGAATAGCCATGGAAAATTTCTCCATCAACTTTTGCATCAAAAGCACCCAGAGGATGAAATCTCACCTCTATTTGTAAATAATTTAATTTACATACATACATATCCATTACTTAATTAAATTATACAATATTAAAATATTCTTTTTTTAAGTTCACCACTACATATTTAGGATGAAATATTCATTATTTGTTCATTTTTTAGGTGAGAGAGTTGTTTCTTCACTTAATGGAGTATCAAAAATAATATTGTCATTACTTTCAAAATTACCAACATTAATAATTTGAGATTAATTTTGATTTCTTTATGGTCCACTACTATATATTTGTAATTCAATTATAAATGTTGCATATTTTATATACAAGAACACATTTTAAAAAAAGTAATAGATAAAGTCATCAAAATTGACTATATTCAACTAAAAATTATTGTATGTGATATTTATATAACGTAAAAGCTATACAATCCATCTCAAACAATAAGAATAAAGTATAAAATAAATTTAAGGTTATTATCATTATTCAATTATTTTTTTGTTAAAGTGTATATTTAAGTTATTATTATTATGATTAAAAATTAGGAACATAACATGTAAAAGAGTGAATAAATAAAAGGAAATAGTTTGATAGAGTCCTACCTTCAAATTTAAATTAACTAACTCAATTTAAATAATAGAAAAGCTTATAAATTTTTTGACGTATACTTTATTTTACTAGTAAAATTTATTTTTTTGCATACCCTAACCAGTGTAAAAAGTTTGAAGGACTGCCTCAACGCTTGAAGTGTTAGCACTTTTTTTCTCTCTCTTGACAGTGTATAGCTACTAGGAAATGTTCTAATATACTCTTTATTTAATAGTAGTTCTTATGGTCATATATATAAAACACTTATAAATTGCACATTTTGTTAAACAATTACTTTTCTTGATTCATTTTAAAATTATTGTCCTTAATTAATATTCTTATTGTCCTTAATTGATATTCTTATTGAAAACAATATAAATCAGAAATTTATTGAAAACAATATATAACGGAAGGACAAAACTTAGGTAAAGTACCATAGGTGCTAGTGGTATAAGTGACTTATCAGATGATGACACGTGAACATTTTTGTATACTTTCAAGGAATGAACATTTATTAGATTTACAATCTAATATTTTTTGACTTTAAAGTATACAAAAATATTCACGTGTCATCCTCTAATAGGTCATTTATACCGGTAGCACATATGATATTTTACCTAAGTTTTGTTCAAAACAGAAATGGTCAAAACTTGTAATATTAGGAAATGAGAAAAAAAAATGTTATGCAAGTATAAAGTTCCTGGTAAAAAGTTCAATAAATATACTTAATGATATCTTATAAGAAACACTTCAGTAAACATTGACCGCCTTAAAGAATAGAATAATCCAGAAAGTAAATCAGATAGTGTACTTAAAAAATGGAACAATACTATAATATTTTATTTTATTTCGACCCAAAAAATTTAGATGTGTGATATTAGTATAATTATACATAATTATGAATCAATTAATACCTTAAAAATATTTAGTCAGCGAAGAAAATATAAGAACAAAATAAAAAAGATACCTAAGACTTTGAATACTAGATTAAAAATGAGAAACATTTGAGGCAATTGCTTGCATAGTCAATGTTATATATTCTATTTTATAACAACTTTCTCGATTAAATTCGATATTTATGTTAAATTAATTATAATATATCTACAAAAATACAATAAATGTCATATAAATCAACACAAATTATTATATTTAATGTGATGCATGTTTTTTTTTGTAATTTGAAAGATAAATGAGAATATTTGACATATCGGCCTCTATATATAAGAAAAATGCATCTAGGCATGTTTATATTGTATCATTTATGAAATCATCAACTATAATATCATGGCTGCTTTATTAGTGAGCAAAAATGTGTCACCGCTAATGTCACTAACAATATTTGTGACATTACAAATGATGGTTGGTGTTGTGTCTGGAAGACTCTTAGATAAAACGAAGATTCATGTTATGAACAACATATCAGAACCGCTCTTAGTGCATGGCTGGTTTCGTAATGATCACGAAGTTCATAGGTTGCTACCAGGTGAAAGCCATCGTTATAAGTTTTTTAAAACTCCATTTTTGAAGATGATATGGGCTTGCACCTTTGAGTGGAAGGGAGCATTTCACAGGTATAACATTTATGACTCAAGGAGAGATAGTTGCTATGAGTATAATTGCTATTGGCAAATAACTAAAGATGGACCATGTCAGATTGTTCATAATTACACCGAGCCTCTATGCTTTTCATGGAATTACTAAAGATGTAACCTTTTCTTCTTAGTTTTTATGTAATGATAGATAGCATTGTTGAGCATCAGTCAATAATAAAATAATAAAAAATATATGTGCTTTGTTATAATATATGAAGAATAGTTTGGAATACAATAAGAAATAAGTTATAGAATAACAAAAATTATTTATAAACCAAATATGTTGTAATTTTTAGTGGTTGGTGTACCATTCTTACATGTATCAATATTTTCAAACATTTTTTGTTTTAAATTCTTGAAATAGCTACATATAATTGATTATGATTGAACACTAATTTAGGAAAATATAATCCCACTTTTTCTCATGATTGATCTTGAGGTTTATTGACTGTCAGAGCATAGGAAACACATATAAGGAGTCTTCTGATAAGCTTAAAAGGTCATGGAGGTTGGGATGGAGAGATTGACATTCGAGGAATATATATATGATATTTCCTATGTTTTTCCTGACATGATCTTTACTTCAAGTACATGATTTGTCATTTTAGTGACAATCAATCTTGTACCATTACATAAACATCCGTACTGATCTAAATTCCTGAATAGCATTATAAGAGTTCCATCTTTCAACTCGATCTTATGGTTGGAAAGAATAGAGGTGGTAAGTGAGTTTAAAAATTTAGAAGATAGTATGTTGAATGCTTCAATTCATTAGCATAAGACATATCATAATTCACATATTCCTTTTCATCACCTATTACATTGGAATATTTATTAGTATATATAAGTTTAATATATCTAACATGTCGAACATAATAAAAATTTATAAACATTTAAAAATTCTCCTGAAATTTTATTCAAAACATACTCATTGATTTGATCAACAATCACAATTGTGGATGCAAGTATTGTTCTAGATTGTAGAAATTTTTCGACTAGTGATGTTATAGGTTTGATCAGCAATCGCACAGATTGCTCTGTCTTGGTTTTACGTAAGTCAAAGTAGTAGAATTAAAATAAATGAAATAATTCATAACCAACAATTTGAAGCAATATAATTTAATGAGATAAATGTTAAATATGTAACTGATATTTGATATTTATTCATCTGTTTGCACTAATAGCGTAGGGTTACACATAATAAAATTACTTATGTTTTATTTTCAAAATAATAATTAAAAATAAATCCATTAAAGCACTTGTGATAAATATATCTATTTTCATCAAAGTGCAAACCTTTTTACATTTTTATTTCCAAAATAATAATAAAAATTACATTTATAACAACTTTTATATATGAAATATTGATATACGTTATGCCCCAAAAATATTCATTAAAATCTCTATAAGTCATGCTTAATTTGTTTAAAATACCTATGGGTTTGCACGAGTTGTTCCATATCTCTTCTATGAAAATCAAATTAGTAGAGTACAAAGATATTAAATAACAGATCAAAAAAGTAAAATGATAATAACATCACAACTCATCCTAATGTGCGAGCCACATGGTCCCATCTACCTCTTCCATCTCATTTTGGTGAATTTTTCTATCCTAAAAAATATATTAGTTCATGTATCATTATTTATGATTGGTCAAAAAATATTTAATTATTAAAATTTTAATTTAAATATTGAATTTTAACAAATCGTAAATAATGGTAGATAAAGTAAGTTAAAAAAGATGTGTTCCATATCTCATTAATGTGCAACTTATCCATTAAACCCCACCTCAACCCTCAACTCGTCAAAAATCAAAATACCTCCTAACTTCTACCTTTTCAATTGATATGTTGGTTTTTAATTCTATACATATTAATTATTTTCTTGTTATTAATTATTATTATTAATAATTTTTTTATAATTAATATAGTTATTACTGGTATTTTATATTACGATAGTTAGTGTGAACACTCAATTTTGTTTGATCTATTTACAAGATTAATAAAAAATATAACAATTTCAAAACCACAAAAATACTAAAAATTAAAAAGTGTATGTTTTTTAAATATCTCAAAACCAATATTATTGATTGTCCTATTTTTATTCAGAAATTATAAAACCTTTTGTTAAAAATGATTTTATTTTATTCGTTAACAAAAAATCATTTTAAACAAATATGTCAAGGAGACGTTAAAAATTTATTGAACACAGGTGTTACAAATTGGAGTTAAAATAACAAAGAGACACATGAGCATCAAATACTTTGTAGTTTATTTACCAAAAAATATTTTGTAGTTTGATAATCCCAATTTCCAAAACCCCCCAATTTACTTTGAATGGTGCAAAATCAGGGTCTGGCTCCTCTCATGTAATGGAGAGGCAAGTGAGCACTCAGATTGCGACATGTGTAATAAAAAAAATGGACGGCTGAGATTTAAAATTGTATTACGTGTAATCGATTACCATATGGTGTAATCGATTACACCAGTTAAACAGTGTAATCGATTACACAATCCTGGTAATCGATTACATGATGATAAACTAATTAGGCATGTGCATTTTACATGATGTAATCGATTACACTATACTCGTAATCGATTACAACATATTAAAAGCATCAGATATGTGCATTTTTCACATTGTAATCGATTACAGAAAGCCGTTGAGTTTGTATTTTAAATTTTTAACTGGTGTAATCGATTACACCATGTGGTAATCGATTACACTTATCAGAACCATGTCTTTCTATTTTTTTAAAATATGTAATCGATTACCAGGGTTGTGTAATCGATTACACTGTTTAACTGGTGTAATCGATTACACCATATGGTAATCGATCACACGTAATACAATATTAAATCTCAGCCGTCCATTTTTTTATTACAAGTGTCGCAATCTGAGAGCTCACTGGCCTCTCCATTACAGGAGAGGAGCCAAACTCGCAAAATCAATAACATAGTAAATGAAATGAGACTTTGGTAACAAATATAAGAAAAAAGAGGTTCTCTTTGTTATTTCTCCTCTTTAACACTCATGGCTGGTACGGTATTTTTGTAGCTTCCATTTATCTCTTTGATTATCATTCTATTAGTTGAAACCATATCTAGCCATGTCTACTTTATCATCCTATTAATTGTACATGGAGAATCAAACCAACTAATTCCCCAAATAACCAAGGATTGTTCCATAAAAATGATCATTAGCCACAGTTTCATGATGAGCTTAACTCACGTGTTGTTGTTGAAACTTGTATTTTTGGATGCCATTCCAGCTGAACCTATTGTGGGCCTTTTGAATAACTTTTCACCACATGTTATTGAATTTAAGGATTATGATGGGAGTATTACTACCTCACCGCTATCCAAATTTGGGAAGCTTGAATGATATGGTTTTGTGGGTTATACATGAAAACCCAAAAAACCCCCAAAATGAGAATATGGGTGTAAAGAGAAAGAGATGAAATGTTAGATGTGGATGATGAGTTTGTGCTTTGATGTTGTTATATGAGATGAACATGTATGTTTAGGTGTTCGGAAACTTGTATTGAAGTAGTTTTGGAAATCTTGAATATATGTAAATCCCTTGTATGCTTGATGATGAAATACGAGTTATTTATGTGTTATTTTGAATAAATGACTGACATTGTTGTTATTGATGGAAATGAGGAAAGATCCTAAGGTCGGAGGAAATCGCGGAAGAGACTTTTAAAGTTACTCGGAACCGATTCCCAACACTCATCAAGGTAAGTGATAAGTGTCTCTAAATCATACTTGCTGATATGAATGAGGTATGTGAAAGAGGTAATGATTAAAATGATACGTCTGTAATTTATGCATTATGTTGGAAAATGCGTGACTTCTCTGTTTTCTCAAAATGAATTCAATCTTATTGGGGGAGTACCAATGGAAATAAGACTCAAAATAAATTCAATCTTATTAGGGAGTACCAATGGAAATAAGACTCAAAATGAATTCAATCTTATTGGGGGAGTACCAATGGAAATAAGACTCAAAATGAATTCAATCTTATTGGAGGAGTACCAATTGGAGTAAGACTCAAAATGAATTCAATCTTATTGGGGGAGTACCAATGGAAATAAGACTCAAAATGAATTCAATCTTATTGGGGGAGTACCAATGGAAATAAGACTCAAAATGAATTCAATCTTATGTTATAGTGTCCGGTTGTGGTAAATGGTGTGATATTTACCGTAGATTCAGTCTACTTGTCGTTATCACAGTTAGATATAATTCTGGGGATGGACTGATTGTCGGCAAATCATGTTATGATTGAATAGTGCTGACAAGGTTGTGGCGGTTGGGGATCTGTGCGAGATCTCTGACCAGGCTAGTGGTATGGGGCCAGTGTCAGCTAAGAGAGTCAGAACTCCCCTTCGAAAAGGGGATCGATGTTTACTCTGTAAATGTCACGAGAGGGTATTTAAGAACTCGTTAGTATTTCAAGATGATAAGATTTGAAAGAGCTATTTATTTTGTCTTGGAAAGTGGACTTTCTTCTATGAATGATTGACTTTTAGAATAAGTATGTTGACAAGAAAAATGTCTAAGTCGGGGAATGATTGCTTTCTCTTATGAGTTGTTAAGGTTAATTCCCTTTGTTGGCCTTAGTGTGTATGGGTATGCTAAGTGATGAAACTCATATTTCAAAAATGAAATCGAGGTTGGATAAATTACCTAAATGTCCTTGCGACTAATGTGTTTACATGGACGTTGACGGTTTGGATGTGTTATCGTTTTGAGGTGACCTATGGTTGGTAACCAAAATCGATTTAGTATGAAAAAGTTATTTTTGATTCTTGTGCATGAAGTTTCTGGTCTATGGAATTTAATTTTTATTAAAAATAAGTACCCGCCGTAACAAATGTATATAGGTATTGAACACCAAGCTATGTGCGGGGATGTTGAACCTCAAAAAAAAAAAACTTATTTTGGATCGGGGGTGTCTCAGTGTACGGTTGGGGTAAATGGTAAAACCTTTATTATAGTGTTGATATGCGCGATGAGGTTCCAACTGGATTTAATCCTAGAAATGGACTAGCGGTCAGTAAATCGTGTTATGCTTAGCTATGTGATGATGGTTGAGGTGAAGAATTAAGATCTAGTTGCATTGATATGTATATGGGTGCTAAAGGGTAAGACTTATAATGATAGTCGAGAAAAGAGGATAGTTAAGTTACTTACCCCGTCAATGTGATGAATGCAATTGAATGGACGTGAAACTTTTGGTCTCAAATGATCGTTTTTTTTTTTGCAGTAGGACATTGGCAATGCACGATATAGGGGTGGTGTACCTCAATTATCTGTTTTGAATGTTGTACCGGCAAAAGTTGTTTCTGTTTCGTGAACGTCAGTAATTGTTGTGTATGATGTGGTGTAACCATATGAGAGAAAGAGTTTTGGGGTTACGTCGAAATGATTATGCAAACTGTGTTTCACGACGTGGTTTCCATGAGTCGTAGGTTCAAACCGTTTTCAAAAATCATTTTTGGGTGAAACATAGTTGTGAAAAAATATTGATTTGGTATCATGCTGGAGAATCCCAAAATTTTAGCAACCATATCAGAATAAATATGAGGTTGTTAAAAGTTGGCGATACAAAGATACCCATGTATTTCTGGACGTAGTGCAAGTGGAGTAATAAGGTTATAATTGCTAGCGAAATTAGGATGACGCAAGTTATAGATTTGAGTGTTGGTCGACTTGTGCTGGCCGATGGTTAACAGAATACCTAGTTTTGGTGGGAATTATACCTGTCAAAACGGGCTACCCGGACGGGTTCGGGCTAGCCCGCTTTTGATTCGGGCTAAAACGGGCCGGGCTAAAAAGCCCGGCTATATTTTATGTTGCTAAAAATGAGGCCCAAACCCGCCCAAAGCGGGCTGCGGGCTGCGGCGGGCCGACCCGGATTATTTTATTATTTACACCAATGCAAAAAACTGATGCTTTTAATATGTTGTAATCGATTACGAGTATATTGTAATCGATTACAACATATTAAAAGCATCAGTTTTGCTGTTTTTTAAACAGTGTAATCGATTACCAGAATTGTGTAATCGATTACACTGTGTGAAAAACAGCAAAACTGATGCTTTTAAAGTGTTGTAATCGATTACAAGTATATTGTAATCGATTACATCATGTAAAATGCACAGGTCTGATTTGTTTATCAACATGTAATCGATTACCAGGATTGTGTAATCGATTACACTGTTTAAAAAACAGCAAAAACTAATGTTTTTCATATGTTGTAATCAATTACGAATATATCGTAATCGATTACATCATGTAGAAAATGGCCCGAACCCGAACGGGTAAGCCCGGTCCGAGCCCGAATTTATTGTGGCCCGGACGGGCCGGGCTAAAAAGCCCGGTTTAACTAAAATTCTCAAACTTTAGTACCCAAGCCCTATACTTTTTCGGGCCTTGGCGGGCCGGCCCGCTATACCCGGCCCATTTTGACAGGTCTAGTGGGAATCAATGGTTTTATGGTTTCAGTGAAGGCTAGAAACCGGTAATTTCTTTAGACGATAAGGTTTGATGGTAGAAATATTTGATGTAATTGGACAATTACTAGATAGTTTGATTGTTTACAATGGATGAGACACTAAGAGTCCTATTGTGGAAGTATTTTGTGGATTGAGTAAAACGAAATTGTGCTAGATTCTCGAGTGGAGATGAAACTAGCTAGTGTATGATGGATGTTAAAAGGTGCATTTAAATGGATATGGGATAAGGAGCTCCCCATCCGCTGAAGTTTGAGAGTGTTATCGGGATTATTAACGTACGTTAAGATTGATAGATGGATAAGTGCTAGATGCATATGGTTCTTGACGAATATAGGAAAGATCTTTAGTCTGAATTACGGTTTAGTTCTCATGGCATTCGAGTTATTAGAGACTGAGGTCTTAATAGTTGGACAGTGAGGAGTTAATTCATGAATTGGTTGGGTGATATCATGGTTTAGTGGTGTATGCCCTTAGTGACCGACTAAGTAATCTTAATGGATTAGAGAATCGATTATGATTTTGGGTGGAGTATCCTTGTGCCTAAGGTCTAGGTAATGATATTATTTTCCGAGGTATGTTTAATTTTCGGGGACGAAAATTCTTATAAGAGAGGGAGGGTTGTAACACCCTGAATTTTAGTCTTTGAAATTATAGTATCAGTCCTTAAAGTCTCGCTAGAGCGAGAGATTCTCGCCTGAGCGAGAAAGGATCACCTGGGAGGGTGAAATCCTGGGCTATACTGGAAGATTCTCGCCTGAGCGAGAGTTGCCTCGCCTGGGCGAGATATGGCAAACTGGGGCTGTTGACACTGTGAGATTCTCGCCTGAGCAAGAATCCCTCGCTTGAGCGAGAGGAAGCCTGTTGGGACTGTGAGATTCTCGCTTGAGCAAGAATCCCTCGCTTGAGCGAGAGGGTCAGATCTGAGTTTTTAAAATAGGCGGGATTTTCTCGCCTAAGCGAGAATGTGACGACTGCTCTTTAAAATAGAAACCCCAAACACATTTTAGGGTTAGAACTTTGAAGAGAATAGAGATAAGAGAGCTTTTCAAGAGAAAGGAGCCTTAGGACTCATCTTAGAGCTTGAGAAGAGGTTAACCTCTTGCTTCTAACTCTTCTTCTTCCTCTCTAACTTGTTTTGGGTATGTTAAATCTATTTTCAAAACATGAGAAACCATGGAAACTCACCCTCTAGAGTTATGGTTCGTTTTATGTTGTTTTTCTCTTGTAAACTCTTGATTTAGAGTTGATATTGTATGAATAAAAGGTTTTGTGGGTTATACATGAAAACCCCAAAAAACCCCCAAAATGAGAATATGTGTGTAAAGAGAAAGAGATGAAATGTTAGATGTGGATGATGAGTTTGTGCTTTGATGTTGTTATATGAGATGAACATGTATGTTTAGGTGTTCGGAAACTTGTATTGAAGTAGTTTTGGAAATCTTGAATATATGTAAATCCCTTGTATGCTTGATGATGAAATACGAGTTATTTATGTGTTATTTTGAATAAATGACTGACATTGTTGTTATTGGTGGGAATGAGGAAAGATCCTAAGGTTGGAGGAAATCACGGAAGAGACTTTTAAAGTTACTCGGAACCGATCCCCAACACTCACCAAGGTAAGGGATAAGTGTCTCTAAATCATACTTGCTGATATGAATGAGGTATGTGAAAGAGGTAATGATTAAAATGATACGTCTGTAATTTATGCATTATGTTGGAAAATGCGTGACTTCTCTGTTTTCTCAAAATGAATTCAATCTTATTGGGGGGGGTACCAATAGAAATAAGACTCAAAATGAATTCAATCTTATTGGGGGAGTACCAATGGAAATAAGACTCAAAATGAATTCAATCTTATTGGGGGAGTACCAATGGAAATAAGACTAAAAATGAATTCAATCTTATTGGGGGAGTACCAATGGAAATAAGACTCAAAATGAATTCAATCTTATTGAGGGAGTACCAATGGAAATAAGACTCAATGAATTCAATCTTATTGGGGGAACCAATGGAAATAAGACTCAAAATGAATTCAATCTTATTGGGGGAGTACCAATGGAAATAAGACTCGGAGAAATGAAAGTCATATGCATGCTATAGGATATATAATATGGGATATATATTCTATAGGATGAATATGGATGATGAGAAATGAAAAGGTCGCAATGAAAGTCATATGTATGCTATAGGATATATAGTATGGAATATATATTCTATAGGGTGAATATGAATGATGAGAAATGGGAATGTCGCAATGAAAGTCATATGCATGCTATAGGATATATAGTATGGGATATATATTCTATAGGGTGAATATGAGTGATAGAAAGGAAGATGTAAGGATGAATGTAATATGCGTGCTATAGGATATATATTTCATGGGAAATATATACTATAGGACGAATATGAATAACATGGAAATGGAAGAAAAAAGATATGAGTGTTTCAATTATATGCTTGTGGTTATAATTTATATCCATGCTTAATTGTATTCTGAAATGTGGATTATCATGCGACGCTAGTTTTGAACTAATGACTTACTCCCTTTTGTTTGTGTGTTGTTTATGATAATCTATTGTAGGTAAATGAAGGATTTTGAGGAGGAAGCTCACTTAGGAAGCCTTTTGTGTCTATTAACCTATTTGTTTTTAATTGCTTCTTGATGTAGTAGTTAATATGATAATATTATGGGATGACTGTAAATCCGTTTAGATTAATACGGATATGTGTAGTTATGGACTTATAACTCTGGGAGACCCATAACTGGTTGTATGTGGTAAATGTTATTTGAATGAATTATGTTTTTCCGCAACATAAATTTGTATAATAATATAATAGGGTAAAGAGTATTTTCAAAGAGTGTTACTTGAGGGCTTTAATAAAGGTGACGACTGTATGTAAGAAAGAATCAAAATAAATGAAAAAATTTCAAGGGTAGAAAATCGGGTCGTTACAATTAGTTTCATGTGTGGATTTTATTCTCTAAATGTATCCAATATATCTCATTGTCTTCCATATTCTCCCTTTTCTTTATGCTCTATTGATCTCTATTTGTAAATGTCCAAAAATAGAGGATGAAGAGTTTTGAAACATATAGACTTCTCAACCTTCTGTTTCAACCAGCTTCCTATTAAGGCTGAATAATATAAAATCGTTTATGTTAAATCTTTTCTTACAATAATAACATGAGTATGTTTAGTGATTTTAGAGTATGGAACTAAAGTTAATATACATGTAGCAAAACTATGTCCACTCATCCAACACATGAGATAGGTGTATCCTAGATAATACAAAATATAGAACTCAGAACAATCAGATAACACAACACATAATAGCAATAGAATTGAGTTCTCTGATAATACACGCACTATCCCTGTTTGAAATGGGGGTAACGGTTATGCCTAATTCATTCTATGTTTTATTATTTTTAATTATTTAATTCTCTTTTTAATACATACACACTTGCTTAATTTATTATTTAGTATTATTTGCATTGAGAATCATATTAGGATGAAAGTTTAATTAGTAGATTTCATTCTTTTTCTATTATATAGTGATTGTATGCTTCAACTCAAGTTGCATTAATTAACTTTCCTTGATATAAAAAAAAATATAATGCAAAAGATCTTTCGTACCAAAAATAATTTGTTAAACTATTTTATCAGCTAATTTTAAAAGGAATTTTTAGTAAGGTTATGGTTTGTGTCGTATCTTACTTCTCACTTCGAGCCGAGAAACGGTCACCATCACTTGTATTGCTTCTGCTATTTATCGAAGTGAGAAGATGATTAACAATCAATATCGATTCTTCACTATTTAATTCTCTCTTTAAAAAATCTTTAAATTATTTAAAAAATGTTTTAATAATTATCTAAAAATGTTTTAATGATTTTTGAGATTCAATAACCAGGTTACAACTCGTGTTGTATCTTTCTCCTTGCTTCAAGTCGAGAACCGGTCGCAGTCATTTGTATTGTTTCTGCTATGGAAGTGAGAAAAGTGTAAACAACCAATGTTGGCTCTTCGGCTATTAACTTCATTTCGATTAACATAAAAAAAATTCAATGACTTTTAATCAAACGAATTTCAAATCAAACCAACAAGCAACTTTAAAACCAGAACTACGTAGTCTTGATTTCCCTATTGTACCTAGGAATACGTAGGATCAAGATAAACTCTTGTCACTTACAAAAATAAAAAATAAATATTTTGTTTTTAACAATTTAATTTAAATAAATCAAAGGGTATTTAATTCATGCAATTAGTTAGGGTACTGTTTAATTACGGGCGAACGAGATGCTAATATCTTCCTGAATCCGTAATCGACTCCCGAACTCACAACTCTAACATAAAAGACTAATTTTATCCAATTTGGCAAAAGACGTGGTGGCGACTCCTCAAGAGGTCGCGTGGCAAAAAATCGGGGCGCGACAATAATAAAAACTAATTAAATATTATATTTTATCACCCTAACAATTTGATGGAATTTTTATAGTATATTCATGATTCAAGTCGTTTCTAACTTTTTGCTTAATGCGAGGAGAAGATTTACATAATCAAACAAATCACCTAATTAATCATTTTCAAACCCAGAACTACATAGTCTTGATTTCTCTATTGCACATCGGGATAAGTAGAAACAATATGAATTATTGTGAGACACAAAAGTAAAAAGTAAAATATTTTTTTAGTAGTTTAATTTTCAAAATATTGTTTTAGTAGTTAAATTTTCAAAATATTTTCTAAGGGTATAAATGTCTATTTTATTAGAAAGAATAACATTTTATTCAACCGAATCCCGAGCTGAGAACTCAAATTCAAAAGACTAAATTATCCAAATTGGGTTTATAAGAGAATTTTTTATGTTTTGATTGCAAAAAACTTAGTGACCATTAACTCACTCAAAAAAATTAATTAAAAAAAGAAAACGGAAATATGAGATATAAAGATAAAAAAATTTATTTTATATCCTTTAACTAATTCTTATTGCAATTATTATTGCATTTTAAAAATGCAACTCAATCAAATTGACATCAACTTTATTTGATTTGCATATTTTCAAATTGCAACCTTTATTTCTTTGTTGACCAATTTTCTATGAAATCAAATCTCTAAAGATTAAATTTTTAATTAAAATAAATTTTGCAACACAATCAAATTGGTAAAAATTTCTTGTTTAATTTGATTTGCTTATTTTCATATCGCAATCGTTGATTTATTTTTCCACCATATTTTTATGAAAGCATATTTCAAAAGATTCAATTTTTATCATATGGACAAAATTGAGTGTTTACACTTATGTCTAGGAACGAGTTCTCAAACCTCATTTCTCTCAAACTAGTTAAGGTGTTCTTGCATCACAAGAATCATATGCTCATCCTCGATTACATCATCAATATTGGACGACTCAACTTCAGAAACAAAGGCCATGTTTAGACAATCATCATTCAACTTTAGGGGTGTGATAACTTCCTTACTTATATCACCAATGATATTGTCAATAGGATGCTATATGTGGGTTCTCCATTCTTTAGTTAAATCAAAATAAATATGCACTTCTTGTGAAGACAGATCACCATCTATTTTTAATTGCTCTATGTTGGTTGTTGCTTCAGTAATGAAATTTTTTTATTAAAGAAGAACTAGGTAAGTCATTATCATCAATAATAGGCTTATCCTCCATAAATGGATTAGTCTCATCAAAAGTCACCTGAAATGGTTTTTCCATGACTAAAATTCTTTTATTGAATATTTTAAAAGGTTTGCTAGTAAGTGAATAACCAAGGAAAATTCCTCCATCAACTTTTGCATCAAACACACCCTAAGGATGTTCGAAGGACTGCCTAAACGCTTGAACGTGTTAGCACTTTTTCTTTCTTTCTTGATAGTGAATAACTATTAGGAAATGTTCTAATATTCTCATTGTTTAATAGTAGTTCTTGTGGTCATCTTCTGTACTATATATCTATATCTATACTATATATAAAGGCAAAACATAACGCTCTATATAAGAAAAATGTACAAAGACATGTTTATATTGTATCAATTCTGAAATCATCAACTATAATATCATGGTTGCTTTAATAGTGAGCAAACATGTGTTATTTCTAATGTCACTAACAATATTTGTGACATTGCAAATGATGGCTGGTGTTGTCTCCGGAAGAGTCTTAGACAATACGAAGATTCATATAATGAACAACATGTCAGAACCGTTCACAGTGCATGGCGTGTTTCGTAATAATGAAGGTTTTCATTTGTTGCAACCAGGTGAAAGCTATCGTTACGTGTTTTATAAAAAATCCCTTTTGGGATATGATATGGTGGTGCACCTTGTTAGACTTTAAAACTTTTAATGAACATTTAATGGTTCATTTAATTAGGACCTTGACATTATGACATTTACATGTGATAATGAAGAGATTGAAGAATATCTGGTTCCATTGCGGTATCTCTTCTACAACACTTTCTGGTTGCCTTTCGGATTGCCTTTATTCTCACCTCTCTGTCTTCCCTTTATGCGTTCCTTGATGATTAGGAACTCAGTTTCTTTCCTTCTCTATATGGCGCTGCACTTTTCTTACTCTGCCATTAATGCTTCTATAATTCTCACTTTGTGTTTATGGTTATGAGATAGCAAATAATAGCATGACTTCTCAATGCACAAGTGCCTCTATTTATAAAAGGAGATTATGAGGAGTTGTAACTCCTCCTCTATCATGGAAACTACCTATGAAGTGAAAGGGGATGGAGTTACAAATAATCACCACTAGTTTGATCCATCAATTGCCAATCATCATCACATTAGGCACTTTCATTCAAACTAGTAACTTCCAAACACATGGACCACTTGATTGCTGAATTAATCTAACAATCTCCCACTTGGTCCATGTGATGACTTGAAGATTCATAACTTTAATTGCGCACTTTAATTGAACCTTACAAATCATCATCCTTGATTGAATTGAAATGGTTCAATAATTGCGGTCACAAATTATGTGAGGCAACCTGACTCCTTCAATGTATCACAACCAACTCAATTCAACTCACTTTAATTTGAGTTTTCATTTACCTTTCGAAAACTCACCAAGTTATCTCATTAAAACCATACAAGTACATTCCTTAATATGCATAACTTAAACTTTAATTACGGAAATGAAACATTCATTGAATTCAAATGTGTCATACAATAATAAGAAAAAATCTATACATGTATATATACATCAGGTATTATCACATTAACAAGAACTTATCTATAACGCCCATCCTTTCTACATGGCCAATGTATATTTTGGGCGACAATCCCTTAGTTAACAGATTCGCTACCATTAGATTGGTACCAATTTGCTCTATAGACACCTTCTCTTTCCGTACTTCTTCTTTAACTGACAGAAACTTTAAGTCCATATTTTTGGTACCCCTGGAATATCTGTCATTCTTAGAGAAGAAGACAGCTGCAGAATTATCACAATAAAACTTCAGCGGCCTAGCTACACTCTATATAATGCCAAGCCTTGAAGTAAAGTTTCATAGCCACAATGCATGGTTTGTGGTCTCAAAGCATGCCACAAACTTAGCTTTCATGGTGGACGTAGAAATTACAGATTGTCTACCGCTTCTCCATGATATGGCTCATCCAACCATTAGGAAGACATACCCGAATGAAGATTTCCTTGAGTCCACACATCCTGCATAGTCTGAATCCGAATAACCGATCACCGCAAGATGATCTGACCTTTTATATGTGAGCATGTAATCCTCAGTGCCTTGCAAATATCTTAGAACCTTCTTTGCAGCCTTCTAGTGGTCCATTTCAGGGTTACTTTGATATCGACCTAACATTCCAACAGCAAAGCTGATATCCGACCGAGGGCATGTCTGAGCATACATTAAACTCCCAACCACTGATGCATAGGGAATAGATTCCATTTCCTTACGTTCCAAATCATTCTTTGGACATTGCTTTTTTGTAACACCCTAAATTCTCTTTTCCTAAGTGTAGTGAGATTCAGTAAGTCTGGGGATTGATGGACGTTTCTCGCTTGAGCGAGAGGGCCTCGCCCAAGCGAGAGGTTCGAAGTTTCTCCTAGGATTTCTCTAGGAGTCTCGCTTGAGCGAGAGGAAGGTTGTGAAGGCTGAAGGATTTTCGCATGAGCGAGAGTTGGATCGCTTAAGCGAGAGGGAGACTGTGAACACTGATGGATTATCGCCTGAGTGAGAGCATCAATGTTTGAAATTCAAAAAAGGACGTGAAATTCTCGCTTGAGCGAGAATCTAAAAGTCTGAACCCTAAAATAGAACCCCAAACACGAAAAGGGGTAGAATTTTGGGAGAAAAGAGAGGAAGAAGCGATTTTGAGAGAAAGAACTCGTGTAGAGTCAATTAGAGAGGAAGGTTGTGAAGGCTGAAGGATTTTCGCATGAGCGAGAGTTGGATCGCTTAAGCGAGAGGGAGACTGTGAACACTGATGGATTATCGCCTGAGTGAGAGCATCAATGTTTGAAATTCAAAAAAGGACGTGAAATTCTCGCTTGAGCGACATGTTCTCGCTTGAGCGAGAATCTAAAAGTCTGAACCCTAAAATAGAACCCCAAACACGAAAAGGGGTAGAATTTTGGGAGAAAAGAGAGGAAGAAGCGATATTGAGAGAAAGAACTCGTGTAGAGTCAATTAGAAGCTAGAGACGAGGTAAATCATTTGATTTTAACAATCAATCTAGTTTGAAACTCAACTTGTTTTACTTGGGTCTCTTCTCTTATCATGAAAAACCATTAACCCTCTTTTTTGAGTTGTGGTTCGTTTTTATCTAGCTTTTCTCTAGACAACTCGTGGATTAGAATTTGTATTCGGAAATGGGGATGATTAGTGATTGATTAATGAAAACCCCAAAACCCAAAACGAAAAGAGTGTTGAAAGGGGGTGAAATATTAGGTTAGGAATGTGGTTTATGGGTTTTAATGTTGAGTAAAAAGTGAGTGTGTATGATTTACATATTTGAAATTCCTAATGGGGATGGTTTTGAAAACCCTTGAAATATGAACGTCTTTTATGGTTGAATATGTAATGTGAGTTGTTTATGTGATATCGTGAATAAAAGACTAATTATTGTTGTTGTGTGGTGGGAATGTGAATAAATAACTCACTTATTGACTGACATAATGATTGACTTACTTACTTACTGACTTACTCACTGACTTACTGAATGACATACTTAATGACTTACTTACTGAATGACTCACTGACTGACTTACTTACTGAATGAGTGACCGACTTACTTACTGAATGACTGACTGACTTACTGACTGACATACTTACTGAATGACTGACTAGCTTACTAACTGACTTACTGACTGACATACTTAATGAATGACTGACTAACTTACTTAATGAATGACTGACTAACTTACTTACAGACTTACTGAATGACTTACTTATTAGCTTACTGACTGAATTACAAAATGACTTACTGAATGACTTACTTACTTACTTACTTACTTACTTACTGAATGACTTACTGAGTGACTGACTTACTTACTTATTGAATGACTAACTTACTTACTTACTGAATGACTGACTTACTTACGAATGACTGACTCACTTACTTACTTATTGTCTTACTGTCTGATTAGTGAATGACTTACTTACTGACTTACTTAATGAATGACTGACTAACTTATTGAATGACTTACTTACTGAAGGACTGACTTACTTACTTAGTGAATGACTGACATACTTACTGATTGACTTATTGAATGACATACTGAATGACTTACTTAGTAAATGACTGACTAACTTACTTAGTGAATGAGTCACTGCCTTACTCATTGACTTACTGAATGACTTACTAAATGACTGACTGACTTAATTTCTGAATTTCTAACTGACTTACTTACTGAATGACAGACTTACTGACTTACTTACAAAATGACTGATTGACTTACTTACTCACTTACTTACTGAATGACTTACTTGCTGAATGACTGACTGACTTACTTACTGAATGACTGACTTACTGACTAACTTACTAAATGACTTACTTACTAAATGACTAAATGACTTACTTACCGAATGAATGACCGACTTACTTATTGAATGACTGACTGGCTTACTTACTGACTTACTTATTGACTTATTGAATGACTTACTTAATGAATGTCTGACTTACTCACTGACTTACTGGCTGAATGACTGACTGAATTATTGATAGACTTACTAAATGACTTACTTACTTACTGACTTACCGACTGACTTGCTTACTGAATGACTGACTTGCATACAGAATGATGGACTGACTTACTTAATGAATGACTGACTGACATACTTACTGACTTACTTACTAACTGACTTACTGAATGACTTACTTACTGACTGACTAACCGATTGACTTACTTACAAAATGACTAACTGACTTACTGAATAACTTACTGAATGACTATCTTACTTACTTATTGAATGACTGACTTACTTACTTATTGAATGACTGACAGATTTACTGATTGACTTACTTAATGAATGATCGACTGACTTACTGACTAACTTACTTATTGAATGACTGATGGACTTACTGACTGACTTACTGAATGACTTACTTACTGAATGACTGACTGACTGACATACTGAATGACTAACTTACTTACTGACTGACTTACTTATCGACTGACTGAAATACTTACTGAATGACTTACTTACTGGCTAACTTAATAAATGACTTACTTAGTGACTGACTGACTTACTTACTGAATGACTTACGTACAAACTTACTGACTGACTTACTGAATGATTGATTCACTTACTTACTGAATGACTGATTCACTTACTTACTGAATGACTTACTTACTGATTTACTGACTGACTTACTTAATGACTTACTTACTGAATGACTAACTTACTTACTTACTTACTGAATGACTGACATATTTACTTATTGAATGACTGACTTACTTACTGAATGACTGATTTACTTTCTTACTGAAAGACTGACTGACTTACTAACTGACTTACTTAACGAATGACTGACTTACTTACTGAATGATTGACTGACGTACATACTGAATGACTGACTTACTGAATGACTGACTCACTTACTTACTGAATGACAGACTGACTTACTTACTTATTGAATGGCTGACTAACTTACTGACTTACTTACTGAATGACTGATTGACTTTGTGACTGACTTAGTGAATGACTTACTTATTGAATGACTGAATGACTTACTGAATGACTTACTTACTGAATAATTGACTGACTTACTGACTGAATGACTTACTTACTAACTTACTGAATGACTTACTGAATGATTTACTCAATGAATTACTGACTAACTTACTTACTGAATGACTTACTGAATGACTTACTTACTGAATAACTGACTTACTTACTTACTAAATGACTGACTGACTTACTTACTGAATGACTGACTGACTTAATGACAGACTTACTGATTGACTTAGTGACTGAATCACTGACTTACTTAATGACTTACTGAATTACTTACTGACTAACTTACTGAATGACTGACTGACTTACTTACTGAATGATTGACTGACTTACTGACTTTCTTACTTACTGAATGACTGACTTGCTTACTTACTGACTTACTTACTGACTGACTTACTGAATGACTTACTGAATTACTTACTTACTGAATGACTGACTGGCTTACTTACTGAATGACTGAATAACTTACTTACTGAATGACTAACTGACTGACTTACCTACTTACTGACATATTGACAGACTTACAAAATGACTTACTTACAGAATGACTGACTTACTTACTTACTGAATGACTGACTTACTTATTGACTGACTTACTTATCGACTGACTGAAATACTTACTGAATGACTTACTAACTGACTTACTTACTGAATGACTTACTTACTGACTGACTGACTTACTTACTGAATGACTTACTTACAAACTTACTGACTAACTTACTGAATGACTTACTTACTGAATGTCTGATTCACTTACTTACTTACTGATTTACTGACTGACTTACTTAATGACTTACTTACTGAATGACTAACTTACTTACTTACTTACTGAATGACTGACAGATTTACTTACTGAATGACTAACTTACTTACTGAATGACTGACTTACTTTCTTACTTAAAGACTGACTGACTTACTTAACGAATGACTGACTGACTTACTGAATGATTTACTTACTGAATGACTGACTTACTTACTTAGTGAATGACTGACTTACTTACTTACTGAACGATTGACTTGCTCACTAACTTACTGACTGACTTACTGAATGACTTACTTACTGATTTACTGACTGACTTACTGAATGACTTACTTACTAAATTACTGACTTACTTACTTACTGAATGACTCAATGACTTACTTACTGAATGACTTACTGACATACTGACTGATTTTCTTACTGAATGACTTAGTGACTTTCTTACTGAATGACTAACTGACTTACTGAATAACTTACTTACTGAATGACTGACTGAATTAATGTCTGACTTACTGAATGACTTACAGGATTACTTACTTACTAAATGACTTACTGGATTACTTACTTAGTGAATGTAGACTGACTTACTTATTGAATGACTGACTGACTTACTGACTTAACGAATGACTGACTGATTTACTTAATGAATGACTTACTTATTGAATAACTGACTTACTTACTGAATGACTGACTTACTTACTTACTTACTGAATGACTGACGGACTTACTGACTGACTTACTTAATGAATGACTAACTGACTTACTGACTGACTTATTTAATGAATGACTGACTGACTTATTTAATGAATGACTGACTAACTTACTTAATGAATGACTGACTTACTTACTTATTGACTTACTGAATGACTTACTTAGTGACTGACTTACTGAATGACTTACTTACTTATTGAATGACTGACTGACTTACTTATTGAATGAATGACTTACTTACTTACTGAATTACTGACTAACTTACTTATTAAACTATTCTTTGTTTAAGTATGGCACTACATATTTTGGATGAAATATTCATTATTTGTTCATTTTTAGGTGTGAGAGTTGTTTCTTCACTTAATGGAGTATCAACAATAATATTGTCATTACTTTCAAAATTACCAACATTAATAATTTGAGATTAATTTTGATTTCTTTATGGTCACACCTATATATTTGTAATTCAATTATAACACATGTAGATGTTGCATATTTTATATACAAGAACACACTTTTTTTAAAAGTAATAAATAAAGTTATCTAAATTTGCTATATTCAACTACAAATTATTGTATGTGATATTTATATCATGTAAAAGCTATACAATCAATCTCAAACAATAAGAACAGAGTATAAAATAAATTTAAGGTTATTATAATTATTCAATTATTTTTTCGTTAAAGTGTATATTTATGTTATTATTATTATGATTAAAAATTAGGAACATAGCATGTAAAAGAGTGAATAAATAAAAGGAAATAGTTTGATAGAGTCCTAACTTCAAATTTAAATTAATTAACTCAATTTAAGAATAGAAAAGCTTATAAATTTTTTGACGTATACTTTATTAAACGAGTAAAATTTATTTTTTTGCATACCCTAACCAGTGTAAAAAGTTTGAAGGACTGCCTCAACGCTTGAACCTGTTAGCACTTTTTTTTTCTCTCTTGACAGTGTATAACTATTAGGAAATGTTCTAATATATTCTTATTTAGTAGTAGTTCTTATGGTCATCTATATCTATACTTCTATACTACTTAATAAAAAGAAAACTTAAAATAAATTTCCCATTGCATAATTTTTAATTACCTATTTTACCCTTTATATATATACTATTTATACTTCTATACTACTTAATAAAGGGAAACTTAAAATAGCTTCCATTGGTATAATTTTTAATTACATATTTTACCTTTCATCTATACTATCTATACTAATATATAAATCAAAAATATAAAATAACTTATTTTGAAGTAATTTTTGTTGTATATTTTACCCTTTATAATTTATAATGTTATGTTTCTATAAACTTGATGAGCCTATCAATTGATATTTGGTTTTTTAACTACAACTACTGTTGTTATCTCATACCCACTATTTGTAAATTAGCATGAATATCAGTTATTCAACTCTTATTCATTTATTATATTTTTCAAACATAGTAATGTTCCGCATTATTTACTCCATAATTTTGATTGTTATCATATATTCATATAATATATATTAGATTAATTAATAGAGTTAATTATTATTTTATTAGTTAAATAATAAAAATTAAGCGAAAACCCACCAAATATTCTATTCTATTGTGTTATACATCAAAATTATAGAGAGAAAAAGAGAGCAAAGTGATAAATATTTGGAATTGGAATATGTTTTAAACTTGACGTCAAAACTTATATGTATCATTCATTAACATTGGACAATTAACATATTCAAATATTTGAACTGTATTTTATAATATTTAGCTAATATAATTTACTACATTAGACATTTATTGCATATAAACTACATATTATAAACGATAGGAAAGCGGGTTGACAAACTCGATAATGCATGTCAACACACTAATATATATAAAACACTTATAAATTGCACATTTGGTTAAACAATTACTTTTCTTGATTCATTTTAAAATTATTGTCCTTAATTGATATTCTTATTGAAAACAATATAAATCAGAAATTTATTGAAAACAATATAAAACAGAAATGGTCAAAACTTGTAATATTAGGAAATGATAAAAAATAAATAAATGTTATGCAAGTATAAAGTTCCTGGTAAAAAGTTCAATAAATATACTTAATGATATCTTATAAGAAATACTTCAGTAAATTAGGTTAAATCTGAATAATCCAAGAAATAAATCAGACGATGTACTTAAAAAAATGGAACAATACTATAATATTTCGTTTTATTTCATCCGAAAAAATGGAGAGATGTAATATTAATATAATTATACATAATTAAGATTAACACCTTAAAAATATTTAGTCAGCCAAGAAAAGATAAGAACAAAATAAAAAAGATGCCTTAAGACTTTGAATACTAGATTAAAAATGAGAAACATTTGAGGCAATAATTGTTTGCATAGTCAATGTTATATATTCTATTTTATAACAACTTTTTCGATTAAATTCGATATTTCTGTTAAATTAATTGTATTATATCTACAAAAATACAATAAATATCATATAAATCAACACAATTATTATATTTAATGTGATGCATTTTTTTTGTAATTTGAAAGATAAATAAGAATATTTGACATAACGCCCTCTATATATAAGAAAAAATGTATCTAGGCATGTTTATAATGTATCATTTCTGAAATCGTCAACTATAATATCATGGCTGTTTTATTAGTGAGCAAAAATGTGTTAATGCTACTGTCACTAACAATATTTGTGACATTACAAATGATGGCCGGTGTTGTGACTGGAAGACTTTTAGACAATACGAAGATTAATATAATGAACAACATATCAGAACCGCTCTTAGTGCATGGCTGGTTTCATAATGATCATGAACTTCATAGGTTGCTACCAGGTGAAAGCCATCGTTACAAGTTTTTTAAAACTCCCTTTATTAAGATGGTATGGGCTTGCACCTTTGAGTGGAAGGGAGCATTTCACAGGTATGACATTTATGACTCAAGGAGAGACAGTTGCTATCAGTATAATTGCTATTGGCAAATAACTGAAGATGGACCATGTCAGATTGTTCATAATTACACTGAGCCTCTATGCTTTTCATGGAATTACTAAAGATGTAACATTTTCTTCTTAGTTTTTATGTAATGACAGATAGCATTGTTGAGCATCAGTCAATAATAAAATAATAAAATGATATGTGCTTTGTTATAATATTCCATGAAGTTATATTAAATAATTATTCAAAATGTTATATTAAATAATTATTATGAGGAAAAATACAATATAAAATAAGAAATAAGTTATAGAATAACAAAAATTATTTATAAACCAAATATGTTGTAATTTTTAGTGGTTGACTGTACCATTCTTACATGTATCAATATTTTCAAACCTTTTTTGTTTTGAACTCTTGAAATAGTTACATACAATTGATCATGATTGAACACTGATTTAGGTAAATATAATCATACATTTTCTTATGATTGATCTTGAGGTTTATTGATTGCCAGAGCATAGAAAACACATATAGGGAGTCTTCTGATAAGCTTAAAAGGTCATGGAGATTGGGATGGAGAGATTGACATTCGAGGAATATATATATTTTTCCTTAGCATAAGACATATCAGAAACTCCAAACAATCTTGTGCCATTAGCATATGATATTTCCTATGTTTTTCCTGACATGATCTTTGTTTCAAGTACATGATTTGTCATTTTAGTGAAAATCATTCTTGTACCATTACATAAACCTCCGTACTGATCTAAATTCCTGAATAGCATTATAAGAGTTCCATCTTTCAACTCGATCTTATGGTTGGAAAGAATAGAGGTGGTAAGTGAGTTTAAAAATTTAGAAGATAGTATGTTGAATGCTTTGCTTCATTAGCATAAGACATATCATAACTCACATATTCCGTTTCATCACCTATAGTTATACATTGGAATATTTATTAGTATATATAAGTTTAATATATCTAACATGTCGAACATAATAAAAATTTATAAATTTAAAAATTCTACTGAAATTTTATTCAAAACATGCTCATTGATTTGATCAACAATCACAATTGTGGATGCCAATATTGTTCTAGATTGTAGAAATTTTTCGACCTTATAGTGATGTTATAGGTTTGATCAGCAATCGCACAGATTGCTCTGTCTTGGTTTTACATAAGTCAAAATAGTAGAATTAAAATAAATGAAATAATTCATAATCAACAATTTGAAGCAATATAATTTAATGAGATAAACAACATTGTTGAAATATGTAACTGATATTTGATATTTATTCATCTGTTTGCACTAATAGTGTAGGGTTACACATAATAAAATTACTTAAGTTTTATTTTAAAAATAATAATTAAAAATAAATCCATTAAAGCACTTCTGATAAATATATCTATTTTCATCAAAGTGCAAACCTTTTTACATTTTTATTTCCAAAATAATAATAAAAATTACATTTATAACAACTTTTATATATAAAATATTGATATAAGTTATGCCCAAAAATATTCATTAAAATCTCTATTAGTCATGCTTAATTTGTTTAAAATATAAACACAACTTGAACACATACTTGTGCGTTTGCGCGAGTTGTTCCATATCCCTTCTATGAAAATAAAATTAGTAGAGTATAAAGATATAAAATAACATATAAAAAATCTAAATTGATAATAACATCACAACTCATCCTAATGTGGAGCCACATGGTGCCATCTACCTCTTCCATCTCATTTGGTGAATTTTTCGATCCTAAAAAAATATATTAGTTCATGTGTCATTATTTATAATTGGTCAAAAAATATTTAATTATTAAAATTTTAATTTAAATATTGAATTTTAACAAATCATAAATAATGGTAGATAAAGTAAGTTAAAAAAGATGTATTCTATATCTCATTAATGTGCAACTTATCCATTAAACCCCACCTCAACCCTCAACTCGTCCTATAAAATCAAAATACCTCCTAACATACCTTTTCAATTGATATGTTGGTTTTTTATTCTATATATATTAATTATTTTCTTGTTATTAATTATTATTATTAATGTTTTTATAATTAATATAGTTATTACTGTTATTATATATTACGGTATGAACAATCAATTTTGTTTGATCTATTTATTAAATTAGTAAAAAATATAACAATTTCAAAGCCAAAAAAATAGCAAAAATTGAAAGTGTGTGTCAATGAGACGTTAAAAATGATTTTATTTTATTCGTTAACAAAAAAATCATTTTTAAAAAAATATATCAATGAGACGTTAAAAATTTATTGAACACAGGTGTATGGATGACAATAGGTCTGAATGGGTTTAAGTAGTGCATTATCCAGACCCGTCCAACTGCTTTGTTTTTGGACCCAGACCCGCCCCAGACCTATGCTAATACATGTTGGGTATACTACCCGCGGGTCCTTGGGTACCCAACGGATCCATGGGTACCCATATAATTCAAAAATATTAAAAATAATTGCAAGTAATTTATGCATTTGTGTATTAATTTTATACGATCTTATATGTTATTTAAACAATTAACAAGAGAAAAAATTATAAAGTTTTAAAAACAATGTAATTTGACTATTAAACACAAATCATTTTACTCTAACAAACATTAAAAACAACTTTAACATTAGGATGAAAAATTCATTTAATATAAACTCTTCGATTAACATAACATTACATTATACATATGAATTGACAACCATAATATCACAGTTTAACAACATAACAATCACATTTATAAATTAACATGATATTACAATTTAGATTAGCATGATATTATGTTGTTATATATAAGAAGAAATAGCGGGTTCAGGTACTCACGGGTCTAAGTATCTTATTATCTGGACCCAAACTCATCTAACAACGGTTCTTAAGATCACGGATCTCAATTATCCACGAGTCCAAAATACGTACCCAGATCTAACCCATTACCGATATTTTTGTGGGTACCCGTAGATCCGGGTACACGTGGATCCGGGTATCCATTGCCATCCATTCGCAGGTGATACAAATTGAAGTTAAAAAAACAAAGCGATACATGAGCACACTAGCATCAAATACTTTATAGTTTATTTACTCAAAAAATATGTTGTAGTTTGATATTCCCAATTGCCAAAACCCCCAATTTACTTTGAATGGTGCAAAATCAATAATCATGTTGAATGAAATGAAACTTTGGTAACAAATATAAGAAAAAAGAGGTTCTCTTTGTTGTTTCTCCTCTTTAACACTCATGGCTGGTACGGTATTTCCGTAGCTTCCATTTATCTCTTTGATTAACATCCTATTAGTTGAAACCATATTTAGCCATGTCTACTAATTCCCCAAATAAGCAAGGATTGTTCCATAAAAAGCATCATCGGCCACAGTTTCATGATGAGATTAACTCAAGTGTTTTTGTTGGAACTTGTATTGTTGAATGTTATTAGTGAGAACTTTTGAGTGTGAAATTGAAAAACCCATAAATCTTACATTGGAAGATTTTGAAAAAATCTCACAAGTCTCATATTGGAAGATTTTGGAAAAATCTCACAAGTCCCACATAGGAGGATGCAAGAATATTAAAAAAAAAAAATCTCATGCTATAAATAGAAGTTTCCTCCTTTCATATTTTCTTGCACCAAGTTGAGTACGTTTTTACTCAGCCTTTTCTTTCTCCCTCATATTTTCCGTCGACGCATTTCCAACAAACTTCCTCCCTTTCTTTCCATGGCACTAAGAATTGGCACATGCAACTGTATTGTGGGAAGTTCAGAAACTAACACTAGTAGTCAGATTGTGGGAGAAGAATTGACACAGGTGGCCAAATTGCGGGAATTTCGAGAACTAACACTGGTAGTCAGATTGCGAGAGAAGAATTGACACAGTTAGCCAAATTGCGGGAATTTCGAGAACTAACACTGATACTCAGATGGTGGGAAAAGAATTGACATTGATAGCCATATTATGGGAATTTCGAGAATTGATACTGGTAGCCATATTGTGGTGGGTGTATTCAAGATCAGTTCTTACAGTGCATTAAGAATTCGATAACAGAGAACTGAACTATTTTATCTAGGGAAATGCTGACTAATAGTCTGCTTGCACATTTTGAGCAGTAACACGAAACATCTTAAATAGAGTGATTTTGTCGTGATTCAACCAGTAAATATTATTTCATACTATTTAGAATCGTTGCAAGTTACGGTAACAACAGTTCTCTTAGGAATAGCCTCATGTACTTCAACCAAGTGGTGTTGACAGGAGGCATTAGTTTCACGTGTGGATTTTCTTCTCTAAAGGCTATGAGGAGCATAGTTGTGGGAATTGGATGGATTTGAGAAACCTAAAATGGACTGAGAGCTTGAAACCTTAGGTGTCTTCAAGGCTTCTGAAGGGGAATGCTTGCTGATTCATCTCTACCCTATCCCTTTTAATTTATAATTAATTTAAATAATAATAATATAAACTAATTAAATATTGAGTAAATTACACTCACACCTACTGGGTTTTAATGAAATTACACAAACCACATCTCCCTTCTTTGTCATTACACAAACCACCCCTCCCTCCTACACAAACCACCCATAGATTTATACATACATTACACAGACTACCCCTGCATGTTATAAAAGTGTAATATTTTAAAGAAAAAATGTGTGATGAATGTAATTAAGTTAAACAAAATATTGTATATTGTGTAACACTTCAAATAGTACAAAAGCGAATGTTTCTTTATTATTTTTGAGTCATTAAAAAATACATTAATAATTTCAAATAAATTTTTAAATAACTCTTATATTATTTTATAACGAACCAAATAATGAAGACACATTGACTCTTATATTATTTGAATTTTTCTACATAATATACAATATTTTGTTTAATTAATTACACACATCATACGTTTTTTTGTTTAAAATATTACACTTTTATATTATGTAGGGGTAGTCAGTGTAACATATGTACAAAATTAGGGGTGGTTCGTGTAAGGACAAAAAAGTGAGGGGTGGTTTGTGTAATTTCACTAAAACTCAGGGGGTATGAGTGTAATTTACTCTTAAATATTATATTTTATCACCATAACAAATTTGATGGAATTTTTATAGTATGTTCATGGTTTAAGTCATTTCTAACTTTTTACTTAATGTGATGAGAAGATTTACAACCAACACTATCTCTACACTATTAATTCTATTAAACTGAAATACTATATTTTAAAAACAATATTTAATTTGATAAAAAAAATCAACTAATTAATCATTTTCAAACCCAGAACTACATAGTCTTGATTTCTCTATTGCATATCGGGATACATAGAAACAAGATGAACTCTTGTGAGACACAAAAATGAAAAATAAAATATATTTTTAGTAGTTAAATTTTCAAAATAATTTTTAAAGGTATAAATGTCTATGTTATTAAAAAGAGTATCATTTTATTAAACCAATTCCCGAGTTGAGAACTCAAATTCAAAACACTAAATTATCCGAATTGGGCTTATAAGAGAATTTTCTATATTTTAATTGAAAAAACTTAGTGACAACTTCAAATCATTTGGGATGGATCAAAATTGAGCTTGCCTCTTCTTAAGTCGCAGAGTTGGTCTTCCAACCAAAAAATTAGGTAGCGACAGCTGACGACTCCATTGAGGACATCCGATAAGAGAGTCAGGCCTAGAGTCGTTATTTGCATGGACTTGAATACTATTCCTTTGAACACTAGAACTTTGCACACACATATGCCCTATACGTGGGTATTAGTGATTTTTTAAGGATAGCAGGGACACTAGCCTTGTCGGTCATGACTTTCGTCGTCTTTTTATTGGTGAAGTGGACGACTCAAATTATTACAAATTATTGTGAATTAGGAGTTTGAGCTGGTCTCTCGTTCCCAACCTCATGATATTTGAGTTTCTCTTCCTTGGAGGGATACAATCTGGGACCCTTATACGAGTCCAAAGCCTTTTAAAGAGTCTAATATACAATAGAACTCAAACCTGAGATGTTGACTATAGATGTTAAAAAAAAACCTATACAGTATAACCAATGTAAAATGGCAAGAATATCACGTCACTATACATATCCCAAGATGGGATTCTTGTTCCCTTTAAATAGAGTGACCCAAGTGTCACCCTCAAATCTTAGTGGTATAGGATGAGATCCCAAGTGTCAAGGATATTATTCATTAAGCTGGTTTTTTAAAAGAGAGACTCGTCATTATCTAAGAATAGGAGACATGCTAAAAGACTGATTTTTTGCACTGCTATGTATGGAATTGTGCTATTTTCCATTTGAATACAAGATGTCATACCATCACATGTCATACCTAGAGAACTGATACTACAATGAAAGATCAAGCTCCTCGAATTACATAACAACTATTGAACTCAAAAGAGAGATATCTAGTCTAAAAAGGGATTATGCCTAAATGTGTTCTAAATCAAACAGAGCCATCCTAATTAGGGAAATCAAAGATTTGAAGGATTGTCAAAAGGCCAAGGTTCGTGCTATAATAAATGATCAAAGGGATAAGAAAAAGGGTATGGACAACGCAAAAGAAGAAATTGAGTTGTGATGTCAAGATGCCCTCTAGGCTTGGTTAATAGTGAAGGAATTTCAAGATTGTAATCAATATCATTTAATATTTCTCCTTAATTAATAGTGTTATTCTAAACAACAATTGTGAAATCCAAGTTAGACAGATGTCATATTATATTTAATTGGTTAAACCATCATGTGAAACCGAATGATTTCATATATAATTAATAATTATTTATAAATATATATGAAAAGTTTTTTTTTGTAATTAATGATTATATATAATTATATTGAAACATCTCTCAAATATTTTTGGACTAGACTAAAACAAAATATTAGAGTATTGTTTCACTTTATTTATTTAATTTTAAGTGAATCATCATTCTCACTTTCCAACCCTCATTCCGTTAAAATTGCAATCACAAGTTTTTTCAAGTCTAAACAACGATCAGATAGGTTCGGGCTAGCTCGCATCGAGTTCGGGCTAAAGTGGACCAGACTAAAAAGTCCGGATATAATTTATGCATATCAAAATGTAGCCCAAACCCGCCCTAAGCAGGTTGCGGGTTGTGGTGCGCCGGCCTGCATAATATTAAAAAAATTATTTAAATTTTAACATATTCAATATATTTAATATATATATATATATATCATTTGATATTAATGCATAACTTTTTTAACACAATTGTTATACCCAATGCAACTAAACTTATAGATATAATTATTTGTGTTTGAGTTAAGACATGATGTCAAATCTACGTATATGATTCTTAACATAACTCATTTATTAGATATCTTATTTCTATTAGATTCTAAATCTCTAACACAATATAATTTGTAACTTGACTTCAATATAATAAATGGATACAATGAAAAATAATATCACTTTGGTTTATAGTAATGATAATATAGACTCAAATTCAGAATGAATTCTATGTGTCGAAGTATAACCACCATCGTACTATTTATTTACTTTGTGTATGTATATCTTTTATATGCTCTTTACCAACACTTTCATTATGAACTGTTATGTTAAATTTGGTTGTGTGAAGTTCTCTATGGTAAACAATTAAGTTGTCTTTCAGTTTCGTTGTACAATAATGTTATCAAGTTAATCATTATATTATTTTCCCTATTTTGCTTAATATCCTTTTAAGCAAAATAGGAAACTGAAAGACAACTTATAAATATTTATGTTATAGACATTAATCTATTTTTATTCAAAGTTCATAACACAATATTTATCATCTATTATCTATTTTTTATTATAAGTTATTTTCTAAAATAATTTTCACCTTAAGCTTATTACCAAGCCAAAAGTCCCAAAAATGGTTTTAAAATAAGAAAAAATGGGTAGCCCGAACCCGCCCGGGTAAGCCGGGCCCGAACTCGGTTTTAATATAGTCCGGCCGGTCCGGGCTAAAAAGTCTGAATTCACTAAAAAGTGTCAAATATAATACCCAAGCCCTACAAAATTCCGAATTGTGGCGGGCCATCCCGCACGGGCCCGCCCACTTTGACACCTCTAGTTTCATCCAAAACAAATGGATATCATTCCAATCAACTACTACCTTCATATAGGCTAGTTGGAAGCCTATTTATAAGCATTTAGACATTCAAATTTGTATACAACAATATACACAACTTTCTAAACACTCTTGGAAGCAACTTCTTAAAATCTTTTTTATTTCTTTAAGTTGATATCAAGTGTTTTGTTAAAATGTTCATACACTTTAAACACTTGTGAATTTGTATTATTATTTCTGCAATCTTGCCCTAAAAACATTCTTCATTATATCAAATTGTTGTATACACTTTTCACTATAGGGTGTGTGAACACTCAATTTTGTCCGGCATCTTTTTAATCCCCCATCAATCAATTTAAACAATTTACAAGATTTCAATAAAATCAAGCTAGTCAAGTTAACTATTTTCAAACCAGAACTACGTAATCTTGATTTTTCTAATACGTATGAGCAATATAATCTTTTGCCAGACATAAAAATAAAAAATAAAATATTAGTTATTGAAATATAATAAATAATTTGTTTAATGGTATAAAAGTTCATGTTATTAGCAAAATGTATCATTTTAATACTGGAAGATGAGATGCTAATATCTTCCCTGGTTCGTAATTGACTCTCGAGCTCAGAACTCTTGTTCAAAAGACCATATTATCCAAATTGGGTATTTAAGAGAGTTTTCTATGTTTTAACCGCAAAAAATATAATGGTGTCTCCAAATCTATTGGAAGAGGTTGAAGCTGAGTTCAAGTAATAAATATTGCAAAGAAAATGTGAAGTGTCAACATTTTTAGAATAAAATTTTCTAAAAATATTTGTGACATATTTTTTTTATTTCTATTTATTTGTGGTGTTTAGAAGTTAAAGAGCACACTAATTGTAATTTTTCACCTTTACCATTATTTACTACTTTCTTGGTTCAGGTTAGTAGTTTAAAAAATTAATGACATATATAGAAATAATATATCAAGAAAAAGCACAATAAATATCCTAAATCATTAATATTCTTATTATAATAATTATAAAGGATGAACATCGCAGGAAAAAGAAAAAATAAATAAATAAAGGGAAGTAGTTTTGGTTTGAAAATTTAAATTAATTTACTCAAGTTCTTTCTTGTGAATATTCTAATTAGTTTGAAAAGTTTGAATGACTGGCCCAACACATATTAATAGCACTTTTTCTCTTCAGAGTGTATAATAATATTCTATTTATTTAATAGTAGTATGATCCCATATATAAAATATTTTTAAATAAATTACACATTTCTTAATAGGTAGTTATGCTTATTGATTAATTTTAAAAACATTACTAATTAATTTCAAAACAATAAAAACTAGAAATGGTCAAAACTTTTAATAATAGAAAATAAGAAAAGTACTAAATGTTAGATAAAAATACAAAGTACCTTGTCAAAAGTTTTATAAAAATATTCTTCATGATATCTTACAGAAAAGAGTTGAGAAAATCAATATTACGAGTATTTGACTGAATTTAAAAATAACTCTGATTTATAGTCTTAACTGAATTAGGGGTTGAATCACTTTAAAATTCAGTATGATATGAACATGTTAAACTCGGTTAAGTCAAAATAACTTGGGAATTGAACCAGAGAATTCACATAAAAAAAGTGGAAAAATACTTTAATATTTTTTGTTATACTTCGTTCAAAGAAATTATACTTAGGTGTTTACCTAAGTATAATTTCAAATAGTTAATAATTATATAAAATTTGTGCATTTATATATAATTATATATTGAAAGATGATTATTAATTATATATAATGTCATTAGGTCCTATCAGAAAATCTAATCAGTTAATCAAATACAAGACTTCTTTCACTTTAATGTATGACTCATGTTTCATAACATTCGAGAAAATATTAATAAATCTAAAACTGAAATAAAAAAATTAGTTGCACAACTTGAAAATATTTACTCATTCAAAATAAAATATGAGCAAAATAAAAACAATTGATGCTCAAGACTTTGAATATTAGATTAAAAATGAGAAACATTTGAGACAGTAGTTGCTTACCAGAGTCAATGTTATATATTCTATTTCATAGCAATTTTTTCAATTAATTCAATATATGTCCATAAAATTAATATATATCAACAAAAAATACAAAAAATATCATATAAATCAGCACAATCATTATATATTTAATAAGATGCATGTTTTCCTCTTGTAATGAGAAATTTAAATAAAAATATTTGAGATAATCCTCTCTCTCTATATAAGATGAAATACATCTAAGCATGTTTATACTAGATCAATTCTGAAATCAATATTATCATATCATCATGAAAGCTATATTAGTGAACAAAAGTGTGTTATTCTTAATGTCACTAACAATATTTGTGACATTGGTGTCTGGAAACCTCTTTGACAAAACAAAGGTTACAGTAACCAATACACTAGGAACCCCAGTCTTAATGGAATGCAAGGACGCGTTAACAAATGACGGTGCTCATATGTTACTACCAGGTGAAAACCATCGTTTCAAGTTTTATCAAAGTCCCCTTCTCACGTATATATGGTCTTGCAAATTTGAGTGGAAGGGAGCATCTCACATGTATAACATTTATGACTCAAGAAGAGATGAATGCTATCATTATAATTGTTATTGGCTAATAAAAGAAGAAGGACCATGTCAGATTGTAAACGATTACAACAATACTCCTGTATGCTTTTCATGGAATTACTAAACAGATCGTGAAGCCCTTAAGAAGATAATAATATTGGGTAATAAAAAGATGTAATCTTTGCTTCTTAGTTTTAATGTAATCAGAGATAGCATTGTTGAGCATCTGTCAATAAGATATAAAATGATATATGTGTTTTGCCTTAAGATTTTTTCTGTATCTATTCAATTTTACTGTATTTGACCTCTTAATATATAAAAAAAAGATATATGGTATGAGACTAATTTGGTTTAAATTCTACCCAGTACATTATATTTTCATCACACTGTATATTCTTATTACAATTATTGACTTAGATTCATCAGAGAATTCACGCCCCATGTTTCGCTCTTCATCGCAGTGATGTATATATAATACACAAGGTGGTCAAGTGGTAAGGGTGGAAGACATAATGAGTGAAATGGTAAGGAGTTTGTGGGATCAAATCCCACCTACCACAAAATACTAACATACTAACATTTGTCGATAAAAAAATAATGCACTCAATTAATTTCATAATATTTTGGGTTTATTTTTTCTATATATTCTTATTGGAATTATTCACAGAAGAGCACTCTGCCTGACTCCTCTTTTCCAGTTAAAAAACCAACATTGTGACCGTTAATATTAATAGAGAGCTTGACAGAGTGCATAATGACCTTGATCCAGTTGATAAACTCTTGAATGAAACCAAAAGCTCTCATAGTGTTCAGTAGAAAATATCAGTCCATTGTGTCAAAAGCTTTCTTAATTGCCATATTACCACCAAAGGTCTTATGGTCCAAAAGATTGATTGCCTCATAAGCTAGAGAAATACAATCATGAATACTCATGCCCTTAATGAATCCTCTTTGTTGTGGAGTTACAATAGTAGGAGCAATTATTGCAAGTCTTTTAAATTGGAAGTTTTTTTTTAAACGAAGGTGTAATTACACCAATATATATATAATAAAACTTAACCAATGTCACCCGTAAAAGGTTTACAAGATCTAAAACCTATAGTTAGGTAAGCCAATCTTATTCCTATGGAAATAATATACATTTGCATTAAAAAAAACAGAAAATGACCTACTAAGTCCTTAATAAAGGTCAATCTAATCCAATTGTCTCGCTTGAGCGATCGTTGACTTGCTTGGGCGACGACTCGCTTGAGCGCAAAAATCTCACTCATACGAGAAACCCACAACGAGATTGGCCTGCAAACCTGGAAAGGACGCTTGAGCACAATCTACACAAAGCCTACACTTTCTACAATTAACCAAGCATGAATTCAACAAAAAAAACATGTAAAACCTACACAAATCGAAACCTATAGTTAGGCAAGGATAGCTTATTCCTATATAAAACATCCAAAAGAAAATTCGGGGGATTATCCCACTAGTTATCCATTCTAGAATTCAAACCAAAAGAGGCTAATCTATCTACACAAGCATTTCCCTCTCTAAAGATACGGGAAACCTTGAAATCCATCCAGGAAAGCAAACCACTACAATGATCCCACAAATTGCTTAATCTCCAAGAAACCTTGTTTTTCCCATGAAAAATTCCACAACCCAGGTAGAATCACACTCCATCCAAATCACATGTCAACCCTTTGCATAAGCTATTTTAATGGCAATGATTGGTGAGAACAATTCTGCATAAAGAGAGTCCTATATGCCCAAGTAATTGTTAAAGCAGCCCAAAATACCACCTGAATTGTCCCTAAATTAAAATCCTACCCCCAAGAAGCAGTTGTAGAATTAAGCAGAGAACCTATGGATGAAGTGTCTATTTGAAAACCAATTAAACAACTCAACCACCTCCAAACAGATTTAGCAAACTTGCATTGAAGAAACAAGTGTTCAGGGGACTCCTCAAATTAAAGGCATAAGTTACAAATAGAGACTATGGAGAGATCTATTTTCTTTAAATTTTCATTAGTGGGCAACTTATTGAGCATAAGTCTCCAAGTTAGGAAAAATTTGGCTGGTGGGATTGCATTAGAAAAAATAAGCTGACTTCCCCTAGGCTTAATGAAGGTGTACGCATCTTTCAATGATAACTCACCATCAATAGAATTCACCCAAACAAGCTTATCCGACTTGTCCATAGTAGGAATTTGATTCCTAACAATTGAGGCACAAATATTTGGTTGATTTCTATAGAGCCAATCAGGGATTATCCAATGATAATTATGAATTAAGTCAGTAACCTTAGCAGAAAAAGAGGATTCCAAGTGATAAGGGACATTAAGAGACTCAGCCAAGCACATACCAATCCAATTGTCGAGCCAGAAGTTGATATTTCTGCAATTACCAACAAGCCAAATTGAGTTCTCAACAATCCTTTGCCAGAGATTTTTGGGATTAGAACAACAATGTTTGCATTTAGATTTGGCATCAACCATCCTTTCTTGAAGAATCGTTGTACAGATTTACAAACATCATGCTCAACCATCCTTTCTTGATTTTAACACTCTCACTTGTTTTGAAACTCATTATTGTATATATAGATCTCTTCTCTTAGAGTGAAAAATCGCTCAACCCTTCCTGTTGGGTTGTGGTTCATTTATGGTTGGTTTCTCCTATTGAAATATGTGTTTTGGGGTTATTTTCAAAAAGAGTGTTAACATAGTGTTGATTTTCGAGAACCATTGGATTAAAACGAAATAGTTGTGAAAGGGAATGGGAAATGAAGCTAGAAATAAGATTAGGGGTTTATGAGGTTTCTTGAAAAGGGAAATATACCTTATTTGAATGCTTTATATTTATCAAAGTTATAGTTTGTGAATAGTTGGAAATATGAACTTATCTCATGAATGAATGTCATGTGTTGGTGTAAAATTTGTCTATTTGTATGACATGAATAATAATTTGGTCATTGTTGTTGTGTGTCATGGAAATATGGTAAAAGATCATAAGGTTGGAGGAGACGAGGAAAATCCAACGAGGTTGAAGAACTGAAACGCTAACTCCTATTCAACTAAAGGAGAAGCATTTTACTTAATTGCGTTAACATATGTTTGTACATTATCTGGATGTTCATTTGATAAATGGGAAATGAATAGTGTGAAATGAGAATATGGTTTAGCAAATCTTCACCCTATGTGGTGTAGAATAAATCTTGACTACTGGATGTGGTTTAGCAAATCTTGACCCTTTGTGGTGTAGTATAAATCTTGACCCTTTATGGTGTAGAGTAATTCTTGACCCTCAAAGGGTATAGTGTAAAGATTTGATCCATGAATGGGATATTCCAAATTGTGGTAAGTTTGGATGGTAATGAAGGGTTGATTTATGGTATGATATCTATATATGGTTAGGTAGTGAATGCAGTATGATGCTGGAAGTTTCTAATGACCAAGGTGGTAAGAAGTAATAGATAATGACTGTTGTTTCTTATATGTATATGTTTGTTTAACCTTATATTTCGTGTCAATTATCTACTACAATTTTATTGCAGTTTAATGTCTTGCTCCTTTGTATTTACTGTGTCTCATCCATGATAATTGTATTGCATGTAGAGGAAGGAATAACGATTGACTGTGGCTAGGCAACTTATGAGTTTTATTGAATGCAAATATGAATTTCTCTAGTATCCGTTATGTGTAAAATTTAATGATGAATGTTAATTGCCCATGAGGATGTTTTTGAATTATGTAACCTTTGAAGGCCAGCCTGGTATTCAGCAGGGTTGTGGAAGTTGAGAAAGAGAGATGTCACATGAATTTTTCAAAGCATGAATAGGCACAACTAGTTTTGAAGGATAATATCCACCAAGAAAACTACAAGGAATGAGTGGTTCGTTGGGGTTCATGATGTGGAAAATCCAAGATGATAGGATCCAAGAATAATGTCATATGATAAGGATCATAAAAAATATTAACATTTTGAAAGAAAGTACAATGGACTAAAAAAAATTAGTGCACAAATGGGAAGTATTTAGTCAAATTAAAAATTAAGTTAAGATAAAAACAAAAAATATATTTTGTGCTAGAAATTTTGAAAATATTAAATTAAAAACTAACATTTTTTAAGTAATTAGTTGCAGAACTTTACACATTTTAATCCTTATTATAAGTTAATTTCAATAAAATTATATATATCCATAATAAAATGAAAAAATCGCTCAACATAGGAACTTTTTAGCAAATTTTCTCTTATGAATTAGGAAATATTTAATATTCTATTTATTTAACGACATTTTCTATAATTTTATTTATATAACATGTAAAACACACATCAATAAAAATAGATACTTTTCTTGATTTGGAAAAAAATATTCAAGATTTTAATCATAATATCATTTAATTTTTCTATGTTATGACATCCGAATCGAATATCAAATCAAAAAAAGTTTACTCAATTTAAGACTTCCTTGTGGATATTCTAATCAGTTTAAAAAGTTTGAATGACTGGCCCAACACATATTAATATCACTTTTTTCTCTTCAGAATGTATAATAATATTTTCTATTTATTTAATAGTAGTTTGATCCCATATATAAAATATTTTTAAATAAATTTCACATTTCATTATTGGTAGTTACACTTATTGATTAATTTTAACAATATTACTAATTAATTAGTAGTATCGTTCAAAACAATAAAAACTAGAAATGGTCAAAACTTGTAAAAATAGAAAATAAGAAAAGTACTAAATGTTAGATAAAAATAAAAAGTGCGTTGTAAAAAGTTGTATAAAAATATTCTTCATGATATCTTACTGAAAAGAAAAGAGTTGAGAAAATAAATGTTACGAGGATTGGATTGGACTTGAAAATAATTCTAATTTATAGTGTTAATTAAATTAGGGGTTGGATCACTTTAAAATTTGGTAAATTCTAGTATGATCATGTTTAACTCGGTTAAATCGGAATAAATGGAAAATTGAACTAGACGATTCACATAAAAAATAAGAACAATACTCTAATATTTTGTTATACTCCGTTCAAAATAAAGATGGAGAGATGTTACATAAGTATAATTACACATAGTTACTAATTATATAAACTTGTGCATTTATATATAATTATAAATTGAAATATGATTATTAATTATATATGATGTTATTGGGAACTATCAGAAAATTTAATCGGTTAAACTAAATACAAAACTTCTTCCACTTTAATCTATGACTCATGTTTCATATCATTGGAGAAAATATTAATAGACCTGAAATAAAAAAACTAGTTGCACAACTTAGAAAAATTTAGTCAATCAAAAGAAGATAAGAACAAAATAAAAACAATTGATTCTTAAGACTTTGAATATTAGATTAAAAATGAGAAACATTTGAGACAGCAATTGCTCAATATTATATATTCTATTTCATAACAATTTTCTCAATTAAATTCAATATATATCCATAAAATTAATAATAATATATCAACAAAAATTACAATAAATGTCATATAAATCAGGACGGTCATTATATATTTAATAAGATGCATGTTTTCCTTGTATTGAGAAAGATAGATAAAAATAGTTGAGATAACACTCTCTATATATAAAATGAAATACATCTAAGCATGTTTATACTGTATCAATTCTGAAATCAGTAGTATCATATTATCATGAATGCTATATTAGTGAACAAAAGTGTTCTATTGTTAACGTTACTAACAATATTTGTGACATTGGTGTCTGGAAAACTCTTTGACAAAACAAAGGTAACAGTAACCAATACATTATCAACCCCACTCTTAATGGAATGCAAAGACGCGTTTACAAATGACCATGCTCATATGTTGTTACCAGGTGAAAACCATCGTTTCAAGTTTTATCAAAGTCCCCTTCTCACGTATATATGGTCTTGCAGATTTGAGTGGAAGGGAGAATCTCACATGTATAACATTTATGACTCAAGAAGAGATGAATGCTATCATTACAATTGTTATTGGCTAATAAAAGAAGAGGCACCATGCCAGATTATACCTGATTACAACAATAAGCCTGTATGCTTTTCATGGAATTACTAAACAGATCGTGAAGCCCTTAAGAAAATAATAATATTGGGTAATAAAAAGATGTAACCTTTGCTTCTTAGTTTTGATGAAATCAGAGATAGCATGGTTGAGCATCTGTCAATAAAATGATATGTGTTTTGCCTTAAGATTTTTTCTGTATCTATTCAATTTTAGTTTATTTGACCTCTTAATATATAAAAAAACATATATGGTATGAGACTAATTTGGTTTAAATTCTACCCACTACATTATATTTTCATCTTGTTTGAAAACATTGTATATTCTTATTGCAATTATTCACTTAGATTCATCCGAGAATTCACGCCACATGCTTAGCTCCTAATCGTAATGATGTATATATTTTTTCTATTTCTCTCTTAAAAAAAGGTAACATTTTTTTTAAAACAACATAACCCAATATATTAGAATATGAAAAAGAAGAAAAGCAATGTGAGAAAATTACAAGAAAATTACAATAAATTACAAGAAATTACATTAGGAATACCTAACATTGAATCTAAAAAATGTTAACATAGGATTAAAGTGAGAAACTTATATTTCAAAAAGCTATAAAGTTGCATTGGATGATGCACCAAAATTTTGAACTTATTTTGGGATAAATTGACATAAATAGGTCAGTTTCATAAATTACTTGTCACAGTAAAATAGTTTCAAAATATCAAATTTGTTTTTTTCTCAAGTAAAAATTAATATTTTTTATAAACTGTCATAGGTATTGTATTACAATGTATATTATATTTTTTATAAAGAAAAATTGTATTAAAACGAGCACAAGCCGTGTTCACCCAATACAAAGGAAGTTAACTGGGAGTCATAAGGTGGTCAAGTAGTAAAGGTAAAAGACTTAAGGAGTAAGTGATAGGGAGGTTGAGGGTTCAAATTTTGTCCACCACAAAAATACTAATATATTAAAACCGGGTTCGGGTCGGGCTTACCCGGACGGGTTCGGGCTACCCGTTTTTTCTTATTTTAAAACTTTTTTGGGACTTTTTGGCTAGGTAATAAGCTTAAGATGAAAATTATTTAACAAAATAACTTATGATAAAAAAATAGATAATATATACTAAATATTGTGTAATGAACTTTGAATAAAAAATAGAGTAATGTCTATAACATAAATATTTATAAATTACAATAATGTTATCAAGTTAATAATTATATTATTTTTCCTATTTTGCTTAATATCCTTTTAAGCACATTAGCAAAATAGTGTATCAAATTAAACGAGAACATTAAATCATATAGATTCTATTTTTATTTTTTTAATTGTATATTTAATTAGATTTAACTTCTACAACAAAAACATAATAAAGAAAATAATTTTTACAACGAAACTGAAAAACAACTTAATTGTTTACCATAGAGAACTCAACACAAACAAATTTAACATAACAGTTCACAATGAAAGTGTTGATAAAGAATATACAAAAGATATCCATACACAAAGTAAAGAAATATTATGATGATAGTTATACTTCGACACATAGAATTCATTCTGAATTTGAGTCTATACTATCATTACTATAAACCAAAGTGATATTATTTTTTACTGTATCCATTTATTATATTGAAGTGAAATTACAAATTATATTGTGTTAGAGATTGAGAGTCTGATATAAATAAAATATTTAATGAATAAGTTATGTTATGAATCATATCCGTAGACTTAACATCATGTCTTAGCTCAAACACAGCATTATATCTATAAGTTTGGTTGCATTGAGTATAACAATTGTATTAAAAAATTTATGCATTAATATCAAATGATATATATATATATATATATTAAATATATTATATATGTTAAAATTTAAATAATTGTTTTTAATATTATGCGGGTCGGCCCACCACAACTTGTAACCCTCATAGGGCGGACTTGGGCTACATTTTGATATACATAAATTGTATCTGGGCTTTTTAGTCCGGCCCGGTTTAGCCCGAACCCGTCCGGATAGCCTGTTTTGACACCTCTAACTATGCATTTGGTTAAGACTACAAACTTGACTCATTTTTAAGTCTGGTCAATAGTCAGACATGTCAGACTGCACAATTTAGTCTCATCCTTGTAACATTACAAAAAAATATACATAGTTAAAGCTTTTAATATGAGAAAATAAGAAAACTAATAAAAGACTTTTGATAATGTCTTATACTAAGGATCATGAAAAATATTAACATTTTGAAAGAAAGTGAAATGAACTAAAAAAAAATGAGTGCACAAATGAAAAGTATTTAGTCAAATTAAAAATTAAGATAAAAACAAAAATTATATTTGGTGCTAGAAAATTTGAATATTAGATTACAAACTAACATTTTTTAATAATTAGTTGCAGAACTTTACACATTTTAATTCTTATTATAAGTTAATTTCAATGAAATTGTATATATATAAAAAATTGAAAAATAGCCCAACATAGGAATTTGTAGCAAAATTTCTCTTCTACCTATATGAATTAAGAAATATTTAATATTCTATTTATTTAACTATACTTCCTATGGTCTTATTTATGTAGCATGTTTGACTAAAACACGCCTCAAATAAAAATAGATACTTTTCTTAATATAAAAAATTATTTCAAGATTTCGATCTTAATATCATTTAATTTTTCTCCTTATTTTATAGCATTATTGAAAAGGACAAAATATGAATGTTATGACATCCGAGTTAGACATCAAATTAGAAAGGTCACATATTAGGTTTAACCAGTTAAATCGTCAAGTTAAACCGAATGATTTCATATACATAATTAATAATTATTTATAAATATGTAAGTATATATTAATTAAAAATTTATATAATTAATAATTGTATTAAAGTAATATCTCTCCAACTTTTTTCTACTAGAATAAAACAAAGCATTAGAGTATTGTTCCATTTTAATTTAACCTTCCTGTTCACTTTTCAGGTTTTTTTTAACCAAGTTTAACACGGTTAAGCCAAAATTTTCTCAATTCAAAGTGGTTCATCCCTAATTCGGTGGAGATTGCAAACGGGAATCGTTTTTCAAGTCCGGTTAATGATTAGACCAATCGAACCACCTAATTCGACTCTCACAACAATGCAAAAATATACATAGTTAAAGCTTTTGACATGATTTTATTTTAGCCAAAGAAAGCTTCTAGAGAGAGAAAGCTGGTGATTGGCTCTATTAGGGCTTGCCTCCAAGCTTCTTGGATCCTATAATCTTGGAACTATCTCATCATGATCCCCAACGAACCACTCAATCCTTGGAGTTTCCTTGGTGGATAGTCTCTCTCTAAACCAATTGTGTCTACTCATGCTCCCCAAGTGAAAAAGTCTTTTCCACAAGCTTTGAAAAACCCATGTGACCTCTTTGAAAAACTCATGCCATATGTAATACCCCAGTCTTGACATGCGACCTCCTCCCTCTCCCGGGTCCATGAATCCACTGAGAATGTTAACCTACTAGCTTAAATACCCCTGCAGTATTTTATTCCCCCAAAGGGAGCTTCCCGCGAGTCGAACCCGTGACCTCAGGGACAAATAGTCACTATTCCAATGAGTCGCTACCATTAAGCTAGCTTAAAGTTGTCTTGGGAGATGATGTCTTTGAACCAAGAGTGAGCCATATTCTATAGGAAGAGGTTAGGGAATAGTTTCAAGCTTAACTCTAGATACTACAAGTCATCCATTTGGCAAGGAATATGAGATAACTGGAATATTGCTAACTCTAATTCTCAATGGTTGGTGGGTAATGGTCACAAAATTAGTTTTTGGAAGGACAATTGGCTTGGATCCCCTCTGGTTGAGTCTATGAACATTCCAACTCATATTCACTCTTGCTTGCCTGCTAAGGTTTCTGATTTCATTCATGATGCTAAATGGACCATTCCAGCTACTTTGGCTCAATTGTTCCTTGAGATCACTAGAGAAATCTCAAGCACTATCATTACTAGCACTCTAGACAAAGTAATATGGTAAGGTTCCATAGATGGTGTGCATTGGGTGAACACTACATTTTCAATCCAGTTGGTCATAGTGGTGGTTTCATGGGTTGTTTTGCTGCTTATTATGGTATCAAAGATGTTTTGTTTGCGGAATTGCTCTCTGCTATCTTGGCTATTGAGTTTGCTCATAAGAAAGGTTGGAATGTTATTTGGCTTGAATGTGATTCTGCTTTGATTGTTGATATCTTTAATGGTAAATGCTTTGATATCTTTAATTATGGGTGAAAGAAAAGACCATGAACTAAAAATATGAGTGCACAAATGGAAAGTATTTAGCAAATTAAAAATTAAATTAAGATAAAAACAAAAACTATATTTGGTTTAAGAAACTTTGAATATTAAATTTAAAACTGATATTTTCAAGTAAGTAGTTGCTGAACTTTATACATTTTGATGCTTATTATAAGTTAACTTCATTGAAATTGTACATATTAATAAAAAATTGAATGATAAACCAAACATATGAAATTGTTAGCTATTTTTCTCCTCTATATATAAGAATTAAGAAATATTTAACAAATTCTATTTATTTGATACTTCCTATCGTCTAATTTATATTACACTTTTGACTAAAACACACATATCAATGGTTTTTTTTTTAAGCCAACAGAACCAAATATATTGATGAGAGGACAATTACAAAAAGTTACATCTATAGTTAGGTATCCCTAATCTGTTTCTGTTAAACTCTTCAAAAATGAATCGAGGGATAACATCCCACCAAGTGTACATTCTAGAAGTTACACCAAAAGCGGCTAGCCTATCTGCACAAGTGTTACCCTCTCTAAAAATATGAGTTACTATGAATCTCATTGAAGAGATACCATGCAAACACCTACGCCAACTGTTGACCAGCCTCCAAGGGACTACCCCTCTCCCCTTGAAGATATCCACCACCAAAATAGAGTCACATTCAAGCCAAACATTCTTCCACCCCTTCTTGATAGCTATCTCAATTGCCATAATTGTCGCGTGAACCTCCACAGAAAGAGAATCTGTAATACCAAAGAAAGTAGCGAAGCCACCTCTGTAATTTCCTATACAATCTCTGAAGATGCAGCCCCCTCCAGCTAAACCAGGTGATCCATGAGCAGCACCATCTGTGTTGATTTTTATCCACCCTGACTTAGGATTCTGCCACACCACCTCTTGAATTCTAGGAGCTCTCTGAAAGTTCTGGGTGACCATAAACTCCCGAAGAATAACAAAATTTGACACTGAGTTGTTAGTCAAAAGCTTTGAGTTATTACCAGCTAAAGAAGTTGCAAGCTTGATTCTGGATTTAGCCTGCACCAAAGACTGCTTCTTGCCATCAAACCTGGATGAGTTTCTACAAAACCAGGCAGTGTTGATAGTGTTTATTATTGCAGCCACCAACACACCTTTCACTTGAGGGCACCATTGTCTATTACAAACCAAGAAAAGAGACTCAATGGAATTAGTGTTGAAATGAATTTTGAAAATTCCACCCAACCAGTCCCATAGTTGCACCACAAAAGAGCAGGTCAGAAAAACATGGTTAGAAGTTTCAATCTGAGAATAACAGTTACTGCACATATCAATGGTTATTTAACAATATTTCTCCTTAATTTATATTGTTATTGAATACGGCAAAAAATCAATGTTGTGAAATTCAAGTTGGATCTCAAATTAGAAAAGACTTTGTATTAGGTTTCATCGTGCTGTCAAACCAAACCAAGTGATTTCATAATGAACCTAGTCAAACTGGAATTTTATCATCTTATTCAGTTTTTGGGTTATTCTTGTCTTATCATGTTGAACATAGTCAAGTTGGAAATTTCCCTATTCAAAATAAAAATTGAATCAAGGGAAAATCAAAATGCAATTTTGGTGCCAAAAACTTTGAATATTAGATTAAAATACTTACATTTTCAAATAACTAATTGCCAAACTTTATACATTTTCATCCTTATTATAACTTAATTTCAATGAAATTGTATATATCAATATAAAAAATTGAATGATAGCCTATGGGCTTATTACTTTTCTTGATTTTATCCTTTCAAACTTTTGAACAACTCCTATTGCACCATAAACGTTGTCACTTACTCATTTCAACAACTCCATATTGCACCATAAAATATTTGCACTATGGAAATAAAAGTGGATTGGCCATTGTGACATTGCATCCAAAAGCCAAAATATACAATAATCACGTGAGGATTACATGTTTCTCATTTATGTCTTACTTTATATCTCAAGTCAATTAGAAAGTTTCATTCAATTAAAAAAAAAAATTAATATTTTAATATTATTTTATGAAGTTTGACAAAGTTGAAAGTTCCCCATCAAATACACATTCTATACAACTTATTGAGAAGCTCTTCACAAATAAGCAAAAACACACCAGAGAACTTGCAAACAGACATAGATATAGATATAGGAGGCGCCAAAACAAGAATAGAGAACAATCTTAAGCAAAAATGCAACCACCATATGCATATATTCATAATATTAATTGATACATCAGAAGCAATACATGATTTATTCTTTCCATTTTTTATTCTTTTTTTATTTTCCCTTTTAATACATGATATATTTGTTTTGCCAATTATTGCATCTAATAACTAAATATGGCCAAATTATGTATTAAGTGATTGAAGTAAATCATTTATTATAAAATTATATATTTTATTTCTTTAATTAAACAAATAAAAAGTTGGTGAGGATTCAATATCGAAGTTACGATTTGTGTCACCGTTTTCTTTCACTTCAAGCCGAAAAGCGGATGTGGTCATTAGTATTGCTTCTGTTATTTATTGAAAGGGTAGGGTAAGTGAGCAATGTCGACTCTTCGTCCATTAATTTCCTTCAATCTATTTAAAGAATTTCTAAAATTTTAATTAAACCCAATCATCAAACAATTTTAACCAGAACTATGTAGTTTTGATTTCTTAATGTAGATAACTACAGGAGTAATATTTAATATTGTGAGATACAAAAATAAAAAAACAAATATTTGTTTCCTTGCAATTTAGATATTTTAATTGAATAAATTTAGGGTATTTTTCTATGCAATTAGCTAGGGTATCATTTTATTATGGGCGAACGGTGTGCTAATACATTCTTTGATCTGTAATTCACTCATCAACTCATAACCATAATTCGAAAGACCATTTCATAAAAATTGGGCTTAAATTGAGTTTTCTACATTTTAACTACAAAAAACATGATGGCGATATTCGAGCCAAACAAACATAGACATGAAAATTCCACAAGGCTTTGCGAAATTAGGAGGCATACAAAAATCACTATATGATTTACGTCAAACATCTCGACATTGGTATTGCAAGTCTACACAAGCTCTTTTGGAGGCTAGGTTTCATCATTCTCATGATGATTATTCTCTTTTCATATACAAAAGAGATACGACCTACATTTCGAAACTTATATATGTTGATGATGTCATTGTAATGGAAACCAATTATACAAAGATTGACGACTTAATGAAATATATTGATAAGTGTTTAGTATTAAGAATTTTGGATCTTTGAATTACTTTATGGGCATTAAGATAGCTTGCACTATATCGATCCCCTTGTACTTAGCAAGAAGAAGTATACATTGGACATTTTGGAGGAGAATGGATTGCAAGGTTTTTGTCTCAGTTCCTTTCCCGTGGAACAAAATATTTGTTTGGATGCAACGCTTGATACTCCACCACTAGATACCACCCAATATCGACGACAAGTTGGACACTTACTAAACTTGCAAGTCACTACACTTGACATCACCTTTGTAGTGAATATGTTTAGCCAGATTCTGTTTGATTCACAACAACGTCATATGGATGTAACAATGAGAGTTTTGCATTATCTAAAATCGACCCAGAGCAAGGGATTTTCTTGCCATCCACTAGAGATTTAAATTTTACTGCCAACTATGGTGCTGATGGGAGGTTATTTACTCATTCAATGCTCCCAGACTAGACATCCAAATGAATTATACTAGGGGTGTGCTACGATGTCTTGGCACACTAAGACCCACTTAATTTAGTACATTATATGTATGAGACAAATACATCCAAATGAATTATACTAGCTTGGATAAAAATTAATACTTCATCCATTTATCTAGTTAGAGAATTAAATTGTCTAAAAATATTTGTGAGTATAGCAAGGAATGGCAGGATGCTTTGATTGTTAACTTGATTGGCAAAAGATTGGGATTCAAGACTATGCGCGAAAGGTTGAAGTCTACATGGAGGCTTTCAGGAGACTTTGACATGATGGATATAGAAAATGGTTATTTCATAATCAAATTCGACCATACTCTGGATAGGGAGAAAGTCTTACATGGAGGACCATGGATGATCTTCGACCACTATGTAGCCATCATGACTTGGTTACCTAACTTTGACTCCACAACAGCCACTATCTCAAAAACTCTGGTTTGGATACGCTTCACTAGATTAAATATGTTATTCTATGATAAGAGTTTCCTTCTCCCAATTGCTTCAGCTATCATTCGACCTTTCAAAATTGATACCAATACTTTGAGATTTGCAAGAGGTCGGTTTGCTAGAATATGTGTAGAAATTGATCTCAGCCAGCCTGTGGTTGGGAAGGTTTGTGTAACACCACGAATTTTCTGATTTGGAATTATAAATTTTTATGAGTTTTTATTAATTATTTATTTTATCAACGATTAATTGTAGAAATTAATCAGTGTGGATTTAGGCTAAGCCATAGTTGAATATTAGTCTTGTTTTGTGATTTCCTATTTTATGTTAAATTTTTGTAATTTTATGTGACGAAATATTTTTGAATTGTCGTCGGGCCCAAATAGCCCGAATTCGGCCCAATAACGTGTTTTTGAGTTCCGTAACTCGGAATCGAATTCCGATTGCACCATTGGCTTCGAAATATTATTTCGAGTCAAGATAGACATTAAGTTCATTCAGAACGCATTTATAAATATTTTCACTCCAAATTTTGTGTTTCGAAGTTCTAACGGTAAACCAAAATCGGGAGATTGTATATTTTCGGACGAAATTATCCGAAGATGTTCGGACACGACATTTATTGGGAAATTACATCATATCAATAAAGTTGGAAGTCATCATTGCATGAGTCACTTACTTGTTACACAAGTAATGCAAAAGCTTACAAAACCCCCTAAAACACTCAACAAATCCTCTCACTCCACCACCATTAGACACATCACCTATGCTAGTCTAAAGCTACTTACTTTGCATTAAATTTTCTGATTTGATGAGGGTGAGGCTCTCCTATAAATACCTCACCCCATCCTCTCATTTTTACACTAAATTCCTTATACAAACTAAGGTAGTCTTTTATTTTATCTTCTTCATCTTCTTCTCATACTTCATAGAAAGTTATGAGCTTTTATTATTTTGTTCATAAAGTAGAGTTTATATTTGTTCTTTAAGTATTTTATGAAAGCATAACTAAAGGGGATGATAATAAAATCATATGAACCTTTATGTAGTTTTTGACTTTTGTAAATCTTGAAATTTCTTCCTTGTTCTTAGATGGAAAAACTATATCTTTGGACAAGGTTAGATGAGTTATTTATTTGGAAATATTAGAAATTATTGTTAGTATTTGAATATGTTTAAAGGTGATGATTTTAACATCAAATGAACCTTTAATGTGTTTAGGAAAAAGTTTGTATTTTATTCTTGAAAGTTTATGATGTTGATGAGTTGTTGAAAATATTTCATTTTTTAGATAGTATTATGTTTTAAAAGTGGTTTACATATTTTACTCTTTGATTCCCAAGTTAAAATAATGATTTGGGATAAAAGATGATTTATTAAAGTCTTGACTTCATAAACTTAAAGTGTTATGAAGTTTTAGATATTAAAGTAGTAGAAAGTCTTACATTATGATTTATTTTCATGACCATGAAAATAACACTTACTAACCCTTGAGGTTTTTCCTAAAATATTAGGAGGTGTTAAGATGTTCATAGAAATTGTTGTATTTATTTTAGTTGACTTACTTTAAAGTGGTAAGAATAACTAAAAGATGTTTAAATGTAAAATATTAAATTAAGAGCCATTCTTTTTCATGACTATGAAAATAACACTTACTAACCCTTGAGGTTTTTTCCTAAAAAATTAGGAGGTGTTAAGATGTTCATGAAAATTTGTTTTAGTAGTATACTTGAAATAATGAGAGTTACCTAAAAGTCTTGACTTTATAAACTTAAAGTGTTATGAAGTCTTAGATGGTAAAATGATTTAAAAATGTTGAATCTTAGTTAAGTGAACTTACTTTAAAATGGTAAGATTTACTTAAAAAAGTAAAAAGGTTAGTTTTAGTAAAAATGTTTTACTTACAAAAAATAAGATTTGTGAATTATCGGAAAAATACAATGAAGTGGGAATACATGTCTAGAAAAGTTCTGTCTAAGGAAAGACTTGGTATTTAAGGGTGTCTTTATGACCCACCTCTCTTTCCTGGGAACTAGCCTGATGTATACCCACAGATTTCGACATAAATGAAGTGGGAATACATGTCTAGAAAGGTTCTGTCTAAGGAAAGACTTGGTATTTAAGGGTGTCTTTATGACCCACCTCTCTTTCCTGGGAACTAGCCTGGTGTATATCCACGGATTACGACATAAATGAAGTGGGAATACATGTCTAGAAAGGTTCTGTCTAAGGAAAGATTTGGTATTTAAGGGTGTCTTTATGACCCACCTCTCTTTCCTGGGAACTAGCCTGGTGTATATCCACGAATTACGACATAATTTCGGTATAAGTTTTATTGAAAATTTTACTTTAAAAAGTATTATTTGATTGTAAGACTTTCGATGACAAATGATGATTCAAGGATATTCAACCTTGAATTGGATGGACGAAAGCAATTAAATTCATTTTAAATCGGAAGTTTTATCTTCGCGTAAAAAGTTATTTCATAAGTATAATAATTATCGTCATTTAACTAATTAACGTTATTTTGGCATAATAAAGATTTCGAGAGGAGAACGGATCAAGTAAGCTCACCTACAAACAGAGAACCTAACGACCCGACACACTCAGGTGAGGGAGAAAACATCGTGACACAGTGGTGTCCGAATATGCATCAGGACCTCCAAACTCCCTCACAAGTTTGGAGTTGCCCTGGGTATTAAGAAAGCTTGTACTTAATCAATTGCATGTTTGTTTGGATTAAGTACAGCAATATTTCTTATACCGATTTATGTTATGTTTATATATGCAAATATCATGTTTACTCTTGAATTATAATGTTTGAATGATTATTATGGGAATGATATGTATGTGATAATTTTGAAATTCAAGGTTTAAAAACATTTGATATAAATGAGAAATATTTTCCTTGAGAAAAGTAATTAAAATGATATTTAGGTTCTTCTCGCTTGACCGAGACAACTCTCGATTGAGCGAGAAGTGTATAGAGAAAACGAGTGTTTTAGCTCGAGGCGAGATAGCTCTCGCTTGAGCTAAAATAGGCACCAAGAGAACTGATTGTTTTCTCGCTTAAGCAAGACAGCTCTTGCTTAAGCCACAAATGCCTCACAAATGGAAGCATCTCGCTTGAGCAAGACAGCTCTCGCTTGAGCGAGCGGGCTCCATACAAACATGACTTCTTTTTAAGTCGTCGGAATGATAACTCTCATATATACGAGAGCCCAATGGCATGTTTGCCATCAAGAATTTGTAAAGGTAAACAACTATATGAAATTCTTGAAAGTAATAAAAGTAAGGAATTGCTTTGGTAAAGGCGAGGCCGAGGGTGTGATATTATGCCCACGCAGCGAGATTATTTGACCGTAAGAGGCTTGGCTAGAGGAGCCGTCCAGGATAATTCAGCGATGGTTCGTAGTGGTGCCGAAATTATTCTCTCTTTTTGTTATATGTGTTAAGATCGGGACCCACTAGAAGCATTCCTTTGGGAGATGTCTTAGGTTGGGCCGATCATTTAAAAGAATGATTAAAAGATTTAATTGGCTAACCTCGGTTAGTGTGCATACTCATTATGAATAATGAAGTAGTGGAGAGGAAATTTACGGGAGACGAACGAGCCCCGAGATGTTGAGAGGGACGACGATGGCGGTGATTCGTCAGCAAAGTCTTGAGGGTGAGTCTAGGTGAGACGAGTCCCTTGTATTCCTGGATGAGGTATTCTGTTGGATCGGACAGTTCTCACAGCGCAAACTAGATGATCTCTGACAACCCCTCTTTGCAATCAGGATCGATGAGAGGGATGCCCAGAAAGTGTTTGATACGACACCGTCCTGAAATGGACAGTTCTTTGGAACAGATCGATCATATATCCTTGCGAGGAATATTTTGGTGCGTTCAAATCGGCTTGTTATGGGACCTGTACTCTCGGTTATTTCCGAATAGTTATTAGGAGGATAAAGGAGTAAGGATGGTGGACTCATGCATCGCATTGCATACATGATATTCTTTGATATCGTTTCTAAATCCTCGAGTTTTATATTTCATTCATTGTTTTTATGTGCTTGTATAATCGCATGATATATATGTACTCATGTGTTGTCTTGGTGTATTATTCTGTGTAATTCCACGACGTCAATGATTAGTTTTTCATTAGATGTTTTACTCCCTCTCTTCTTTCTTTTTGTCTTCTATCCGCGTTTGTTCAGATGGATCGTTCGATCGGGATTCAGAGTTACCACTTTTCGATGTCCCAGGAGGGGGCATGGAGGATTGAGGGAATCTGTTATACCTACACAGGCCCTGGTACCAACATTTTCTAATGAAGTATGATTCAAAGTTATATTGAGTTTTTCTAGTTACCATTAAGTAATGGTTGTGATTTTCCGCATTGTATGTTACTTAAGTGATGTTCCGAAAATGAAACGAAGATAAGGACATAAATTTTTATGGCTCCTTTATTCGAAAAATAAAAAAAAAAATTTACCCATTTTCGAGCAAGATTATTGAAGTAATTTTCGGGGCGTTACAGTTTGTGTCCAAGGGAATTGGCATAAAGTGGAGTATGAAGGTCTTCATATCATCTGTACTTTTTGTGGCTGTTATGGCCATGTATCGCGTAATTGTGCTCTCCATCAAGCAACCACTGCTCACATTTTGCCTAAGGATCTCTCCTCAAGTGCAGTTTCTGAAGCAAGTGACTCCATTGGAGGCGGTAGCCCTCGCACGGTGGAAGGTGGTAACCCATCTCCTCCCATGATTCTAGCCATTAATTCTACATTAAATGCAGTCGAGAATCAAGCAACGGCTACCTCTGAAATGCATGGAGAGTGGTTAATAGTATCCCGAAAATAAAGGAGTAGAAAAATGGTCAAGGGTGCTAACACTAAGGTTGGGTTTAATCTTGCAATTAATGCTAATAGAATTGAGGTCCTGTATGAAAAAGGCAATCACTCAAAATCAAGTAAGTTCATAGGTGACCCGCATGGTTCCAATGCTCTAGCCGTTGAGAAATTATGGGCTAACAAGAAGAGGTTAAGAGGTGATAACTTGACCAGAAAATTTGCATCCTCAATTAATGCTTTTCCTCACAAAAGACAAGATGAAACGGTGACAAGAACATGCACCTGGAAAGCTCCAATGTGGGACCTAGTATGAATGTTAATTCCAATATTCAAATAACTAGGCTTAAGTCTCCAACGGAGCATTTAATTGGTGGGCCATCAAGTGAGCTTTTGTTGGCTTTGAATGATGCAGACACGTCTACTAAGTCTATGATTAATATGCCTAATATGTTGAATTTGCAAAATTCCAAGAGCCATGATGTGGTGCCACCTCATGCACGTGGGAATGAAAAAAACATGCAAATTTTAGATGAAGTTGTGACTCATGTGGACTCTATTAGAAACCTTATTCATCATACCAATATGGAGGGGCCCTCTGCCTAACAGAGGGTGCTTTCATCTACTGTTATAAAGGAGGGCCATGACCAGCGGCAAGCCGCATGTGATACAATTATGGATTTCAGTTAATATGTTTCTTGTTTGGTTTCTAACTCTTATTTTTTTTCTCATGATAGGTTTTCAGGATTTCTCAATTTTAGCTTGGAATATTTGTGGTGCTATGAATATGAATGGTAGACACCATGCTAGGGATCTTGTGAGGAAGTATAGACCTTCTCTTATTTTCTTATTGGAAACTTAGTGTCAATTTGCTAATTCCAAAGACTTCTGGAACTCCTTGGGTTATAGGGATTGTGGCATCATTGAAGTAACTAGTTGTGCTGGTGGGATTTGGACATTCTCGGTCAACGAGATTAATTTTATCACTTCAGTTGTTAGTTGTTGTTCGCAGGCTATTTCTTTAAAAATTCATTGCGGCTCGAGCGAATGGATTTGCTCTGCTATTTATGCTAGCCCCATCTTATATGGATCGTGAGCTTTTATGGGACCATATGGTGTCTATCCGTAATTTGGTAACCCTACTTTGGCTTCTGTTGGGTGATTTTAATGAAATTCTTCTTCCGTAGGAGGTCAGGGTGGGCAATTTAATTATTCTCGGGCCGAAAGGTTCTCTAATATTCTCGAAGCCTGTGGTTTGATGGATCTTGGTGCTGTTGGTAGTAGGTTCACTTGATTCAGAAGAGAACAAAATGGGCGAAGTATTTCTAAGAGGTTGGATAGAGGGTTATCTGATTGTTCTTGGCGCATGTCTTTTCCTGATGGATATGTGGAGAATATTACCCAGCTTCATTCAGATCATTGCCCCCTACTGGTTAGATGTGGTGGTCTGGTCGACATTATCCGAAATAGGCCTTTCAGGTTCCAGGCAGCTTGGACAACTCATAAGGAATATCTCGGTGTTGTCCAAGAGGCTTGGAATCGTGGAGTTCAGGATGTGGTTGTTGTTTTAACAAGAGTTAAAGATGAGTCAATATTTTTTAACAAGACTATCTTTGGGAATATTTTTCGAAGGAAGAGAATAGTGGAGGCCAGGCTGAGAGGCATCCAAAGAACACTCGAAGAAACTGAAGATCGTGGTCTTATTAAGTTAGAGGCTCATTTGAGGCAGGAGTATAATCATATCATGAGACAAGAGGAATTATTATGGCTTCATAAGTCTAAAGAGTAGTGGGTCAAGTTCGGTGACAAAAACACCAAGTTCTTCCATGCTCAAACTATTGTGCGGCGAACTAGAAACAAGATTCATGGTCTTTTCTTGGATGATGGGACTTGGTGCACCGATCCTGAGCTGATGAGGAAGGAAGCTAAAAAGTATTTTGAGCATCTTTTTGTGACCATAATCATATCCAGCTTGACAATTGCAAGGTTGTTACTGATATTCTTTCTTGTGCTGGAGTTGATGCTCTTACTTCCCCAGTTACTAAGGATGAAGTGACGAATGTTGTTATGTCTATGAAGTCCTATAAAGCTCATGGCCCTGATGGTTTTCAACCAATTTTCTTCAAGAAATATTGGCATATAGTGGGAAATGATATTTGGAATTTGGTTTATGATGCTAAGTTTGGGTTCTCTGATGTTCGTATTGTTGAAACTCTTATTGTTCTAATTCCCAAGGTCAACAATCATACTACCCTAAAAGAGCTCAGACCTATTAGTCTTTGTAATGTGGTTTATAAGATCATTACTAAAGTACTGGTGAATAGACTAAGGCTTTTTCTGGATGAGTTAGTTGGTCCTTTGCAGAGCAGTTTCATTCCAGGTCGTGGTACTTCTGATAATATTATTTTGGCGCAAGAAGTTATGCATTACTTGCATAAATCTAAAGCTAAAAAAAGGTGTCATGGCCTTTAAAATGGACTTGGAAAAGGCTTATGATAGAGTCGGTTGGGATTTCCTTCAATATACTTTATTGCAGTTTGGCTTTCCTACTATTACTGTGGATCTGATCATGTGGTGTGTTCGCACTGGGGAAGTTTCTTTGTTGTGGAATGGCTCTAGACTTGAAGGTTTTAAACCAACTAGAGGTCTTCGTCAAGGAGATCCTTTGTCTCCCTACTTGTTTGTCCTATGTATGGAAAAGTTGGCTTTGTATATTAATCACAAAGTTAACGTCAATGAATGGTATCCAATTAAGTTGTCTAGAGGTGGCCCTCTCCTATATCTCATATGTTATTTGCTGACGATGTTCTTCTTTTTTGCAGGGCATCCAACTCTCAAGTGAGCATGGTTTCTTCTACTCTTATGGATTTTTGCATGGCCTCGGGGCTCAAGGTTAATGAAGTCAAGTCTAAATTCATGTGTTCAAAATCGGTGACTCGACAGAGGAAGAATAGTTTTATGAGCATATGTTCCATGCGTGTGGTCAATAACCTCGGAAACTACTTGGGCATTTCGCTTGTTCATGGTAAGGTCACTAAAGCGGTTTTTAATCCCATCATGGAAAAAATTCAGAAATGCATTGCTTCTTGGAAGGCGAACCTTCTAAACAAGGCTGGTCGTCTGTGTCTTGCGAAATCGGTTATTTCTTTCATTCCTATTTACACTATGCAAACTATGTGGCTTCCCCAAAGTGTGTGTAATGATATAAACAAAATGACGAGGAACTTTGTGTGGTGAGGGGACGTTAACAAGCGCAGCCTTAACTTGTTTAGATGGGATGTCCTCACTAGACAAAAATGTGATGGCGGTCTTGGGATAAGGGATGCTAGAATTGCGAATATTTCCCTCCTTGGAAAGTTGTGTTGGAACTTGGTCAGCAACAATGAAAAATTATGGTGTAGAGTATTGAAGAGCAAATATCTTGGTGACAACTCTGTGTTATTCCCTCCCCGAAAGGCTTCTTCTTCTTACACTTGGAGGAGTGTTGTTAAGGCTAACCATCACCTTCGGGATGGTTTCTCTTTACATTTGGGAAGCAGGGCTAAGTCCTTTTGGTATGATAATTGGTCTGGTTTTGGTAAGCTTTGTAACTTTGTTAATTTTGTCAATATTTCAGATACTCAACTTTTAGTTAAAGACCTTTGACATGATAATAAGTGGAATTTCGACATTCTTTACACTTTGGTTCCTCCTATTATCAAGGACTTCATTAGAGATACTTACCCTCTTAGTAATAAGAATGCTGAAGAAGGTTGGATTTGGGAGAGTCATGATACGGGTGCTTACTCTGCAAATTCAGGTTATTGGTGGCTTAACTATTATGATGAGGTTATTGACCCTGTTTCTGAGGTTTGGCGGTGGGTGTGGCACATTAAGGTTCTTGAGAAAGTCAAGTTTATGTGTTGGCTTGGTATCCATGATGACATTCCTTCTAATGAGCTCTGTTTTAGGAGGAACATGTCTTTGAGCCCGATATGCACGAGATGTCATTCTGGTAACGAAGAACTTATGCATATTTTCAGGGATTGTCGGATGTTGTCTGCCATTTGGAAGAGGCTTGGTTTTAACGAGCCTTCATTATGGGTTGTCTGCTCTTTTCGGTTATGGGTGATGGATAATTACAAGCGTCGCAATGGTCTTCTCTTTATGTCAGGTATTTGGTGGAGTTGGAGGTGGAGAAATAACTCCATCTTTGGTAACGACTCATGGGATATTAACTTCGTCGCTAGAAATATTTATCATGATTTTTGTGAGTGTCGAAATTTAGGGCATATTGTCCTTTTAGAGGATAACACTTCCATGGGTCATTAGTGTCGCCCGTTCCCTGGCCAGGTGAAACTCAATGTTGATGGTAGTTGTATAAGAGGAACTAATGTCATGGGTGGGGGTGGTGTTATTCGTGATCATGAGGGTCGTTGGTTATCTAGTTTTTCCGCCAACTTTGGGGTAGGTTCTCCTATCCTTGTTGAGCTCTTGGCTATGGAACATGGTTTGAATCTAGCTTGGGACTTGGGCTTCAAAGAGATTATTCTTGAGAGTGATTGTCTTGAAGCGGTACAAATTATCCCTGATGGTGTCCGTATTTGCTTGGACAATATTTTGCTTCATGTTTCTAATGTTCGTACTTGGTTAACTCGCAATTGGATGGTTGAAGTTAAATTTGTTGTCAGAGAGGCTAACAAAGTAGCAGATTTCATGGTTAAGCTTGGGTCACATTCGTCTACTATTCTAAAGATCTGGTCATCAGCTCCATAAGACTGTCAATCTTATATGGACCTGGATCTCGCTCCTCTTTATTAGTTTTTTTTTCTTATCCTTACATTGTAACAAAAAAAAAATTTCTTATTATAAATAATTAAAAGGGAGGAACATTGCTGGGAAAACAGTAAATAAATAAAAAAGAAATGGTTTGGTTTAAAAACTTATAAATCAAATTTTGGCCATTAATTTATATTATACTATTAAAATTTTCTTATGAATATCCTAATCAGTATAAAAAGTTTGAATCACTGGCCGAATGTATGAACTTGATGACATTTTTTTTCTTTTAACTGTGTATATGTATTAGAAATTATTTTAATGTTATTTTTATTTAATAGTAGTTTAGTCCTATATATAATTATATAAAACACTTCTAAATAAATTACTCATTTCATTGGAAGTAGTTATGACTATTGATTCTTTTTAAGAATAGTGCTCATTAATTAATAGTCTCATTCAAAACAAGGAGTTGACAAAATCAATTCTATGTCGCCTAAACTTGAAAATGACTCTCGTTTCTACTTTTAATTGAATTAGGAGTTAGATTGCTTTAAAACTCGATAAATTTCAGTCTAATCATATTAAACCGGTTAAAATGAAATAACTTGATAAGTGAATCAGACAGTTCACTTAAAAAAGTGGAACAATACTTTACTATTTTGTTTTATTTTGTTCCAAAAAAATGAAGAGGTGTTGCATCGGTATAATCATACACAATTACTAATTATAAAAATTGTGTGTTTATATATAATTATGGATAATTATTAATTAAAAATGACATTATTTAGTCCTATAAGATAATTTAATCGATTAAACCTATCTTCTTTCAGTCTAATGTACAACTCATATTTTATAACATTTGAAAAAATATTAATAGACCTAAAATTGAAATAAATAAAAAAATTAGTTACAAAGTACTTAGTCAACTAAGAGAAGATAAGAGCTGATTAAAAAAATTGTTGCCTAACACTTTAATTATTAGATTAAAAATGAGAAACATTCTAGGAAACAATTGCTTACCATAGTCAATGTTATATATTAAATTTCACAACAATTTTCTCAATTAAATTCAATATACCCATGAAATTAACAGTAATATATCATATAAAAAATACAATAAATGTGTCATATGAATAAACACAATTATTATATTTAATAAAATGCATGTTTTTAACGTTATGACTGAGAATGATAAATAAGAATATTTGAGATAACATCTCTATATATAAGAAGAAGTGTTTATATTATATCAATTCTGAAATCATTATTATCATATCATCATGAATGCTAAAAGTGTGGTATTGTTAATGTCACTAACAATATTTGTGACATTACAAATGATGTCTGGTGTAGTGTCTGGAAAACTCTTCGACAAAACAAAGATTACAGTAACCAACAAACTATCAGTACCACTTGTAATGAATTGCAAAGACAAGTTTAATAGTGATGGTCCTCATATTCTTCTACCAGGTGAAAGTCATCGTTTCAAGTTTTATAAAAGTATATTTCTAAGATATATATGGTCTTGCATCTTTGAGTTGGAAGGAGTAGCTCATCACTTTAACATTTATGACTCAAAAAGAGATAGTTGCTATGATTATAATTGCTTTTGGCAAATAACTGAAGATGGACCATGTCAGATTCTTCAAAATTTCAACGATAATATTGTATGCCTTACATGGAAAGATTAAGCAGTTCCTGAAGCCCTTAAGAAAGATATATAATAATGTTTAGTAATAAAAAAAATGTAATATTTGCTTCTTAGTTTTGATGTAATGGCAGAAAGCTTTGTTGAACATCAAACAATAAAATAAATGATATGTTATTTGTTACAATGTACTCTACAGAATGTGCTATGTATAAGAGAATTGATATTTGTTATGAGACTAATTTGGTTTAAATTCTACTCACTTAGATTCATCAGTGAATTCACACAGTGTACTTTGCGCTTCATAGCAGTGATTAAAACACATATTAATAAAAATAGTTACTTTTCTTTATTTTATGAAAATATTTCAAGATATTAATCTTAATATCATTTAAACTTTCTCCTTAATTAATAGTGTTATTGAAAACAAAACAAAAATCAATATTGTAAAATTCGAATCGACGTCAAACTCCAAAAGGACTCTTGTTAGATTTAATTGATTAAATTGTCCAGTTAAACCGGATGATTCATATATAAATAATAATATATAATTATGGACAAATTTTTTATATAATTATGAAGGACTGCCTAGGGATCACAAAAAACTCACTCATGTGTACCCACTAAAATACTCACAATGGATACTCGTAAATATAATGATATATTTAACATCTACATAAAATTTATTATTCATGTAATAATTATTTTATATATAGATTATTAAAAAATATATGAATATATATTTAAACTTAAATATCATTAGCTACACGTATATATCTATTACCTATATGAATACCGTAAATATTATAGATATGAGTACGAGAAAGCACTATCCTGTTTCGCCCAGTTACCCCAGGACTGCCCCAACGCATGAATTTGTTAGCATTTTATTTCTCTTGACAGTGTATAAGCATTAAGAAATGTTTTAATATTCTTTTATTTAAAAATAGTTCTTATGGTCTTTATAAAACACTTATAAATTGCATATTTCATTAAATAACTACTTTTCTTGATTCATTTTTAAAATATTTTTCCTTAATTGATAGTCTTATGGAAAACGTATAAAATAGAAATGTTCAAAACTTGTAATAGTTGCAAATGAGTAAAAAAATAATAAATGTTATACAAAAAATATAGAGTGCCTTATAAGAACAAAATACAAAAATGATGCAGAAAAGTTTGAATATTAGATTAAAAATGAGAAATAGTCCTGGAATCATTTTCTTTAAGTCAGTATTATTCATTTCATTTCATAACAATTTTCGCAGTTAAATTCAATATATACATAAAAATATTTACTTTTCTTGGTTTTTTAAAATTGTATAAGGTTACATTCTTAGCGCCATTTAATATTTCTCATTAATTGAAAGTTTCATAAACAACAAAATTAAAAATAGTCAAAACTTTTGATAGAGTTAAAACAAACAAATAATAAATATTGCATAGTTAGAGAAGCTAAAGAGAATAAATTAATAAATATTGCAAAAAGGAAAAAAGTATATATATTAGGAAACTACATCCAAATAAATTATATTAATTTTGATAAAAAATAATATTTCTTCAATTTTAAAATACTACTCAGAATAAAATTTTGTCTAAACATTTGTGAGTTCATTATGACTAATTTTTTTATTTATATTTATTTGTAGAGTTTAGATGTTAATTAAAGAGCATAGTAATTGTATTTTTAACCTTTACCATTATTTACTACTTTCTTAGTTCACGCAAGTAGTTTAAAAAATTATTGACCACATAGAAAAAATAATATATTAGGTAAAAGCACAATAAATATCATATAATTTTTTTAAATTCTTAGTATAATAATTTAAAAGGGGGAACATTGCAGGGAAAAGTAAATAAATAAAAGGAAATAGTTTTGGTTTGAAAATTTAAAGTTACTCGAGTTAATACTTTTAATTAGATTTTAAAGAATAGAAAAAGCTTATAACTTTTTGATAATTTATGTTATATTATTAAAATTTTCTGTGAATATCCTAATCGGTTTAAAAAGTTTGAATGATTTGTCTATGACAATGAGTCTAGATAGGTCCAGACAATGAATTTTTCAGACCCGCTTTGTTGCTTCATTTTTGGACTCAGATCAGTCTCAGAGCAGTGTTAATATATGTTTGGTATACTACTCGTGAGTCCTTGGGTATCCAGCGAATGCATTAATACCCATAAATTCAAAAATATTAAAAATAATTGTATGTAATTTTTGCACTTGTATATTTGTTTCATGCGATCTTATATTTTATTTAGACAATCAACAAATGGAAAAATTATAAAACTTAATTTAAAGTTTTAAGCATAACTTAGTTTGACTATTAAACACAACTCATTTTACTCAAACAAATATTAAAAAAACTTAAACATATGATGAAAATTTTATTTAGTAAGAACTCTTCGATTAACATAAAATTATATCATACATATGAATTAACAACATAATATCATTCCTTAACAACATAACATTACAGTTTAATAACACAAGAATCACATTTATGAATTAATATGATATTATAATTATACATTAATATGTTTTTTTAAGGCAAGACGTGCAACTACACCTCACATATATTCAAACAAAAAAGAGAATGCATGTTTGAGAACCTATAATGCCAAAACTATTTCTATAAAATTCTTCAAATATGAAAGTTGGTATAACATTCCATGAAGTGTAAATTCTAGAAGCAATTCCAAAGTTTGCTAAGTTATCCGCACAAACATTTCATTCCCTATAGATGTGAGAAACCATGTAGTCCATATTGTTCAAAAGCTCTTCACAATGAAACCATTTATTCAGCAACTTCCAAGGAAGCAATTCTTTGCCATTGAAGATGTCGACGACATTGAATCACACTCCACCCACATGCACTTCCTACCTTTTCTATAAGCATAATCAATTGCCATTAATAAGATATTACATGTTATATATATATATATATATATATATATATATATATATTTATGAAGAAATAGTGAGTTCAGATATTCACGAGTTTGAGTACTTTATTACTAAGACTCTAAATCATCTAATAATGGGTCTTAAAATCATGAATTTCAATTATCTATGAGTTCAAAACATAGATCCAAATTCAACCTGTTATAGATATTATTTGTGGATACCCGCAAATTCAATTACTGATTGTTATCCTACTTGCTCAATGCGTGGCATTTTTTCTCTTGACTGTGTATAAGTATTAAAAAATATTTGAATATTCTATTTATTTATTAGTAGTTTGGTCCTGTATATAAAACACGCTTAAATAAATTATACATTTCATTAGAAGTAGTTATGTTTATTGATTATTTAAAAAAAATTACCCATTAACAGTCTTGTTGAAAACAACAGAAACTAGAAAAGCTCAAAACTTTTAATAATAGAAAATGAGAAAAGTAATAAATGTTAGATAAAAATACAAAAAACCTTATAAAAAGTTATATAAAAATATTTTTTATGATAGGTTACAGCAAGGAGTTCAGAAAATTAATATTGTGAAGACCATACTCGACTTGAGAATGACTTTGACTTGTAATTTTAATTGAATTACGAGTTATACCGCTTTAAAACTCGGTAAATTCCAATTTGATCATGTTAAACACACTTAAATTAAAATAACTCAGAAAGTAAATTAGTCGGTTCACTTAAAAAGCAGAATAGTACTATAATATTTTATTTTGTTTCATTCCAAAAAAGAAGGGAAATTCTTGCTCCCATTGGACCATTTGTATCTATATGCATTAGGATCCCGATTCATGGATCTCTCAGTTCGAGAAATCAAAATAAGAGGATCGAACCATTTCTTCTGACTCTTTTTCAAATTTGATAAATGTTGGTTGATCGTGTATTTCATTATAGTTCTATGATTCAGAGTATCATTTCCTATTTGATACCTTTTAATTCCATATTCGAAGTTGCGATCGAATCGATTCAATACATTTCTTATGTACCCATAGGTGCTATATTGGATTTGAAGATATTAGATCAGTATAGTTATACATAACTAATTATATAAAATTATGCATTTATATATAATTATATATTTATAAATAAAATTATTAATTATAAATAACATCATTCGATCCTATTAAACAATTTAATTAATTAAATATAATAAAAGATTTCTTCCGAAAATATTTAGTCAACGAAGAGAAGATAAGAACAAAATAAAATAAAAAATAATCCTAAAACTTCTAATAAACAGTTGCTGACCATTGTATATATACTATTTCATACTTCTAATAAACAGTTGTTGACCATTGTATATATACTATTTCATATCAATTTCCTCAATTAAATTCAATATATATCCATAAAATTATATCAACAAAAAATATCATATAAATCAATGCAATTATTATATTTAATAAGATACATAAATAAGAATACTTGAGATAACTCTATATATATATATATATATATATATATATATATGAAATACATTTAGGCATGATTATATTATATCAATTCTGAAATCATTATTATCATATCATCATGAATGCTAAAAGTGTGGCATTGTTAATGTCACTAACTATATTTGTGACATTACAAATGATGTCTAGTGTGGTGTCAGGAAGATTATTCGACAAAACAAAGATTACATTAACCAACACACTGTCAAAACCGATCTTAATTCATTGCAAGGACCAGTTTAATAGTGATGGTCCTCATGTTTTACTACCAGGTGAAACCCATCGTTTCAAGTTTTATAAAAGTCCGATTTTTAAGTATATATGGTTTTGCACCATTCAATGGCGTGGAACATATCACGAATTTGACATTTTTGACTCAAGAAGAGATAGTTGCTTTGAGTATAATTGCTATTGGGATATAAAAGAAAGTGGACCATGTCAAACTCTTCATAATTTCAAGGACCCTGTATGCTTTACATGGGATAAGTAAGCAGTTTCTGAAGCACTTAAAGAAGATAATAATAATAATAATAAAAAGATGTAATATTTGCTTCTTAGTTTTGATGTAATGACAGAGAGCATTGTTGAGCATCTAGTCAATAAAATGATATATGTGCTTTGTTTCAATATACTCTACAAAATATGTTATGTGTAACAGAATTTATATATGGTATTAGACGAATTTGGTTTAAATTCTACCCACTGATTTAGTGTTACTTTATATTTTCATCTTGTTTGAATTTTTTTTAAACATTTGCATATTCCTATTGCATTGCAGTTATTCACTCAGATTCATTAGGCAAAAGGTGCTGAAGCACGGAATATATATATATATATATATATATATATATTAAGATGTCAAATATAGAAATTTTTTACAGACACAAAAAAATTATTTTTTTTAAATCAAAGGATAATTACACTGATATATATATATATATAATAAAGTTTAATCAATTAGTCATAAAATTATGTTTCTCGCTGCTTGGGCGAAAGGTACCGACTGACCCAGAAAATTCACACCACATGCTTCCCACTTCATAGCAGTGATGTTTATATAATGTATTCATCAATTTCATAATATATATTTTTTTCTATTTATCTCTTAAAAAAATGGTTACATGGGATTAATACCACATGTTTTTTTGGTTTCATAATAAAATGATATATATTTTGGTTATCTTTTTCCTATTTCTCTCTTAAAGGCAGTGGTCTCTCACCCACAACCTATCTTAATGTGTTAGCCATGTGGCCACTAATTTTTAATTTCTTACAAAAAAAAAAAAAAAAAAAAATACTTAATTATTAAAAATTTAATTTAAATATATATTTTTTAACCAATCAAAAACAATGACACATAAATTGAGATAGTTTAAGGAAAAACTAATATGGTCCACATCTGACATCTCATTAGTGTCCCCTCCCTCATGCAACCAACTTATCCATTAAACCCCACCTCAACCCTGAAATCATTCTAATATGTTGTTTTTTAATTATAGATATATTTATATTAATTATTTTATTTTTTATTATTAATATTTTTATTACTAAAATATTCATTATTTTTATTATATATTATAATAGTTACTATAATGCTATGTTATTTTAATTATTGTTATATATTGTTAATAGTTATTATTATAAATATATAGTATTTCTCATAACTATGCATTGAGTTCCTCTAGTTGCACCACATGGTACATTTCCACCTCTTCATCTCATCCATACCTACAAATAGAGACATGTTGTTCCATATTTTGTCTCATATATTATATCTAACATATAAAAATATGATAGGTCGATTAAAAATTTAAAATATTAATTATTCTTTTTTATTGGTATGTGACAAGATCTACACTGTAAATCTCCATTCCAAACCCAGCACCCAACCTACCCACTAACAACCCGTATTTTTTATTATTCATGATAGTAATTAGTATAACAGTAGAAATTATAAAAGTAATACTAGTAACAAAAGTAGGAATTGTAATTATTCTTATAAAAATAACATTATTATTTATAGTAATAATAAATTGTTTAATTATAGCCATAATTATATTTCCTACATTTAGTTTTGTTTATTTCTTAAACTTATATTTTTATTCAAATACATTTAAAAATATTAAGTTTTATTTTAACAATTTATGCTAGCAATCAAGTATTATTTAAATGTTAAAGTTTTATAAAATATTACATTATAATAATTGAAAGTACAATATTTTCTTAAAGTTAAAAATACTTGAGAATTTTATAATTATTCTAGTATTTATTATATATATTAATTTAAATGGATTGGCATGGCTTAAAAAGAGTGAATACATAAAAGGAAATAATTTCTTAGAGTCTTAAATTAAAACTTTAAATTAAGAGATTCAAATTAAATCTATCAATAAACATTTAAAGAATCAGAAAAGCTTATAAAAAAATCTGATGTTTATACTTTAAACAAGACTAAATTTTTTGTTGAGAATGACCTAACTAGTTTACAAATATTGAATTATAGACCAACAATGAATTTGTTAGCAATTTTTCTCTTCTAATATAAGAATTGAGAAATATTTAACATTCTATTTATATAACTATATTTCCTATGATCTTATTTATAAAACACGTTTAAAAAAAACACATTAATAAAAATAGAGTTAATTACAATGACACCCCCTAAGTTTTAGTGAAATTACAAATCATCCATCATTTTTTTGTCCTTACACGAACTACCTCTCCCTTTTACATGAATCACCCATAATTTTGTACATATATTACACTGACCACCCCTGATGAGATATAAGTGTAATATTTTAAACAAAAAACATGTGATGTGTGTAATTAAGTTAAACAAAATATTGTATATTGTGTAGGCAAATCCAAATAATATAAAAGTCAATGCATCTTCATTATTTGATTCATTACAAAATAGTATAAGGGTTAATAAAAATCTCATTAGAATTATTAATATATTGTGTAATGAAACAAAAATAGTAAAAAGACACTCATTTTTGTATTATTTGGAATTGTCTACGCAATATATTATATTTTGTTTAACTTAATTACACTCACCACATTTTTTTTAAATATTACACTTATAACTCATCAGAGGTGGTCGGTGTAATATATGTATAAAATTATGGGTGATTTGTGTAAAAGGGAGAGGTGGTTCATGTAAGGACAAAAAAGTGAGAGGTAGTTTGTGTAATTTCACTAAAACTCAGGATGTCAATGTAATTAACTCATAAAAATAGTTACTTTTCTTAATTTTGCAAAAATATTTCAAGATTTTAATCTAATTATCATTTAATTTTTCTCCTTATTTGATAGTTTTATTAAAAACAATACAAATCAATATTGTCAAATTAGCCAAACTGGAAAAGATCCAATATTAGGTTTAACTAGTTAAATCGTCTGATCAAATCAGATGATTTCATGTATAATTAATATAAATGTTAATTATACATGAAATAGAATAATTTGGGTTCTTTTGTGTGTGTGTTTTGGGTAAATGTGATGGTGGTGTGACGTGAGATGGTAAGTTTGCATGATCAATGCATTAATATGCACTTATTAAAAAGAAATGGAATAGAAAAAAATATTTATTCATGGAAGGAAGAGTGAGGAGAGGAGTTATTGAGATTGAATTGAATAATTGAGGCCATCAAAATGAGGAAAAGTTTTTCAAATGAGCTATTGAGGTGTATCAATATGGATGGTTTGTTTATTTCCTTTTTCTTGGATCACTTTAGTCAGGTCCAATAATATCACTTTTTAAATTAATTTTTAATTCATGAGTGTCCTTAACAATGGACCATGAAATGCATGCTACATGATTTGGATATGAGGTGTATAAATAAATAGGATAAATGATATGAGAGTGCATGAATAATGTATGCATGTTATTTTTTTCTGTTTTTTGTTGAATAAATGTCTTACAAGTTGCATGAATAAACATATTTTTCAAATAATACATGGTCTATGAAATTAATGGTGTGATGATAAATAGAATGCAATGTTTGAATGTCTTATTTTTTGTTATATTTTTTGAATATGTAGAAGAATTTATGAATGAATGATGTATTTTTTTGCTTTTTTATATGAATGTTTGAACTATGTATATTTTTGGTGAATGTTTGAATGATTATTTTTTATAAATGAATGAATTTATCTATGTATGGAGGCATGAACATGAGGTATAATAATGTTAATGTATTTCGAATGTCACTAGGGTGTGGTAGACCATATTTCGGGTGAATACAAACTTTTTCACAACATTGTAAAATGTCATTGTAGATTTGATATCTATTATATTGTTAAGGCTAACCCATAGTTAAATGATAAATTTTATAGCTTATTAACATGACAGGAAAATTGTCCCTAGGGCATTGCGCCCATCGAAGGGAATTTATACTATCTCTAAGGCGTTGAGTCCATCGAAGGGAATGAAAACGTAGGACATTTGGGACCATCATAGGGTATATAATGAAGGTTGGTCATCCTTGTGATATAAGAACATTTGGTATAACAACACTCTTATATCACTCGGTCCTATGAGTTATCTAACTTACGAATGATATGATATGTGTGGATTGGGAAATGGGTGGAAATGATTTGCTTCCCGTGTCCAAGGTATATCCTATAGGTTTTTTTTTTTTTTTGGAATTTCTAAGGATCGCGACCATATGGTGAGGTACTAAGTCTTGACTAATGTGGACTTAATAAAAGCTTTAGACTTCTAAGTTATCTGATTGCATCCAATCTTGAAAGAAAGGAAACTCGAATATCATAGGTTAGGAACGAAAGGAGACAATCCTCATAAGTGCCTAACCCACTATACTAGTAACAATCTGCGTGGTTCATCTTGCTAATACTAGTGAGACAAAGTCTGACATCATGTAAAGCGGATGTCCCCCTATCTCAATCCTAATCTCTAATGTCCGGGTTCAGAGCAAATGTGTGTGCAAAACTCAAGTGTATGTGTAAGTATGTGGGGGAATAATATAAATTTAAAATGACTTCCACCACCCAAAAGTTGCATAAAAGATAGATAAATATGTACAAATAATTATTTGAATTGAAATAAGAAAATAGAAAAAAAATGTATACATTGATAATGTAACAATCTTATACGCTGTCAGTTTTTAATTATCATTGACTCTTCAAAAAAAGTAATACAAGTGAATGATTGATAATGTAGTGACTATGTATAAATCTTTACACACTCAGTGCATAGATATTACGCTCATAAAAAGGACGAATGCATGTATTATTTATTTATTTTCCTTCGGTAAAGAAATTAAAATAAAATAAGGATATTTGGATCCATGCAAATAGTGGTATTGGGTCTGACCCTCTTAGAAAAGTCCCTAGTAGAGTTACCTAGTATCACGCCTCGATTTTTGGTTGTGCGACCTCTTTTGGAGTCATCACCACGTTTTCTTCTTGGTAATGCTACCTATTCACTATATAATATTTTGAGACTTAATCTTCTTATTCCCTTTCTTTTTTTTTTTTTTTTATTTTGGAAAATAAACTTTAGGAGGGAATTGGAATAAAATGAATTCATTTAAATCTTTTGAAAATTTAAGTTGGGATTACTTTTTAATCTATTGGGTCATTAAGCTTACTATGCCTTTTTATTATTAAAAAACATTTTATGTTGTTATTATTTTGGAATGATATTTTGGGCTTAACAAAATATATTGTTATATATGTTACTAAATATTGCATAGAAAATATAAAGTGTCATAGACGGTCACAACCTTCTATATGGAGAGAATTAATTTCGTACGTTGTATATATAAGCCAAATACATCCAAATAAATTATATTAACTTTGATAAAAATTAATACTTCATCCATTTTTAAATAATTATATAGTTAGAGAATAATTTTTTGTTTAAAAATATGCGAGTTCATTGTTAGTAATTATTTATTTATATTTATTTGTCGAAGTTAAAGAGCAAACTAATTGTAATTTTTCACCTTTACCATTGTTTACAACTTTCTTGGTTAGCCCAAGTAGTTTAAAAAATAATGACTACATAGAGAGAAATAATATATAATAAAAATACAATAAATCATTAAAATTCTTATTATAATAATTAAAAAGGAGGAACATTGCAGGGAAAGAGTAAATAAATAAATAAAAGGAAATAGTTTTGGTTTGAAAATTTAAATTAATTTACTCAAGTTAAGAATTTCTATCAGATTTTAAAGAATGGAAAAGCATATAAAAATTTTGACCATTAATTTATGCTATACTATTAAAATTTTCTTGTGAATATCCTAATTGGTTTAAAAAGTTTGAATGACTGGCCGCTTGAACTTAATAACATTTTTTTCTCAATAAAATAATCCTCATACCAGTAGATAAGTTAATCCTCTAGCGACTAAAATTATAACATATATATCATTTTTGGAAATATTTTTATAGAAAATGATCAAATATGACACATACCATAATTTTAATGGCTGAATGAGATGACTTATCTTCTAGTATGAGGAGATATTTTATTTGTAATATTAGTAGTTTGTTCCTATATATATATATACACTTTTAAATCAATTACACATTTCATTAGAAGTAGTTACGTTTATTGATTATGTTTAAAAAATATTACTAATTAATTAATAGCCTTATTGAAAAAACAAAAACCAGAAATGGTCAAAACTTTTCATAATAGAAAATGATAAAAGTATTAAATGTTAGATAAAATAGAAAGTACCTTCTAAAATGTTATATAAAAATATTCTTGATGATATCTTACAGCAAGGAGTTAAGAAAATCAATGATGTGAGGATGGAATTGAAAATGATTTTAATTAACAGTCTTAATTGAATTAGGAGTTGAATTGCTTTAAAAATTGGTAAATTTCAGTTCGGTCATGTAAAACTTGGTTAAACCGAAATAACCTAGAAATTGAACTAGACGGTTCCTTAAAAAAGAGGAACAATACTATAATATTTTATTTTATTCTGTTCCAAAAAAGATGGAGAGGTGTTTTTTTTTATCAGCAAACTTTTTTTATTAGAGAGAAGATGTTACAAGCAAAATAAAGAAAAAAGTAAAATAAAGGTTACAACTTGATATTTAGACAAAGAAGATGTTTAGAGAGCCAATCCGAGTAATAGGAAAATTCTAGCCCAATATGTTCTTAATCAAAAGATGGAGATGTGTTACATCATTATAATTATACTTAACTACTAATTATATAAAATTGTGCATTTATATATAATTATAAATTTATAGATAATTATTAACGATGTCAGACAATTTAATTGGTTAAAGATAATACAAGACTTCTTCTAAATTGATATATGACACGTGTTTTATAACATTGGAGAAAATATTAATACACCTAAAACTGAAATAAAAATTTAATTGCACAACTCAAAAATATTTAGTCAACCCAGAAAAGATAAGAACAAGATAAATAAAAAATGATGCCTTTAACTTTGAATATTGGATTAAAAATGAGAAACATTCGAGGCAAAAATTACTTACCATGGTCAACGTTATATATTCAATTTCATAAACAATTTTCTCAATTAAGTTCAATATATTATAAAATTAATAATAATACATCAGCAAAAAATACAATAAATATCATATAAATCAGCATAATCATTATATTTAATAAGACACATATTTTTTTTCCTAATGAAAAAGATAAATAATAATATTTAAGATAATCGTCTCTCTATATAAGAAGCTATGCATCTAGGCATGACTATATTGTATCAATTCTAAAATCATCATGAATTCTAAGAGTGTGGTATTGTTAATGTCACTAACAATATTGGTGACATTACAAATGATGTGTGGTGTAGTGTCGGGATTCTTGGACAGAACACAGATTACAATAAACAACAAACTGCCAGAACCAGTCTTAGTTCATTGCAAGGACAAGTTCAATAGTGATGGTCCTCATATTGTGCTACCAGGTCAAGACTATTCTTTCAAGTTTTTGAAAACTCCCCTTTTCACTTATGTATGGTCTTGCAGCATTCAATGGCAAGGAGTATATCATGAATTTGATATTTATGACTCAAGAAGAGATAGTTGCTTTAATTATAAATGCTCATGGCATATATCTGATAAAGGACCATGTCAAATTCTTCATAATTTCAAGCAGCCTGTGTGCTTTTCATGGAATAAGTAAGCAGCTCCTCAAAGAACATAATAATATTTGGTAATAATAAAATGTAACCTTTGCTTCTTAGTTTTGATGTTGTTGGAACTTGAAGGACTTTTGAGTGTGAATTTGAAAAAATAAGTATTATTTTGTGTCACTTAGAATTACTGCAAGTTACGGTAACAAATGTAATGACAAGAAGCATTGTTATGCGTCAGTCAATAAAATGATATATGTATTTTTTTTTATGTGTTTTGTTACAATAATACTCTACAAAATATGTTATGTGTAAGAGAATTTATATTTGCTATGAGACTAATAATTTGGTTTAAATTCTACCCATTGATTTAGTGTTACTTTATATTTTCATCTTGTTTAAATTTTTTGAAAACATTGCATATTTTCCTATTGCAGTTATATTCACTCAGATTCATCAGTGAATTCACACCATATGCTTCACACTTCATAACAGTGATGTTTATATAATGCACTCAATAAATTTCTTAATACTTTTGGTTTATTTTTCTTTCTTTCTATTTCTCTCTTTAAAAAACGATGGCATAGGATTAAAGTGAGAAAACTATATTTCAAAAAAATTATGTAATTAATGATCGAACCGGAATTTATTTGGTTCCAAATTGTTCAAGGCTCATTCCGTTAAGACCCCAAACACGATTCGTTTATCATTTGAATATTCTGATTTGGTCTAGTCAAATATATACATAGTTAAAGATTTTAATATGAGCAAATAATAAAGCTAATAAATATTATAAAGAAAATATACAATGTCTTACTAAAAGGTCTATAAAATATTTCTCATAATGTATTATAATAAGTATCATTAGAATTAGTAGCATTTTGAAAGACAAGCAACATTTAACATCCTCACCATTAATGAAAAAATAAGTGTTTCAAAAACCAAAGAGAAATGCAATCTTCAATAACATATATATCCTTTGGGGAGGGATCCACTTACTCCAAGAGTAAGTGGAAAAAATCTACTCTTCATCTTAGCCATCCGATCTTGGAAAATCCAATGGTTTAGATGTATTCACCAATTTAAATCATTAGATTTCCTAAGAATGAATGATCATGATGTGGAGTATGCTTTTTTCACTTACTCTTGGAGTAAGTGGATCCCTCCTCATATCCTTTTGATTACAATAAAATTATACATTTTGTCATTAAAAAGGGGAAAATATGCTTCCATCTTAATTAATGAAGATGATTCTAATTTGAGAAGACCATGATAAAAAAAATTGAGTGCACAAATGGAAAGTATTTACTCTAATTCAAAGTTGAATTAAGATAAAAATAAAAACTAAATTTGGTATCACAAACTTTGAATAGTATTTTAAAAACTGATATTTTCAAGTAACTACTTACCAAACTTTATATATTTTGATCCTTATTACAAGTTAATTTCGATGAAATTATATATATAAATAGAAAATTTTAATAATAGCGCAACATATGACAACTATTTTCTCTTCAATGTATAACAATTGAGAAACATTTAGCAACTATTTATTTAACAATATTTTCTATGGTCTATAAATATTTACTTTTCTTGATTTTGTGAAAATATTCCAATAATATTTATTCTTAACTAAAAGTGTTAGTGAAAACAACAAAAATTTAATGTTATGAATCTGGAGACGAACATTAAACCTTAAAAGGTTGAGTATTAGGGTTAACACCTTAAACTATCCATTCAAAGACAGTGAATTCATATATAATTAATAGTGATATAGAAGTATGTTATCTATACTAATATATAAAGGGAAAACACAAAAATAACTACCTATGTTGGTGTAATTTGTGTTTTCCTATTTTACCATTACTAATATATAATTAAAAGTGATACGTATAATGTAGAAATTACATTATTCATCCAACATAAAATAATGAAACATATTTTTTATTAATACACGAAACATCACAATTAAATCATGTTTTATACATGAAACCTAAAATTATGAAACATTAAATAATGAAATATGTTATATGGTTTTTTGGTAGAAAATATATATTAGTAATGGTAAAATAGGAAAACACAAATTACACCAACATGCGTAGTTATTTTGTGTTTTCCCTTTATATATTAGTATCGATGTTTATGTAGACTACACATTTCAAGAGAACATGAATTACATCATTATCTATATCTATACTAATATATCTATACTTCTATACTAATATATAAAGGGAAAACACAAAATAACTACTCATGATGGTGTAATTTGTGTTTTCCTATTTTACCCTTACTAATATATATTTTCTACCAAAAAACCATATAACATATTTCATTATTTAATGTTTCATAATTTTAGGTTTCATGTATAAAACATGATTTAATTGTGATATTTCATGTATTAATAAGAAATATGTTTCATTATTTTATGTTGGATGAATAATGTAATTTCTACGTTATACTTATCACTTTTATATTTATGTTTGTGTGGACTACACATTTCAAGAGAACATGAATTACATCATTATATAAATAATTTATATATATATATATATATTATATTTCTAACTTCAATATAAACCGTAAATTATTGCATATAAACTATACTTTTTTGATCAACTATTGCATATAAACTATAAATAACAACCTATAGGAAAGCGGGTTGATAGGCACGACACGCGCCAGTATAAATAATTTATATATATATATATATATATATATATATATTATATATTTCTAATTTAAATATAAACTGTAAATTATTGCATATAAACTATACTTTTTTGATCAACTATTGCATATAAACTATAAATAACAACCAATAGGAAAGCGGGTTGACACGCTAGTTATATATAAATGAAATTTTTATATAATTAATAATTATATTAAAGAAATATCTGTCAGACTTTTTTCAATATGACTAAAACAAAACATTAGTTTATTGTTCAGTTTTTTATTTTTAAGTGAATCTTCTTTTTCACTTTTTAGGTTATTCTAGTTAATTAGGTTTAACATAGTCGAACTAGAATTTTGAGGTTCAAAGTATTCAAACCTTCATTCAGGTAAGACTACAAACCAATATTGTTTTTACATTCAGTCAGCGATCGGACTGATCGGATCTCTCGGTCTAGTCTTCACAACATTGTCAAAAATATATATAGTTAAAACTTTTAATACGAGCAAAGAAGAAAACTAATAAGTACTATATAGAAAATATATAATGTTTTATTAAAGGTCTATAAAATATTTCTGATAATGCCTTATAATAAGGATCATTAAAAATATTAATATCTTGTAAGAAAAGACAAATAACTAAAAAATTAGTGTATATATGGAAAATATTTAGTCAAATTAAAAATTGAATTAAGCTAAAAACAAAAACTAAATTTGGTGTGAGAAACTTCTAATATTACATTAAAAGACTTATATTTTCAAGACACTATTTGCCAAAATTTATATATTTTAATCCTTATTATAGCTTAATTTCAATGAAATTGTATATTTGAATAAAAAAATTGAATGATAGTCCAACATATGAATTCCTTGGAAAATTTTCTCTTCTATATATAAGTGTGAAGAAATATTTAACATTTAACATTCTATTTATTTAACGGTACTTCCTATAGTCTTATTTATAAAACATGTTTGACTAAAAGACACATCAATAAAATAGTTACTCTTCTTCATTTTATGAAAATATTTCAAGATTGTATTCTTAATATCATTTAATATTTCTCCTTAATAGTGTTACAGGAAAAAAATCAAAGTTTTTAAATTCGAGTGACAGGTCAGACCGGAAAAATTATGTATTAAGTTTAACCGAAAAAAATCCTTAGTTAATATAAGACTCTTTCATAATTAGTAATGATTTATAAATATTTAATTATATATAAATTAAAATTTTAAATAGTTAATAATTATGTGTAATTACATTGAAGTAATATCTCCTTACTTTTTCTAATTAGACTAAATTAAAACATTAGAGTGTTATTCCACTTGTTTTATTTTAATATAAGTAAATTGTCTTGTTCACTTTCCGGATTATTCTAGTTAAATTGGGTTTAACACGATCAAGCCTAAATTTCCTCGGTTCAAGGTTGTCCAACCTTCATTCGGTTAAGACTGCAAACCATATTTATTTTCATCCGATCAGTGATCGAGCTGGTCGGACCGTCCTGTTTGATCTGGTCCTTACAAAATTGCAAAAATATACACATTTAAAGCTTTTAATATGAGCAAATAAGAAAATTAATAAATATTATGTTGAAAATATAAAATATCTTTTGAACAGGTTATAAAATATTTCTGATAATATATTATAATAAGGATCATTAGAAATATTAACATTTTGATGGACAAGACCATCAACTAAAAAATGAATGTACCTAAAGTATTTAGTGAAATTAAAAATTGAATTAAGATAAAAATAAAAACTAAATTTGTTGTGAGAAACTTTGAATATCAGATTAAAAAACTGATATTTTTATATAACTAGTTGCCCAACTTCATATATTTTGAATTTTTATACTTATTATAAGTTAATTTCAATGAAATGGTATATATCAATAAAAAAATATTTAACATTCTATTTATTTAACCATACTTCCTATGGTCTTATTTATAAAACATGTTTTAGTAAAATAAACATATCATTAAAAATATTTACTTTTCTTAATTTTATGAAAATATTTGAAGATTATAATCTTAATATCATATAATATTTCTCCTCAACTAATAGTTTAGATTCTATCCATTTCTAGCTCGAGCCAGAAAATCTAGCTCAAGCTAAAATCCTGAAAAAATGGGCATTTGTGTCTCTCGCCCGAGCGAGAGAGTGCTCGCTCGAGCGAGAGCGAGCTGTTTTTTCTACAGGATTCTCGCCCGAACGAGAGGATGCTCGCTCGAGCGACAGTCTCAGGGTTTCAACACGAATATGCGATGAATTTCTCGCCCAAGCGAGGCCACACAACTATAAAAGTGAAAAATGAGATTTAGAATCCCTAATCTTCATTTTCTTTCTCTTAATTTGTTGTGCAGAACAATGAAGCTTACTTAAACTCGGGTGAGGGAGAATACCATTGTGGTCTTAGAGTATTTCATTAAAGTTACCCTTTCCGATTCCCCCCAAGAATCGGAGAGTTTTGTTGGATAGGAACTCCCTTGGAAGCTTGTTTTTCCATGTGAGAGTCTTTAATCTTCCATGAAGATGTATTTAGCCATAGACATGGAAATCAATGTGTATGAAAACCATTTTGTCAAACAAAATGTGAAATACCCATTTATGGTAATACACCGTCATGAAAGATTGATATATCCCTACTTGTGTGTATGAATGATAATATTGTAATAAAAATCGGATGATTGTTTTATGTGATAATGATTATGTTGTGGGTTGCTTTATTGTTGTATGGAATGAGGTATAATGTGATTGTGGCATTGAATTGGTATTTTGTGAATGACATTGACAATTGTGTTATGTGAAGAGATGTTATAGTGAAGTCGTGATGTGAGGATAACATAATGGAAATAATTATATTGTGGGTTGTTGTATTGTTGTATGGAATGAGATGTAAGGTGATGGTAGTATTGATCTTAAGGATATATAAAATGAACATGACATTGATGAGAAATTGTATAAATGAATTGTTGTATTGATATGATGACTATCTAGATTGATTGTGAGAGTGATATGAGAGATGTACAAGTTGTATGTGGTTTTTGATATTGAATATCTCCCCTATGTGGAGAAACATATTTCGGCCCCCCTTTGTGGTGAAGCATATTTTGACTCCCATATGTGGTGAAGCATATTTTGGCCCCCCTATGCGGTGAAGCATATTTTGGCTCCTCTATTTGGTGAAACATATTTTGGCTCCCCTAAGTGATGTAGCATATTTTGGCTCCCCTAAGTGGTGTAGCATATAATCTTGACCCTATGTAGTGTAGAATAATCTTGACTTACCCTTAGTGGTATTGTATTGCTTTGGAATTATTGTATTGCCTTGAAAGTGTTGTATTGCCTTCGGGTATGAAGTTGTTGTTGTGTATTATGATTGACTAGGGTACTGTGATTTTGATGAATATTGGATTGGTTGAAGTGCATAAGTAAGATATGATAAATGTACTTATTGAAGATGTGATTATCCTACTCTATAAGACATTGACTATGTGCATTATCTGTATATGTTGATATTGTTGATTTTAGTTGTTGTATAGGTTGCATCACTTTAATGTTATTACTCCATGTAATTCCACGTTGCGGTCGTCGTAGTTGGTTTTTACTCCCTTCTATCTTTTCTTTGTCTATGCTGTATATATGTGTGAGGTGGTTGTTGTTGCGCCTTGGATGTCCGCTGATGGAAGTACAGACTATAGTAGTTGATTTATGTGTTAATAATTGTATTTGTCTAATGTATGTAATATGAGAAATATGTTACAGTAATTCCTTTTGTATAAATGATCTCCTTTAAATATGTATTGAGACTAGCTTAATGACTTTAATAAGAGATTTATTTGTAAAAGGGATACTTGTATAGATATGGATTTGAAGTGAAGTGAAATAACATGTTTTGTTGTAAAGATATATTTGAATATTTCCGCATTTTTGAATCATGAAACTTAACTAATATTTGAATCCACTTAGATTTCCTAAATCAGTTAACTAATATCTATCGATAGCATCCACTTCATTTTTCTAAATAAAGATTTAAATTTTCTTGGGTTATAAAATTTGGACGTTACAATGAATCTCAAGAGAAACATTAAATCGAAAAGAATATGAAAGTATGTGTGTAGTCACTGAGAATGTAATGTGAATCACACAACAGACTAAAATAGACACACTTAATGTCCAATAACTAGCCTGTTAAAGAGAAAATCATGCATCAATCTAAGAAAACAACATTATGTGTATCCAATGAATCAAAGAAAACAACCTATGGCATCAATACATTAAAACAACCTATCATCAATACATTAAAACCTGAACTCCTAAGGCATCAATACATTAAAACATGTACTCCTAAGGCATCAATACATTAAAACCTGTACTCCTAAGGCATCAATACATTAAAACCTGTATTCCTAAGGCATCAATACATTAAAACCTGTACTCCTATGGCATTAATTAAGACTTATTAGAGTCATCATTATACTTTATGATAAAAAATGTAGAATTTTTTTTAGCTCAATTACATTGGACTTTGGATTTCACATATCCAGGTTCGAGAGTCACTTATGGAATATGGAATGTATTAGCACCATATATGTCAGTATAAACGGTACTCATCACTAAATTGCATGACTTATTTTATACTTTAAAATAATTTGGATTATTTAATTAATTATTAGAAGGATAAATTTTTTTGTTGTTATCCGTGACAATATAAGATATTGCTCCTACGTATCCCTATTAAGGGAATCAAGACTACATAGTTTTTTATGTACTTATTAGTTAAGTATTTTAATTAGGAAAGAAATGAGATAGTGCAACCGTCCAAAGGATGAGTTGCGTAAAAGAAGCCCTGAGGGGCGACCTCCCTCCATCATCGATGTGGTTAGTAATTTTTAGATTATTTATAAAAGGTATTGATTTTAGTATTAGTGAAATTTATTTATTTATTATGTGTTATTGATTTAATTAATAATTGTATTTTTTTTAATGATTTTGGGAATTAATCGGGTTAAGAGAAGCGGCGTAACATGACCATTCAAATATGATTTAAGGACGAGAAACATTTTTGCGACCCTCCTCCATCTTTGATTAATATCCAAATTTTATATCATTATAAAGGATTTCATGTAATTTTATGAATAATCCTTTTATTATATTAAAATGCTCAAAATATTTATTAGGGAGGAGATTCACTTACTCCAAGGGTATTTTTTTTTAAATTACTCCACATCTTAGTCATCAATTCTAGGGAAATCAAATGGTTAGAATTAGTGGGTAGATCTAAACCATTGGATTTTCCTAGAATTGATGTTTAAGATGTATGGTAAGTTTAAAAAATTTACTCTTAAAGTAAGTGGATCCATTCTCTATTTATTAATCATAATTTTAGTTAATTACATAAAATAAATAAATTTAATTAATTGCAAAAATCATAAAAAAATTGGTTGATTATTAACTATCAAAAAAGATTTTCTCACTACTTTGTTGTTTATTACATAAAAATTATCAATATTTATTAATTATTATTAAAATTACATTATTATAAAAAACTTACTCCACATCTTAGTCATTAATTCTTGAGAAATCAAATGGTTAGAATTGGTGAGTAGATCTAAACCATTAGATTTTCCCAGAATTGATGTCTAAGATGTGGAGTAAGTTTAAAAAATGTACTCTTGGAGTCAATGAATCTCTCCTCTAAAATAATTAATGAAAGTATTTATGAATTATTTATAAAGATAAAAGAACTTTGAGAAGAGATTCATTTATTGCAACTTACTCTAGCCATCAATTTTAGGGATCAAATGTAACGCCCCGAAAATTACTCAAATAATCTTGCTCGAAAATGGGTAAATTTTTTTTTAAAATAATGGAGCCATATAAAATTTATGTCCTTATATTCGTTTCATTTTCGGAACATCACTTAAGTAACATACAATGCGGAAAATTACAACAATTACTTAATGGTAACTAGAAAAACTCAATATAACTTTGAATCATACTTCATTAGAAAATGTTGGTACAAGTACAAGGCGAAATCCTAATCGTTGCCCAAATAAAAACTACTACAAAATAAATTCCCTACACAGGTACACTAATCAAAAAGTACAAGGGCCTGTGTAGGTATAACAGATTCCCTCAATCCTCCATGCCCCCTCCTGGGACATCGAAAAGTGGTAACTCTGAATCCCGATCGAACGATCCATCTGAACAAAACACAGATAGAAGACAAATAGAAAGAAGAGAGGGAGTAAAACATCTAATGAAAAACTTATCATTGACGTCGTGGAATTACACAAAATAATACACCAAGACAACACATGAATACATATATATCATGTGATTATACAAGCATATAAAAACAATGAATGAAATATAAAACTCGAGGATTTAGAATCAATATCGAAGAATATCATGTATGCAATGCGATGCATGAGTCCACCATCCTTACTCCTTTATCCTCCCAATAACTATTCGGAAATAACGAGAGTACAGGTCCCATAACAAGCCGATTTGAACGCACCAAAATATTCCTCGCAAGGATAGATGATCGATCTGTTCCAAAGAACTGTCCATTTCAGGACGGTGTCGTATCAAACACTTTCTGGGCATCCCTCTCATCGATCTTGATTGCAAAGAGGGGTTGTCAGAGATCGTCTAGTTTGCGCTGTGAGAAATGTCCGATCCAACAGAATACCTCATCCAGGAATACAAGGGACTCGTCTCACCTAGACTCACCCTCAAGACTTTGCTGACAAATTGTAACATCCTAATTTTGAGTCTCTAAAATTATAGTATCAGTCCTGGAAGTCTCGCTTGAGCGAGAGTTGTCTCGCCTGGGCGAGAAATGGCAATTTTGGGCTGTTGACACAGTGTAATCAATTGCACAATCCTCGTAATCGATTACATGCTGATAAACTAATCAGACCTGTGTATTTTACATGATGTAATCGATTACACTATACTCGTAATCGATTACATCATAATTAAAAGCATCAGATATGTGCATTTTTCACATTGTAATCGATTACATCATATGGTAATCGATTACACGAGCGTCTGAGCTATAAAAGTGAAAAGGGGGATCTAGAAACCCTAATCTTCATTTTCTTTTCTCCCCTTTCACTCCTAGCGACGTCTCCTCATGGATTTCGACCATTCCCTCCACTAAACCTCAAAAACACATCAAAACCTCTTCCTCTTGCTTCTTAATGGAACATTGGAGTGCTTTGGAGATGAAAAAGCAACAATGGAGGTTGAAGGAGATGGAGGGAGATGAAGCTCTTTTGCGGAATAATGGAGCTTATGCAACCTAAGGTGAGGGAGAAGACCATTGTGGTCTTAGAGTAATTCATTAGAGTCATCATTCTCTGATTTCCCTCAAGAATCGGAGCATATTAACGGATAGAAACTCTTTTGGGTGTTTATGGCCCATGTGAGAAGATGGTTCTAACGTTAATGTGTTATATGATGAAGAATATGTTGTGTGTGGTTTATTTATGATAATGTTGTGTTATGGATGGTTGATTTGCTATAAACATATATGGGTGTGTTTGTATCAATGATTGTGTGATGAGTTGTTGATTTGTTAAATGTGGAGACGAGTATGTCTATGAAAATGATTAAGTTGTGAGTCGTTTATTTGCTATAAACATATGTGGGTTTTATTTGTAATAATGATTTTGTGATGAACTGCTTGTTGGTGATAAATGGACATAATTATATTATGTGATGATGATGTTGTGAGTGGTTTTGTTGTGGTAGGATATGAGATACATTGTGTTTATGACATTGATGTGGTGTCTTGTGTTTTGAGGAAGTTGCAATGTTAGAATAATCCAGTGGAAATATTATATTGTGATTAATGTTGTTGTATGGATTTTGACCTGCCTTCGTGGTATAGATTTTGACCTGCCTTCGTGGTATGGATTTTGACCTGCCTTCGTGGTATGGATTTTGACCTGCCTTCGTGGTATGGATTTTGACCTGCCTTCGTGGTATGGAATTTAGACCTGCCCTTTGTGGTATGGAATTTAGACATGCCCTTCGTGGTATGGAATTGTGACCTGCCCTTCGTGGTATGGAGTTAGACCTGCCCTTCGTGGTATGGATGTGACTTGCCTTGGTGGTATTGATTTGATTGGCCCTTTGTGTTATTGGATTGTCGTAGGAGTATTGTATTGTTTTGGAAGTGTTGAATTATCTAAGTGAAACGTGATGATTATACCGATTGAATATGTGAACATTATGTGGTTTAGGTATTGACTGGTATATAAATGGTATATGTTTACTATGATTGATTTTAGATGATTGTATTGGTTTTTATACTTTAATGATATTACTCCATGTAATTCCACGCTACGGTCGCCGTAGTTGGTTCTTACTCCCTATGCTTTTCCTTGTCTATGTGTTATATATGAGTTCAGGATGTTGCTGTTGCGTCGTGGATGTTTGCCGATGGGAGTACAGACTGGAGTAGTCATTTTTGTATTCCAAAATTGTATTTGTATAATGTATGTAATATGAGGAATATGTTGAAGTAACTATGTTGTATAAATGATCTCTTTCAAAAGATGTAATAAGAATTAGCATGATTACCTTTATCAGTGTTGTAATTGAAACAAATGATAATTGTATGAATTATGGATTAAAATAGAATGTGATGCAATGTTTTTGATGAAAATGTATTATTGATTATTTCCGCATTTTGAATTGGGAAACTTGACTAATATTTGCATTTAATAAAGTTTAAAAAATTTTGGGTTATAAAATCGGGTCGTTACACGAATCACCGCCATCGCCATCTCTCTCAACATCTCGGGGCTCGTTCGTCTCCCGTAAATTTCCTCTCCACTACTTCATTATCCATAATGAGTATGCACACTAACCGAGGTTAGCCAATTAAATCTTTTAATCATTCTTTAAATTGATCGGCCCAACCTAAGACATCTCCAAAAGGAATGCTTCTAGTGGGTCCCGATCTTAACATATAAACAAAAAGAGAGAATAATTTCGGCACCACTACGAACCATCGCTGAATTATCCTGGACGGCTCCTCTAGCCAAGCCTCTTACGGTCAAACAATCTCGCTGCGTAGGCATAATATCACACCCTCGGCCTCGCCTTTAACAAAGCAATTCCTTACTTTTATTACTTTCAAGAATTTCATATAGTTATATACATTTACAACTTCTTAATGGCAAACATGTCATTAGGCTCTCGTATATATTAGAGTTATCATTCAGACGACTTAAAAAGAAGTCATGTCTGTATGGAGCCTTCTCGCTCAAGCGAGAGCTGTCTTGCTCAAGCGAGGGCACGTCCATTTTTGAGGCATTTGTGGCTTAAGCGAGAGCTGTCTCGCTTAAGCGAGAAAACAATCAGTTCTCTTGGTGCCTATTTTTAGCTCAAGCGAGAGCTGTCTCGCCCCGAGCTAAAACACTCGTTTTCTCTAGACACTTCTCGCTCAATCGAGAGTTGTCTCGCTCAAGCGAGAAGAACCTAAATATCATTTTAATTACTTTTCTCAGGGAAAATATTTCTCATTTATATCAAATGTTTTTAAACCTTGAATTTCAAAATTATCACATACATATCATTCCCATAATAATCATTCAAACATTATAATTCAAGAGTAAACATGGTATTTGCATATATAAACATAACATAAATCGGTATAAGAAATATTGCTGTACTTAATCCAAACAAACATGCAATTGATTAAGTACAAGCTTTCTTAATACCCAGGGCAACTCCAAACTTGTGAAGGAGTTTGGAGGTCCTGATGCATATTCGGACACCACTGTGTCATGATGTTTTCTCCCTCACCTGAGTGTGTCGGGTCGTTAAGTTCTCTGTTTGCAGGTGAGCTTACTTGATCCGTTCTCCCATCGAACTCTTCATTATGCCAAAATAACGTTAATTAGTTAAATAACGATAATTATTATACTTACGAAATAACTTTTTACGCGAAGATAAAACTTCTGATTTAAAATGAATTTAATTGCTTTCGTCCATCAAATTCAAGGTTGAATATCCTTGAATCATCATTTGTCATCGAAAGTGTTACAATCAAATAATACTTTTTAAAGTAAAATTTTCAATAAAACTTATACCGAAATTATGTCGTAATCCGTGGTTATACACCAGGCTAGTTCCCAGGAAAGAGAGGTGAGTCATAAAGACACCCTTAAATACCAAGTCTTTCCTTAGACATAACCTTTCTAGACATGTATTCCCACTTCATTGCATTTTTCCGATAATTCATAAATCTTATTTTTTGTAAGTAAAACATTTTTACTAAAACTAACCTTTTTAAAATAAGATCATTAAGCTAGACTTATTACTTTTCTAAATCAATACTTTTTAAGTAAATCTTACCATTTTAAAGTAAGTTCACTTAACTAAGATTCAACATTTTTAAATCATTTTACCATCTAAGACTTCATAACACTTTAAGTTTATAAAGTCAAGACTTTTAGGTAACTCTCATTATTTTAAGTATATTACTAAAACAAATTTTCATGAACATCTTAACACCTCCTAATTTTTTAGGAAAAAACCTCAAGGGTTGGTAAGTGTTATTTTCATAGTCATGAAAAAGAATGACTCTTAATTTAATATTTTACACTAAACATCTTTTAGTTATTCTTACCACTTTAAATTAAGTCAACTAAAATAAATACAACAATTTTTTTTATGAACATCTTAACATCTCCTAATATTTTAAGAAAAACATTAAGGGTTAGTAAGTGTTATTTTCATAGTCATGAAAATAAATCCTAAGGTAAGACTTTCTACTACTTTAATATCTAAAACTTCATAACAATTTAAGTTTATGAAGTCAAGACTTTAATAAATCATCTTTTATCCCAAATCATTATTTTAACTTGGGAATCAAAGAGTAAAATATGTTAAACCACTTTTAAAACATAATAATTTCTAAAAATGAAATATTTTCAACAACTCATCAACATCATAAACTTTCAAGAATAAAATACAAACTTTTTCTTAAACACATTAAAGGTTCATTTGATGTTAAAATCATCACCTTTAAACATATTCAAATACTAACAATAATTTCTAATATTTCCAAATAAATAACTCATCTAACCTTGTCCAAAGATATAGTTTTTCCATCTAAGAACAAGGAAGAAATTTCAAGATTTACAAAAGTCAAAAACTACATAAAGGTTCATATGATTTTATTATCATCCCCTTTAGTTATGCTTTCATAAAATACTTAAAGAACAAATATAAACTCTACTTTATGAACAAAATAATAAAAGCTCATAACTTTCTATGAAGTATGAGAAGAAGATGAAGAAGATAAAATAAAAGACTACCTTATTTTGTATAAGAAATTTAGTGTAAAAATGAGAGAATGAGGTGAGGTATTTATAGGAGAGTCTCACCCTCATCAAATCAGAAAATTTAATGCAAAGTAAGTAGCTTTAGACTAGCATAGGTGATGTGTCTAATGGTGGTGAAGTGAGAGGATTTTGTTGAGTGATTTAGGGGTTTTGGAAGCTTTTGCATTATTTGTATAACAAGTAAGTGGCTCATGAAATGATGACTTCCAACTTTATTGATATGATGTAATTTCCCAATAAACGTCGTGTCCGAACATCTTCGGATAATTTTGTCCAGAAATATACAATCTCCCGATTTTGGTTTACGGTTAGAACTTCGAAACACAGAATTTGGAGTGAAAATATTTAGAAATGTGTTCTGAATGAACTTGATGTCTATCTTGACTCGAAATAATATTTCGAAGCCAATGGCGCAATCGGAATTCGATTCCAAGTTACGGAACTCAAAAGCACGTTATTGGGTCGAATTCGGGCTATTTGGGCCCGATGACGGTTCAAAAATATTTCGTCACAGAAAATTACGAAAATTTACCACAAAAATAGGAAATCACAAAACAAGACTAATATTCAACTATGGCTTAGCCTAAATCCACACTGATTAATTTCTACAATTAATCGTTCATAAAATAAATAATTAATATAACATACGTAGAAAATTTACGGTGTTACATCAAATGATTTAGATCTAGTCAATAATTCAAACTATTGAATTTCCTTATAATTTATGACTAAAATGGAGAGTAAATTTAAAAAACTTACTCTTAGAGTAAGTGAATCCCCAACCAATAACTTTTATTCATGAAACACCATTGTGTTGTTAACTTAATAAAAGAAAGAATAAAGTAAATAAAAATTATACCTAATTACAGTTGAAATATGAAATCTGCACTGTTGGGAGTAGAATTAGTGTGTGCTCCTGGACATATGGCATGTGTCGGTTGGTTGAGTGGGAGGGCACACGGAGTCGAGTGTGCATTCGTCCGCAGGGGATCCTATGTTCAAAAGTGTTGAACGATTCGGTGCGGCAATATTCACCGAGATTGAGTTGCGTGTCATTGTGATTTTGGTTGATCGGAAGTTAACACAGATGTTAGGACATGTAGGCTGATCGCACGACTACAAATTACTATAGAGACGGGCGCACGTGACGACCCATAGTCCTGCCCGCACTAGATCTCTTTGCTTGGCAAATTCCACTTCCATCATCGTGTTTCCACGCTACTTTAGGGGTGTTTTGTGTTCTTTCTTTTTCTCAGTATTTTCAATGTGTAATTATTTCATATTTTAGTAGGGAATATGCAATATTTATATTTTATAGTGTCTTACCCACATAATATGAAATATTTTCTTCCTAATGCAAATGGGAGAGGATTTCTCCTTTATTATTGCATATAATCTCCTTTATTATGTTGCACTTTTTTCTTTGTTTTATTTGAGAAAATAGATGGTATGTAGGAATTTTATTTGTTAATATATTTTAGCACATGTTTAACTAAAAAAATAGCTTTTAATCTATTATATATATAAAAGAAAAAAATGTTCTTGCCACATCATGGACACATGTTAACTTCTTCTTGATTTTTTTACCTCCAAAATTGGTTCACATTCTTATTATGTACCCTTACACATTGTATTAAAATTGGTCTATATATTTCATTTTATTTTATCAAATTATTACATAGTGTTACTAGTATATATCTTTAATAAGATTGATAATTATGTGGTTTTCAATATATGTAAAAATCAATCTGTCCCATATGAATGTACGGATAATATGTGTGTTCTTAACCATACGGCAAAAAATATGGTTAAGAACAACTTCCCACACAAGATAAAAACACCTCACTTTGAACAACCTCTCACATAGGATAAAAATACACTTATAATCATTGTTTGTACTCAATATATTATTTAATAAAAATAATAATAATAACATTTAATATATATACTATATATAAGAGAAAAAAGTTTCATCAATATTCATTTTCACATGTGTCACAACCACATTTATTTTTTCCGTTCTAAAATTTATAGGCTAACATAATAAGAGAGAAGAAATAGTAATTACTAAAAGAAATACCTTATATTTGACAGTTGAATTTTTCAATGACAACTTTGTAATTACATAATGACTTTTTTAATAGCACTGTAATGTAAATTATATGACATATTTCTATATGTATACATTTAATTTTGTTGGGGATACTTTAGTCATTTCCTCTCTACTCCATTCATCTCATTTACGAGTAACATATGCGTTTTTAACTATTAAACTATAAGGGTCACATGTTTGTTCTCAACAATACGAATGCATATGTAACATGTGTATTTTTAATCATGTGAATGTATAAGTAACATGTGTATTTTTAACCATGTGAATGTATGAGTAACATGTGTGTTATTGATCATGTGGCAAAAATACCGCCCCATACATATATTTTCACTTTTATTAAATGAAAATTCGAATTTGAATTTATTTAAAAAATAAAAGTTCAAATTGAATGGTTTTTGGATTTTTGGACATAAAAATGTACCCTTTTGTGACTAATAATTTTTATAAAGCCGAAATATACTATCAAGTGAGTAAAAAATAGATATTTTCCTCAACACCACTTTTTCAAATACGACTGAGTTTTCGTTTTACCAATTACATAAATAATATTATATCTTGTATTTACTTTAGTTTTTAGAATATTTTCCTCTCCAATATTAGGTAAGAGTGTTACTCTTAATCATTCATGTATCACTCCAAATCATTACCAAACTCAACAAAGTACAACCTCCTCACCAACCCTTCACACCACACAATCCCTTCCTTCAACCATTTCTATTTTTTATCACCTTTTCATTTTTTACAAATAAAATATATAAATATTCACACCTTATCCCCAACTTCAAGATATTGTTTTTTTAAGACACTATAAATATTCACATGAATAACTTGCATCAATGAATTTATACTTAACTAACTCAAACTAACCAACACATTAAGCTATGTTTTTTTTGTATAATAACAAATATTCCTTGTTCATCACTAAGTAAATTATCTCTTTCATATGTGGTTATCATTCCCAATATATTATTATAAAAAATCAAATATTTGATCTTTTGATCTATCTTATACTCTAATGAAACCTTATAGAAGTAAATCGAAATACATAAAAATAAAAATAAAAAAATAATGAAAGTAAAAAAGCATAGAAGAGAAAAAAGAGATTTAGTAGTTTACTCTCTTCTCTTTCATTTCTCTTCCTTTCTTCTTCAATTTCATTTCTCTCACAACAATGTTATCGCAATCTCAAAACCCTAATTCACTTCTCTCAACACCACTTTTTCAATGATCATGGAACTTACCGATTCCATCGCCGCCACCAACAACCACCCTCCTCCGCCGTCACAAGACTCTCACTCCGGTCTCGGAATCGATCTCAACGAGATCCCATCCCCTTCCACTTTCGAAACCCTACAAGAGACAATCGAAATCGTTCGCGCCTTTCACGACAACCCTGGCCCACCGCCGGAGGGTCCTGCGGTCCTTCCGCGAGGGTTAACCGTCTGCGCTGCGTGCGGGAATCACGGATGCAGTGGTGTTCACGCCATTGTTTGTGATGGCTGCGACCGCGGCTTTCACGTGTCCTGTGTTGGCGTTCACGGCGATGGACGCCGCATCGATGAGTGGTTATGTGCTGACTGTGTCGCCGGTTGTGTGAAGAGTAAGCTGTGGCCGCTCGGGGTTAAGTCTAAGCAGCTTCTTGATATCAATGCTTCACCGCCAAGAGAGGTTGATTGTCAAGAATTGCAGGATTTGAGGTATAAGAAATTTAACCTTTGTTGTTGCAGCAATGTGTATATATCAAAAGTTTGAATCTATTGCAAGTTTAAGTAAATTTCAAAATTTGTGAGATATCTTGTTGTTGTTCTAAGTGTGTAGAACGAACTTGGATGTTTTATTATTGAGATTGAGAAACTTTTGAGTTTTTATACTGATAGATAGTTAGCTGCTATTTGAGCTTGCTTTGTACCTTTGAGTTGAGCTATAGCCTATAGCATTTAAAATGTACTGAGATTGGGACTCAAGTGATGGTGCTATACCCAGGTTGCAGCTACAAATAATAATTTGTAGTGTTTTTTCTTTCTTTGCCTCATTTTCTATTTCCAAATTTTATTTATTGGCAAAAAAATAAATGCAAGCACCAAGGTAGTGGGGATAGGTGTCCTAGCGGGGAGTAGAACAAATTTTCAAACCTGTTAATTTTTTATTGCAAACAGAAACAAGAGAAACAAATAACACACTCTTGTATATTTCCTTTTTGTACCCTTTGGTGTAATGCTGGTAAGTGAATCTGTAAACCTTATTTTGACTATCTCCCATTGGTTGTCCGCGGAGTCCATTACCTAGAAGTGTATCCATTCTCTCTTGTACTAATTTCTCCTGATGAATGACTAATTCCCCTGCCTTAGATATGCTAGCTGTAAATAGATTTGAAATTCAATCAGAATAGGGTTTCATAAGGTATTATTGTTCCTTTGTTAATTGAAATAGATATAATGTGAATATGGAGTAAGGTTTTTGACGGACTTTCGATCGAAGTTTATTCAAATACGACTGAGTTTTCATTTTACTATGGAAAGTCTAACACCTTTACTTTTATAGTTATAAAAAATGTTCCTAATTATTTATGGCAAGTTATTGTGTGAGTGATTTATACCATACTGGTTACTAATTCTTGGGGTCCTCCATTGTTATATTGGGATGTGGCTATTATGCAAATGGTTTATATATATATATATAATGATATCGTTGGTGCTTCTGTGGCCTCTTATACTATCTAAACCTATACTACCACATTTTCACTTTATATTTTTGTCTGCAATGGAAACTAATTTGAAATATGACATTTGACTGGAGCAGTATGCCAGTATGTGAAAACCGTAGTGCTTCCAGCCTTCCACCATTGATCTGTCTGGTTTAGTCTGTGCCACCACTGTGTCTCCTTATTAACCATGACATTCATTAATATGTATGCATTACTATTACCTTGGAATCCCCGTACACTGTCATAAGTACTTTTTATTTAAATACTTAAATGCTTTGGGTAGATTGACTGCTAATTGTTTGATTTGCGGATTATTATTCTTTATACTGCTGTATGCTTCTTGCTGATTCCATTTATGTTTTTTAATTTGTTGATGTATTGATTAAAATCTTTTGATCCTTAGTTGTTACAATCATTTAATGTACATTTTTTGGTTATAGAAAGCAAACTGTGGGTGCCAATCCATTTGGTGCCCCATTTGCATATTCAAATTTACACAACGGGAGTGATTTTGGCTTCCAAAAAGCATCAGGAGTTGTGACACATGCTGTTAGTGTGGGTTTTGAGGATATGATCAATCATACCCAATCATTGGCCAGAAGCTTTGAGAAGGTATATGCTGATTTCCCTCTTGGAATTCATAGTAGTAGTAATAATAAAGCTTTTAGATTACGAACCCATAGTCTAAATGAGATGTTTATGCAGGGTCTTAGAGATTTTATATCTGAAAGGCATGGCGTGCTAGAGGAGGGTTGGGGCGTGGAATTTAGACAATCAGTGAGCGGCTCTGAAGTGTATGCAGTTTACCGTGCACCAGATGGGAAGGTATTTGATTCTTTGTATGAAGTAGCTTGTTATTTGGGGCTAACGTCTGGCTACAATTCTATGGAATGCAAAATAAGAAATGAAAGGTCAGGCAGTCCTCAACCATCCAGAAAAAGAAAATCAACAAAAATGCCAGTAGCTAATGGTTTTGCAGAAAAGTGGGGAACCTTTATCAATAGTCATGGTAAGAATCCTCCTTCTAATGGGTTAAGTGTTGAATGTGCTACTATCGGAAAAGCTACTGAAGCTGAAATTAGAAGAAAAGAGGATGGTCACTCTAGCCCTGAGCAATCTTCTGTATGTTAATCTTATTCATATATTTTGTTTGTTTGCAGAGCCGGTTTCTCACTTGTAAATTTTATCCATTCATATGCATGCTTTAGGGAATTTTTATTGCTCTACTGATGGTAAAATTATCTATTCCTGCCTGATTTTTCTGTTTTATATTTCAGGATGGACTTCCTCTACAGTTCAAGGACTTCTTTGTTCTTTCTTTGGGAAAAGTTGATGGCAGAGCTTCATATCATGGTGTTAACCTTATTTGTCCTGTAGGTTATAAATCTGCTTGGCATGATAAGATTACTGGCTCTCTTTTTACATGTGAAGTTTTGGAGGGTGGTGAGTCGGGACCTATATTTAGGATTGGAAGGTGTTCTTGTTCGAAATATCCTGTTCCAGTTGGGTCAACCATCCTCTCAATGTCAAGTCGTTGTCAACAATTTGTGAGTCAAACCAATAAAGAAGGTGAGAGAAAGAGTAATGATGAAATGGATTATGATGGTGATGAAACTATCCAGATGATCCTTTCAGACCCTTGCGTGGCAACAGAAAATGATGTCATCAGTTGTATAGAAAGTTGCTTGAATGAAGCGTGTGATACTTTTACATCAGACGTACCACAGCTTGTTGCTGGTTCAGTTAAAGATAAAACTAGAAATTCATTAGCTGATGACTCGGGGTCAGTGGATGAAATCGGTGAAATTTTGGTGGAAGATCGGTTGTCATCCTCCGCATGGGAAGTTATGTCTCAAAAGTTGGTCAATGTCTGCAAGGATATCTGCAAGCAGAAAGGAACTCTTAAGTTCTACTGTAAACATGTTGAAAATGAAGCTTGGTTACTTGAATGCGATACATGGAATGGACAAAGTCATTCACACTTTTCTTCATTGGATAAATTTTGTGCTTCAGTTGGTCCGATTAGCATACCAGATGTAATTCATACAGAAAATGATCTGGATGGTTTCTCTGAGGTCTTAATAAAATGGTTGGGACAAGATAGATTTGGATTAGATGTTGAATTTGTGCAAGAAGTATTAGAAAAGCTTCCTGGTGTCCAAGATTCTTTGCAGTATGAACTTGTAAACAATAGAAACGATAACTATTCATTTCCAACAGTTGAGAATTGTTTTCTAGTGGTTGACCGGAGAGGTGGATCACAATATCAACAAGAAGAAGTTCAAGGTTTATATAGGAAGTCCAAGAAAGCAAGATTGATTGAAAAATGTGTTGAGGAAGATCGTTGTCCACCACCTCCTGGGAAGCCGCTATGCTCTAGGGTTCCTAATGAATATATTGGGGACATTTTCCAGGTATGTATGTTACTTGCCAAAAGTAAAACCATGATAACCTTTTTTTTGCCCTGTTTCATTTGGTGGCTTAATATTTGATATGATTTGTAGTCTAAAGTTTTTATGCTTTTCCCTTCCAGGCTTGGGAACTTATACAGCGCTTTCATGAAATTCTGGACTTGAAAGAACCATTGTCGTTAGATGAGCTAGAGAAGGAACTTATCTACCCATGGTTTGATGGATTGAATTTTCTTGAGGGATCTGAGAGGGAAACAAATTGCAGTCAAGTTTTAAGTTTGCCAGGTGATGATAGTAATTGCGGATCCCCAAGGTGTGAAGTTGGTCCATCAGGTTCCATAGAAAATTCCCATGCATTTATTCAAGTTGATACAGAAGCAATGAAAGAGGCTGCTCAAGTTAAACTCACGTCTTTTACTTGTGCCAGATGCTTTGGTGTTACTTTGACTAAGGCACATAATTCCTTGCTAACAGTGCTTATAAGTGAACTGCAATCAAATGTGGCTGCACTGGTAGATCCAAGTTTTGAACCTGGAGAGACACGAAGTAGACGGGGAAGAAGGAAAGATATAGATAGTGCAGCTCCTGCTAAACGAACCAAGCTCAATATGCTTCCTAATAATGAGTTGACTTGGCCAGAATTAGCCCGTAGATACATCTTGGCTGTCTTATCAATGGATGGTAACCTGGACTCTGCAGAAATTATTGCACGCGAAAGTGGTAAAGTATTTCGTTGCTTGCGAGGTGATGGTGGATTGCTGTGTGGTTCCATTTCTGGCGTGGCTGGGATGGAAGCAGATGCACAGGTAAGCATAGCATTTGTCTTAAGAAATTATTGATGAGTTTTGTCTTCATCTTGACTATTGTGATGGGTTTTGTCTACATGGAACCTTTGGTGTAAGTTAATTTGGTATTCTGACTCAAAATGACAACAAGACAATAAATTTCATGCAGCAGATATGAGAATGCTGCGTTGGAGGAGTGGATAGACTAGACAGGATAGGTTTAGAATGAATGCATTAAGAAAGTTGGAGTAGCTCCTATTGTAGAAAAGGTGGTAGAATCACGCCTTAGGTGGTTTGGACATGTGTGCAGGAGATTGTTAGAAGCCCCAGTAAGGAGAGTAGATCAAATGGAGATTAGTCCAATTCCTAGAGGAAGAGGAAAGTTAAAAACAGGTGAAATGATTACAAAATTTTTAGAGATCAATGTTTTGTCAATGAACATGATTTGTGATAAACCATAAAGCTTGGTTGTTGTTGTATCTTGACTCAAAATTTTCTAAATATTTCTAAGGTTCTGGAACAAGAAATTAGATTATATGATCACTTTAGGGTTAATATTGCCTAGGGTAGCAGATAGTTGGCATTTCCTGCCCCAGGGATGGTCCCCCTTAATAGATTAGGGTCTAATGGCTACTTTGATTTGTGTAGACAAGCTTATATTTTTATTTAGGTTATGGCATCAGGACATGTCAGCATGGCTTGGGAACATAAAGAAATTCAAAATTTATTCTATGGGCTTTCAATAGGAATTTTAATTCACTTAAGCTAATTATAAATACTTATTCCATTAAAAATGTGTTGTTGTTTTGAAAGAAGGAAATCTCAATGTTATTAGAGTGCCAGCCAGTTCTGTGAAATACCCATAACTGAGGAAATGTCAGGATTTTTATTAAAAAGCACCAGGAGAGAGTTATGGTGCTTATACTCTGAAGAATATCTTTTGTATGCTTAGCAAATTATTGACACATGTCAAAAAACTTGTAGCATTTCGTAATCATAAATATAGTCTTGGATAACCGATGTTAATAGTTGATCTAAATTATGCTAAGCCGTAGCACCTCAAATAGCATTTTGTAATCATAAATATAGTCTTCTAGGAGTATCTTTCTTGTGACATACTGTGCTTTTGGTTGTTATATTGTCATACTGGTCAATCTTTTCAAGACCATGATTAGGTAGCTTTTACCAAACACAAGTTTACTTGCTTTTTTTTATTGTAATTTTGCCATCAAATATAAGTAGCTCTCAAGGTTTTTTTATTCGGCCTTCAGTTGCTTGCAGAGGCTACAAAGAAAATTTTTGGTACTTTGAGCAAATTCAATGAAGTACTAACAATTGAAGAAGAGGACTCTGAGGTGAAGGATGCTTCTGAAAATCTTGTGGATGGTGATGGCAGTATTCCTGAATGGGCAAAGGAACTAGAACCTGCTAGAAAACTACCAACAAATGTTGGTACCCGAATCAGAAAGTGCATTTATAATGCTCTCGAGAAGAATCCACCAGAGTGGGCAAAGAAAATTCTGGAACATTCAATTAGCAAGGAAGTGTACAAGGGAAACGCATCTGGGCCAACAAAGGTGCATTAACACTTGTCCTTTTTCTTCTTCCCACTGTGTATATGGAGAAATCAAGAGATTGATGTTATATTTTCTGTATCACAATTTGATAGTACATTTGCTCATAAAAAAACTGTTATTAATCCTGTTTCGTTTTTTATGCGGTATATTTTATGATGCTTAATTCTGAATTGAATATCCTTTGTGCATGAAAACAGAAAGCAGTTCTTTCAGTGTTGGCTACTGTATCTGGTGAAGGATTGCAACAGAAGCTGTCCAAGAAAGGAAGGAAAAAGAAGACTGAAATATCTATTTCTGACATTGTCATGAAACAATGTCGCATTGTATTACGCCGTGCAGCTTCTGCAGATGATTCGAAGGTTTTTTGCAATTTGCTGGGAAGAAAGTTAATTAACTCGTCGGATAATGATGATGAGGGGCTTCTTGGATCTCCAGCTATGGTGCCCCGTCCTCTTGACTTCCGGACGATTGACCTAAGATTGGCTGCTGGAGCTTATGGTGGATCTCATGAAGCTTTTCTTGAGGATGTTTGCGAGGTGCTTTCTATCAAAACTTAGATTGCTTGACCAAACGGTCTTCTAATTGTTCATGTTTCCTATAAGCTTCATAATATTCTTTGCTTCAAATACTATTTTCCTATCCAATTCCCTAGTACATTATTGTGAAATCAAGTGAGTCTCCCAAATTGGGATAAAACTTTAAGCTTTACATTACATTACATTTATGTTTCCAGAGGAAGCATTAAAGATTCTGCAAGCAGATATTGAGCAAGATAGTCGTGCTTGAACTTTTAGGCATCTGATTTTTTTTCATAATTGCAAAGCATGATAAATTTCTGTTAGTCTAATCTAAGTATTTGTAAAAGGAAATTCCTTGTAAGCGCAGGGTTTAAATTGATCTTGATACTTGAATGAACTCAACATTATCAATATCTTCTTGTTCCAAGGGTGAGCCTTGGTGCAATGGTAAGGTTGTTTACCTTGTGACTTGGAGGTCACATGTTCATATCCTCTAAATAGACTCTCTATTTGTTGGGTTAAGGCTGTATATTTATGCTCCTTAGATCCCATCCGGTGAGACCCCTTGGGTATTGGGTTGCCCAATATGATCTTGTTCTGCGTAACTGTCTAGTTACTTCTTTAGTTATTTTAGTATGTCCTTTCATTTTACTGATTATTCTAGTAGTTGATGCAGGGTATTATTTTCTTGATGCTTTAGTTCAGTAATTATATTCTCTTAAAGTGGCCGTTCCCTGTTAGGCCCAAATATTTTCTTTTATCTCAGTATCTTCTTTCTATGAGAAGGTTGTAAATAGCTTTTCTTTCTAAATAAAATCTTGGTTGTGCACTGATTGAGTTCATTGCTCAAGGGATATCTTGGTTGGTTACCACATGTTTTATTTCAAACTCTGGTGAATATTCTTTCTGATAGATGGCAAATTACTATTATGACGAGGGCACTTACGGGTATTATTTCTCATATGGAGGGCACTAATTTGTATGTTTGATGTTGCAGCTGTGGAACAATGTTCGTGTTGCTTTTGGGGATCAACCTGATTTAGTTGAACTAGCTGAAAATTTGTCCCAGAACTTTGAATCGCTGTATAATGAGGAGGTTTGTGGCTTGTGAGTGTATGCATATATCAGTACATGTACAGTTGTGCTAATGTTCTTTCACTAATTAATTAAGCATTTGAAATTTTCCTTGGGTACAGGTTGTTTCTTACGCCCAAAAGTTTGTGGAGTATGCTAAACTGGGATGCTTAAGTGCAGAAATGAGAAAAGAAGTTGACGATTTTATTGCATCAACAAGAGAGATTCCTAAAGCTCCTTGGGATGAGGGAGTCTGTAAAGTATGTGGCGTTGATAGGGATGATGACAGTGTTCTACTATGTGATACTTGTGATGCTGAGTATCATACATATTGCTTAAATCCTCCACTTGCAAGGATCCCTGAAGGAAACTGGTACTGCCCTTCTTGTGTTGATGGTAAACGTGCAATTCAAGATGTCACAGAACGTACACATATTATTTGCAAACGTAGAAAGAAAAGATTCCGTGGAGAAGTTAGTTCTCTTTACTTGGAAGCCCTAACTCATTTATCAACTGTAATGGAAGAAAAAGAATACTGGGATTACAGCATGGGCGAGGTATGTTGTTATACCTACTTATGTTACGTTCTCTTTCTTTCCTTGCTAAATTCATATGAACCTTCTGGTGGATAGAATGATAATGTGGTTTCTATTATTACGTGCTAGATATTTAGGGTGAACTTTGGTGCAATGGTAAGGTTGCTGCCATGTGACTTGGAGGTCACAGGTTCAAATTCTAGAAACAGCCTCTTCGCTAGCAAGGGTATGTTTGGGCAATGTTATGTACATTACCCTCAACAGCAGGATAGTGAAAATTGCGATTTAGATTGTGGGATTACACAATTTTACAATTTCTACAGCCATTTGCAATCCATTTTGCTCAAAGAAATCGCATGTAGGTAGAATCACTTGGATCAACAGACAATCTAGAAGATTTAGTGGGATCATGCTATTCTTTCTGGTTTTGCGATCCAGTCATTTCAGTGGACCAACCTGAAACGGGTTAGGCCCAAATTAACCATACCCATATTTAGCCCAAAAACCCGTAACCCTAACTTGTTTATTTTTATATCTGTTTCACTTTTTTACATCGCTGTTCTATCACTAGAGAAGCAGTGGGTGGATTCCTAGTATCATTCCTTCTCTGTATTTTTTGACCTTGTGGTTGACTCTGATGATGGGTGCCTGGTGCATGCTCGTTACTTGTTGCATGTGGGTGCTTACATACTATTAGCTTCTGGCGGTGAGTTTCAATGCTGTGGGCTTTGCTGTAGCAGATGAGAGTTATGAGATGAAGAGGTTATTGTGTTAAAATACTTGAAGAAATTGCTTTTGTTTTTGTCTTTTGCGTTAAACTGAAAAGGACAAATATAGCAAATAAAAATCTAAAATAAAAGGGATCTTTTTGAACTTGTTGGATGAGAAATGTTTTTATATTGTCTCCTACGAAGGTGTTTGTGTTAGATTTGGTCCTTTTTTGTCTTTTTCTTTGGTGTACATCATTGGTTCCCCTGGTCCACAGTTGAGGACTACTCCTTTTGGAAGCATAGATATTAATGTGGTTTTGGTCATTTTATTTTGTATAATAATGTCTATTTTTCTTAATAGTTTCATTTTTATGTAATTATATAAATATTATCTAGGTGTATAAATATTTATAAGTTTATTTTATTATTTTCATAGGATCCTATGATCATTGTTACGAGTCCACATTTTACATGTTTCTATCCCCCTCCTGATCCCACGTATGATCTTGATTTGGACAACCTTGCTCTCCAGACCCCACCAGGTGGGAGTCTCGAGCACTGAGTCGTCTTTTTATGTTTCATGAAAAAAGAAATTTTGGTTGTAATTATAATGCTTGTTTAGCTGTCCATTTCTTATCATTTGAATGAATCTTAATGGGATTCTCTTTTATATTGATGATGTTATTGCCTTTGCCTGACTCTTCACGATTGCTGATTTTCATTTATTACTTGATTCCCTTGGGCAAAACACATTTTCTTGTATCTAAACAAGTTTTCTCATCATAGTATTGCTTTTAATAATTCAAATGCTGATATTTTTGGTTGGGATATTGTCAACGGTCTTATGATTATGTTTAAGTTGACTACCATTACTACCTAGTCAAATGCACTTGGTTTGTAACTTGAGTTATGACGACATATTTGTGAAACTGGAAATCTTATGTGTTTGTATTTGCTTAATTTGTTTATTTTTAATGGTTGCAGAGAACTTTCCTTCTCAAGTTTTTATGTGATGAGTTGCTTAACTCTTCCCTGGTACGTCAGCACCTTGAGCAATCTGCAGAGTTCTCTGTTGAATTGCAGCAGAAATTGCGTGCATTTTCTGTTGAGTGGAAAGGTCTGAAAGCTAAAGAAGACATCTTATCCACAAAATCTGCAAAAATTGATGTATGCTCGCTTAATACTGCTGGAGAAGTTGTTCATAAGGAAGGGTTCACTGCTACACTTATATCTGTGGCAAACTCTGATACCGATAGCCAAAATATGAATTCCATAGATGTTGGGCGGCAACATAGGAGTATCTCTGCATCAATGGAGTCTCAATGTACTCACAATTCCACTAAATCTTATCCATCACCAAATCACATGGCTCGAGAAATGAACAGTGCTGGGGGAGCAGATCATCATATTCAGGGTTGCCACCAGAAATGTGAGGGAAGGGACATATCTACTCTTGTGATATCCCAGCTAGGACAATGTGTGCCTGTTGATGCTTCTCCTCAGATTGCTGCAAATGAAGCCAAACCTTACCATGTTGAGCTCAATGCAACCAAGCGTGAAATCTCAACACTACAGGACTCCATAGCTAGTGTACAATCACAGCTACTGAAGCTCTCTATTCGCCTGGAATTTTTGGGTACTGATTGCATTGGTCGACTGTACTGGGCTTCAGCTATGCCCAGAGGACGTTCATGTATAGTTGCCGATGCAAGTGATGCGTTGTTGCACGAGAGAGGAATGACAGTCAACAGAGACTCTGTGAAGAACTTTTCTTTTATGCAGCATTCTGCACTATCTGGCAAGGACTCCTCTCCTCTTATGTCTCAACCAAGTAATGCTTTGGGCATTAGTTCACTGTGGGTTGTATATGAAACTGATGCAGAAATTGATGAGCTCTTATGTTGGCTGAAGGATAATGAGACCAAGGAAAAAGAACTGAAAGATTCCATCATACAGTGGTCAAAGTCAAGATTTCATGAGCGTCCCCGGACTGAAGATCAGGTTGAGGACCAACGACCTTTTTCTATCCCAGGAAACAGAGAGAAAATAGTGTCTAATTCTCTTGTAATGAAGGCAACGTCATTGCTGGAAAAGGAATATGGTCCTTTCTTTGAGTTGGATGCCATTGAGGCGTTGAAGAAACAGAGCAAAAAGGCCAGAAACACCAATGATGAAAAAATGTACAGGTGTGAATGCCTAGAGCCCATTTGGCCTTCTAGGAAACACTGCATGTCTTGCCACAAAACTTTTCTGAGTGATGTTGAACTGGAAAGGCACAATGATGGCAAATGTAATGCTAGTCTTCTGGCCTTGGAGAGGAATAAGGATAGTAGTGGATCCTCCAAAGGAAGAGGGAACTTGAAATGTGGTACCTCGAGTAAAAAATTCAGAGGTGATGCTGACACAGCTGGAACTTCAATCAGTGGAGGTTCAACTTCAAAGTTTAGCTCAAGTTTGACTAAATTTTCAAATTCAGGATCCTCATGTCCGTTTAACTTTGAAGATATATGTTCGAAGTTTCTAACAAATGATTCCAACAAGGAACTTGTCGGCGAAATAGGTCTTATTGGTTCAGATGGTAACCTATCATTTGTTCCTTCTGTATCTCCTTTTGTTAGTGATTCTACAGTTCTGCTATATACAGCTCAAAAGGATGATGACAATGTTGTTGGTGGTGCGTCCAAAGCATCAGAAGGCCAGGTTTCTGAAAGAGGCACTGATGGAGCTGGCATATCTGCTGGCAGGTTAGCTACAAATGAAAGAAATGAAGCAGGAAAAGGCAACACATCTTTGGTAGAACAAAGAGATGGAATGTCCTCTTTCCCTAGCCCTATGGGGGTCGATGGCTGCTGTGTGGTCCCTTTGTCTTCGTTGAGACCATTAGTTGGAAAAGCTTCACATATTTTGAGGCTACTTAAGATTAATCTGCTTGATATGGATGCTGCACTCCCGAAAGTTGCTCTAAAACCATCAAAGGCTGAGTTGGATAGAAGACAAGCCTGGCGTGCATTCGTTAAATCTGCTCAGACGATATATGAGGTTTGTTTTATTTCTGTGGCTCCAGGATGCATGATTCTTCATTAACAGTAGCATTGTCATAACTCACTTCTCAATCCTTAAAAGTTTTAGCACTGCAGCTCAACTTAATGATATACTTTTTTGGGCCTAGTTGGGAAATCTTAAAATATATTTTTTATATTTCTTAGAATATTTTAGAGTATCTTAAAATATCTCCTAGGATTTATTTTATATTTATATTCTATGATTTGTTTCCTTATTTAGTTAAGACTAGAATTCTATGTTCAGTATAAACATAGGTTGTCTTTTTAATCACCTCATCACATAGTCACACTAGATTACCCTCAGTCCCATTATTCCAAGCGTGTCTTTTCCTCCTTGCCTATCTAAATACCCTCCAATTCAACAAGCCTAATCAGACAAATTTGTTATTAAATTATTAAAGCAACTTTGCACAATTACTCCAATATCATTTAAAAGTATATGTTTGAATATTTTTATGAGATTGTGGTTTGTGGACTTCCTGATTAGAAAATTATGCTATTTCTAGTCTAATGTATAAGTGATGAACATGAACTTACATCTTTGTTAATTATTCCTTCATTTTTCAGATGGTTCAGGCAACAATCACATTAGAGGATATGATCAAGACAGAGTACTTAAGGAATGACTGGTGGTACTGGTCATCATTCTCAGCTGCTGCTAAATCCTCTACTTTGTCTTCCCTTGCGCTTCGCTTTTACTCCCTTGATTCGGCCATCATATATGAGAAACTGCCCAGCTCAAGTGTTACTGACAGCTCCGGACCTTCTTCTGTAGTGGAACTGAAGCAACAACTGGTCAGTGAGGATGCAGATAAATCCAGAGCATGCCGGAAATCGAACAGGAAAAGGAAGGAATCAGGTGGCTGATCATGATAGTATCTTTCTTGGTTGAGAAAATCTAAAAGCTGAAATGACTTTTATGTGGCATGATATGATGATCCACTGACTGGTATTTGAGTTTGGATGCAGAAGTCATGGGAACTTCTGTGAGTGATTCTTACATGAGCATGTGTCTATTGGCCACACAACCAATCAAAATCTTCGGATAGCTTTAGAATAATTGTATTAAGGGGTTTATAGCTTTTTTTTAGATTATAACTTTTATAATGACTAATGAACATTTGATTGGTTGGTTGTGCCCAATAGGCAATTGTGCCCTTAACTTGAGGTTATTGAAGGGAGTGGCCACAGCTGCTAGTGTACTGCTTGTTGTACATATAGGTAAAAAGCTGACCCTATTAACCTGGATGCTGGTTTTTTGGCTTAAGCAGAATTTGTAGCATAATCTGCTTCCAGTGAGTGGCACCAGCATTATGAGGATGCATCAATTTTTGAAAGGATTTCTGCTGCAGCTGAAGTGTTTGTTTATTATTACATTTTTAATTTTTCTAGCAGAGTCTTAGCCATATATGTATACAAATGGAATTTTAATGTAAAGAAGGAAAAAGAGATTAGAAAATGCTTTGAGTTGAGTAGTTGTAGGCAATATTTCATTCTTTTTACATTTTCTTCTTTTCTCTCTTTTCCCCCAAAAATATCCTTCACATGCATGCCCTTGATTTTGTTCTTGGGCATCTACAATGAGTTAGATTGCAAGGGGAATTATTGGAATCATTGCATTTTTTTCAATTGCTTTGTTGTGCTAGTCTTATGTGTTAGATTGCATTTTTGACAAAGTGAAATTTTAATTAGTTCCCTTGGACTAGTCTATTATGCTGGACCATCCATTTTTGATACCTCTAATTTTCACACAAGTGATAGAGTTGCATACTTGCTTTCACTTCATTAAGAACATTTTGATCCCCACCACTTTGGATCATCCATTTTTGATACCTCTAACTATAGTCTATATGATATTATTGTTCGCACCTCCTTATTGACATATTAGTAGGGTTTTAAAAGTTGAATTTTGGTTTAAGTTCCTTGTTAAGTGTTGATATATTTACTTCTTTATTATTATAAAGGGGATGTGTTAATGAGTGTTAACTAATGTCATGAGAACATTTCTTAAGGAATACAAAATAAGAAAATTAATCTTAAACAACAAAGTACAACATTTCTTGAAAAATGAAAACATTTTTTCAGTACATATTTTGTTCTCTTCCTTAAACAATATCCTTAAGATACCTCATGACCTCCTGTTATATATCCATAACTTTTACAATTATATTAGTGATTGAACTTTTTTAAGTGAACAAATTGTAAGTAAAATAAATAAGAGATAAATATTTAAAAGTTAAACACTATCTTAAATGTGAAATAATGGTGAACAAAAAGCATTAATTTATAATGTATACATACTTAATACTTAACTATGTTATTATACACTTGAACAAGAAATAAACTTATCGATAACTAGAAGTACAAAACAAGACTCCATTGACCATATTACTAGACTTTATTCATAAAACTTATTTTAAGGCCACAAATCCACCCAAACAGAACTTTACCTTTTGTATTCTTGCTGATATGATACATCTTATAATATTCTTGCCTTTTCTTAATCAAAAGATTTACTTAAAAAAGCACTGGTGCTCCATTATGTAACATATTACCCCACCAACCCAATGCCTCTCCTTCCTCATTGTTTTGGTGCTGACTTTCATGTGCCACAAACACATCTGACAAGTAACTTGTACCATCATCACTTCCATCATCGACAACCGCACTTCCAACACTCCCGATGCTCACCCTGTCCTCGACGATCTTCATGCTGATGATTTCAGCTATATCCACTGACAGTGTATCAGTTTTTTTATCTGATATTATCGTTTCCTCTTTAGGCATGTCTTTAGCTTCAATTTGAAGCTTTTCATGTAAGGATACCATCTAGAGGATGAAAAGTCAATATGTCACTAAGATAATCATAGTTAAAGTCCACTTTTTGTTAATTAGTTTATGTGCTAGCTTGCATTAAAAAATTCACTAGTCTTTTTCAGGAAAAGGAAGTATTAAGCATATTTGAGAAATCTACAAAGGTATATTCCTATACTTACTTTGAAAATTGAAAGAAAAAGCCTTCTTTTCAAACAAGGTGGGGTTCAGAACAGATGCTACTCTTTATATAGTATGTGATTATTATAGTGCAGAATCATGAGCATCCTATAATCAACTGGCATAACTTTGAGACTATTTCTTGGGCTAGTTATGGTAGTTAGGTAAAGTCGTCCAAAGTGGCAAATTCGGAAATCGAATACTTGTTCATTTGGGTCACACTTCATTTACTTGCGGTTAACCACTTTTGAGTATTCCAATTCTCAAATTGCATACATGTTAGCCGAATCATAAATAAAAAAGAAACTTAACTTTGCTACTGCATACATATAATTTTAACAGTGCAACATCATGAATTTATGTACCTCAGATTTGAGTTTCTCATTGTCCTTCACAATGGAATCATATGATGAAAGTAGGGAATCATAGGAAGCCTTAAGAACATCGTAATCCCTTTCGAGTTGCTTTGTCTTCCATCGAGCCCTGCGGTTCTGGAACCACACAGCCACCTGCCTCGGCTGCAACCCCAGCTTCTTCGCCAACTGAGTCTTCCTCTCCGGCTCCAGTTTGTTCTCTTCTTCAAAGCTTTTCTCCAACAGATGGACCTAATCATCAACCATGCAAGAGTGTCACAACCGGAAATTTTCACAAGCTATAATACGAGTTTATCTTAGCCTTGTCACACACTTTTTCCATATCCTCAGATTTCGATGCAGCAATAGAAACCATAAACAGTGAAGAAACTAAAAGTCTTGCACAATAAATCTGCTGGAACCTTAACTAAATCAATAACAAGAACAAGCATTCAACTCAAAAGGCACATGTGAGACTGAGACTAGAATATGCTTGTTATCACATAGGAATATAAGATCAAATTCATATCAGAAAAAATCACAGCATAAGAAAATTGAACAACCAATGTCATTCTTTCATTCCATAGTTATATGGTATGCAATATCAGTTCCAATCCGTGGTGCCCGATTCTATGTCGTTGGCCAGTTTTTATATTGTTATTACTAGACTAAAGGAGGGAACCTGGTAACAATGATTCATTCATTCAAGTCAAGCAAAGCAACTAACCTGATCGGAAGTGAGGCGTCGCTTCTTCTCTGGTAACTGGTCCTCGTAATACTCATCATCAAACAATTCATCGGGTGAGCTAAAAAAAGGTCGCCTCTTCGAGCTTTCCTCCATACTCATCATCGATCTTCCTGCTTTCAAATCGAAAAGTACCCGATCTCATCAACTAATACTCTTTCAGTCTTTTGTATTATTAACATTTCAATTAGCAAACACATCAAGACCTAGTAAGCACATATACAGATACTATAGACTCTCGAATACAACACAACACGAAAACACAGATTCCTGACACAATTGAAACATGTATAGACAAAAAGTCCCAAAATGTCGAATACAATAAAACGTGTATTTAACCCTGAAAACCAATTCTTCAATACACCTACCTTCTTCAGACCCTACTAAGTGGAAGTCTCGAGTCTCGACCATCGCCGATAACCCATAGATCATTGCTATAAATAGTATAAAAAAAACAAATGAAAATTGAAAAGGAAAATTTAATCTTGACTTGTCCAAATTCACAATCAAGTTACTTCCTTTAACACAAACCCATTACTAAATTCAATCTTCTATTATTATTATTTGTATAACTTCATCTTTCTCTATAACACTTCCGTGTTGCTGTTTTATTAGTAACCAAACATAAACATTTTCAGATAAGAAACAAAACCAACAACAATAAATAACGAGGAAATCCAATGGTTTGAATTAGTGAATAGATCTAAACCATTGGATTTCCCTATAATTGATGGTAAAGATGTGAAGTAAGTTAAGAAAGCTTACTCTTGAAGTAACTGGATCCTCACACATAAATAATCCAATCCAAATAAATAAAAAAGTACTAAGATTTTTAAGGAAAAAAAATAACCTCGAAAAGAAAAATCACCATTTCCAAGGAAGAGCATGTTGTTCCGGCGACATGTAGAAGTATCAAAGAAAATATGTCCAGAATCCATTTTTTTGCAAGAGGGTAGAGAAAGTTAAGATCTTTTTTGGTTTCTACGTTGAGAATTAGTAATAAGTGAAGTTTTTAGAATTAAGAAAGGTTTGAATTTTGAAGTTTGAAGTTTGAAGAAATTATATTGAAAAGATCATAATCTTATGGCGGAAGAAGCTAGTAGTCCAAAGCAATCTCGCCGGAGTTTCTAACGGAGATATGCAAAATCCCATCATACAGAAACGCCACCCAGTTCCGGCGGTGGTTGTTTGTCGGAGTCAGTTTCGGAGATGGAAAATTCCGGCGAGTGTTTAAGTCACTCTGTTTGTGTCTGTTAAGTTGTGTAGCTAAAGTTGTATGACCCACGGTGAGTTGCTTTTATAGCGGTTCTACATATTGTGGAATTACGTAATTACCCCTTAGTCGAGGGTTATATGTGTAATTGACTCATAAAGGACTTTTAAACATAGTTATTAAAACTGTTTCGTGCCGGACAGTTGAACCGGTCCCAATACTGGTACGATACAATAATTATACCGGTCATGCAATTATAATGGTAAAAACTGGTCAAAACCGGTCATACCGGCCGATTTTCAATTGAACCGTACCGGTCATACCGGTCGATTTTTATTTAAAATTACTTTTTTTGATTTTTGAATATTAATATATTATATATGTATCAAACTTTACCGGTATGCGGTTTAATTAGTGAACTACCGGTTAAACCACTATATCACTGTACTGGTACCCCTACCGGTTTGATGACCGGTACAATATTAATAACATTGCTTTTAAACCATATTGATTTAATTTAATACATTAAATTAAGGGTAATATTGTCCTTCTCAAACAAATTGAGAATAATATTTCATTAGTTGAGTTTTGGAAGCGAAATAGAAAGCTTTAAAATCATGAAATACACTTATGAGTATGGATGACAATGAGTATGGATGAATCCTGATGTACCATTTTGGGACCCAAATCTATGCAAGCACCCGCAAGTCCTTGGATATCCAACTGATCCGCGGTATCTAGAAATTAAGAAAATATTTAAAAAATTATAAACAACTTATACATTTGTGCACATGTTTCCTATAATAATTTATGTTATTTTAATCAATCGAAAGAAGAAGAAAAATGATAATAACAATTACGAAACATAATTAAAGTTATAAGTACACAATTTCAAATTATCACTTAAATATAAACATTTTTACCAAACCATAATTTAAAATAAGACAATAAAATATATCAAACATGTAACCTCTCTAACATAATTTTACTTATAAACATCTAATATTTTTTTAGCATTCTCAAAGTTCAAGAAAATATTAATCACTTCTTTATCAATTATACTCTTTATCCCTATTATTATAAAGTGATAAGAAGAATTGAGAACGGTATAATATAAAAACAATAACAATTTTATTAATAAAATAGACAATTTCATTTGTGTAAAATAAACTTGGACAACATATACAAAGAAAAAGAGAAAATAAAAACAATTAAAAATTAATACAAAAAACCATTCTCCTAAATGGGAGGGAACTCAATTTCATTGATACATTTATTTAATTTGAATCTTGTGAACATAAAAAAAATGTGGAGAGACTTATATAAAAAAAACTAGCCTATGCAGTCAAAATTTCTAATTAATTAATTCATATTTGCCTCATATTTTAGCAATATAGCATCATTCACACAATCATATAAAGGCTAGTTAGATGAATTTTTCCATTGATATTGGAGATTCAAATCTTAATGTAATCATTATTGTAATGATCGATTAACTTAATAATATCACTACCTACTTTATATGGCTATTATTACATAATTGAATGAACACTATTTGGAAAGGTTATTATGCTTAAGAATGATTCTTTAATAACCTTACTAGAGGGTTCAACTTGGTGAATTAATCTTCTGTTTAATTCTAAGCCTACTTGCATTGTCAAGACACATAATATTTAAATATTAAAAATGCTTCTCTTCACTTTATTCTAATTTTATTTTTTCATTATTTATAAAAACATAATAATATACACAAATAAAAGGAATCTTTGATCCTGTGCTGAGATGTTTATATTTCCACAATAAGAAATGACATAAGTGGCCACATGCTTATGTTTTTTTTTTAAATTAAATTTGTGAAATTTCATATTGCTCTCTACAACTACCACTACGTCAGAATTCGTATTTAATGACAGTCATTTAATAGCATTTCTTAATACAACATTGTTAAATATAAGACATAATATATATAAACATTGTTCAATAAATTATATAAATGGAATTAGATTCAAGTAGAGACTTAAAAAAAGAGTGGTTGCATTGAATCACATGGCGGGGTTTCAAGATGCTAAAATGAAAATATATATAGTATTTTTGGAAGAGAGAGATTTAGGGTTATATATTATTATCTTGATAGGTAGGGTTAGATACTATTATCCTTTTAATATGATGCAATCACATAACCTTGCCGGGGAACATATATAGTGGCAATCACTTAAAAAAGCATTACATGCATCATTATTTCTTCAGTAAAACTTAAACCCATCAACATCTAACTTCTTCATAATATACTTTTTTTTTTTTTTTGGGAAAAATGAATTTTATTAAAATGAAAATGATAAGTTACAAGAAAAAGTAAAAAAAGGAGTAGTGAACTAATTACAGGACAATGTTAAGACAAACTAGAAGAATATTAATTCAGTCGGAATATAGAATAGATTTCATCCCCTTTGAGAGTGCTTAACATTATTGAATACTAAATCATTCCTAGATAGTCAGATTGCTCAAATAATAGCTAACCAACTGACACTTTAAACTTTCCAACATTTCCTGTTCTTTGTCATGCCTAAGTGATTTGTGAAGTGATGAATGGAAGCAAGAGGCAGCGCAACATTAATTAATATCCAACTATTTGTATATAAATTGTCAGACTGAATATATGAATTCCGAGACTATATATAACTTCTTCATAATATATTTCTTCATTACTTGACAATAAAGAAAAAACTATGTCTAAAAAGTTTAAAGATTTATTCCTAATAATTACTACTCCATTCATCTTATTTTACTTGTCAATAGTGTAACACACAAATTGAGATCATAATTAATTATGTTGACTATCAATGTAAAAATAATATATTTTTATTAATTATTTCTTATAATTCACATTCACTATTATCACACTTTGTCTAATGCAATTAGGGGAACTAAAATAAAAAATAGTTAATACACATCCATTTCCTAAAGCATGAAAAAAAAACAAAAAATATTAAAAGTACAATTAAAATGGGATGAAGAGAATAGATAGTTAAAATTCATAAGCATTTAGCCATATCTTTATCTTTATATGAAAAGCATTGTTGATATATATTATAAGATCCATCATCCATGATATGTTTAAGCATGTTAATTTAGTGATTCGTTTAATTTGTAATGAGATTTAGACACCTAATACTTTATTGATATAAGCAATAACGTAGATCTTAACCCATAGGCTAGCAATGGAATGCCCTAGGGCTAAATTTTAGATTAAAATGTGAAATGGGTCCTTGAAATATTCATAATTAATCATTTTTGTCTCTCAAAATTTAGATCAACCAACTAAGTTTCTGAAAGATCAAAATAAACAATAAGTATGATCCTAATATTAATGTGACATTCACAAAGTCTATAGAAAAAAATATTGAGTATGACATTATATTCTTTGGTGGAAGAATATTTGACAAATTTTATGCCCACTTTCCATGTGTTGGCCAGTTGTCCTTCCATTGGTTCCTTGTGAAGGAATATCTATCTTCACCCAATCAAAAATACATAAAAAACAAAACAAAATCAATTCAATAAAGTCTACTACTCATCCTTGCCCCACTACATTAGAGTTGCAGTTTAACAACTCATATTTCAAAAGAAAATAATAGTGCTTCTGAATGTTACCTATGTAAGTGCAGTAGAATATGATATATTTTAACGAGCGTTGTTGTATGTAATATATACAATAACGCTTGTTAGAGCTCATCCTAGCATGCACTGTTGATTTGTATACATTAATATATGCATATACATTTATCATGTCAATTATGTTTCTATATATTCTCAACAACATAGACACACATTAATCCATTTCTCATATCCGTTCAATGACGCCAATTTATGATATATTCGCATATATTGGTTTCTATCTTTGACACTTGATATATGTAAATTTCGAGCAATACTAGTCACACCATTATTTTGCATTTTACTTTGATCATCTCGTTTTTTTATAAAATGTGAACCTGTTAATTAGTTAACCAGGGTAGGATAAGACATGAATACTAGGATAAGACTTGAACTTTTAATTCATTTCAAGTAATTCAATTGGAGTAACAACATTTTAAACAAGGACATACAATTCTATTAGGGTTTTCAGCATTCTCAATTGCAAACCTAACAAATGAATTCACTTCATCCTCATATTCTATATTCTTTCGTCAATCGATTAACGCTCATCCATTTTCGATAAATACTTTCATCCATTTCTCTAGAAAGGAATTGACAAAAAAATAATATAATTGAACATAAATGCATTATTAGGGAAAATCCTAACTCATATAATAAAGTTAGAGGAACTCTAACTAAATACAAGCAAAATTAGTGAATTATTGAACTTTCAATTCGGGCATTAAAGAAAACTCATGTAATAAGCTGAAATCTAACTCAATACAAGCAAATATTTACAAATAAAACTCACTTTCAATTCGGTGTTGAATGAGTGAACTTTCAGTATTGAATAAGTGAATGATTTTTGGTGTTGAATGAGTGACTGGTTTTGAGGTTTAATAATTTTTGGTGTTGAATGAGTGAATGATTTGGAGGTTGAAAGATATTTTCGTGTTGAATGATTTTGAGAATAAATGATTTTGTGATTTTGAGAATAAATGTTCTTGTGATTTTGAGAGTAAATGAGTTTTGGGATTGCTGAATGTGTCCAATTAAAGATACAATGTAAAAACTATTCATTTTGTCAATTAATTATTTTGTTTTTAATTACATTATGACATTCGAAAATAATGAAAATTAATTAAATATATAAAATAATTAAATAATTGTATTTTTCATTCAAATAATACAAAACATACAAGGTAAGAATTGATAAGAAAGGAAATAACGACCATTAATTAAAATTTGGTTATGTTATGTGTGCACATGCTTAATTGTTTAGAATTATTGCACTTCTAGAACACAAGCATACAACACAACACTAACACCAACACCAAAACACAGAAAATGTATTGAACAAATAGAACAAGGCAACAACAAAAGACATACGCAAACACCAAAAAAACATTGAACAAAACAGTTAAGTGATATTCAAAACATAACTGAATTTCAAAACATATATATATATATATATATATATATATATATGAACATTACTTGAACATTACATTGTAATGTTGATTACATACACCAAAACATTACATTAAACATTAACATTACATAGAATGTATTCCCTTAGCTATAATTTATACATTTGCTACAATCTATACCTTATTAGGGATATAACATTTGGATCCAAATATCTTACACGACTTGGCGAACCACAACATATATAGATCCAAATGGAAAGAGAATGGCTACCGCCGTCCTTGGCATATGTGCAACCCACATCACGAAGCAACCAAACAAAGAATGTGTATTTGCGTAATGATAGCAAAAGAACTTTGGAGAATGAAGATACGCATAAATGAGAGGATGTCGTTTGGGCCAAGTACTCCAATTAATTTTCTGATATTTAAACATTGTATCCAATCAACAACACATATTTAAGAAAGTGTTGTTGATATGTCATATTCAACAACGCTCACTCAAGAGAGTAGTGTTTATATGACATCTTCAACAATGCTCACTCAAGAGAACGTTGTTGATATGACATCTTCAACATCGCTCCTTTAAACAACTTTTGATGCTTAAATCTCGTATTCTATCAACAACGTTCATTTAAGAAAGTGTTGTTACTAGGTCATATTCAACTACGCACTCTAAATCTTGCGTTGTTGAATAGATGTAAATTAACGGTGTTCGCTTAAAAGTGCGCTGTTAAACAACACTTATTCAAGCCAATGCTAATTCAACGTGCTCATTCATGTCTTCGTTGTTGAAGTTATATTCGCGTATTTAATGTCATCTTTAATGAGCAATGTTGACTATCTACCGCCTCATTTTTAACAGCGTTGTTTTAGCAAGTACAGTTAAATGATCGTCGTTAATTGCGACATTTGGAGTAGTGTAATGAAATGTAGAGTATACCAACATACACTTTTATCCATTACTTTAAAAAAAATTATATTGTTTTACCGTTTGATAATGTAATTGTATAGAAGTTTTTAAACATTATCATTTATTCTATATCATCATAGATATGTGTGTGTGAGATAAAGTAAGTTTTTTATTAATTGCATTAGCTTTTTTGAAGTAATGAATTGGTTTTCTTTATCCTAAATCATTTTGATATTTTTCGTTTAGTTGTAAGACAAATATGTTGATTGATTTTTATGGTTAAGTTAGGCAAACACATCACAAGTTTGGGATCCAAAACTATTAGGAACTATCTCATTTTTTTCATATGGATATCTCTCCTTTGCCTTAGATATTTTTTTATTTCCAATATATTAAAAAAAAAATCATTTGCTTTATTTTACATCTTGAGAGATAGTATTCTCTAGTTATTATTCTCTTTCTTCCATATTATTTGTTTCTTTGAAGAAAAAATATTTTTATTTACTTGTCTGTTTATGAGTTCAGATAATTAATTATTAATACTAATTAATTTTTCAATTTTCCCTTTTAGCATTGATAGTTATATTGGTAATAGTAAATTGATGGAGTAATTAAGAAACGCCTCTTCTGGTTGAAATAAAAATAAAATTGATTTATCCTTAAACGATAAATAAAAAACTCAAGATTCTTTTTTGGAGACATGGCATAACCAAGTTACTCAAATTTCAATAATATATTATTCTGATAATGTATTAAGCATTTGATGAATGGAATCAAGGGAACAATTCATCACTTACTTTTAATGCTTGATGCCACTTAGCTCTCACCTACAAACATGTGAACATGAGTGTATGAGATATAGGGTTAAGAATATTATGGCTGATTCTATACCTTATAATATATTTTCCCCTTTCAAATAAGATGGATCCAAGACTTTGAGATTAAAGATAAAATATTTAGATGAAATATCATAGTCAAATTGGGGAAATTGTAATTGGTTTATATTTAACTAGGAACAATAATAATACTTTAAATATTTGAGGTTATTAGTTATGGATTTTAACAATGCTATAATCTAAATAGTTTAATTTATTCATAATATATTAATTACTTAATGTAATGTACAACATTAAATATTAACTATTTGCATGGGTAATAAATCATGAAAGTAATTTATTCATTTGCATGGCAGTGCTATAATTGTTTTTAAAGTGTATCTTTTTAGTTGGGATGATAGAGGGAGAAGAAGTAATTTTTTATTTATTGTTTATTTTTTTAAAAGTGATGTTACTAAACTAATTTTATTAGTATTTTTATCTCTTCAAAGCAAAAATGATATTTTTGACAAAATTTTATGATACACAATACTAACATATGTACCCAACTAAAAAGATATATATATATATATAATTATAATTATAAGACTTTTGAATTACCCATTATTTACTAATGAAAAACTAATTAAAGCAATAATGCTTGAATTTTCAACACTATCTCTTGTAGATCTAGTAGCCCTAATCTCATAGCTTAGGAAAATGAGAGTTTTTTAGGTTTGTTTTTTCAGATGGTGGAACTATACATTGAATACAGCAAGTGGAAAAGATATTGAAGACAATTATTTAAAGGGAATACATCTAGTTACTCTAAGAGTAAGTAGAAAAAATCTACTCCACATTATAGTCATTTATTTTTGGAAAATCCAATGGTTTGAATTAGTGAGAAAAATAGATAATTAAGATTGTGGAGTAGGTTTTTTCCACTTACTCCCGAGTAGACCTCTCCCTTATTTAAAATTGAGTTTTATTAACAAATCCTTCCTAATTTTTTAGTAGTGTTTTTAGTGGCATGGAATTTTTTTAAAATCAACTAGTGGCATGGCCTTTGATAGTGAACATGTGAAGAGCTATAGTGGGGTACAGTGGACTTAAGTGCTTATTGTTGACATCCCACATATATATAAGCCTTAATATTTTTATATATATTTCCAATATCTACAATACTTTATACTTTATTTAATTTTTCCAATATATTTTTTTAGTTTATGATGTCACTATTTGTTTATAGATCTAGTTAATAATTGTTCATTGCATTTTTTTAACAAAAGAAATATCATCAAAGGAGTATAATAGGTATCTCAATCCATACACAAGAAAATAACATAGAGTAATGCTTAAAACGTTCTTTTTTTATGCATGTTGTTTAATGAGGAAAGAAAATTCAATAGTGTTTATAAAATGCCTATAGCTACCTCTATATGTTTAAAATATAAATCATGTGCATGAAATGAAAAAAGGGTAGTAGTTAGTGTGGAAAACAAGGGTCACGCCACCATACTTTTAAGCAAATATTTTAAGTAAATTAAAAGATTAACAAATCAAATTCTCCCATGATACTTTTGAAGAAATAGTGTTCAAGTAAAACAACAACGATTTCATGTCCCTAAAAATTTATGTCCTCATGTCCCTAGCCAATTATATTCCACAAATTAGTAAAAATACACTATTTTTTGTTCTTATAAAAAAAATCTTAACTATTTGATATTTTTTATTAGATTGGTACACAATGAGACACCAAATATTGAGATAGATGATCTCCATTCCAAGTAAAAAACAAATCAAAATCTCCAATGTTCTTCCTTTCAAGTATATTTAATTCCTTCACCCCTAAGCTAAGAGCCTAAATGCTATAGAATTGGATATTAAAGCTTTATGGTATATATTTTGTCCACGTATTTTTTTCCCTTTTTCCTTTAGAAAAAGTTGAATAATGGAGGATGAGAAGGAATTGTTGGACTTTAAAAAAAATCAATGAGAGAAAGAGTGGAGAAATGAAAAAGTTAATAAAGGAAACAAATTAAAGGGGAAAGAGTGACACCTATGAAGGAACATTGCTTTTGGATATGTTTTGAAAGTGTGGGCAACTATTATTATTCATCAATGTATGGTTCATACATTAAGATTTCATTCAAAATTTGTAGTGCTACATCTTTGAGTATTTTTAGTGAATGAGACATATGATGTATATGCAATTGTCACATAGTTAGATAAATAATAAATAATGAAATTATATTATTCCAATTTTTTGATGTGCTACTATAACTCTTCTCCATCACCACTCACTCTCTATGCTTGGCTACCATCCACTTAGTAAATTTGTGGTAAAGAATTATCATTTTATAAACTTTAATATATAAACATTATGAGCTTAGAATTCCCACTCGCTATATCATTAACATGATGGTGTTTGAAGTTGGAAAGTATTAAGAAATGGAGTTTAGAACTTTAGATTCAAAGCATTCTCACAAAAGGGTTTTCACTTGTTCAACTCATGTTTATGAGCATGTTTATAGAAGTGTTATATCCCGAAATGTGCGTTGTTGATTTACATATCTAACGTACGTGGTGACTATAGACTTAGGAGAATAAATGATCACTAATTAAAAATGTGTAGAAATATATTACATTAGTTAATATCCGATTTGGTCCTTATAAACTTTCGTGCATACCATTTTGATCCCAAAAAAGTAACATTCAAACTAGTATTCAAAGATTGCAAATATAACTCAAAGTACTTTCTACCATATGTCATAAAAAATAATAAAAATTACTAAATTGGTTCACATTTGATATTATTAAAGAACTATTTTGAGCCTTTCAATCTTTCAGTGACTAAATTGGTACACAAAAATTTTAAGTTTTCTTGTTATTGTTATCATTGTGATCAAGTTATTGTTGATTTGTGTGTTAAGTAATAATTACAGTTTTTTGTAACATTTCTTGGGTCAAGAGTTGGGAGCATCAAAGACTGAAAACACAAAGGCCAACCATATGAAGTGGCCCAAAATCCATTGTACTTCAGTTTCCACTAAGGGCACTTTTGTTTAATAAACCAGACTTGGGCTTTTCTCTATTTTAATTTTATGTTTTTTCATATGAAGTTTTAGTTCCTAGAACTTTTTTATTGACCAATATTGGTACTTAAATATTACCCCAAAAAAATGGTTATAGTATTTGTTGTAATTTTGAGTGATGATGAGTATTATAATTGACTACATTAATGGTTTTTGGAACATGTTAGAATTATTGTCATATTGGACTCATAGACACGTATATAGGAGGATGTGTCAATGCTTCATAAATGTTATTTACTCCATTTACATTTAATATCAGCAACATTCCTGTTTTTTTTAATCCACGCAAAAAGAATTTTATTAATAAGGTATAAAGAACTAAAAAGTTACACATGAACCACACAAAAAAAAATGAAGTTTTTAAAGAATACAACATCTACCATTTATTTATATTACTTTTTTAATGAGTAAATAATGATTAAAATGAATGGTAGATAATTTAAAAAATGGTAAAAGAAACTCATAATTATATGGCAATTGCCTCATACCAGATTCTGAAACGTTTATTATGACTAAGATTTAGTTTAATTAACAATATTGTGTGGAAGAGAAATGAAAATAATTTGGTATGTCAAATATAGTACGTTACAACTAAGAATTGTCACTAATATGTAACTCCTTCTATGTTTAGTGTTTATTTTTTGTGGAAGCTTCCCTCACATAAAAAAATCATTTATCATCCTTGTAAATTCTTCCCAAAATGCTACACTACACCTTCTTAATTAGTTAAACATTAAGTTTGATTGTTCATAACTCCAAACAACATTTCTTATTTTCTTCGTCTTATTTATCATCAATAAGCGTTTTTGCTATTCAAAAATCATTTTTAAAATGATAGGAGTCATGAATGAATGAGAAAGAAAAACTAGAAGTTTAAAGAAGAAGAAGAAAGAATGAGAAAGAATGAATTGAATTGAATAACATTTCTCATTGTTGAAAATAAATTGAATTGAGTTGATTACAAAGATTAAGGGAAACACTCTTTATATACTATATTGCATAACTAACTCTACAACTAATCAGTTAATCGATTAACTATTCTGTTAATCGATTAACGCATACATGCATATTTACCCAAATAATCGATTAACCGTAGTGTTAATCATTTATATACAAAACAGAATACACAAGTATTTTAACATCCCCACAAGCTGAAATGTATCAAGCATTCCAAACTTGAAATAATTGTGCATGCTACTACCATTTTAACAAAAATATCACTATAATAACAAATAACAAATGAAATGAGAGATTTTATAAAACAAAAGTTTTTGGAACGTAAGAAAACATTAAATAGTGTGTGTTTGATATGAAATTTCCACTAGGAAAGGCAACATGCTACATGAATAAAGCCAAGTCCTCTTAGTTGGTGTAGGTATGTGTCATGCAAATATTGGTATGTATGAGATTGAGTGGTGAAAGAATCTTATATCATGTTAGTTGAAATTTAAATACTTGTTATATAAATACAACGTATCAAAAAATGTGTTAGAAATGTTCATATGTACCCATAAGTAATAAGTAATCATGCTTCTAGAAGTAAACAAATACATTAGGTATAATGTGTACCGTTTGATATTAATTTACAATTTTTTAAATTTAACAGCTAAGATTTTTCAAGATATTACATTTTTTATAATTAGTAGCATCTCACAACTAAAATTAAATAAGTAATATTACGAAGATTAAAATATAACTCTTTTTCTAGTTTTAAACTGTTGGGAATAAGTCTTACATCGTCTACCTTGTTATATTGGGAATGATTTAAATATCTTTTGTGCTACTTTTCTCATAGCCAATTAGTTTTGAGATGAAACTTTAACATGATATTAGAGCTAGAACACATCTTCTTTCTAGTTGTCATAGACTAAAAGATGTCATTTAGTTATAGGTCATATGTGATCTTTCGCCTGGTCCGACAAACTTATGTGGAGAGGGCATATTGGGAAGTAAGTCTCACATCGCCTACCTCATTGTCCCAGAAATTGTTTAAATACATGTTGGGATACTCATCTTATAGCTAATTGATTTTGAGATGAACCTTAACATAAATCATGCCTTGCAGTTAGAGCTTAACTATTGATTATCGTTCGAGTCGTTTAAGGGAAAGGGTTTCCTTCAACCCTGAAAAGTAAAAATACACTGCCTCACATTTCAAATTTTCAATTCTTCACAAATTCTTCAACTTCAATGATTGATATTTGTGTCATTTATTTGTATTTTGCGTTTGTTAATTGATAATTTTGGAGTTATATATGTTTTGCACTTTAAACTTTGATTTTATTAAAGAATTAATGTTGTTTGTTTGTGTGAATTTGGAGTAGATTATGAATATGAATTATAAATCTGAATATCTATTTATTTGAATTTTTTTGTTATAGGTTTATATATATATATATAAGCAGATATGTCCGGTTTAACCGGCATACAGTTTAATTACTGAATCACTGTACCACTATACTAGTACATTGGCCGGTTTGATAATCGGTATGGTTTTAATAACATTAGTTAAAAGACAAATATGAAAATAACTATAAAAAATGCTAGTATAAATAATCACATGTTATACATTTCTACATTTATATCCCTGATTTAGGAATAACATAAAGAACTTTAACTCGACTATTCTACAAATACAGGGTCCAAATTTATATATGTTTCCACCGATCACATGGTTAGATTTCAGACCAAATATCAATATGAAATAAATGTGAGAGTCGTAATAATATGTCACATGGTTCATATACACTTAGCTTATAGATTCCAAATTAATCTAATTTGTATTTTTGTGTAATGTACTTTATTGGCAAATCTTGAACCAAATTTATTAATCATTTTGTCTACCATCTTTATATCTATCTAGAATTCTAAATCGACCCTAATAGTAACTCCACAATGCACCTTCTAGAATTCTAAAAACATGCATGACCCATTGAAATTAATGTTCCATCTTTATGGACCTTTAATTCCAATTATTGTTATTATTATAAATATATAGAGGAATAGAAGAGTGACACTTTGCATCATGATTTCCCATCTATGAACAATGAAAGAAACTGTCAAAACAAAAGAATCAATCTCCAATGTGATCACAACATATATAGCCCCCAAATTCTAGCAATTGCTTAATCAAGAATTTGTTAAAAATATTTGGAAATAAGTCTCACATTGTCTACCTTATTGTTTCGGAAATAGTTTAAATACTTGTTGAGCTACTCTTCTTATTGCAATTGGTTTTGGTATGGAACATTAACATGGTATCAGAACTCAACTTCTTTACGGTTGTCATGAGCCAAAAGTTGCCTTTTAGTTATGAGTCAAAAGTAACCCTTTGATGATGCTCTTCGCATCTTCGCATGCTCTAGAAAAACAAATTGGAGAAGATAAATTGATCAACGATCAATGATTAGATTTACAAGCTCTAGGGGGAAAATTGAAGAAGGTGAATTGATCAACGATCAATGATGAGTTTTGCAAGCTCTGAGAAGATGAAGACAACAACGCTAGTTATCCATGACATAAGGTATCTCCAAGCTTAACCATTATGGACAAAAACAGATTAAATGATGGTCGCATAATATGAAATTGAAATTGAATGATGGTCGCATAAATTGAAATTGAATGATGGTCGCATAATATGCAACACTGAACAACAAAGACCAAATTTGATTATTGGTCGTCAATAAAGAAGAACTAGCACAACCATATAGAAACCATGACCATTATGTGGTAATTGGGATGACATAAAGAACATCAAAATGAACCTTGATCAACATAAGAATACAAGCACAAACAACAACTAGATCATGATAGATCTGAACCACACCAATAGTTCTATATTAAACACTCCCCTCAAGAAGAAGCATATACATATGCACTCAATTTGGAAGGAAGATAAAATAGTAATTAAAACGACAATTCTTAAAAGTGTGATGACAACATCAACAGAAATAATCAACTTGCAAAGAAGGCGACAACCAAAAAACTAACCAAGGAACACGATCCTAGGCTTCACTCAAGGCGTACATCATGACTCTAATACCATGTTGAAATTATAGATTTGTGTTATAGAAGGAGAAAATGTAATGCTCAACATAGTAAATTGTATTGATAATATTGTGAATGATGATGTGATTATGTTTTATACAAAAGACATAACATTAACTTCCATTTATGCTAATGTTAGACTCCTAATTAAATAAGAAAACAAATCATAAAATAATATAATATCAATGCTAAGAAATTTTATAAAATACTCTAACAAATCTAAATTATAGTAATGATATAGTCTCTAGATATTTAAATATCTTATAGATATTATCTATAAGATAATTTTATATATTCTTATAGCCTATACCCTATAGCATCCCACTTTGGTGAAAATGGAAATGTTCTTTGCATTAATGAGAGGCCCTTTAGAATAAATTACACCTTCTCCATTAATTTATTTCACTTTCATTGATGAACTTAATTTCTCAAGTAAGTGCATTATATATGATTAGTAATTTCCACTCTTTTATTATTGCTTCTCCATACACTTAACTCTTTCCACAAACTCATTTACTTCTGCATATAACTTCAACTCTACCTAATATTGCTCAGTGAAGAAATTGAGGTAAGATAGTGTGATAACTTCCAGCAGCAAAGGTTACCCAAAAGGTGTGCTCAATTTTCTTTGACCTTGCATTATCACTTTTATGCCTAGTTTTTACTTCCATGTCTGTTTACATTAATGCTAATATATTCCAAAAGTTTAAATTTTAATCTAGATTATTAGGCTCTTCTTGAATATCATTACCTTTATAATGACCTAAGCATCGGCAAATGTTAGTATGTTAGTATTTTGTGGTGGGTAGGATGTTAGTAGTGTTATCTTTAATTTTTATTTGTATAATCAATATCCCTCACAAATCAGAACCATCTCTAGTATTCGAGAGAGTCATATGAAAAAATAAAGAAAAAGTTACATGCAATAACACTTGTATCCATTTATTTATAGTAAGAAGATATTTTTATCCTTAAAACTAAGAGGAAAAAAAACATTCTCCTTTTCAGTATCGAGGAGGCTCGTGACTCTCCCCTCAGATATGGTTAAAGAAGCTAAAAATATCTTTTAGGTTGTGTCTTTTCTCTCTCAAGGAGTGTCGTTTCCAAGGCTTGAACATTTGACCTTTGGATAATAGAATACATCAGTATTAGTGAGACCTTATACCATTAAAATAATGTCTGGTTCATTTTAACTTATATTTGTAGTTATGTTTTAAATTTTGGTTATTGTCATTCAATAGAAAATTCAACTTTTAATTATTTAATCAATAACATTAAACCTTAGTTAAAATTTTATTTCTTTATTAGTATTGATTACCATTTACAACAATAATGTTATTTGTGTTACAATTTTGATTTTTTTTAAGAAAGAGGAAATAACGAGCAGGTAAAATGTGGGGCCCTCTTTTCCCAAAGAGAAAATTGAGATGTTATATAACATTATTATTGTATTACTCAAAGTTATTTGTTTTATAGTACCTTACGACTGAGACAATAAAGTCCCACATTTCTAAGGAACTTTATCACTGAAACAAATAGTTTCTCACGATATTCTTCATTTACTTATATCAAATAACCACTATGTATGTAACACCCTTATATATAATCGTTATCATTATTGTTTTTACTCATACTATTGAATTATATATATATATATTGAAATAATAGGATATTTTATTAATAAATTGACCTAAAATCTTTTCAACCATAAGAAAATGACATGTATTATTTCATGTAAATGGTGATATAATTACTCTCAAACATATTAATTGTCATGCATTTAGTCTTTTCTTTTAATTTTTACCCTTGTAAGGTTTTATTTCAGTTTCTCCTTAACTAATTTGCAGAGTTCTTAACTTATTAGCATCTTTTATGAGCATCATAGAAATATTGGATTATAGTTTTATTTTATCAATATTTCCCATTTGGGGAGACTATTTTTCCTTCAACCAGAGTGTTATTGATTATATGTTGAAGATTGTTTGTAATATAATTTATTTCAAAACAAATAATTAATAAGAGAGGGATAAAATAGTAATATAAAGCAATTATATTGTTGTTTAAGCTTGAGTTATAGAGCATTTGTTTTCTTGGTCTGGTTTGTGGCTTCGGATTATATATATATATATTTGTCTTTGGTAGTGCTTGTTTTCTCTCTTTTTTTGGGTTGTTGAACTTTTTGTTTTTTTTTAATTTTGATATTTAGTTGTGTGTTAAAAATATTAAGTAGGATGTTTGAGAATATGAAAAAATAATATTGAAATAGACAAAAATCACTATAATAATATCTACATTTTAAAAGTAATTAATTATTATATATCTCTTGTTTGAGAACTACCTTCAAAGAGTAAATTCACTTATACTCTTCAATGTTGAAATTAAAGTTCAAACTCCATTGTCAACATGGAAACCTTGGAGGTAAACTATAATTAGCTCTATAAGAGCTATTAAATTTTTAAAGCATGCCTTGATCCAATGACTCTTAGAGACCCAATATACTTAAACTTATTTTTGGAGAGGAAAAAAACTAATCCCAAAGTACAATTCTTCTCTCTTTTAAAAAATCTCAAATTCTTTTAAAATAATTATTTTCGATAACTAATTAGGTCTATTTGATGACTAAGAAAAGATAATGATAAGAGCACCATATAAGATATGTTCTTATTTGATCCAATAACGCATCGTTTTCATACGATAACAATGACATTGATCTGATAGTAAAAAACGGTATTTTCATATATATCATACTCATTTCTACAATATTTCTCTCTTCATCTTCTTTATCTTCTTTCTCTTTAAAACCAAATGAATATTAAATGAACAAATATAATAGGTCAACAAGATAATCATATTGAATTATAAGAGAATAAAACATATTTTGTTTTGTGTCTCTTATTTTGTCCAACAAATGAACTTTTAAAATATTGGAAGGTGTTAAACCAAAAATCATTTAAATAATTGAACACACCTATTAGAATGATTAAACAATATAACTTAAGAAACTATATTTTTTTATCTACTTACTCTATAAATATAGATATAAGAATACTCGTTATAATAAAAAAATATTAAATCATACTTTTTTTATAAAACATTTAAACCTTCACTAATCTTTCATCATAAAGTTTACATTTATTATTTCCTTATTCAATTTTATGACTATCACACGTCTTTCCTATAAATATATCACCTATTTCTTTCCTATAAATATATCACTTCTTTCCTGTATTGTAATAGTCTTAGTTACTTCTTTCCTATGTATATATAAGATATATCTCATTTTAATATTTATGTATTATTAGTATAAATTAAAATATGTATCATTAATTAATTATATTAATTATTTTTATTTAAGAATAAAGTACAAAAAATGTGTTTCACATGAAATAGTGTATATATATCAAGAACTATTTCTTTTTTTGGATAAGTGGCTCCCACACAATAAGTGTCACTCCCATAAATGAATATTTGACATTTTTTTGATCCTTATAAAGATTTAGTTAAACTTTACAACAATAGATAAATAATTTGTTAGTTATATATAATAAATAGATTTGAAATAGCTTCATTTCTCATTTTAATATATAATCTACCTTAACACCTCACTAGTGAATATGATTTTTTTGTAAATTTCCCATGCGTAACAACATATGAGAGATAAAAACATATACGAAACTATGGTTTTTATTATATTTTATAGAATGATATATATATGATTCTCTATCTGTGGTTATGCTTTGAGTAGAAATAGTGTTAGGTGGGACTCGTCTAGTAGTAGTTGTAAGTGATAAGTATTTATCAACGTATATGGATATCTAATAATTCTGAATAATTACTTCAATTAAAAAGTTAAATAAATAACATTTGATCCTATTACTTTTATTATTTCAATACTTATAAAATTAAAATTTGATATGCTCATATGGTTGGACAACTCATCATGTATCATAAAATTGAATCCACTGTATTCTTTTAGTCGATAAAAAGTAATTTTATTAGAAGGAAAACAAGTACAAGAAAGAGAAAAAAGAAACTAAAAAACTAATTACAAGATAATGTTGAAACAAACTATAGTATTAGTTATCCAGTCAAAGTAGATGATATAGTCTATTACCCTCTAACTTTTGATCTAAAGTCACGATTTCACTTTTGTTGGATCCAAAATTTGGTGGAGAGATGACTTTACATCAATGAAGATTATTTCATTCCTAGATAAACAGATTGCTCAAACAGTAGCTAACTAGACGACGCTCCAAACTTTCCAACATTTCTTGTCTTTCAGCATGCTTATGTGATTTGAAAAGTGACGAATTGGAACAAGAGTCAAAGCGACACTAATATTCAAAAGTAGGTGAGATTGCATAAAGGTGATGAGTGGATTATGGGTGCTCTTGTATAAGGCGCATAATATTCTTATAAAAAAATTATACAATCGTTATATCATACATCATTCATGTGAATCACTTACATTTTAAAGTAAATGATTGTAAGTATAAATAGTGGATGATATATTGATATTGTAAAAATTCATACACTATATTTTCCCCTCAAAAAGTAATATACATTGAGTTTAATATCTATGCAACAAATTTTTTTACACAATCAATATATCATTACTTTTTATTTCTATTACCTTTTCTTAATATATGAATTATGAATGATGATTAATAAGTAAAAAACACTCGATGTATAAATATTAAATCAATATATTTTATGTATAGATTGAATTTCTCACTTTTCTATGTTGAATGTATTATTATTCTTATTTTATTATATTAATTCAATTTTTATATATTTTATTTTATACAATTAGAATGTTTTTTTTTGTAATAAGTGTACTTTATGTTAAAAATGTATTTATTATAATTCAATTTAAGGTGAGATGAGTGATTAATATGCTAATGGTAGTTACTTAAGATTATATGGTTTTTTTTAGAAATTAAAAAATATAAGGGCAAAATAGGAAAATAGAAATTACACCATAGTGGTAGTTATTTCATGTTTTGACTTTATATATAGTATATAAAAGAGAAGAAAATAAATGTTGTGAGTAGAAATTTATTATACTTTGACTGCATTATACTACTTATATTTAAATATTATTAAATACAAGTAATACAATAAATAGTAAAGTATATGCTAAATACACACTATATCTATACTTCTATACTAATATAAAAGGAAAATACAAAATAACCATAATGATGGTGTAATTTTTGTTTCTTATTTTGCCATTACTAATCTATATGTAAACTGTAATTTTATGTAACTTTTACAGTTTTTTCATTTGAACATGACAGTTTTTCCACATGGATCAAGACAATATTTGAATACAAGAGTTTATCATTTTCATTTTTTAACATGCAAAATTGCAATTCATTCAATAGAAAAGCGAGTTGACAAACACATGAGTATCTGTCAATACAGAATGTCTCTCAACATACTAGTTATTATAAGTCTATTAGGAAATCTAAACGAATAAGTTTATATATGTACTATAAATATAAAATATAAAATATAAAAAAAGTAAAGAATTAAAGTTAAAGGATAATTCTTGAACTTTTAGTATAGAAAAAAAGAATTAAAAAATATAAAAAAGATGAGAAAAAAGTGTAGCAAGTTACCGTCTATAAAAGGTGGTCACGTTTTTCTCACTCTCTCTATTGCAGTTAGTAACAATGGTGAGTGCTGCTATTGCTCGTAACGCTGTTGGTGTTATCGGTTCGTACCTTTCTCTCTCACTACTCTTTCATCTCATTTTTTAGGTCTAATTTTTGTTTTTAGAGAAAATATATATATTATCACGCATACATATTACACTGAAATTAAAATTGTGAATGAGAAAAGATATTCGATGTGATTAATTTGATTTACTCTTGAATATAATAATGCAGGTAACGTGATCTCTTTCGGATTGTTTTTATCACCAGCGTAAGTTAAATTCTCTCTCTCCTTTTTTTTTAATTTTATAATTAATATTTCATTTGTTTATGTTTAGTAAATGTTCTATGATCTACAACTACTGATTGAATAGATTCTGCATTTTATAGATTAGCTTTTAAAGCAAAATCTGATTATTCGTAAAAAAATTATATATCGTATAATTCGCACGCTTCTTAATGGATAACACATTTTGATTATTTATGGATATATTGTCGAATTTATTAATGTATGTTTCTTTATTTACTCAGTTTTGACGTTGAATTGTTTATCGATTTACCTGAATGTTAACGAATATTCATTTATTTATGTGTATTTGGATTTGGTTTATGATGCATACACATGAATTAGTTAAAGGGAAGAGATCCACTTACTCCAAGAGTAAGTGGAAATCCACTTACTTTACATAATGACCATTCATTCTTGGGAAATCCAATGGTTTGAATTGGTGAGTACATCTAAGCCATTGAATTTTTCAAGATTTGATGGTTAAGGTGAGAGATAAATATTTGTTTTTTTTTATATTTTTAATGCTAAAATTGTCATTTCAATATTATAAAAGGATAAATATGTCTTAACATATCTATTTTCTTTTATTTTTTTATAGTATTTGTCTCTAAAGTTAAACTAGAAATTATGAGCATTAAATCAATTATTATTAAATATAGACACACAAATGATGAAATGATGATAATAAGTATGGGGACTTTGGGATACATGTCAATAATACCCACAAATGATTGGATTCTATTCTGGATATGTATTTTTGGATCAACATATAGTTGGGAATAAAGATTTTAAAAGATTCGAGAGTTTAGATAATAAGATATTCAGAGACCTGAATAAGCAGAGCCACAATTTCTAAATCTACAAATATTTAATATATAATAACATAGGTAAACATTCTCTGAATAATGAGGCTGGATAAGGTTATTGATCAATGAACACTATAATTACTATCTATTAACACTCCTCATCAATTATTGATAACTTTGTAAAATTTAAAAAAAAATATGACATATAAATTTTTAGTTTGTTGTTTTGGTTACTTGAATGAATTTCAGACCCACATTCTATGGAATTATAAAGAAGAAGAATGTGGAGGAGTTCAAGCCTGATCCATACTTAGCTACAGTGTTGAACTGTGCCTTCTGGGTGTTCTATGGTATGCCTTTTGTGCACCCAAATAGCCTTTTAGTTCTCACCATTAATGCTGTTGGACTTGGATTTGAGTTCGTCTACCTTACCATATTCTATATCTATGCCCCCACCAAAGGAAGGGTGCGTTTACTTCCTCTTTTGTTTCACTTTTCTAATATTTTATAGCCCTTCATTATGCATTACTTCATGTATTTTTGCTGATTTCATTATTTGAATACTACCCCATTATAATTTAAAATCCCTGATTCAGTTGCTTATAATGTAGGTAGTAGTGTTTGGTAAAAGACTAGAAAAAATGCCCTGGAAAATGATAATGGAAAAAATTTCGTGGACATCTATATGTGCAATATGTGGGTAGAAATTTTGGATTCCTACACTTTTAGGTGTGGAAATCTTTGCATATTTTTGGCATCACATTTTGAAGAAGTAATCAAAATCATGCTGATAACCTAATGGAATACCTTGTTGCCTAGAATGGATCCTTTAATATCCAACCCATTTTAATTAGTCATCTGTTCTACGGAAATCCAGTGGTTTGAATTATTGAGTAGATCTAAACCATTAAATTTTTAGAATTTGTGGCTAAAATGTAGAGTAAGTTTAAAAAACTTACTTTCAAAGTAAGTAGAACCTTTCTATTGAATTATAAACTCTATTTACTTTTTGTTAATGAAGGTAGTGTTTTTACATTCACTATTTTGGGAATGTGGCAAAAGATTAGGAAAAAATGTCCAAACAAATGAGAACCTAAAAATATTTGTAAATCTCTCATTTGAATTTTGAAGGAAGTAGAAAATTTGGATTTCTACATTTTTAGGTGGGGATGTTTTTTTTTCATTTTTTTAAGCATCAAGTTTTCAAACCAAGTTCTGCCTTATGTGTAAAGTGGTATGTCCTTTAATATTCCATCTAAGTCAAGCCATTACTTATTGAGTTATTGGTTACAAAATTTAATCATTTTGCTACATGCATTGCCCCTTTTACATTTTGTCATCTAAGGGATTAGTTCCTTACACATAGGCTGAGGGATACACTTTGTAGTACACAAAAAACTATTAGAAAAAGCATCCCATAAACTATTTGAATTGTTCTGTTTTTTATTTATTTAATTAGCTTTGATGTTCCTTAAACTAAGCTGCTTATTTAAATCTTAAAGGGATATTGCTCCAGTAGCATTATGTTAAGGTAGACTTTAATTCCAGTTTTGCTACTCATTCTCTCTTCTCAAATTTCAGAAAAAGATGCTGCTTTTTCTTCTCATTGAGGCTATTTTCTTTGCTGCCATTGTTCTTATAACAATGCTGGTATTGCATGGCACTTACAAAAGGTCCTTAGTGGTTGGAATTATCTGCATTGTCTTCAATGTTATGATGTATGCTTCTCCTCTTACAATCATGGTAAGTCTTTGATTTTTATCTCATACCTTACATTATAACATCATATATACATTTTTTATATCTATGAATTGAAATCTTCTATCTTATGAAATCATTTCACTCCAATTTCACTCACAGGCAAAGGTTATAAAAACTAAGAGTGTGAAGTATATGCCATTCTGGCTCTCTGTTGCAAACTTCCTTAATGGTTTGTGTTGGACATCATATGCTCTAATCCACCCTTTTGACATTTATGTTCTGGTAATTAATTACCTCAACTTTGGTCTTGTTCTATGTCAATAATTGTAATTGTAGTTCTTGAATGGGTTATTTTTTTTGTTTTTACATTGATGCAGATTAGTAACAGTCTAGGAGCATTATCTGGACTTGTTCAACTTACATTATATGCTTGTTACTGTGGCAACAAGGGACAAGACAAAGATGATGTTGAATCAAAGGAAAAGGAGGTTCAGCTTCCTACCTCAAAAGGAAATGATACAATTTTGAGAACACCTTAAAATGAAACCTTTCTTTCTTTTGGAATTCTTTACTACCCATTGTGATCTTATATTTCTATTTTCCTTTAAGCTTTAGGTAACAACACAAAGTTTATGTTTAAAATGGATACTATGGTATATCATGTGCAAAGATAGAATAGATCTTGATAAGAATGGAATGAAGCAAGACTACACCTAGCTTTAAACTCTGGCTTATTATTGTGAGGAGAGATCTATTTAAAGTCTGGCTTATCATTACCACGAGGAATCTATTTAAACTTACTCTATATCTTAATCATCAATTTTAGGAAAATTTAATGGTTTAAATCTAGTCACTAATTCAAACTATTGTATTTCCCTAAAATTGATGGCTAAGATAACTTACTAAGTGGATCCCCACCCTATTGTACTATTATTATTTATTAGTTATCAGTCATAAGCCATTTTTAAGGCTTGGCTACAACTTTTCTATAACTTAGCTTACCATGCAAATCTCTTTTAAAGCATGGGCCATCATATACAAACTTAAGTCAAAATTGTATGATTTTAAGACATTAAAGATCTAACTCAAAATTAAGTCAAAATTGTATGATTTCCAAAATGCCTCATGCCTCATATTCATTGGCCTCAAATTAGTACCATAACAAGGTAGTAGCAACGGTGAAGCAACAAATAAATAATCTCAAATCTTCAATCATTCATTGTATTCTCTACATGTTTCGTAAACCAAAGAATTCAATATCAATCAAATGATTAGTTGAAACCCTTGTACATAATCACAGTGCTTTTTAATAATTGACATTGTTAATTACAATTATACAGTAAATACCATTGTTTTCCATTTCTCCAAGAGGTGAATAAACAGTTGTATATTATAATCTGATTCTGGTCCTATGATGTTATTATATATTCAAATCATAATGAATAAAATCCTATCAAGATAAGGTACCAAAAGTCTTCTCATTGTGTGGTAGGGCATCAAACATGAATGGATGATGATGATAATATCCATATTCTCAATGAAAATGATTTCTCTAATATAATATAATATAATAAAACCTTATATTTTCCTTCAAACCCAATCATTATATGATATTGTTTAATGGATAAAGATCATGATGTCTCTAACATTTTTCCACCCAATAATATAATATTACATAATATTTTATTTTTGTTAATGAAATGACACATAAGAATGTATATTTTTTAATGGCATAGATGACATAGTACTATTGGGCAGAATAAGATTGTGGATACCAACTTGGGACATGTAATCCTCGTTCATTGTTTAATGTTTACGGAGAAAGAAGTATGTGAAAACATGAGTTTGGCTCCTCTCCATTACATGAGAGTCCAATGCATACCTAGGATTAAAACATGTGTCATAAATAAAATTTCAATGGCCCAGATTTTAACATATTTTAAATTATTATTTTTATAAAAAACATCTTCTCTCACATATCCTGGACTCTCCAGTACCGGAGAGGAATCCAATTCGTGAAAACATATCTGTGGAGACATATATATATATATAACTAATATATATATATATATATATATATATATATATATATATATATAGATAACTAATAAAATATTCGGCAACGTATCAAAATTTTAATTTTAATTAAAATATAATCATAATAGGTATAAATGTAAATGCATATGGTGATAAATGTATATAGTTTTTGTCATGTTTGTTTATGTTGTCTGTCTCTTTTTACTAGACACATGACATAGATTTTCTTCAATGGCAATGGCAATGGCAATTCCATTATCAGCTATTATCACTTCCCACCGTTACTGTGTTCCCTCATCATTTACATTCTTCAACTCAACTCCTCTCCTTTCAAATTTCAATCTTCGTTGTTCTTATCAATCACCCCAACATTCTCATTTTCATAACCATCATGTAACTCTCTTCAAATATTTCCTTTTTTATTTCATAACTTCACTTCAATTTCGTTCCTTTCATTAGCATCATAGGTTAATATGACAGATTTATCTTATACTATTCAATTATCCATCAATTTGGTACCTGGGAAAATTATACGGATGAAATTGACATTTTACATAATCTGTTTTCTTTATTTCACATCATTAAAGATTACTTTTTTTATTTTCAACAAGTTAGGATTTTGCACTTGAAAACATATTTGATTCAATGGGGTGTTTCCAAACCTATAGTTAAGAGCATTGTAAGCAAACTAATAGTGTACCATAGTGATGCGAATTGTGGTTGTTGCAGTGTGAATTATTTTGTAATTAAAAAATATTTTTGAATTCGATGTAACCTAGTGTAGCCACATCATTGTCATTCGGTGTCACACCATAATTACGGTGTGATGCAGTTGTGACGGTCACCGTAGCCATATCATTGTGGTCACATCACGTGCTGCAGTCGGCAGTTTGAATTACCTGAGTGTACTACTAATGACTTATTGAGCCCTTATGAGTACTATTAATCGCTTTCAAATTCAATTTACAATGGTATTTCACATCTAGGTTTAACTAGTCAAAACCAAATAGTTGCACATTGTATGCATTGCTAATTTGCCAAGTTGTTATAATCTATATGTACTTCTCTTATTTTATGTTCTGAATAGAAACTTGCATTGTCTTGTTATGTTTGAATTGTGACATGAGATTGCTGCAATGTATGATCATAGATAGCCCTAAAGCTTATTGTGTTTGTTACATTTTTTGGTGCAGAAAGGGAAATCATTTTCGTTGAAGCAATGTGCGATTTCTATAGCACTGGCAGTTGGGTTAATAACAGGAGTTCCAACTTTCGGGTCTCCTATCGATGCTCACGCAGCTAACCCTGTGTTGCCTGATCTGTCGGTGTTAATTTCAGGACCACCAATTAAGGACCCCGAGGCGTTGTTGAGGTATGCTCTTCCTATCGACAATAAGGCAATTCGGGAAGTACAAAAGCCACTTGAAGATATCACTGATAGTCTCAAGATTGCTGGAGTCAAAGCACTTGACTCTGTAGAAAGAGTAAGATACATAAGCCTCTATTCTTTTATTTTGTAGATTGTGTATGAATTTTCTGTTCATGTTTGGTTTTCCATTAAAGGATTGAAACTGAGTTATTTGACATGGAATGTAGAATGTGAGACAAGCGTCTCGAACTCTCGAGCAAGGGAAGACTTTAATTGTATCAGGTTTAGCTGAATCGAAGAAAGAACATGGAGTTGAACTGCTTAATAAGCTGGAAGCTGGTATAGAAGAGCTTGAACTGATAGTACAAGACGGGAATCGAGATGCGGTTGCATCGAAACAGAAGGAGCTTCTTCAATATGTTGGAGGGTGAGTCTCTCAACTTACACTAACCACATAAAGATCCTTCCTTCAATTCATGTGCTCAGAGTATGTATGCATGTCATTATATGTTTTCACTGCGTCGAGATGAATTTTAGTATAAGTGTTTATTCTATCTTAGTGGCCTTAGCATCTTTGGAGGACAAATATGATGTTTGACTCTGATTTTCATTAATGAAAAAAAGTGCTTTTATCAATAAAAAGGCCTAACTTGCCTTGCTCCCTGGATCACCGGTCTAATCATCCAGGCTGGACTGGGTTTTATAACAAATGGCTAAAAAAAAGGCGGCCTAGTGCATGAGACTTCCACCTAGTGGGGTCTGGGGAAGGCATATGTACGCAGCTTTAGCATCGCAAGCAAAGAGACTGTTTCCGGTTTATAACAAGTGGCTATGGAGGGAAATTGCCATGATTTCGGATATCAACAAAAACCGTGTCTTCTATCTCACAAATAAAAGTTGAGGAGGACTTGGAAAATTAATGTTTTTGAGAAAGACTTTTCTCATATAGAACCTTTCATTGACTGCAGCTGAGATGTTCCTGGGGCATTGCATTTCTGCAGTGTTGAAGAAGACATGGTTGATGGATTCCCATATGAAGTGCCCGAGGAATACCGAAATATGCCATTATTGAAGGGCAGAGCAGGAGTGGATATGAAGGTCAAAATTAAAGACAATCCTAACATAGAGGAATGTGTTTTCCACATAGTTCTTGATGGTTATAATGCACCTGTAACTGCTGGAAATTTTGTTGACTTGGTAGAAAGGCACTTCTACGACGGCATGGAAATCCAAAGAGGTAATAAATCGGATATTTTTCATACTCGCACTTTATCTTTTAATTTCATTTTTAGTTATAGATGGTTTGGTATAGAAGATAGATAATAGATACTAGGTACAATGGTTTTGCTCATTGCACAAACCCACAAATGCAGGCAATGAAATGAAAAGATTGTATTATGTATTACTTTATACTATTACCAATGAATGTCACTAAAATTAACAATATTTTATCAGTATGAAATGGCTGCTGCATTATTCTTTACTATCACTAAGAATCCAAGAGATAGTCTTCAAATTTCTTCATTTTTTTTTTCAGCTGACGGGTTTGTTGTTCAAACTGGTGACCCTGAAGGTCCTGCTGAGGGTTTTATCGATCCAAGTACCGAGAAAACAAGGACAATACCGTTAGAACTTATGGTGGAAGGAGAAAAGGCACCTGTTTATGGAGCAACACTAGAGGTAAGTGCCAATTGTTTTCCACTCTAGGTACATGTTATGTTTATATATTTTCTTTTGTTTAATGTGTTAGACTTATGCTGTCGCGACCCGATTTTCGGCTATGCGAGTGTTAACAACTGTGATGTATGGTTTATTTAATTACTTTCTGTTAGGCAATTGCAAAACAGACAAGATCAAACAAAGGTGTTTCCTATAACTGATATGGGATAACAAAGTGAAAAATAAGTTTTTCTAAACCCCCTTCATCATAAAGTGGTTTTTTTATGAGGATTTGGTTTATGCTTTATGTACACATCATTGGTTTTTTATGAGGATTTGGTTTACTTATTTTACATCTATTTCATACCTATTAAGTTCTGCACCATAAATTTCAGTGTATGATCAGAAGAAATAAGCATCACTTACTATTATTAATTTCTTGTATGGAGTTTCACTTTGAATTGTGGCCTTCTTTCAAACCTTTTTTCCTCATATCTTATAAAGGTTAAAATCTCATTGTTGTTGGCAATAACATATTTTGGGCAGGAACTTGGTCTATACAAGGCTCAAACAAAGCTTCCATTTAATGCATTTGGAACAATGGCAATGGCAAGAGATGTGAGAATCTAATCCTTGAAATATCTCATTTGGTTTGTGAAAACATTTCCTATTTTCATTTTGTTAAAGTTTCATCTCAAAACCAATTGACAATGAGAGGAGTAGCTCAACAGGTATTTAAATCATTCCCGAGATAATAAGGTGATGTGAGACTTACTTCCCAACATGTCCCCTCCACATAAGTCTGTGAGATCAGGCGAATAGTTACATTTGACCCATAACTAAAGGGCATCTTTTGGCCCATGACAACCGGAAAGAAGTTGGGCTCTGTCTCTGATGCCAAGTTAAGGTTTCATCTCAAAACCAATTGGCATTGAGAGGAGTAGCTCAACATGTATTTAAATAATTCCCGATATAATGAGATAGGCGATGTGAGACTTACTTCCCAACACATTTTGTTCTCATTAACAATTACAAGTATGTCACCTAATTTTTATGTCCTTAAGAAAAGTGAAAACATGTTTTTTTCCCACTGTTTTAACAGAAAACATAATGAAAACATTGTGACATAGTGTGTGCATGGCAGAGCTTCTATAAGTAGATTATAATGGACACAATAAAAACCCTTTTTTTCTTCTTCTAAAAGAAGCTCTACCAAACACACACATACACATTTTCATAAGCCAAAAAGGCCTAAGCATGTTAATCACTTTTTTATGTTGTTGAATAGGAATTTGAGAACAACTCTGGGTCTAGCCAGGTATTTTGGCTATTGAAAGAAAGTGAGCTAACTCCAAGTAATGCAAATATATTGGATGGTAGATATGCAGTGTTTGGTTATGTAACAAAAAATGAAGATTACTTGGCAGATCTCAAGGTTGGTGATATCATTGAATCAATTCAAGTAGTTTCTGGCCTTCATAATTTAGTGAATCCAACCTATAAGATTTCTAGTTAGAGATCTTTCTATGCTTTTGCTACTACCACATGAGTGTTTATCTGAATTTGCTTCAATCTATTAGTACTTTTCTGATTAGATAAGTCTGTTTTTTTATAAGTAAAAATATTACAACTTGCAGCACGGGTTCATACAAGTGATAGGATCAATGCACCATTGTGCAAAAGATAACGAAATACAACCAACAATATTTGTAAATCAAACCCAAGATCTAATTTGAATCATATCCATAATTTGGATATAACTAAAATTTCCCCCCTTAAATATTACATCATTCTTTATAGTCCAATCACACCAAAATCACATTAAACTAGTATTCTCTAGATAAATATCTCTTCATGAAATTTATACAAAGAGTTGTGCAACACAAAAAAATTCACAATATTATCTGGGATATGTACATGGATTTGAGCCACAAGTAGAAACCCTGTGAAACATTAGCCACTAAGGGGCACATCATAAACAAATGCTCTATACTTTCGTTATCAAGTAAACTATATTTGATATCAGCTACCCAAGAATATTCCTCTTAAACAATTCTGACTTCGTGACAATTCTTCCTCTGATAACTCTCCAAATAAAACATTGATAACATTGTTTTTTTTTTGTTTAATTCATTTTCAAGTTTGTTTCCATTGTCTATAGAAAAAACTTGCATTCAGATTATCAGCTTAAGATTATCTTTATAATAATGTATTTTAAGGCTGAATGTCAACAATTTGTAACTTTAATTAAATCAACTTATTTACAATAAAATTATGATTGTTGAGTGAGGATATTGTATCTCATACAATTTCTAATATGAAAAGATAGAACACATTTATTTTTTCAATTTCTAACCAGAAGTATAAGCATGTTAAAAAGGCTTAAATTTTCAATAAAATTGTTAAATAAACCAACCAACAAGCATGCTTTGAAATATGCTAACAAACATAGTTTCAATATAGAGATGCATTAATTGACTCATATGATATTGGTTTTGGACAAATCCATGGTACCAAGTGTTAATTGTATAACTTACATAGAAATATTATAAAAATGAGAAGCACCATTACCTTTACAAAAATTATAGCTCAACAAAAGTAACAGTAAATTGCAGAGCACTTCATTGCCTATTTGGCTTTCACACTTTTTGTGTATTCCATCTTGAGTCTTCTTTCAATGAAGTAAAAATACAAACTGATTTTCCAGAATACTGTATATCATCCGATCTATGATCGATTCCATTGACAGTGAAACAAATTCTTTCATGGTCCTCGATATCGGCGGAAACATAAACAACCCTGAGGTTGGTCACCAGGGATCATACCTCCGCCCTTTGAAGTGTCGATAGCTTCCAACATGGTCACCACTTCATCCATCTCTGGCCTCTTATCGGGATTCGCATCCCAGCATCTTTTCATCACATTTGCCAGCGCGCTTGGGCAACATCGCGGAATCTCTGGCCTCAGGTTCTGCAGTTTCACAAAGAATCTAGCTACATAAAAACAAACAACATGGACACTAGAATATGCCACATTTTAACAATTATAAGACATGGCAAAGCATAAAAGCACAAAACTTACTTGAAAAGAGAAAATGAATGCCTTAAAAGTTAGAATGAGTCCTTGTAAAATGCTAGTGTCCAATACAAACATGAACACAAAATTTATTTGAACTTAAAACCACTTTTTTAACAAAATTAATATGAACCAAACACACTTTCTGTAAACATATGCTGGTAGAGATACTTAATACATTTCATATACCTGTCGTACGACAGCCGATGTAACTTCCGAGAAACTAAGGTCGGGATATGGCATGTCACAGCAATATATCTCCCATAAGCATATACCAAAACTGTAAACATCACACTTTCTATTGTATGGATTACCATTTAGAACCTGCCCAATATAGAATAGTTCTTCAGTTTCATATACCAATATCAAGGATCTTAAAACAATTCAAATAAAGCATGAACTAGTTAATAAATAAATAACATTGATTTACAGAAATTCATCCTTAGATACATAATATATCATGAGATTACTGCCATGCTAATATTCTAGATCTCGAAAATTCTAATTGGGTCCTTCTAAGTTGATATTTCAAGCAAAGGTATGCAGAGTGAGTAGAAAGAGAGATTGCTACCATAAGATTGATGCAAAGTGAGAAGGAGAGATATAGTTTTAATGTTATTGAGCAATTTACCTCAGGAGCCATGTAACCGAGGGTGCCGGTTTCACCGGTCATGTCATGAGGATTGGAAGCCTCGATACGAGCTACTCCAAAATCAGCTATTTTCAAGGTTCGCGCCTTGTCCAGAAGCATATTTTCCGTTTTAACATCTCTGTGGACAATCTTTTTCAGGTGGAGATAGCTCAACCTATAAAGTAAAATATTAAAAGTTCTCAGGCTTAGAGAGAAAGTTCATCATATTAAACTGACGTGACAGAGATTTAGCATAGATAGGGATTCAACCCTCTCGCGAGATCAAGTGCAAGTTGAACAACGACTTTGAAAGCCAGCTTCCTTCTCCGATTTTTAATCAGATAAGATTTCAGCGCACCACCAGGACAATATTCCACAACAACACAACAAACATTACTTGGCATGCCTATATGTCCATTTTCTGTTTGTATCTGTAGCTCTGAGGATCCCATTGTTGCGCCAAGAAACTGCAAAAACCGATTTGGAAGTAAGAAAGAATGAGGAAATTCCGATGTAAATGTTCAAAACTATACCAAAAGGAAAACTTGATGCTATCTATTTTCCTTCAGCTCCATGCACCTTACAGTTTAAATTTCCCTAATACATTACCAAATAGTTCATACCATGGATACCCTTAATCAATGGTCGATAATAGGTTCTTAAATGTGGTCTGTGGCTGCAATTGCAGTTGTGATCGTGTCGGCTGCATTTTCCCACAATTCACTACATTATTGTGACAAGAATCAAGTTATGATATCATGTGCGTACTATCAATCCCTTTGCTCTTATTTATCATTCATTTGTTCCCTTCCGTTTTGTTTATTTATTTTCCTTTCGTATCTAATTTCACTTAGTCGACCAAACCTAGCGGGATTAAGGTTTGGTTGTTGGTTTGTTGTTATCCGATTTGACCCATAGCAACACATGACAGCATATAAGAAACCTGTCATGGTACACAAAATAAAGGGGGAAATGGTTAACACAAAGCAAATAATGAAGGACTAAATATTACCTTGGTTACATTAGGATGATCAAGTTTGTGCCAAACAGCAACTTCTTGTGTAAAAGCTGCTCTCAGAGAAGCTATTTCAGCATCCGACCGATGACCCTCTTCTCCCCAGTCAAGGAGCTTAACTGACAAAACAAAAAACAAAGATAAGTTGCTTGATACTAAATCAGTAGAAATTTTAAGCCAATCATTTGTTTAAAGTTCGGTAAAAAAGAATCATTAAGGTAGTGTTCGGTATATATGCTAGATCAGGACGGAACAAAACATATTAGTGTTTGGTTCATTTTATAAACAGAACAAAACATGATGAGGTTAAAAAGTGGTACTTTTCGGTTCCATTAAAAGGGAACATAGTAGGACAACGTGTTATTTCCGTTCGCCAAACGCTAGCTAACATAACGATTTTCGACTTTCACTCATAACATCATGATTCATGACAATCATAAAAACTCAAAAAAGGGCACTGATATTAGTGATGACTTTAATTTGAGTATCTCCTCTAGATAACTTTCAGTACAAGAGTATCTGCAGAATCAGAAATGTAAAACTATGTGACAACATATTAACCGATGCAAAATTTCGACTATTTTTATTTTTATTATTATTATTTACTAGTTTTGATTTTCTAGCCTTATACTGCATCATAGTAGTAAAGTTAGGTGCACATCAGCAATAAACTAGAACACATGAAAGTTGAGAAAAGAAAAGAAGAATATTAATGAAGTTCATGCACATAACTGTCAAGTCAACTAGATCTTGTGAATTCTAGAAAAGTAAATGAAAAAATAAATAAAGGAAAAAGAAGTGTGAAGTACACTTAATCTTGTGAATCACGGATTTTGAAAATCTAGATCTACAAAGTTCCACTACTTGTGACTTTCACCTCAAAGTCAATACAATATCCATAGCCATAAGCTATTAACTTATATCATTTCTTAAAGAACTAAATGAAATTAAAAAAATGTAAAATATGGACTCGAGGCGAAGGGTTACATTTGACTCATAACTAAAGCTTATCTTTTGACTCATGACAACCAGAAAGAAGTTAGGCTCTGGCTCTAATAACATGTTGAGGTTTTATCTCAAAACCAATTGGCAATGAGAACCCAACAAGTATTTAAACCATTCACGAGACATTGGGGTGGGCGATGTGAGACTTACTTTCCAAACAACACTTTAATCCTTACTATGCACTTACATTAAAACTTAGATATTAAATGAATTTCAGAAGGTGCTTGTACATTTAAGGCTACAATGGGGAAGGAAGCAATGTGTGTTGTTACCAGTATTTTAAATTGCATTATGTAACTGCCATTGTGGCTACATCAGTGTGGCTTCGGGAGCCCAACAACATCGCGACCACAATTATGCCACATGGGTAGCATTTTCCGAAATTGAGGTAAACTCAATATAACTGCAACCGCGATTTAAAACGCTGTTACAAATGGAAAGGTTTGAGTAGCTTAAACGTGTTGTCATTGAGTTTAATCCCAATATTTAAGTATTTGAGGAAAATAACATGGTTGAGAGATAAAACTATAAGCCTTAAAATATTGGATCCTCTCTTAATATTACCGTTTAAGGAACACTAAAAAAACATTAGAAACATCTTGCATGAAAAAGTTAGGTATGAGTATGAGAATAAACATTAGAAACAGAAAAGTGTAAAAGACAAAGAGAATGAAATGTGTTGGACTATAATGCGATCGGAGAGCCTCCAACTAACGGAGAGTTTCATTGTTACCAGGGTATGGGAAGAGTGGAAAGCCACAAGTAATACACCACGTCTTGAACCAAAACCTTAAGGTATTAGTTCCATAGGTTTTTCTACTTATAAAATCTTTTACTTCTCATCTCGTATCCAATGTGAGATTTCACACTTGAATAAACCTATGAAATAGAATAAAATAGAATATAGTAATAATAGTAATACCTGCAACATCTTGAGCATCATAAATCCCACGATGAACAGTACCAAAAGTGCCACGAGCAATGACAGTTTTGATAATAAGCTTAGAAGGATCAATCTCCCATTCTTGCTTTGTTCTTGAAGTGGACCTTCCTCCTTCACACTCTTCTTTTTCTTTCTCTTTATTCTTCTCCATTGTACATGCTCTACTTAGATGCCTCTGAAGTTGTTCATCTAATCTCTTCAGATCTATCTGATCTGCTCTTACATATCCTCCACTTTCATTCTTCTTCATTCTTCTTCTTCTTCTTCTTCTTTCTTCACTTCAAGTACTTCAAACTCATGAATAAGTGACACCCTTTATGGTTTTTGATTCTGGGGTTACTTGGAAACATGCAAAGTTAAGAACTTTGGGTCCAAGTTGTGATTTTGAGCAAGTTTTGCTTGGTGGGTATTTTTTGTGTTCTGTCTTGTTTTGTTACTGACACTGATGATGTTGTTGTTGTTGTTGATGTTGAGGTCATAAATATAATGGTGTCTCTGTGTACTTTACTACTAAGGAAATAACTTTTGATTAAGTCATGTACTTTTCAAATAAATGTATATAAAACAAAGCATTTAAAGTGAGATTATTTTAGAAATGAATTAGTAAAAGAGTAAGTGAAAAAAACATATTCTACATCATAATCATTCATTTTTTGTATCCAATAATTTGAATTTGTAAATATATTTAAATTATTAAATTTTTCAAAAATATATGTTTAAGATGTGTATTAGGTTTTTCTCACTTACTCTCTCAAATATATTTATATATACGGAAGCAAAAAATTGAGACTCTATTCATGTTAAAAGGATGTATATAATTTTGGAGAGAAACCCATTTTGGAACAATATGATGTGTTTCTCTAAGCTTAGAAGGATAGATTTTTATTATATAGAACGAATTATTTTTACAGATTTTAGTATAAAGCAAAGGATATTTATGATTATTTGAAATAAAAAATTATTTTTGGGAAGCTACTAAAATAATCCATGTCAAATAAGGATAAAATATTGAATGTATTTCATAGTGAATAGTTTATAAGTTAATCAACTAACATTTGATTTTTACATTTTCAATTTAATAAGCTAACTTATTATCTTTTAATTAATTTAAAGTTTTTTACTTTCTTTCTTTTTTTTACTATTTTATTAATTATTATCTCAAGAAGTACATATAATAATGAGACTATGATATTAATATGGGAGCAAATCTTATGTCTCAATATGTGTATCACTTCACATTGATTAGAAAATGTAAAATTAATATATATTTTATTTTTAATTAACTTTTCTGACCAATAAAAATATAAAGAGATAAAAACTTTGGGACAAAAATGGTACTCCATTTACATATACCTCTCTTAATTTCATTCTCTCTCATTCATGTGGGCACATGAATTTTGCCTTAAACACACCCCTCTCTTTCTCTATCAAAAAGAGAAATTCAATAGATTTTATCTTACAAGTTGTCTCCAAAATTAATAATGAAACAAAATAAAAATAATAAATAAACTTGTAATTGATATGTTTTTATTAAACATGATATTGTGATGGCAATTCAGCACCTTCAAATTTGTTGAAATCAAAGATATCTTTATACTTTTTGGAGTTATTTATTTGTTATTTTTATACTCTTTTTTTTTACCTAAATTAGTTATGTTTGATTTTCCATTATGGGATTCACGGTCATTGTACCTTTCCTATGGCCCATCTCTGTCAGAGAAGATTGGCTTCAATTATGAATCATCATGCAAACAGTTGAACACAGTCGGTGCCACACAAAAACAGAAAAATATATTTAAATTGTTATAATAACTTAAATATTTTCTCTAAAATCTTATACATATGAGAAAAAATTATACATGTTTCAAATTAATATATTATTTATTAATAACTAACTTATAAGAGAATTTATAAACCATTTTTCTGAATAAAAAATATCATTAGAAGTCCATGAAATAGAATCGTAATTAATATTCAATTTAACCATCATATACAACACAGAACAATTTTATTTTTTTCTCTCTTTTCTTTTATGTTAATGGTTGTAAATTGTGATGTTTGGTTTTTGTTTTGGCCAATTAAATTTAATGAGCATTTAAAATAAAAAGGAAAACATTAGTAACAACTAGCAAGTACCATAAAGATTTTGGTTGAGGAGTTAAAATTGAGGATACTATATAATTTTCAATATATTTTATTTTATTTTATAATATATGTCAATTTCTTAACGACAGAATGATTTGGTATGAGAGTATATCATTTTTCTTACATTTAGTGTAGACATGAAATATGCTAAGCAATGAGGTATATAGATAGAGCACCACAAATTCAGTGTCATGAGATGCATGTGTACTTACTACTTAGATATTTAGGCACCTAGTGTCATAAATCCAATAATCAGTTTCAACCAATAATTTTATATAATTCATTAATAGAAATAATTTTATAATCGGTGGATGAGTTATTGTTTAGACTTATTAACTCGATTTACATTAAAAATTTATAATATTATTTAAAATTATTTAATCATACAATACTTGTTGAGAATCTTTCCTAATTGATGTGAAAGTATAATCAATGCAACTTGGTAGATGAACCATTGTATACATTCAATAATGATTATTCAAAGGACTCTTGAAAAGTATGAAGCTCAACTTAGAAAGTTGGAGTAAGTCTTGAAATTACTCATTAACTCTTGAAATGTATGAAGTGCAACTTAGGAAGTTGGAATAGCATTTTCAAGGTATCTTGGAAATATGACAACAATTAAATCTTCCACTATATCTTTATGATGAACTCTTCATTCCATTCACTATATAAAGAGAACTTGTGAAGTGAAAATGCACAAGCAAGTGAAAAAGAACAACATAGAGAGAAAGTGAGGGAATTTATATCCATTTTAGTGTGAGTTTTGTATTCCTATTGAGATACTAGAGAGAGTTTGCATTTCCATCTTTTTTTGTGAGATTGAGTGTTATTCTCTTTGTATGAGAGAGTCAAATATTGTAATCCTACTTCTTTATAGTGAATACATTTTCTAGACTAAGTCTCGTGGTTGTTTCCTTCTCACATTGACGAGGTTTTTCCACGTTAAAATTATTGGTGTCATTCTTCCACTATTCTCTATTTTCTTTATTCACTTACCGCTTCCGTAGGTGTCCATTTTGCATCACACAAATGAGGGAAATTGGTTCTGAATTTTCCAATAGTACTTAACTAAAAAACCAATAATAAAGATGTTGTTACAAAGAAATATCACAAATAAGTTGAAAATATCTTCAACCAACATATATTTGATGTTTTAATCGTAACAATAACAAATAAATAAGTTTAAAAGTTAATTAAACCTATATGTAAAAAATATCTCATTTTTCTAGTAATTTAGAATTGATGTTATTTTTCTCATTTTTCAAGAGTGGAAGTATGAACCATCCATAATAAATTTGTCCTAGCTATCTATAGACCACAACATGTACACAATCATTCTCACGAAAGGAAAAGGGAATGAATTCTATGAATTCCATTTTGTTGTATGATATGTAAATTTTATTGGATATATATTCAATGGAACACAACTATTAAGAAAAGATCTTTTATTTTAGTTATGAAATTAAAATATATATTTCCTTCTCTTTTATTGAAATTTTTTATTATGCGGTGGAGTACCACAAATAGAAAGTATATCCATTAAAAAAGAAGACTTTGTAATTGTTTCATGCTTAAGTTCGATCTCAATGGAAAAGGAAAATGGCGACACCTTGAGATACTATTTTGAAAAGGTTAGAATTCCAACCTCGTGCTAAGACTTACGAGCCCGAAGTCAATTTCAGATAGAGAATTTCTATATAGAGTGGAAGAAAGAAATTACTTAGTACTTGATCTCACTACTTACTTTGAAATTTGGTATTCTATTTGCTCGTAATTCACAATTGATACCAGATACAGGAAATCTTGGTTCTCGTTTCCTGTGTCATAAACCTGGAAGAGGTATTGTTGAGTCTCACATCGAAGAATACATGTTCGTTATCCCTTCTTTTTTCTTATATATAAAGTGAACACACAAATTCTCTAATCATTCAAAATCCAATAATACTTGGGCCTTTAAGTATGTTTTGGGCCTAAGTTGTTTTGGTAAACTATCTTCTGCTCTGGTTACTACAATTAAGGTAATTTCATTCATTTCTCTCTTTATTTTCACCATTTATTTATCCATATAGTTTCTTTTATTGTTTTTTTATTTAAATACTTTATTGTAATATCTTCCTTCATTTCTTTACTAGATTTATTTATTCTATTTTTTATTTATAATTACCTCTATAATATATCATCTAGTTTCGGATTGTCCTGAAACTAGTTTTTGCCTCTTGGCAAATGGTATTTTAGAGTGATTTTCATAAAATTATATTCATTTTCAATATATTGTTTTGTTAATTTTTCAATATTAATATTAATATATTATATATGTATATTACCTCTAAAATTACTAGTATGCAGTTTAATTGATGAAACATCGGTTGAACTATATCAATATTCTGATCGATTTAATAATTGGTACAATGTTATAAACTGTATAATATATCACTAAAATTTCTTGTTGTCTATAAATGTTTATGAATTCTTTGATAGGACTTCAAATATTATTTGAGGATGTTGATAAGGAAACTCAAGAAAGTAAAGAAGCACCCTACATATATGTTAGGTGAGTATGACTATATCTCTCCAATTCAAATATCATTTTTACCCACTAATCATTATCATTATTCACTAAAAAAATATATGAAACCTTAACGATTTAACTTTCATATGGATTTTGCTTATATTATGTGTTCAATATGCACTAGCTTTGATACATCATAAAAAATATATGATTAATTTTCTTTACTAATCATGATCATATTATGTATGTAGGAATTATTCAAAAAACAAGAATTGTAATGGATTGCTTAGACAACAACCATTATATGAATCACTTTGTAGCTGTTGGTTGAGCTGAAGTTATGTTTTAACATAGTTCAGTTATAAAATGAAGGGTAGTGATGAACATTGCACTGAGACATGTCTTGGTTTTTTAATGAACCAAATGTTTCTCATGTTGTCCCACTTTCCAAACATTCCAAAGCTTTTGTGATTTTCTTTGGTGTTGATGAATGTTCCTATATACATGTCTTTCTCTCCTCCAATACATTAATTAGTTATAATACAATTATCAAATACCAATTATTCCCCTTGTATTTATGTTTGTGTCTTAATTTCACAATTTGTAACATGTTCAATTTTGGAAATTATTCAATACATTTTATTCTTTAAGGTACCATTTTTATTAGTCAAAAGGGATAAAGCTATTGTTATTTTTATTTTATTTGCCACTTTCATGCTTCAAAGTATCTTTAGGTCACAAATTTAATGCTAAAAAGGCTCTTCCATTTAAAATACTGAATTGAAAGGTATTTAGATTTAATAGTTTCGTTTAAGAGTTTAATATTTATACATTGTTACCATAAATATTTATATCCAGGATCTCCTATCATAATTTACCCTATCATTCATCCGGCTACACTAAAATTTCTAACTATTATAAATATTATTTTTGCTTGAACATAGAGATTTTCAATTAAAAGAAATCCAATTGGTATTCTAAATAATTCCCATCCTCATATATTATTGAATTTGAGGCAATCATTATATGATAGACATTATATCATTCTCACTTATTTTCTCCAATCTAAAAAAATAGCATTATGTTCATATAATTTCTTAACTAATAAGATGGAAAAATAATGAATTAGAAACTCCTACCAACAATATAATGAGGGTGGAGGATTGAAAAATACAAAGGAAAGACGTAGGTTTCATCTCCATTACTCGACTCCCCACTCTTCAATACTGAAATTTGAGGGATATAAAATGAAAATAATATACGTCCTAACTTTTAGTACCGGAGAGGATCTCGTGCGCGATAGAAAACGATTGATACACCTTTACTTACAGATTAATTAGGTTTATTTGTTTACCGGAAATTAGTCACTAAATAATTACTTTCTTTCTTATAAACATGTCACATATATGGTTAATTTGTTATACATAACTTTTCTCATGCAATTAATTTCAGTTTTATTTTCTCACGTCATTCATCTCTCAATATTATTTTATTACACCGACTTTGTTTTTCAACATTAAATATTGTATCATAATCTCCTTCCTAATTAGTGTTCAAAAAATTGAAGACATGTACTAATAATAATACTTAAGAATAATTGCATAGGTGTAGCCTTAGAAATAAATAATTATAATAAGTATATGTCCATTGTTAGTGGTTATGGATGAAACATCTTATTAAATCGAGAAGAAGTTTTAGGTAAGAATGCATTAAAATAATGAAATTGTTTGTTGGTGTATCAATTTAAAATTCCATATCATGGAATTGGTGACTTGTCTATTTCTCTATGAAATATTATGCATCACCATAATAAAGATAGTGTTTGGTAGTGTCCAATTCTAAGATAGTGTCTACTTCTTCATAGCTTTATATATTTCTTTAAGATTACAACTCCTTAAAATGAAGATATAAGATTAATTCATACAAACTCTAGTGATATTTTAATGTTATTAATTAGGGGTACTAGTATAGTGATATAGCGGTTCAACCGGTGGTTCACTAATTAAATCACATACAGATGAAATTAGATATACATATATAATATATTAACATGTTGAAAAATTAATAAAAAACAATAAAAAATTTTATTTTCATTAAAAAATTATTTTAAATAAAAATCGATTGGTTTGACCGGTACAGTTCAATTGAAAACCGGTCGGTATGACCGGTTTTGACCGGTATAATTGTTATACCGTACCGGTATTGGGACCGATTCGCTGGTTTACCAGTTGAACCGGTCGACACGAACCAATTTTTACAACTATGGCTATTCATATCGTTTTCAATTAACATTCATATATACCAAAATTGGGTCGATTAATTAAAGTTGAGAATTAATTAGCATAGGGTCTTTCTTATTTCCTAATTTATCATAACCACCAAAATTAGAACCAATGGATAGGAATGTTAATTGAAGTTGCACCACCAAAATATGTGTACCTCTTAAACTTTTAGAGGGTTGTTTGGGACTTGAACTTTGTTCAATTTTGTCTTCAAGTCTAGGTCAAAAAGTTAGTGTCCCCTAATGATTAATTCATTTGTCTTGGTTTGGTTCTTTTATTATTCATAGAATCTATTTTGCCCATGCCCTTAACTAATTAGCTTAGTCAAATAAAAAATGAGTTATTTAATTTAAATAGTTGAGACAAGAAGCTTCTATGTTTGGTTATAGAAAATAAGAGGGAGCATGTAGTATATAGGTAGGGAAGTATAGGTTATATTCCTTCATAGCTTAATTGAAAATGAAATGAAACTTATTGGAACTTGCATATTGCTTTCTTTATTTAATCCCTTTGATCTGGAGTTTTTCACTCTTATTTTAATCATTTCATTTCATATTTTAGCATTTTTATTCGATAGATTTATGCCCTTTGATTGTGAAGAGAATGATATAAGGTCATGTCATCTCTCCTTTTTTGGATCGAGATAGAATAACAGTCATTAATGCTACTTCTTACATTTTTTGAGGTCGAGGATGCGATTCATAGTAAAATTTGTTTCTTTTCTCCTAATATATTTTCTATCCTATAATTAATTAAAAATGTTTTTATTAATAAATCATTCTTCGAAATCACGTAATTAATTAAAAATATATTAATGAATTATTAACAGGGAATCTCATAATTAATTAAAATTTAATGAATCATGTACTATTTGCTTGTTAATTAAAAATCTTATAATAATTAGGAATTAGTTTGGAAGCATGAAATAATGAAAAAACAATTAATAATAAGTTATTAATAAAGAATTACCTATAATTAATAAAAAGAATAGTTAGCAATTGAAAAATCTAATCAAATAAATAAAATATTTGCAAAAAAAATTTAAATATCGAGATCTTCTAAATAACAAATCATTGATTAAGTAGAGACATGGTAAATAAAAAAAGGAGGGATGAACAATAGTAAGTGTTGTTTTTCTACCCTCTTTCTAGTTAAAATAAGATAATAAAGTATTTCCTCGTGAGATAATTTACCTCCTCCAACCAGTAAAAGAATTACATGTGTATTGTTTTGTTTAGTTTTAAAAATATTTTTTTATAGAAAATGATTAAATGGTACACATATCACGATTTTAGTGCCTGAATGAAATAATTTATCTTCTTATACGAGAATATAAATTATTCTCTTAAAATAAACTCTTCTACCAAAATAATTAAGTTGTCTTGATTTTATCATGACATGAGGTGATATAAAGAAGTTAGTGATTTGTAAATAATTAAAGAAGGTTAAGGTTGATGCTATTAATAAATATTAATTACTCGTGTGTAATATATTCCTTGACTTGTAACCGTTCTCAAGCTTTAGAAATCAGACACTCAGTATACATATTTGTTTGGGAATGAAACACCATGTATTATGTATAGAATTGCATAATAAAACCATGTAACAAATTTAAACTAATTTGACAATTATTATATATTAAAATCTTATTACCTTTAAATTAAAAATAAACTCAAGATTATATTTATTTACCTACCAATGTTCCAAATGATTATTGATGGGAATATATAACTTTTGTAAAGTGGGCCCAGTCAGTGCTGCTAACCATTTAACAGCCTCAATGCAGCTGGATATTGTCCACGTCCACATTCATTTTATCAAAAATATTCGACCAATCATGTGATTTTTTTATATGTATTCTAAGGGTAAAAGTGTAATATTCCTTTAAATAAAAATAATATAAGTGTCAATACATGTTATATTTCTTTTATTTTTTAACATCACTTGTCTCTCTATTAATGGAGATGAGTCTCACTAGTTGAGACAACTAATAAAATATTAACAACATATTAATAATTTAATTTTAATTAAAATTTATACATAAATGATAATACTAAAAAAACATAAATATATTGTATATGTTTTTGTTAACAAATCATTGCTTCCACTTCTTCATATAATTGCCACGTGGTATCTTTTTATTGGAACTTTGAACTTTCACCCCCTGAAGCGTAAACGAATGGTGACTTTAACAGTTCTCTTTTCGCGTGGAAAAGCCGTTAATCCCGCCACCCTATGCTTCTTACATCTCAACTGCAACCTAAACATAAATAATAAATATCCTTTCAAAAATTAATCAATTTTTTAATAAAGTATTCATAAAAATTAAAAATTATATTGGGAAAATGTGTAGTTTAGTATTCAAATAAAAAATTTATGTACATAGCAATAAAAAAAAAAGTTTTGGTACTATCAAAACTCTAAAAAAGTTCATTCATCTTTTGATAAAGAACTAATTCATTTCGGGGTGTGTGATTGTCTTTATCAAAAAATGTCACTCTCAGAAATCAAACATTTAATCTTTTAGTCGATTTGGAGATCTAACAGGGTCTTAAATCACTAGATCAACACATTTGTTGGTGGCAATAAAAAATATTGTGAAGAATGATTTTTCGTTCTAAGTAAAATTAACATCTGAGTTATCTTATAAGAGACACTTTAGTAAGAAAATTGGTAATAAAATAATTTGAGATATAAGTACAAAATAGCCAAATTAGGATTCTATAAAAAAAATTGAGAAAATAATAAATTTTCTAACCTGTTATCTAAAAAAAAGTAATTTCTAATATTTTCATTAATATATAGTATTTAATATGTAGCACAATAAGTTTTTACGCTTATGATGCTTATTTTTATCTATAGGAGTAGATTCATTTAATAAAAAATATCAAATATTTATTAACCAAAATACATATACCAAAAACACAAACAACATGCAAATATTTTTAAAATAGAGAATATAAATCCCAAAACAAATACTTGAGAAAATTAGTTCTAAAAAAAATTACTCAAGTAAAAAAAATAAATAGTTTAAAAAAAATGAAGTTGAATATGAAAATGATAGAGTAGGAGGCATGTCATGTTCTTTATTTTGCTTCAACATTCCAACTCTTACACATGCACTATCTAGATAATCTCAATAATTTCATGAAAAAATCCAACTTTACCCTCCCCATTTTTCCATAATTCCAATATTGCCACAAAAAATTCTTCTTCATATAGTTCTTCTTGTTCAACACACACACCACATGTATATAAATTTCACATTAAGTACTAACCATATACATATATATTCATTGACCTTATATCTCTTTATATGTACATAATATAATTCTAGTTATATAGTGTTCTAAAGATTTTTGGCTTTTATATTTCGGAGAGTACTAAAAGGTAACACCTTACATTTACATTTATTGTTAATCCTATGTTGTTTCACTTTGGTTCCCGATTCTGACTTAGAAACGTTCGGTCATAATAACTTTTTATGCATGTTGTTAATAAGGTGCTGCATTTTTTTTACTTCTTTATTGTTTTTTCATTAAGTGATTCTTGCTGCTGCTTATGTTTTAAGCTATTTTATTCTGTTGTTGTTCATTAATTTGTTCTGTTTTGTGTTTTGATGTTATGTTCATTGGAAGAAGCATCTGAGAAGAAGTAATAACAAGCAATCAGATGGAATATTTTTAAGTGATTTTTTTGCTTTTTGCTTTTTTGGGTACATGGTGAATTTTATTTTCCTTTTTGCTATGATGATTGTAATGTATGATTCATTTCTCTTTTGCTTTTTCTTGCTTTTCCCTTTGTTCTTACATATTTTTTTGGGTTCTCTTTAAATAACAAGAGTCACCAATGGTTATTAGGCTCTTGATTTTGTGATTGAGGGTACATTTTGGTAAACAACTTAGTCTTACTCAATAAGCTATTTTGAAATAAGCTAAAAAGAACTTATAGAAAAGTCCTCTTGATTCCACAAACATATATGTATTGTGAATTCTGAATCCTTATGCAGATTTTGGTTCTTGATTTTCCTATTTTGAAAAATGTCAAACTTTTCTTTATATTATTTTGTTATCAATGTTTTTAGGGTAAAGTACTGAATATACTATTCCAATGCCTGGTTTAGCTATGGAAGAATCAAATGTGAATGGTTCAGCAGAGGAAAATAATGGTTTTGAGACATCACAGAAGGAAAACTTTACAACACAGCAACAAGCATCACCAAGGAGTACACTGAGTCCAAGAAGCATTCAAAGTGGTGATTCAATTGATTTGACCATTGATGGTGTTGTGGATACATCTATTGAGCAATTGTATCACAACGTCTGTGAAATGAGGAGTTCTGATCAATCGCCTTCGAGGGCTAGTTTTTACTCGTACGACGAAGAGTCCTCGAGGATTGATTCGGAATTGTGCCATCTTGTTGGAGATATTGTAGATTTGGAAATCACAAAGGAAGTGGTAACTGAGAAGAAAGAGGGGTCATATCCTGAGAAAGATTTTGTGTCATGTGGCAACGACCCTACAAAGAAGGGTAATAGCCAAAAGGGGGTTATTGAAGGATCAACCAAGTCAACTCCCAAAGGACGAAATTCTTCGACTTACAAGACGAATAATGAGAAGGGTATAAGAAAAGTAAATGGTGTTTACAATATGAGGAAGCATAATAGGAACCTTGGTTTGAAGGGGATTGAGGAAAGTGATGTTGGCTTGGGGCCATATTTACTCAAGCAAACAAGATATATGATGTCGTCGGGTGGGAATCCACATAAAGCTCTTGGTTTAGCTCTTAGAGCTTTGAAATCATTTGAGATGTCAAGTGAAAATAACGGAAAACCAAGTTTAGAAATGGTGATGTGTTTGCATGTGTTGGCAACAATATATTGTAATTTAGGACAATACAATGCGGCAATTCCCATTCTCGAGCGTTCGATCGATATTCCTGTGCTAGAGGATGGTCAAGATCACGCGCTGGCTAAGTTTGCAGGTTGCATGCAGTTGGGTGATACTTATGCAATGATGGGACAGATTGAGAATTCTATACTGTTTTACACAGCAGGTCTTGGAATTCAAGGACAAGCATTGGGGGAAACTGACCCAAGATTCGGTGAGACATGTCGCTATGTGGCTGAGGCGCATGTGCAGGCACTGCAGTTTGATGAGGCTGAGAAGCTTTGTCAGACGGCTCTTGATATTCATAGGGAAACCGGGTCCCCTGCTTCGCTCGAAGAAGCGGCAGATAAGAGACTAATGGGGCTTATCTGCGAGTCCAAAGGTGATTATGAAGCTGCTCTCGAGCATTATGTTTTGGCAAGCATGGCAATGTCAGCTAATGGACAAGAATTTGATGTAGCTATGGTCGATTGCAGCATTGGCGATGTGTATCTCTCATTGGTGCGCTACGATGAGGCACTGTTTTCGTACCAGAAAGCACTCACTGTGTTCAAATCAGCAAAGGGAGAGAACCATCCAACAGTTGCTTCAGTCTATGTAAGGTTAGCTGATTTGTACAACAAAATAGGGAAGTTCAAGGAATCAAAATCATACTGTAAAAACGCGCTGATAATTTTCGGGAAAAGCAACCCGAGAATCCCCTCAGAAGAGGTTGCAAGTGGTTTAATAGATGTAGCTGCAATCTATCAATCAATGAATGATTTAGGGAGAGGATTGAAGTTACTCAAAAAGGCTTTGAAGATATACGGCAACGCACCTGGTCAGCAAAGTACTATTGCAGGGATTGAGGCTCAAATGGGAGTTATGTATTACATGCTAGGGAACTATTCTGATTCTTACAACATCTTCAAAAGTGCCATCGCCAAGTTTCGCGCTAGCGGAGAGAAGAAATCTGCTTTGTTTGGAATCGTTTTGAACCAGATGGGACTCACATGCGTGCAGCGTTATGCTATAAATGAGGCTGCAGATTTGTTTGAAGAGGCTAGGACTATATTGGAAAATGAATATGGTCCATACCACTCAGACACACTAGGAGTTTATAGCAATCTAGCAGGAACCTATGATGCAATGGGAAGGTACTATGTTCATTGTCCCCTTTACTTTCTTGAATCCATATTGTTCTGGTCTCTTGCTTAGCTTTTCATTAGCGTATAGAACAGAACAGAACAGAACCGAACAAAATATTCGACTTTTTAGTCTTTTGTCAAGCACATAACAAAAGTCATGTTTATGTTCCATCCTATTCTAACATGTTTATCAAATGCTGCCTTAAAGTAGCAAGTGTTTATGAGCATTGTGTCATTTGCTACTACTACTTGCCTTAAAGTAGCAAGTGTTTATTCTATCATGTTTATCACTACTAACACTTGTTCTTTGTAATTATGTGCAGAGTGGAAGATGCCATTGAAATTTTGGAACATGTAGTTGGCATGAGAGAAGAGAAACTTGGAACAGCAAATCCTGATGTCGACGACGAGAAACGCAGGTTGGAAGAGTTACTGAAAGAAGCCGGAAGGGTGCGGGACAGGAAATCAAGAAAATCATTGGAAACTCTCCTGGATGCCAATTCTTACCTTACAAAAGAAAATTTCATTAAGGTTCTATAAATCTGAGGATGTATATATAAAACATTATGAGAATAGTTGGTTTGCATATTTTAATCATTATTTCCATATCTTGCCTCGAGGTGAGTTGTGCGCAATGGTAAAGTTATTTGCCTTGTGACATGAATGTCATGGATTCCGATCCAGGAAACAGCATTCTCAAACTCTATCAGGTGGGAGTCTCATGCACTATACCGTCCTTTTTTCGTATTTCACCTAAAAACAATAACAAAGTGGACATAGGTTCCACTTCCAATTGTTCATTGCTCAAGTATATTCACAGAGATTACTTAAAAAACATTTATAGTGCATATAAAACTTGTTGTTCATATTCTTCTTTGTATATTGAATCTATAAAGTGTGAAAATACAATTTTCTATGTAAATAAATGGATGGTGAAACTTATTTTTCCTTGCTGGTAGACCAAAGTATTGGAAAATTCAGTTGCTTCTAACCAAGTTTGATATGCAACCTTACATTTATTATGTTTCCTTGTCTTGGTCAAAGCATCTTATGAATGTGACAAACATGAATATGACACTGCAGAATGTAGAGCAGTTGTTGTAAGTAACATTATACATCAAAAGGTTAGATATATGCTTCAAACAAATCATGGAATTTAAGAAAATGTTTCACTGACACTACTTTCTGACAAGTCAAACTTTGTTATATAAATAACATTTTTTTCTTAAATTTATTTTAGTAAAAAATTCATGCATGCCCAATATTGATTAAGGATTCAATAGCAGCAAACTTGCATCAGAAATTGGTGCATTAAATATTTTAAAAATCCAAACATTGTACTTCATTTAACTTTATAAACCACAAAAAATTACCAAAATAGCTCTTTTAAACAATAATCCATTATTGACTTTATAAAATTATAAAAGTTAACAATTTATAAGACTACAAAAATTAACATTTTGATCTTCATCCATTTTCTTCATACATAACAAAATGACAACATCTTCCTTGTTGTAACATTCTCATCTACAATGTTATAAAAACTAAATGTAAAATATTTTAAAATGCAATCATTAGTGCCTTAAAGTATATATGAAGTGTTCATTCTTCATTGGCTATATTTCTCAATACAAAGACAATGAATCAGATAATAAGTATAAAAAGGAAAATATAAAAATTATGAGAGGGGAATGAATGTTTGGTTTTAGCCTTAGAATTTTCCCTCTCTGGTGCTGATTGTGCTGCATTTCAGTTAAGTTCTCTATTCATATATGATAATGCTTTTACTGACACAAGGGTTGTTTGTGTAACTGTCTAGAACTCCATGTACTGTTTACAAGTGAACTTGGCATGATGATTGTTGGCAATCTTTCACTTTCCTCAAGATCAGGAAAATCAATGGTGTAATGCAGACCTCGGCTCTCGTGCCGAGAAAGGGCACTGCTGACAACAATCTTTGCACAACAAAAGAGGTTTCTCATTTCACATATCTCAGGCCCCACCATTGTTGGTTTCCATCCATGTTGAGTTATGTACTCCTCCCATTTAGCCTCAACTTCACTAATTTTCTGCTCTGCAGTTTCTAGTCTCTTTGTGGATCTAACAATTCCTACATAGTTCCACATTATAGATTGCATTTCTTTCCTCAATTCCCTTGTCATTGATAAAATTTTGCCTCTGACATCATTTCCAAGTGACAAAGGCACAACTGGTCTCGGCCACAAATTCGAAGCAGTCAGATCAAGACTAGAGCTCTTCATTTGATCAACCGAGGGAAGCACGGCTCTTTGTGCGAAAACCAGTGCCTCGAGCAATGAGTTGCTAGCGAGTCTGTTAGCTCCATGCAAACCGGTGCATGCTACTTCGCCAGCTACATACAGGCCCTGTACATTTGTCTCTCCTTGTAGGCCAGCACGAACTCCTCCGCACATGTAATGTGCAGCTGGAACAACGGGGATCGGATGACGAGTTATGTCCAAACCATATTGAAGGCACATCGAAGCAATGTTGGGGAAGTGTGAGAGAATTTCATCCTTTGGCTTGTGACTTATGTCGAGGAGCACATACTTCTCGTCGCGCTTTTTCAGTTGGTCATCTATGCTTCTTGCAACCACATCCCTTGGAGCAAGTTCTGCCCTTCCATCATACAAGGGCATAAACCTTTCCATGCCTAAGTTATAAAGGATGCCCCCGTCCCCTCTTACAGCTTCAGATATCAGAAATGCATTCTCCCTAGGCTCGGTCGGCATAATAGGAAGGCCTTCATCTGCTAAGGCGGTTGGATGGAACTGCACAAACCTGCACGAATCATGATCAACAAAAAATACAAGATGGACAATATACAATATGCTAAGCTTCACCATACACACACCAGGGAGCAAAGAGTTCAGCTTAGAATAGAATCCTACACACTTAGGAGGCGTTTGGAAAAACTTATAGAGAGCTTATTTTGAGTAGTGAGAATAGATTATGAAAATAAACTTCTGAAAATAATATAAGAAATCAGCTTATGACATCTTGTATTCTCTTTTTAGTTATTTTTCAATAAGCTTGTCAATGAAGCTTTTTACCCAAACACGCCCTTAATCCCATATTAACACTTCTAAGCTTTGCAGATTATTTTGTCTAATTGAATTTGTTTAAAAATATGTTTAGGTAAGTGCTACAGAAAGAAAAGATCGCTCACATGGGTACGTTAACTCTATAATTGATAATGTAATAATTAAATTGTTCATATAATTCTACACCGAAATGCAACTAAGGTGATATGCAAATTCCTATATCATCAAAATAATGCAGTCATAGATATCCTTAACCACTGTGAATTTTGTTTTATTCCATATGGCCGGAATGAGAAAAATCATTAAACAGTAAATATTCACAGTTTCGAAACAATCTACTGACTCCATGTTGGAAATCACAGCCTGAGCTCGGTGTGCAATGGCAATTCCATCTCCAGTGGCTACCTGTGATAGTACAAAGAAGATTAAATTAGCATGCAAAAAGTCTAGCCGTATAATGCATCATTTCAGTGCCATATATTTATCAATATTCCAGATTTTGCTTCGAGTATACAGTGTAGCTCATTGATTTTTATTTAATAATTGTGCATTGCTAAATTTATATAGCTATCATCCAAATAAATTAATGATGTTATTTTGAACAAGCAAGTAATTACAAGAATGAGTAAGTTATTTTTCAATTCCCCCCCTTCAAGACAATACTATGTTAACATCATAAACTCGCGCTAGAATATTACATTCCAACATGACTTATGTCATTAAGAATGTAAAATGAAAACGAGAATGGGAGCTCTAGAAAAAGAGAAATACCAGAGGATTTGTAGTCTTAGGATAAATATGTCCAGCTCCACCCGAGGCAAGTAAAGTCACCTTTGAAAGGAATCTTACCACCTAAATGCTAAAAAGATGAAATTTCAGAAAATATATTCAATGGCGACAATAATTTCCTTCTCAAAAAATTACACATGATTGCTTTTCCCACCTTTAATGTTTCAGTATTCAGCGTGTCAACACCGAAACAAGTTATATCAGATCCGTCCTGCGACACAGTCACATGTTTTAGATAGTGGATGCAAAGATTCAAAAAGACGGAAATAACATGGGTTTGGTTATACGTTTGGTGTATTTCATAACTAGAAAACAATAGTAGACAAAGGTAAAAATGACACATTTTGGTTCCACTAAAATAGTTGAATTAAAGAGAATAGAACATGGCATTCTGTTCCGTTTTATTCTGTTCATTTAACAAACGCTGCCTATACCTTTAGTATACCAAGAGAAAAGAAAAAATAATTCGGGGAACAAACCTGACAAGTGAGAAGATCTATAGCAAAATGGTGTTCAAACACGAAAATATTAGGATTGTTGACAATTGCCTTCAGCAGAGCCCGTTCGATCTCTTTTCCAGTCATATCAGCTGCATGAACAACTCTATGATGTGAATGACCGCCCTCTCTCGCTAGATGCAAGTTACCATCTTCCCCGTGATCAAACGATGCGCCCATAGCAATTAGTTCTTTGACTCTGTCGGGTCCTTCAGTACAGACAACCTGGAAAAAGAGTCAATGTTAATAAAACGAGAATGCTTGCTTATTGTGAGAACTGAGAATATTGGATAATGGCAGAGATTAAATCCTAATTAAAAAATAATGCGACATTCCACCGGTTCCTCACGCGCGTATAGTTTGCCGTCTGTTCCATCATCTTTTTGACATCCACCTTCCTTTATTTTATAGATAATGAATTAGACATGGACAAATCCCTCTTTGATTTGTCCGCAACATTTTCATATTTTCAGGAACAAAGATCACCTGTTCCCAAGGGTGTCTCATTCCCTGTCCCGGACCAATCAGATATTGCCACATAAATAAAAAGAAATTTTTTAAAAAACAAAAAGTAATATTTTTATATGACTTTTTCAATACTGATTGGTCTGGGACAGAGAATGGGACACACATGCGATCTATGTTCGATTTTCAGACCATGAATTATAGATGGAAAGGGACAAATACTCTTGTTTTCTAAATTGCTTGTCCTCCACCGCCCTTCCCAAAAATATTTCAGTGAAAATTCCTTAATCATAAATATTTTAGCGAAAATTCATACCTTGAGAATAAAAAGAGGGACAATGAAGGAATGAGCAATACCAACGAATAATGCTCCATATACGTTGTGGCTCACGTATAAGAGCGGTGTGTGAGGTTCACCTCAGAAATGTCAGTGAGTAGGAGAGACACTTACAAATGTGTAAAAACAATTAAGAAAATTGTTCGAGTTACAAAACCCGATCTGGTAGTTTATCGAGTGGTTTGATTCAATGCATGATCTCAGTAAAAGAAAGGAAGAGGAGATCTATATCAAGAAGTAAACGGAATAGATGGCAGGAACTATATGCGCATGGGGAACTGATGAAATGTCACATGACCTTTTTTAATAAGGATTTAACCGATGCCATTAATCTTTATCCGATGGTTGTTATGCAATGTTCTCATTTCTCACAATAAACAAGTGTTCTCACCTTAGCCGCTCCCTATATATATATATATATCATCTAAAGGTGCATGAGTAATTCTTGCATGTTCAAAGATCTTCTAAGAATTAATGCAAGTAATTAAGTTCCATAAATTAAAGATTCACAACACTTTTGTGGTTATCAATCAGAAAAAGGAATTTAATAAATGAATTGCATTTCAAATTGAAAATACCTTGTTTATAAGTAGAAAACATCACTGGGTCAGAAATTTGAGATACGCATTAAAAATATGAAAAGTCGGTTAAAAAAACAACTAAAAATAACGATTATTCTGAGGTTCATTGCATATTCAGATGTATTTGGTCTAATGTTCATGAGCATGGATCGAGTTATATGAATGATTTGCATGCTAAATGTATTAAGTCTAGAACATTACTCTCACAGTCTCCTCATCGCAAAGATAAGCACCAGCCACAATGGTGTCCTTCATGTGATTCTCGACAGAGTCTGAAGGGCATAGCACAGCACTAACACCACCTTGAGCATAATTAGTGTTGCATTCATGAGACTCAGCCTTTGTTATCACTGCAACAGTTCCATATTTTGCAACATCAAGCGCATAGCGGAGACCAGCAATTCCGCTCCCAATGACGGAAAAGTCGAAGTGTTTTGTGGAACCATCTCTTTTGCATGAGGAAACGACTTTGAAGAGTTTTCGATTCCTATAAAGTTGAGGTACAGGAAACTCACATCTGTGTACCTTCAGGGCTTGGGATACCCCTTTAGACCTAAAATCGAAAAAAAGAAGTTAGTAAAGACGAATAAACCGGAGAGTGAAGTTCCATTTCCATTCAGTCTTTCTGATCAAGTTTCCAGAAGTTATTTCAAGTGACTTTAGTATAAATAGGGCTAACAATGTGTAATAGTACACTAAATAATTAATTGGTTCAAAAAAATTATTTTCTAGCCACACCCAACAATTACTTGCTTCAAACAAATTAAATAATAATCACTTTGCAAGTGCTACAAACCATGATGATAACTTGATCTATCTACATCAAAATTTCCACTTATGAAACGTAAACAACCAATCACAGCTAAATATGCTTCAGATCAAACAAACTTAACTGCGACGAAAATCATACAAACTTGTGCAAATAGGTAAGATTTCAGTAAAAGTGATTCTTAACTCTAGCAAAGAAAAAATTTTGTTTTTAAGGCATTTTGTCATAGAAATATATGAGATCACCACTAATATGATTCCTGAATTAAAATCGTCTAAAGATACCTCCAGAATATTAAATATAAAATTTTAACAGAAAAGAAATCATATGATCTCCGAAAATTACGTAAAGGAAAAAACTCATGATCTTGTGCAATCAAGTAAAACTTTATTCAACATTCAACAATAACTCTAGAGAAGCAAATCAAAAGTTCAGGTTTTGAGACATAAGGTAACTATTAATAACATTCTTGGCTCAAAATCCTTACCACGAAAACTCATTTTGTAAGTATCTCTTGAATGGCATATCAGAAACCCAAGTAGTCCTTCTACACCTTTGTGTGTTGCGATCCGAAACTTCACAACTCAGCGCACCACTTCCAGCAGTTATGCAAGTTATCATTGTGCCGCCTCTGCGAAAATCAAACACAGATTAAATTAATGAAAAACTTCAAACAATAGGCCTTCACTTTCGGCTTGCATTCGCCACGACAATCCATCATAGAATGCAGATCACATAATGCAATAGTAATACTTTGTGGAAAACCAGTGAGTAACAAAGCTATCAAAGTGATTCTTCACAAACATTTTTTGCAGATTTGTTTATTGATTCAACTTTGTTCATAAAAACTTTTTAGTAAAACCCAACCAGATATTAAGAATATGAATATCAGATTCAGAAGTGATTTTTATATCAAAATTAACCTCTTTCTCCATTCTACTAACAATTAAAAGCAACTATACATAACCAAATTCTAAGCTTAGCATATACAGGAAAATCAAATCCAAAAAATAAAAAAATAAAAAAAACCTCAAACAAAATATAAGAAAAATCAAAATTTTAACATACCCATGATACTAAAATTTCAGAAACAACATGCAACGATGAAAAAGTTGTTGAATCATAAAAAGGGGTTAGAGAGAGAGAAAAATGGGATTGGAAAGAGTTGAAGAATCATGAAAAAACGTGAGAAACGAAAAGAACACACACACACAGAATATGAATGATGATAATAAATAAGATGATAAAGTTAAGTTACCAAGGTGTGAAAGAAAATAAGGAAGAAGAGTATGTGTAATTTGTTGTTGTTGTTGTGTGAAGAAATAATGAGTCAGAGAAAAAGAGATGAAAAGTAGAATGGTGTTGGGTAGCGTTGTTTTGCAGAAAATGAATCTACAAAAACTACACTAATAATTATTCTCTCGAAACTTAGGACTATATATATATATTATTCATGAACATAGATCTCTTCATAGAGTCTTAGTTAATGAATAGGGTACTATTCAATGGAATGTAATTAAAAAACCAAGGTTTTGGTGAAGTTTTTGAAGTCATAAATCGGATAGGATGGATGAGTGAAAGAGTTTATAAGTGAAAATGCTCATAAAATTAATGTTTTAAAGTTTTGGTTCAAGCGATGTTTCGTTTGTGGCTCTCTATACCCGAGAATAATGGAAATCCCTAATAATCGGAGGCTCTCTATCCAAGCAGTCTGGCCCAACACAGGAGAATATAGGAAACAGGGATGTAGAAAATATTTTTTATACAATATTAATTATAATTTTAGTACTTGATGCGTTTAATGATTTGGATTCATAATACTTAAATTTATATTTTAAACATTTTTCTTAGCCTATAATATGAATATTGGACTTATCAATTTCCAAAATTCTCTCATAAGTTGGTATTATAATATTATCACTTTTTATGATTTGTTGGCTTGTAATCGAGTATAGCCTCAAAAGCACATGGTTGGACTTTGTTCTTTCAATTATTGGTAGTAGTAAGTAATTTTACATTTTTGGGATGTATCATTGAGTTGAATTTTGGAGGGGAATAAAAGACTTGAGAGTCATGAAATATATTTGTTAGATGGCTTCGAAATCTTTCATTTCTCATTCTTTCTATCCAAAACTCAACTCGTAAACAAACTTATTAGGATTTATGGGGTGTTTGGTAGAAGAGAAAAAGAAAAGAAAGAGAAGATGGAGAGAGTACGATGTTATCTCTTCACCTATGGAATAGACAATTATACCCTCATTCACATTAATAATATTTTATTTCTAAATTAAAATTAAATACTAGTTAAAAATTTAAGAAATATAATGTTAATACTAAATATATAATTTCATATAGATGATTAAATATATAGATTTAATTAAAGTGTCTAAAAATAATATTGAATTGTTTAAAACGTGAACTTTAATAGTGATGATAATATATAAATAATATTTTTAGGTTCAAGTGTGACTCATATATTTGTGTAAGGAGATGTGTTTGAAGGTAAATGATAAATATAATAATAGCTAGATGTAGTGAAATAAAATGAGTTAAAGAAAAATGATGATAAAATATGAGCTTTTCTTGTGCATATGCAATTTACCATTTTATATAATTACATACTAACTTTATTTTTATAAGTTTTAATTATAAAAATGTATTTGGTTTTAAATTGTGTAAATAAATTAGTATTTATTTAAACTTTTTAAAATAGTTTAAAAAATATCAAACAAAAATGTCACATTTAAAGATTACATGAATATTTAATACCTAGGGGCAATTTAGTCATTTAAGGTTTTTTATTCTCCCAACTCACTTTCTTCTCATCTTTGAAGAGAAGAAAAAATGGCATGGGACCCACATCTTTTCTTTCTCTTCTCCCTCTTTCATTCCAAAACCAAACAAGAGAAAATTGTAAACCACCATCACTTTCTCTCCTCTCATACTCATCTCAACCAGGCCTTAGTGTCTAAAATTTCATGATAATTTGGACATAAATTTATATATATTTTAACTTTACCTTAACCCATTTATGTGTGACATGCCCATTTCAAAAAACATGAACATATTCTTATGAGAATTCAAAATTCTTATAGTGGAAACCAAAATTATCATTTCATCCTCTTCTCATCTTAAAAACATAAGAATATTGTTTTGTTTATTTTTTTGCATTTATTTCTTCTTAATATTTTATCAATTATGAAAACATGAACATGGTCACAAATTATCTTTTAATAATAAGATTTATGTTATATAAGTGGGGACGCGACGCCTCTTTCCATAATCACGTAAAAGCTATTAAATCAATCCATTTTTACTTAAACAGCACAATTGATTTTTAAAACAAAATTATACTAAATGTGGAAATACGCTGATTACCATAAGCTTTTTTAGATCTAAAAGGGTAAAGGGTAAATGCTTAATATGTAACTACACAAGCCATTTCGACATGCGTGTATATACACAAATTTACTCCATTCATTAAGACTTAACTATGAATATAACGGGACGAGTTAGGGTCGTGTTTATATTTACTCAATCCTAAAATTCAAAACTTGAATCTAAATTAAGTGAGGTTAAAATTAAATATATCATCATCGAACACGTCGGTTTTCGGGTGACTTGAACCTGTTAGATTTCAAATTACCTGAACTCGAAAACTCATTTCAAACATATATTTCTACCTATAGTTTCAATATATATATATATATATATATACATTTACTTATAATTTTATATATATTAATAGAGTTCGAACAAAATCGAATCCAAACCCAATCACGTTGAGATTTTCTATTAAGTTCAGGTTAGGTTCTGGCGTGTACTTGCATGTATGGCTCAAACACTTAGGAAATTGAATTACTACACATGATAGGGGATCTACTTACTCTAACTAATAGTAAATATTTTAAACTTATTTTATATTTTAGTCTAGATAAATTCAATAATTTGAATTAGTGTGTAGATATAAATCATTGAATTTTCTTAAAATTAATAAATAAGAGGGTGAAGTAATTTGAAAATGAATTCCTCATCACATAAGATATGGTGGAATAAATCTCAAATATAAGGGGGTAGTGTTGTAAATGCGTAAAACTGTGTTCCACAGTTGAAATCGTCATTGATAGAAGCGCGAGTGAGAATCGGTTCATATATAACAAATTCCATTTATTCCAAAGATTCAGAAAACAGAGAACAATGTTCGCATGGAATTGGCTTCGTGGGAAAGATTCAGCGCCACCGCCACCTCCTCCCAAAATGGTGGTGGTGCCACCGCTCTTCAATTATCCTCCGATCGGTGCTCGCACAAGGATGTTAGATTCTTCATATAATGTATTGTTTGGGAAACTTGCTTTGAAATCTCTATTTCATGATTATTATCAAAATCCAAGGCATTTCTCTACAACTATTATGCTCCAACCTATTGATGATCCTCATGTTGATCTCATTGCTACTGTATCCTTATTCATTTACATTTCACTATTTCAATTTCTTTACTTTTATACCTTTTATTCATAATTTGGCCATATATAGTGCACTGGAGTTATTTTATTTTATTTTTTATATGACATAAGTTTCAAATCTTAGAAATAGTCTTTCTGCTTACGTGGTCCCGATAGTTGCATCGGGTAATTTATATTTAAGAGTAAAAGGTTAATCTAGTATATGATGATGATGTGATAAGTGAAAGATTAAATTAACATGTGTCAAATTAGTATATGATGATGTGTCAATTTAGGCAAGGTTGACATAGAAAATCTTGTATAGACATGTGGATTTATGTTTGAGGATGTTATTATTTAGTACTAAATTTTAATTTTAATTAAATTTTTAATATGTTGTTAAGATTTTTTTAGTTGTCTTTACGTATATATAGGTTCTTTTTTCATATTGACAACATTAACCCTCCCTAAACCCAACATGATGGGACCCTTGTGTACTGAGCCACCTTTTTATTGAGCCACCTTTTTATTTATCTCTTCGAATGTTTGTTTAGTTAAAAAAAAGTGCAAGTATCTATCTATCTCTGAGAAGCTAGTGTGTAAGTATATACTGTGGTATTACTAGTGTGTAAGTATTAATTCAAAAGTTTTTAACTAAGTTTTTGGAAGTATCGAAGTTTTTAACTAAGTTTTTAGCTAGTGTGTAAGCAATACACGATCAATGTTTTAACTAAGTTTTTGGAAGTTGTTAACCAGTGTAAAACTAGTGTGTAAGTATTACTTCAAAAGTTGGAACTATGAAAAATGAAGCATTTATTGCATTGCCCTTAACCTGTTTAGGTTTCAGGTCCTCTTGATCATAAGCCAGAACAGAATGTTATAGGAAATGCATTGTTTCGCTGGCAAAGGTATTGTCCATTCTTTATCTCCTTCTATACTTCTTTTTGTATTGTTTGCATTGCATACATGCCTTTGTTCTCTTGTTTGTTGAGGTTTCTCCTTTTGTTCTTTTTTCTTGATGGGCATGCAGTGATGTTAATGATCCTCATACATTCATGGACCTTTACGTATCAACAACGGATCCGTAAGAAACTCTAACTGAACTATATAGCTCCAATTATAATGCCCAATCTGTTGGTGGGTTTTCTCCTATTGACACAGTGAATAATGTGATTTTGTCTCTTTAGGATTTTGCGGATGAGATCTTGCGCATACTATCCAAGATATGGATTTGGGGCTTTTGGAGTGTTCCCTGTGCTATCGAAGAAAAGGTGTGTTTGATTTGATGGTAGCAGAATGTGTGTATTAGATTCTTACTGTAGTCCATGTATTCACAGATTGAACATAAATTATTAACTAAGTTTACAAATTCTTTAGAGAACCCTCTGAAGATCATGGCCTGATGGGATTGAGATATGGTTCAGAGAATCTATCTATTGGTGTCACACTTATGCCTCCAGCACTTATGCCTTTTGCCCGTAAGTTTCCTGAATATTATGTTAATGAGGTTTATATTTGTTAAAATATCAATTAATGGTCCCGGAGAGTCAGCTTTGTTGGTTAAGTTGTGGGGTGTGAATTGTGAGTGCGTAGGTTCTATTTATGTAAAATTTATGTAATCATCATACTACGCAGTGAAAGATGAAGTACCAAAAAGTGCATGGCTTGTTAGCAGGATGGGAAGGGTGACTGCTGGGGTGCAGTACGAGCCACAGCGTAAGAACTAAACAGATTATATTCCTCTGATTTTTTTTATTATATTTGCATCCACTAGAAAGTTGTCATTATTGCATCAATATTTTGCCAGTGATTTGCATGATTCATGCATTAGTGTTTTGAATGCTTTTGCAATTTTTAAGTTGCCACTTAAATTGTAGGGAAATTGAGTAAAGTTGTCATTATTGCATCAATCTTTTGGTGAGTGTAACTCATGATTCATGCATTAGTGTTTCAAGTGAAGGTGCATGTTCTGAAATCACATATTATATTTATCATATATGGCTACAATTAAATGAAGGAATTGTGAATAGAAAGCAATCTACAGAGGGATGAGGGGATTGAAGAACTTGAACTATGCTTTATCATTTCGAAGTAGGTTCAAGAATTATGATTTTATGAATGAATCAAAACAGTTAAAAAAAAGAGCATTTTTTCAGCATATTCATCTAACATGCAGTTTACATGTATTAAGTACAAACTTAAACAAATATGAACATACTAACCTTCTGGTGTTACTTTTACAGGTGGAAATGAAAAACTTTCAAATTTGATGAACTGGAGTTGTGCCATGGGTTATGGTGGGGGATTAGGTAGCCCTTTGAGCCCATCCTTCAATTTCAGTCTCGAGCTTGTGAGAAGCTCTCAGGTATGTTTTACATACTTAAATTGATTATTGTTTTGCATTTATTCATTTAGTTGGAGATCTTTTTAATGGGTTTGATAATTGCCATACTGCTGTCTGATATGCCTTTGATTTAAACTTCAAGCCAAATTCAATTGAATGCATCTAAGCATTTTAATCCCATAACATGTGCTTTACATAGTTCTGATTATTATTTTGAGAAGCACTTTAACGAAATTCCAAACTTTGAAAAATTTGCAGTTTGTTGCCTCATTCTATCAACATATGGTTGTCCAAAGAAGGGTATGTTTCTTTGGTATTTGCTCTCTATTTCTGCTGTTTTTTCATTGGTCCTTTGTACCCATATCACTCTCATTTTTCTCTTTTTGGCTTTTAGAAAGCAAATTGTTGTATAAATTATTTGTTGTTAGTAGCATCTCTTAAAATTAAATTTATTAACCAATGGGTTTACCTTGGTTTTCTTTGATAATCTGAAACTGATTGATACTTTTATGTTAAAGACGTGATGGAATATACACCTTATAGAATGTGGTTGGTGGATTGATAATCTATACTTGGGTTCTGTTCGGTGGTTTGGTTTTTGTCATTGCAATACCTTGCAAAATAAAATACATGGATGCACCAAATTGGCCCTCAAGTCTATATTGTATTAATATTAGATACATTTGTATGAGGCAGCTACCCTGTATTTTGTCCATTTTTAAAAAAAATATTGCTTTGTCTGAAATCAGTTGGTGCAATATGATACAGATGAAACTTGATTTAAAATGGTCAGAAGGCTTTGCCATATGAAAGTGTGAAACTGATGAAAGCGTATAAATAAGTAATAGTTTTGTACCTTTTAATTGATTTGGGCTTGTGTTATGAAGTGTTGTACTTGTATTTGAACTTTTTTTTCAAACGTAACCGTATCCCTGTATCATACTTGGTCAAATACCAATGAGACTTGAGTTTCCGTAAGTTGCTAAGTTAGTGTCACTGCATGAAAAGATATTTGAATTAGAAGTTTACTTACCCAAAAACCTGAGCCTATTATCTTGAGTTATATCTTGGATGCCATTTCCTACTGATTTGGATGCAGGTTTACCTTTATATTGATAGAATTCCATCCAGCAATTACTTATTTATTCTTGTTAAAGTTTACCCATATTCCATCTTACTGAGATGTGTTATTTGTTTGCTGCAAGTTGTAGTAATCCAACAGGTTTAATTTCTTGTTGAATCAGAAACAAAAAGAGAATATATTATATCTTACAAACCATATGCTTGAATTGAACAGGTGAAGAACCCCCTTGAAGAGAATGTTGTTGTTGGAATTACAAACTACATTGATTTTGGGTTTGAGTTAGAAACAAGGTATTCCTTTTGGATTAAACATATATTCAAACTTATGTATAATTATACATCCATAGGGCACAATCTGATTTTCTGTGTCTAAAGTGTTGATGATGCCTTAGCAACAAACAATATCAAGGACTCCACTTTTCGAATAGGCGCATCCTGGCAAGCCAATAAAAATTTCTTGCTGAAGGTAAAAACAGTATGTGCAATGTTATACAAGCTTCTATAGATTATATAGGATCCACTCAAGTAGATAATTTCTCACCTTTGCAGGCAAAAATTGGACCTCGTAGCTCAGCGATGGCATTTTCATTCAAGTCATGGTGGAAACCTTCTTTCACTTTCAGCATTTCAGGTACCTCTAGTGAGACTTTTCTATTCAATCTCCATTTAGCTCTTTATCCACTCTTCTTTTCTTTAGTGGTATTTTTATTTTCCTTCAGTGTTGGCTTATTTGTATGTTTGTATTAGGATCAGAGGCTATGCCACTTCTAACCTTATTATTAAGTCTGTAGTTATTAGTTTATTACTCTATCCTGCATTGTCTTGTTTATCATCAGGTTTTTTTTGGATGAAACCTATATAACCAAATTATCATAATCAAGGGTGCACTTGAGTTGAGGCTCTGTTTGTGGGGAATGCATAGGGGAAGGGGGAGGAAGTTAGGTTCCCAATGTTGGGGGAAATTCTAAATGTTCCTTTTATATTTTACATGTCCATGGTAGAATATATGTTTTCTTAGAAATAACCTTAGAAACAACCTTTCCTCTTGTGGGATAAGGCTGTGTACGTCTATTTTTCCATACTCCACTGGTTGGGAAACTCATGTACTGGACCACCCTTTTCACATAGGGAGAGCCTCAGCGGAACCAACGGTAAGGTTGCTTGCCTTGTGTAACCAGGTTATGAGTTCAAATCCTTGTAACAACATCTTCGCTTGGGATAAGACTATATATATCTACCATTGTGCACTTAGCCACCCTTTTTATGATTTTGAAGTGTGACGTGGATGTGCTGTTTTTCTACAGCCACTAGAGATCATGCTGATGGTAAAATGCGATGCGGATTTGGCATCCAAAGTGAGAGTCTTAGAGAAGCCAGGTTCGTCCTTTTATCTTCAAGCAAATGTGAGATCATGGCAATACTAATATGTGTATGTTATTTCGGAAATCATATGTTACATTGATTAGTTTTTATGTTTTGTGGGACATGATTTACTTGTTTACAGTTATGAAAGAGCGGATCCGAATTTCGTAATGGTCACGCCAAGCAAGGAGCACCTAGCTGAGGGCATTGCCTGGGAAACAGGGAAGCGACCTATGCTACAATCGGATGTAGATGCTGGACACTTTGACAGCTTACCCAAAGAATTACGACCTCTCGATAAAATTTTGTAAACCAACAAGGCGCAATGCTAATCTTTCAAATTGTCTCTTTGCTTACGAGGATATCTTGGAAATTTTGTCGACTCCAATTATTTAGCATTATTTTCCTCTCACGGATAATGTTATTAAACTAGGATTGACTAGCGAAAAAATGCTAGTTTGAGCTATGTTATTGATTATCAATTTTTGTGCAACAAATGGCTCTTAATCTGATAATCTCTCTGATTCCATACACTGGCTACAAATATTTAGGTCCAACACCACTTTGAAGCCTAATTTATGATCCTAGTGTAGTATTTGATGGTGTTGGCATTTAGGTGATTGTGGAAGTAGTCTTCAGAGGGTGATCACAAAGAGAATGTCCCTATGAGCCAAGGCTGATGGAACTTGTGATGAAAATCATCCTTCATATACACATTTCATATTTAAGGTAATGCTCTTCTATTTTATTTCTATTCATAACGTATTAAAATAAATGTGTATTCTGTAATATAATCGATTAGCAGTATAATTAATCAATTATCTGGGTAACAATTTATATAAAAGGTGGTTCTCTTAATCTTTGTATTCATTTCATTCAATTTAATCCATTCTTTCTTCTTCTTTAAGCTTTTTTGGCTCATCTTTCTTGTTCATAAAAAAGATTCATCTATAGCTCATAGCATATTTTAACATAATAAGGGTTCAAATGTATATATTTGATTATTAAATTGTGCAATACAAATAAAATACAGAGAAGGGGGAAGAAGCATGCCATTTAATAATTCCAATGGTCATAAACACTCATTCATATACAGATCAGAATGTGAGATATATATGCCATTCAATATAATAAGATAATTATTAAAATAGTATTGTTTACAGAAGTATCTTCTAGAATATATGGATTTATCTGTGATAACAAAAAAAAAATAAGTTTTTTATAAGATAAAACAATAGTGATAAACTTATTTCATAATCATTTAACATATAGTAAAAATCTTAACTATGCTTGTGTTAGCATCTATCATGATGTATAATCTGAAAAATGGTAAATTCTCCTACAAATTATTTCTTGCGCATATACATGAAACTTCTCTTATTAAGAAAGATGACCATATTATTTGAGTGTAAATAAATAAAACAAAAAAAATTTGTTCCATGAAAAATTAAAAATTATGTTTTTTTTAACTATTGGTGAAATTGATATAAAGATAATGCTCCATGAAAAATTACAATTCATGTTTTTTTTCATTTTGGCTATTATTATTTAATTCTAATTTTTTATATATCAATATTATTCTATTATCCCTTTTTATATTTTGACATCCGTTTTTCCAACCATTGATGTTGGTTAAGATGCACCTATACAATAAGCCTATTGCTAATGTTGTAAGTCTTATTGTAGTGTTACCTTGTTGGGAATTATTATTTTAGAATTATTTTTAGATGAAGGCCAATTTCACTAATAAATAGAGTTTAAGAGGTAATTAAGAAGATAAAATATTTCATAATCCCTACTTCTAAAAGACAAAATTTATGGAGGTTACACACAGTTTTCCCAAAATAAAACAAAGGTCAGAACATGTTGCCTAAGATATTTGTATACTACAGTCTACATTTGAAGTCCATGTTTGGTCCGGAAAGATCCAAATCAAGTAGGGTCAAAGTCTTGTCATTCTTTATCATTTTCTATAGTTTTTTTTGTTGAGTATGGATCATCTTCATTAGAGGTGTCAAAACGGGCTACCCGGACGGGTTCAGGTTAAATCGGGTCGGGCTAAAAAGTCCGGATACAATTTATGTATATAAAAATATAGCTCAAGCCCGCCCTATGCGGGTTGCGGGTTGTGGCAGGCCGGCCCGCATAATATTAAAAAAATTATTTAAATTTTAACATATTTAATATATATATATATATATATATATATATCATTTGATATTAATGCATACATTTTTTAACAAAATTGTTATACTCAATGCAACCAAACTTATAGATATAATGTTATGTGTTTGAGTTAAGACATGATATTAAATCTACGGATATGATTCATAACATAACTTATTCATTAAATATTTTATTTATATTAGACTCTCAATCTCTAACATAATATAATTTGTAATTTCACTTCAATATAATAAATGAATACAGTAAAAAATAATATCACTTTGGTTTATAGTAATGATAGTATAGACTCAAATTCAGAATGAATTCTATGTGTCGAAGTATAATTATCATCATAATATTTCTTTACTTTTTGTATGGATATCTTTTGTATACTCTTTATCAACACTTTCATTGTGAACTGTTATGTTAAATTTGGTTGTGTTGAGTTCTCTACGGTAAACAATTAAATTGTTTTTCAGTTTCGTTGTAAAAATTATTTTCTTTATTATGTTTTTGTTGTAGAAGTTAAATCTAATTAAATATACAATTAAAAAAATAGAATCTATATGGTTTAGTTCTTAGTTAATTTGATACACTATTTTGCTAATGTGCTTAAAAGGATATTAACAAAATAGGAAAAATAATATAATTATTAACTTGATAACATTATTGTAATTTATAAATATTTATGTTATAGACATTACTCTATTTTTTATTCAAAGTTCATTACACAATATTTAGTATATATTATCTATTTTTTTATTGTAAAATAATTTTCATCTTAAGCTTATTACCTAGCCAAAAAGTCCCAAAAAAAGTTTTAAAATAAGAGAAAACGGGTAACCCGAACCCGCTCAGGTAAGCCCGGCCCGAGCCCGGTTTTAATATAGCCCGGCTGGGCTAAAAAGTCCGGATTCACTAAAAAGTGCCAAATTTAATATCCAAGCCATACAAAATTTCGGGTTGTGACGAGCCGGCCCGCACGGACACGCCCATTTTGACACCTCTAATCTTCATTAATGGAGAGGCAAGTGAGGTTATTACACTTGATTTTAAGGACAAAAAAGTCATTACAAGTGTAATAAAATGATTGAATTATATTTTCATTTTATCATTTTGTATTATTTTATACCTCACTTATCTCTCCAGTATTGGAGAGAATCTCAACACGTTTTTGTTGGGCATTTCTTTACAAATGCATCATCTTTTCTAAATCTTCTTTTAAGAAGTTAAGAAGTAGCAAATCCAACATTCCCTGATATAGAAATTTCATATATTAAATAATAAATGGTAAGTATATCTAAATCATTAGATTTTTAAAGAGAAAGTGTACTATTAGTATTGGATAATAATAATAAGTAAAATTCAATAATTTAAATTGGTAAATATATCTAAACCATTATATTTTTCAAGAATAAATGATTAAAAGATAAATTAATTTTTTTCAGCTATGTGTATCTCTCCCTAATAATAATAATGATGATCAAAATGGAGGAAAGGAATTGAAAGCAGAGGAATAACCAATTAAGTGTTGTTTATACGGCAAATACGTTTTTCTCTTTTCCTTCTCTTTCATTCTTCTCTCTCTTTTCCCCAAATATAATGCTTCAAGCGCCGACGTCGTTTCCGGTAACTTTCCTTCTCCGCCGCCGCTATACTTTTTTCCGGCGATTTCATTACTGCTTCCAGAATCGTGACGCTCTTTTGAATTCTTACTTTTCACTTCCTTATTATTCTTCAGGAACACGAACGTGTTCTTTCCATCGCTATTGCTTCGCCGGAGTAAATCTAGAACCTTCCATCGCTTTGACGGAGACGCTGATGAACCTGTTGAATTACTCTTCTTGCATCTGTTCGGTGATGCTTGAACCGATTGAGCTGATTTTGGTGTCCATACACAGTACGTACTTGCCGGAATCCCGTCAAGTTCAACAACCTCCGATGAAGACGACGACGACGACGGTGAATCACGGCGGTGATCCTCGTCGGAGATTAACAAATTCCTCATCTGAAATTGAAGCGGCAGTGAATCGGACTCATCTCCGGGAATCCATCCTCCACCGTTGAAGAAAAGTTGATCTGAAGGTAAAGAAACGAACTCGAAGCTGTTATCGTCGTTTAAGTGAATATGATTGTCGTTTTGTGTGAGTTGATCTGCTATATTGGCGAGATTATTGGATGAGTAAGTGCTGAAACTTGGACACGTAAGATACTCTTTCTCTTTCTCTTTCTCTTTCTCTTCTTCTTTCTGCATTTTTTCTGAGCCTTTCTTTGTTTATTGGGGTTTATAAGTTGGGAGGGTGGAGTGATAGATATTTATATGAGAGAGTGGAATATGGAATAGAGAAAGAAAGAGAAGCCTTAAATGACACATATCATCTGTCAAATTTCATGTCTCAATCTATGTCTTTGGCTAATCACAATACTTTATATGAATAAAATAAAAAATTTAAAAATAAAAAGTAACAAAAATTAGTATTTCAATTGGTACGAGACAGAGATTGATACATGGAGTGAGACAAATGATCTTTGTTCCGAAGGAAGACACCAGACCACCCAACCATTTCAATGCCATTAATGAAGTGTCAATGGTGTGTTTTTGCGGTTAAAATGTAGAAAATTATATGTTGCACATGATTTAGATAATATGGTCTTTAAATGTGAGTTTTAAGCTCATAAGTCGATTATGGATTGAGGAAGATATTAACATCACATTTGCCATAATAAAACAATATATTCGCTAATTAGAAGGATTTTTATACCCTTAAAAATTATTTTTTTAAACTTTTGTGTGTTACCGTATTTCATCTTACTCTAGAATCAATAGTAAAGATATGACATTGATCGTGTTTCATTAAAAGAGGTAAATACCAAAAAAACAAATGAATAATAATATGAAAGGACATTTTTATCCATTTATATATAATAGAATAACACTTTTACCATTGAAAATATAAGGAATTTTTTTAAACTTACTCGACATCTTAGCCATCAATCTTACGGAATTTCAATGGTTTAGATTTATTTACTGATTTAAACTATTAAATTTCCCTAAAATTGATGGGTAATATACGAAATAAATTTAGAAAACTTAACTGAATCCCCTCCATGAAAATAACTCATGTTTATGGAAAAGTGATTTTATTGTTAAATTAATTTTGTATAGTATTTCTTAAGGAGTACTACTAATTAAGTATGCCAGCTTGCTAACAATTCTGCATGTCCTTTGTGTACCAAGAAAGGACACGAATTTTATGCTAAATTTCACAGGGATTCATCTATCCATATAAAGTAATAGCAATATATTGAAAACTGTTCCAAAAAGATAGTTTTAATATTTGTGTATAATATTCATATATCTCATGATTCATTGAACACACACGAGAGGTTGTTTAATGATTTTGGTATACAAATAGAATTCGTGTAAGATAGCACCTCTTTTATTTGTAGATGTAAATCCTCCACCATTTTCTCCTCCAAATTTTCCATACAAATAATAATAATAATGATAATAATAGGAAGAATTCACCTACTTCAAGAAAGATTTTTTAAACTTACCCACATCCTAACATCAATTCTAGAAAATCTAATGGTTTAGATCTACTCATTAATTCAAATCATTAGATTTCCCAAGAATTGATGGTTATGATGTGAAGTTAGTTTAGAAAATCTTACTTTTGGAATAAGTAAATCCCTTCCATAGGTGAGTGGAAATTGAAAATGAGACCAAACACTTGGCAATAATGCAATCATGATAATGAAGTCTCCACTAACCACCACCCTCCAAATACCTTCAATTTTAAAGTACTCCAACTTGAATCATTCATTAATTACGAATCTAGAGTAATATTAAATTCTCATACTAAATCCTTATATAAATTATTATATGGATAAAAAAGTGACTAATGTGACTTATAATAAATCATTAATATATAAATATCATTTTATGATATATATTATTTTTTATGGGTAAGAAAACTAGTATGAAAATATATCATTTTCATTGATATTAATATTTGTTTGCTTGTTACCCAAACCATGCATGAACTTCTAGAAGGAAACTAGGATACATAGGTATCCGTGTTTTTCCCAAGAAGACATACTGGACCCAGCATTTATTTGTTTTTTTCTAATATTAATAGTATGGATAACTAACTAACCTTTTTGGATACGTGGTTACCCTTAAAAATTATTGATTTCAAGAATTGAATTATTGAATTTTTGATTATTCTAGAATCTAATGAGACTTGTATTACTATACTAACATCTTGTTGATAGCATTTATTTATTTATTTATTTAATGAGAAATATTACAACAAAGCAAAAAACAAGAGCCATAATAAAAAACAAGATATTAATGGCTTGTTTCGCATGGTTTTTTTTAATAGTTTAAGTTTATTTTTTTAAAAATAAGCTGAAAATATAAACTATGTATGTTTGGCAACCAAATGAAGTTTATAAACTAAGTTTTTTTTTGAAAAAATAAGCCAAAAGTATAAGCTTCAAAATCCTGGGTTGGTTTATTTTTTAGCTTATTTTTTCCCAATTTTTTATTTTCCATTTTACCTCATCTTAACTTTATCTCTTTCTTCCTTTTTATTCTTCCATCAAATACCATAATCCTTCACATCATTACCACCAAACTCCACAATTCTCATTTTTCTCTCTCTATCACCATTCAACCCCGTAATTCTCCATAACACTTTCATTTATCTATACACGAACAAAGAATTATGTATAAAACTTTTGCTATATAATATTAAAATTTTATGAATTATGTATAAACCCTAAAACTTTTGTATAAAACTTAATATTTATGTATTATTTATTTTGTGAATTATGTAATTTAAGTTTACCAACTTCCATTTATTTATGTGCTATATTGTTTTAATATTGATATTGGTTTTTATATTGTATTTTATTTTAATATTTTTTTAGCCTTTGTAATTATGCAATATTAAAAATCATGGGTTGATTTAGTTTTTTAGTTTATGTTTAACTATGTATGAGGTTATTTGTTTATGTTGATCTTATATTGTTTTTTAATATTAATATTAGTTTTTATATTGTATTTTATTTTAATATATATTTTTTAGCATTTGTTATGCAATATTACAAAATTAAAGTAAAAACATACATGATGATAAATATTAAAAAATATATATTTAAAAATTAGTGTAAAAAACAACTAAAGTAATCATAACATAAACAAATAAACGCATACCCTTTTATGTAATTTACTATGTAGAAACAAATTTTATACCATACCCACACAAAACAGATTAGTTTATATTCAATTTTCAGCTAAAGTACTCAAACACAAACAGATTATAATCTTAACAGTTTATAGACCGAAAATAAAGACATAATTTATACCAAACACACTCTAAGTTTAAATAAGAGAGGAATATTAACACGTGGAGATCACTTGTCCCACTTTTTATGTCCTAATGATGTCTCAATTCAATGAAAAGTTGTCACATTCTTATAAGCAAAAATCATAAAACAAACATTTTATAGTGGATTTGATTGACTTACAATATGAAAAAGTAAATTTAGATTATTAACTAGCGTTGTCTGGGTTTTTAAGAAGTAAAATAAGTAATTTTGTATTGGAATGATGTATTTAACATTTCTATGATGTTAGATTTAGTTTCTAACTCATTAACACAACCTAATTCGATTATGAAGAACACAAAAAAATCAAAACAAGGTGAAATTATTCATTCAGTCTTTATATAAGACATTTTTAATTTCATTGCATGTACTAATAAAAATAAAAAATTTCCTTGATTTTCTTATAAAATACTAATTGACTATAATCTTATCCCATTTAATATAAATTATTAATTATGTTCATAATCATAATAACAAAATAAGTAGAGAAATCAAATATTTTTATAGATACAAATAAGGAATAAATATAAAATTGCAAACTGTATTATTGAATATTGAATATTGCAGCTAGCTTGCCCAATAATATTTTTAATGTCGCCTCTATGTAAAACTAAGAAGCCATGTTTTGCATTATAGTCATTACAAAAACTATAGCTGTAATTCTTTTTTGAAAAAAAATGTTTTGTTATTTATGTTATTCAATGTATCTAACATTGGCTAAAATTATCCTAAAATATAAAATTACATTAAAAATCAGAATTTTAAACACTTAATATACTTTAATACATAATTTTTCATCCAAAAAATGTTATATCAAATGCTTTATGGAAGGCATAAGTTTAAAATTTAATGCTACATTTTTTTATCAAAATTTTATTAAATAGAAATAATTACAAAAGAAGAAGAAAGTAGGAATAAAATTACAAAACAATATTTGGATAATTAAGTAGATCAGTAATCTAATCAGAAAAGAGAATTGAGTCAATCAACAATTAACTAACTCTTGATCAAAAGTCATGATTTCATCGTTGTTGATTCACAAAATTTAATGCAAATGGAAGGGGTTGGTTGTTATTTTGTTACTATCAATTTACTCAACACCTAACTACTGAGTACTGACCATTTTCCACCCACTATCTCATGTGGGATAATTTAATTTTGTCGTTTTGTTTTGTGTCAATATTTAAAAATATCTTTATAGTAATATTTTCAACAAATATATTTCAAACAATTTTTGTGTTGATGAATATACCTTATTTAGTTTTAGCTCACTACAAAGTTCAAGAATAGTTTATATATATATATATATATCATACCTATGAAAATCAATTAATATATATATTTTGTCCAACCGTTTTTGGAGTTTATTTTTGTCATGTATATTCCAAATACAATTTGGTTAATAGTTTTGTCAAAATATAAGAGGTATTAGGATTCAATTATAAGAGTTAAATAAGTCTCAAATTAAGAAGAAATAATATATATAAGTGAATGGATACTAAATCTAATACTTAAATAGATTAGCATGAGTAAGATCACCTAATATGGTGAATGTGGCCCAAACATATTGATCCTCAATACCTTCATGCTTCATTAGATTGAGTTTTCAATGGGCTTGATGGTTTATAGATATATAAAACTTGAGTATTTAAGGTTGAGATTAACAAGAGAATAGCATATGAATATTCATTTATACATGCCCCAATTTAAACAAGTATAAGAACATATTCATTAGGAAAGAAATTAAGAAAAAAAATAATAACGGTTAGGTTTATTCAAGTGTGAAGTCATACGGGAGAAATAAAAAAGTTCGTAAGTGGAAAAAACACATAGAACTATTGGCTTAAGGTTTTGATTCAAGATATGATATTTCACTTGTAGTTATTCACTCTTCTCATGCCCTAGTAACAATGGATCTTTCTATAGTTGTAAGCTCTCCATTTGGGTTAGGGGTGAGCATGGGTCGGGTTGGGACGAGTTAAGACTTGTCCTTACCCAGCCCTAAATGTTGTTCGGGTCATTTTTCTGAACCCGAACCAGACCCCAGACCCGGAGTTAACCCGACCCTAAATATTCATAGGGTCAGTCTTTAAACCCGGACCCGACCCTAGACTCGATTAAATATAACCTATACTCATTTTAGATAAAGTATTCTAAATATTATTTATTATTGTGAATATGTAATTTGACATATAAAATAATATATGTGTGTATATATTATTAAACATGTATATATGATGGAAAATTATATAATCAATGATATTTTCGACGAAAAAAGTATCACAACTATGTATATATTTGAACAGAGACACATACAAACATCATGAGTGAGTGACCATAGGACGAGTCGGGATGAGTCATGCTTGGTCTCTACTCAACCCTAAATATTGTCTGGGTCTAATTTTTGAATCCGAACTCGGCCCTAGACCCGATGAGACCCGACCATTTTCAAGTCCGATCAAGATCGGACCATACCAAGTGAGGAGTAGGGTCAGGTCCTGCTCACCCATAATTTGGGTCAACCGATAATGATTATAAAATAATTGGGAAGTTATGAATGCAACAGTGACACTAACCATACCCACGATTATAGCCTCCTATTAATAATGTGTTATAAAACTATGGATATGTAAATAATAGTTTTAATTAGTGAATGATACAAGTGATAATTTCAGATTCATCATGGATGAAAATAATATTTATTAGATTAGAAACTATGGATTAATGATTGAAGTAGTAATTTTGGTTGTAATGTAGTATTTGTTCCAACATCTTTCAATATACTACACATTTCATCCCATCAAATAATGCTTATATATACACTTCTTCATACTATAGTATTTTTTTACAATGGTCACAACTAGCTAAAAAGAATATAGTATGAGTTACTCACTAGATGAGGAAAAAATATTTGGATGCACTCAACCAAGGTTTTAAATTGTGATTTCAGTCGAGGTTATATTATATTATGCGAAAAATTAGAGAAAAATGAGGTTGTTTCGGTTTCAACATCTTTGTGAAATGCAATTTAAAAGAGTCAACTATACGAAAGATGAAGTTGATTTTACTCGATGAAATTTGAAGAAAGGAATAAAAGAGTCAATAGAACATGAGGAAGAAGGAAATAAAAGGGTCATAGGATTAAAATGATTCAAGAGTCAGGTTTAAGAAATGGACAAAAGACTAGTAAATATTTTTTGGAGGAAAAAATCAAATAAGAAAATAAATTTTTTCAAGAAAACATTTGAAGTAAATTGGTATGGAAAAAGAGGATTCTTTCAATAGTGACTAGAGATCACAATGCAAGTTCATCTTTCAAATCCTAAAAGGGCAACTCCTTTTTGCCCCTAACCTTAAATAATTAGTGGATCATGGATATAAAATATTATTAATATTATCCACCGGATGCATGCTTTTCTTATACCCTTTTGCCTATTGCAAATAATAATCAATTCAATAATGTAATGATTTGATTAGCAGTGGGGTTGAGATCCTCTCCAGTACTGGGCTGTCCAGTACTGGATTGTGAGGCCCATAATAATTTGGAAATTTAAAAACATATTTTAATTAAAAATAATTTAAAATCTGAACCATTAAAAAAATTTAAATGACACATGTCTTCATCTCTGACATTATTGAAGGATCCATTTCCATTATAATGGTGGGTATGTCATAATTTTTACATGCAACCTAGATTGCTTCTTCTCTCACTTACCAACTTTATGGATTATTCCTTATTTTTTCTTACTTGGTATTAGTATGAAACTATATCAAAACATTATGTGTAATGCTATTAATATAGTTAGTTCACCTCATGTGATATAGGTTGATAAACTCAACTGACCTAAACAGTTTTATATTTTGATGAAGTTATTTGCTTCTATTTTAAACTGATTTGATCTTATCTCGATATTAAGCGATAAAATTTAGGTCAATGTAATATATTTAAAAAATGTGATCCAAGTATAAGAAATACATAGTTTTATCCTATAAGTAAAGATGTTTCCATATCAATATGATATGTTTACATAATAAAAATCTTGAACAATAAATACAACTAAATAATAGAATTAGGAAAGTATAAATTTAGTGTAATTATTTTTGCAAAGTTAGAGTATCTAAGTCTCAAATTTATCTTCTGAAACATATAACTCTATAAATCTAGTGGAAATGTTTAAATAGATAACAAAAAGTTTAATTCCATTTTTTCCCATGAATACATGCTGGATTTACTTTTATTAGGTTTATTTATCTTGTTTTCACTCTCAAAATCCAATCCGTGTTATTAACCAAATTGGATTGGGTTGAAAAGGAATTAGTTAGGCTAACTTACCTAGAACATCAAGAGTGAGAAAGTAGAATATTAGAGTAACTAATCTTTGTAATGTTTTTAGTACATGATGTGTATCCCCATCTTTTGGTAAGAAACTAATCATTTTGAAGTGTATGAATGTCATTCCCAATAGTTGTTGCTCACAAGAATCGAATCATTAACATTTTGATCATTATGAAGATTTAGCGGGATCTTATATCATTAGACCAACATTTTATTGATATAAAGAGACTAAAATTGAATGGAGGATAAATGATAATGATGTGATAGCAAGTTTTTTAGTTTAGTCACATTTGTGTAGTTCTCACTTTTTCACCCATTGCTTATGCTGAACTTATTTCACACATATTTGGAGTTTTAACAATTTCATCTTGAAATGTGAATTCTCCCCATAAGAGCATGCCTACAAATTACTTAAACAATGGGAAACCAAAGGGAGAAAATTAAAACAAAATGAACAAACAATATATTAAACAAAATCTCTTTGTAATGCTTATACTAAACTCAACAAGAAACCAAATACAATTCAAGTTCCAAGTAACATAAGTTTATCAAATGTATTCATTTTCCATGAACTTGTTTTCTCTGTATAACATCATGGTACATTGGTAAAAACCTACTTTGGAAAGTCCTATAACATAAATAAGGTAGTAGAACACACACAACAACCAAAAGTGTAACTAACCAATATAAAGCACTAAAAGCACATGCTTCTACAAAGACCCTATAAGCTGTTGTAGATATATATGGTGTGATATAACCATATACCAACAAGAATACATACCAAAATGCAATGCTACCCCATATGAAAAAATGCTGAATCCATGTGAAGTAGTTAATGGAAAGTGCTAATTGGCAATTCACTGTCCAAACCACACATGTATACATTGTGACACCAAGTATTTCATAACCAACCATTTGACCGTCTTTTCGGAAGGCTTGGTTTAAGCATGAATTTGTGGTTAAGAAAAATATTAGTAATGAACTAATCACGCCGTTAAGCATCCAGCCGATTATTCGCGGCCAACTGAAGAGAGTGTCCTCTACTCCTTCTAGATATAGAAAGGGATACTGTAAAAAGAGAGTATAGTTATTACAATGTTTTTAGTCTATGCAAATATACGTAATTATGATTTTTAGTCCTCCGCATTTTTTCCGTAGTTTTTAGTCCTTACTTTAGTTGATCGTATTGGTTTTAGTCTCTATTAATGATGTGTCAACACCACAATTGATCGCATTGGCGTCAGTCACATCATCATTAGGGACTACAACTATAATTTTGGAACATATAAGGACCAAAACCCCCAAAAAATAAATTTTAGGGACTAAAAACAAAAGCTAAGTACATTTTGGGGACAAAAACATATTTAAGCCTTAATATCCATTAGCACTACATTTATAGAGGTACAATTTTTCGTTTAAACATGTGAATGATCAATCAAATTTCGTTTCAATGATATGCCTTTTTTCATGACACTTTGCAGCCAGAGGATCTCTTAAGAGCACGCTCGAGTAAACAACTTAATTAAGTATTTATTCAATAAACAATAATAACCTTCCTATAAGCTATTTTCAGCTTATTTTATCAACTTATTTAAATAAGGTAAAGAAAGCATATAGAAAGGTCATAAGCTATTCCAGCCACATGTTTAAGTGCCTATATGATACGATAAACCCAAAATAAGGTCGATAAGAGTCGTTTTTTAAACCTTTTACATGTACATAAGAAATTTAATGCATTACCTTTAGGCAAAGATGGGCCGAAACATCCTGATCGAAAACACCAAGAGCGATTACCGGAAGTGAAGTGAAGAAGACATTGTAAAATGACATGTACCAATCGTTGTACGCAGGTTGACCAGAGAAAGAAGCATAGGCCTCAAACCAAAATAGCGTGAATCCAAACGCAATGTTTTTATAGAAGAAATAGCATATCTGCATCAACAAATAAAACAAGCTATTAGAGATGAAGCTTTTCGTCGAACAAGTTGTCTAAATTCATATTTGAACAGATTAGAAAATATTCCTAGAAGGAAAGGGAAAAACGATAGAATCTTTTCACGATGTTCATTTCAGAATATTGAAGGAACTAAAACTGGAACATGAAGCTTTGAGCATGAAGGCACTAAACTTTGAGAAATAGATAATGTGTGGTTTTACCATCATCGATATTCGCCTATAGCACCAGTGACCATGAACCAATAACAAACGCTCCAAAAAACGGAATTGAGCTATTGCAAAATCACTTGCCATTACAGCCTGTGGACAAGAAATAGTTTCTTGAGAAGAAAAATAAATCAGAAGCTAAGAGACAGTAATGTAGACATAATTCACCGTTAGTTTATCATACATACATGCATTGTTACATATGCGAAGAAAGAAGAAAACACTATTCAAAGAAACAGCGAAGAATCATCAATGTCAATATTATCATGTAACACAATTACACAGTAAAAAGGAAAAAAAAAATAAACAACTGGAAATTTTCCATGTTATATATGTTTAGTTCGATAGCCACTCTCGAACTATATACCTGACTCTGCCCCTGCCAATTAAAACAACGTTATCTATATATAGTGATGTTAATAACTCTCACAAGTTCACATTAGACCATGTTTTAATAATGTTTTGCAGCATTCCTCTTAAAGGTAATACAAATATGTCAACCAAATCTAACTTGTTTTCGAATTTGGAAAAAGTACTTACCCTAAAGATGAGGCTTAAATTTGCACCCGACTTTCTAATCACGAGGCTTAAATTTTCCCATTTTAGGCATAATTTACATAGAAGCTTCATTGTCACAAAGCATCATGAAGCTTAGCTGAGCATGCTTCTTCTGAATATTTCATGACTCGGTACTCTAATATCATGTTAAGGTTTTATCTAAGAAACAAAGAAAATAAAAGAGAAACAATTGACGAAGTGGATGTATTAGAAAAACTAATTCTAGAATAACCGATTCCTTAAGTAATAATATAATTATTAATATCCTGTGTCACACAATATGGGTATAAGGACTTGGTGGGTTATGCTTAACTAAAAACTCTCTTCATTTTCTCCATATTCTAACATAATATACAAAGTCCTTGCTTTCATATTTAAGGCCATATGATAAAAAGCACAAAAGAGATAAGACCATATGTGAACAAGGGCAAGGTAGATTGTTTAAATTTATGAATCTTTTCGATTTCTTCATTTATTTTGAACTCGATAGAATGTTTCTTTTTAAATAATGAACAACTAAAGATACAGCCCAATCATATAAAACAAAATGTATCTTCATACCTGCATCCCTTCAGCACCACTAATGCCAACACCAATATCAGCCTCTTGAAGCATGCCAACATCGTTCGCCCCATCACCGATAGATAATGTTGCCTTTCCTGTTCCCGATTTCACCAATCTTGTAACCTGCGTTTTTTTGGGACGATATGATATTAATGTTGGGTTTATTCAAATGTGAAGTCCCACATTGGATATGCGGGGAGGAGTAAAATAGTTCTAAAGTATAAAAGTCTCACATAACTAATGTCTTAAGGTTTTGGTTTAAAACGTGGTGTCTCACTTGTGTCTCTCTACTCTTCCTATACCCGGTAACAATGGAACTCCCCGGTGGTTCCCGGTGGTTGGAGGCTCCTCGGTTGCAGTCTGGTCTAACAAGTAATATCAGAGCCGATGGTTCGGCGACATGATGGATTTAAGGGGGAGCGGACAGGAAAGTGTGTGGTACCCACACTTGAGGGGGAGATTGTTGGGTTTATTCAAGTGTGAAGTCCGACATTGGATATGCGGGGAAGAGTAAAAGACTTTATAAGTAGAAAAGGCCCATGAAACTAATGCCTTAAGATTTGGTTCAAGACGTGGTGTCTCACTTGTGACTCTCCACTCTTTCCATACCCCGGTAACAATGGAACTCCCCGGTGGTTGGAGGGTCCCCGATCGTAATCTGGTCCAACAATTAATGTTTTGACATCCCAGAACCAACTATAGATGAAACTTCTATTATTTATATGACGTAGAAAATCAAATTGCACGTTCTTAATACTCACACGAGCTTTCTGTTTGGGCGAAGATCGGCAGCATATGACAGAAGCACAATTAGTTGCCAGCTCAAAGAATGAACTCTCCAAATTCTTGTTAAGAGAAAAATCCAAGGACTTCCCATCAATTATCAAGGCAAATGAAGAACTTCCCTTTTCTGTATTAAAACTCTCTTTCGCAGACTTGATTTCTGAAATTCCCTCGAAAATTTGCTTCTTAATGCTTCCAAGAGAGGCCTAAGCAATATTTGTATCAAAGATCTAGAATAACAAGAGAAAACTATATCCATAAACTTCTCAGTTAAAATATACTTTTGATCCCTATATGTGACGCTCGTTTTCAACTTGGTCCTTGTACATCCTTATAAAATACAAGTGTTTTTCAATTTGGTCCTCACCACTTATTGTTGTAGTTACGGTAGAAAGACGGAACTCAAATTGATTGTTACATATAATGGCTAAAGTGAAAATGATTCTTTTTGGTCCCGACACAGTAATTTTCAATTTAGTTCCTATATTTTAAATCCAAGAATCGGGGTTACACGAACAATAAATGACAAGGACAACATTGAAAATAATGGTACACATAAGGACCGAGTTGAATTTTTTTACATATAGGGGCTAAGTTGCAAACAAACATCACATATACAAATCAAAAGTATACTTTAACCAAACTTCCAAGATCGTGTACCTTTACTAGAATCTCCTTATCTCCGTGTTTTTCCAAGGATAAGATGTCGGGTGAATCAAGAGAGATCACTATCTGCTTCATATCCTTCCTAAGTAAACTACAAGCATATCTATAAAAGAAAAACTAGTGTCAACTTTATGCTACTTCCATATAAATAGAATCCATCACAAGCCTTGTTCATGTACCCTATGTTTACTGCAGTTTCCATCTTGTCCCCGGTCAATATCCATAACTTGATTCCTGCTTGTGCAAGCTTATCAATACACTCGGGAACCTGCACTTCCAAGTAAATAGATTTAACTTTATCAACTAATCAATAGCATAACGAATTATGATAATAAATGCATAACTTATTTAGATGGTGAGTTTGGCGCAACGCTAAGGTTGTTGCTCCACGAGGTCACGGGTTCAAATTCTCGAAACAGCCTCTCCACTTGCAGGGTAAGATTGAGTTAATCTACCCTCCCTGGACCCCACTAAGTGGGGGCCACGTGCACTGGATCACCATTCTTTTTATTTTTAAATTCATAACTTATTTAAATAAAGGTTAAAAAATCAAAAGTTTATACAGACCCCGCTTTGCAGTCGATCCTCAACCGCTGTAGCACCAAGAAGTATCAAATCTCTTTCCATCTTATCAACAGCTGCATCCACCAATGCGACTCGGTTTGCAGATACAGAAGCTTTGGCCTTTGAAAACTCCTCTTCCCACAGCTTGTATTCTTCTTCACCAAGTTTACAGTACGCGATTACAAGAGTTCTTAAACCAGCCTCGGCATATCTTTTGATATGATCTTTGGTTTCAGCCTCAAACTGTCTTCCATATTGCGAGAGTCTCTCAAACATAACACTGAATATAAGCAGCGAAATGCAAAATATGACATCACTACATGCAACTTACTCACAATTCCATCAATTATAAGAGAAAAGTCCAAATAACAACCCGGATTGTGCATGATGTACGATTTAGTCCCCTAATTTAAAAAATGTGTAAAAAATACCTGAATTCTGGTTTGGGTGCAAAATGCTCCTTAAAATTGGATGGAAAATGTCATGTGGAAATTAGATTTCCGGGCCCTTTTTACACATTCTTTGAAGTTCAGAGACTAGTCACGTTTCATGCAATGTTTGTCGTTATTTTCGAACATTGAAAGACTATTTTACACCCAAACCAGAGATCGGGGTCTTTTTTACGTACGCTTCAAATTTAGGGACTAAATCGCATCTCATACAAAGTTTAGGAGGTGTTTTGGACTTTTCCCTAAACACAAAGCATTGTGGTTATTCATTGAAACCTGTCTGCACCCTTGCAGAGGAGCAATAATTGATTTTCCTCATTCCTTATTATCACTGACATTCTTTTCCGAGAACTGCTGAATTCTAAGACATGCAGAAGCTGGTACACTCTAGTCATCAAAATTAGGTTAATGAACAATAAATTAAATACAGATTTCGTAAGAATGAAAATGCGTCACAAGTTGCAATATGAATAGAAAAAAACATTCGAGAAATCATTTTTATTCGCTTTCTCACATTATGCCAGATTATAGATCAAAGATCCTATCGAAAGAAATTAAAGAACATAATAGAGAAAAAGTGTGCAAACTAGAATACCCTAGTGGCCTTGTCTCTATGTGCTACATTTCGGGGTTATGCCAAACTATTCTACTATGGTATAAATGGCTAATACACATGCTCACATAACAGCCCCCTTGTGCTTGAAGTATGGACAAATGCACAGCCCAACGTATCGTGTCTTGAACCGATTCTCTAGACCAATTGGTCATACAGGCTTTAATACCATGTCAATGTTTCATTATGAACCCATTCTCCCAAAAGCGTAAGTTGTTAGGTGAAAGAGTATGAACGGTTTTACTTTTCTAACGAAGATATTAAATCTTCTCGCCTATGTTATCCTCCTTTATCATTTATCAGCCCTTATATCTTCATAAAATCGAAAGGCCTTCAAACAAGAAAATTGCTTCATCTTAATCTTTCATCCTAAAACCAGCCTTAAAAACATGGCCACTTTTTGGAAACCTTTTCCTTTACATATTATTCAGCAAAAGAAAAAATTCTGCACAACTATAATCTATATTATCCAAAACCTACAATGAAGCAGTTATTTGAGCTTGTTTTCTCTAATGAGTCCTATACGTGTAAAAATTAGTTGAATAGATATATACAGATTGGAAAGGAAGAATATATTATAACTTTGAAAGGTCATATTATAATTCTGTTTTGGTGAGAAACCAGATGAAACTTTGTTGACAATAAGCACTAAACTCATATTACATGGATCGAATGACGCCATAATGTTCTAACATGAATCATGTTCAATGATAAAACATTGATCTCTAAGTCTTTCTCAACAATTTTGCCTATGGTTTTTCTTGGTCTCTCTATACCTCTCGGGATTGAACTAGCCTCCATTTGATCTACTCTCCTTACGGGACTTCTACCAGTCTCCTCAACACATGTTCAAACCACCTAAGGCATGATTCTATCATATTTTCTACAATAAGAGCTACTCCGACTTTCTCCCTCATGCATTCATTTCTAATCTTATCTGAAATTACAGGTTATAAGCAAATAGGATGAAACTGTAGTTGAAAAAATGGTAAAAGGAGCTAGCGAACCTGTCAACCTTTTTTCCACTTTCGTCGATCAGTTCATGCAATGATATGCTTGTTTGTGTCCTTGCACAAAGTTCAAATCCAAGTTCCCTTGCAGCTATGACAAACGCTGCTTCATCCGGCGACTCAGCTTCATACAAAACTTCTCCCGACTCTTCATCTACATCAGGAATGGCTGTATTACAAATACCTAGAACTTGAAAGAACTTCTGTATGATGCCTGAATGCGTTTCATTAACCCATTGTCCATTCATTATGCGCTCATCTCGAAAATTAAATCCCTTAATCCGCTGTTGAGATTCCACTGCATCACTACTTTGGCCTGACACATCGGATGAAACATCATCAACTCCAGATTCATGACTACCCTTTCTCCTTGCAAGTGCTTTCTCCACTTCTGTCATACCACGGCCATATGGAACACCAGCTATGGAACATTTGACAAATTCCATTGAGTTACATGTCAAAGTACCAGTTTTGTCAGACAATATCGTCTCGACCTGTCCGAGTTCCTCATTCAGATTAGACGTACGTGCACGAGCCGGCTTATCGGTTTCTTCATAATACATTTCCTGATCACGGTTGATGAATGTACTTTGCAGAACTTTTACAAGTTCTATGGACACATAAAGTGATATTGGAATCAGATATCCATACAACATAAGAGCAGTCAAAAAATGAAGAATAGCAGCAAACGTCGCGTTCCTAGGATCATAAAACACAGTCGAATCCGATGGAAGAAGATACCATCTTCTGTACCTTCCATCACTAATATCCCTTTTGGTCTCGACGCCAAAAAAGAGAGAACTGACAAAGGATATCAATATCAAGGAACTGAAGAGGATGTAGATTATCTTATCCATTTTTTTCTCAATTTTGCTTCTCTTAGATGGAGGGTCTGTGGAATTCTGCATCACTTTTGTATCAGGGCCAGTAAAGATAACAACACCGTAGATATATTCAGTGTTTTTCAACTTAGAACCTCTTAAAAGGATTTGCTGCAAGGAAAGAGGATACTCTTTACCCTCGTAGTATAAATTTCCAATAAATAAGTAAAGATTTTCATTTGGATCTTCACATTTGACCATAGCCCTAAATTTTTGGAGAGATTTTTCATCACGAAGATGATTCGTCTCCTCCAAGGCATTCTTTAGTTTTAGATTAGTTTCTCCATCAAGATTCATTGTCTCGACATAGCAAACCCCGTCGTCATATTTTGATGAAAGCAGAAGTAGATCAGCAGGAAAGTATTCGTCCTTATACACTTTAACGATATCACCAACACCGAGTTTCTTCCATCTAGTCTCCACAAATGTATGACTCCTAGTATATACTTGAACCGTTCGGTTATTTGCCTTTATATCCTGAAGAAATTAAAACGATTTAGCCTACAAAATGTTTACTCTAGTAATAACATATTACATATATAAATGGAAGTGGAAAACATGCCATCACACGTAAAGATGAAAATAAATCAATAGAAAAAAATGTGAATCTTAAGAAAGCACAAGAATGAAGCATTTCCTAGAAGCATAAATATCGACCTACGTAGAACAAGTTGTACAGACATAAAGCAGTGAGTAACTATGACAGAATGATATGAAACTACATCGTTTCCTATAAGCATTTTCGGGAATAAGTTGTTTATCCAACCACACCCTGATACATAAATATCGACCTACGTAGAGAGTTCCACATGCTTTAAAGAAAAAGTGGGACATTTTTTTACCTGCTTTCTCCTCTTCCAATCTTCTACAGCTTCCTTGACCATTGTAGCTCCAATCACAAACAACAAAGGCGCAACAATACTTACGGGCGTATAAGGTGCTAATGCACTAAACGAAACACATGCCACAATAAGAAAGTAGATATTTGCAACCCTCCTAAATTGCTCAAATAATGACTTTGGGATAAAATTAAAGAATGTATACTTTGTTGTTGAAACATAGTTTCTTCTATAACTCAACTGAATCAATTCTGGATTATGAGGATCATTGCAATACACAACCCTTGAGAACCCTCTCTGTCCAATTTGTGAATGACTATCTCCATTTACAGATTTGAAACAAGAAAAGGAATATAGTTTGCTATAACTTATCCTCTTTTTGCTCCCTTCATCCATTATTTTCAAAAGGGTTTCTCTTCTTTTCAACTATAAATCAAGTACTTCAAACTTATTCTCTATTTTACTAATAAGTCACACATACAAGCACCTCAAAGCACAGATTTTTGTTCACATGTCTGAATAGTTAAACACCCTTACCTACTCTCAACAAAATAAAAGCACCAAAATAGAAGGTCAAAAAATAAAAACAAATTAGGCTAACCCCTTTACCTAAAATTGGGCACACTAAATAAATGTGCAAGCCAAGATTGAACAAAAAAAGTTAAAAGCAAAAAAAAAAAAACTTGATCAGCAAAATGAGCTTAAAATACTGAGTTTCTTAGCTGAAGCATATAGAAATATAGAACAGAAAATGGATCAATGATATTTTCCAGCAACTACAAGCTCCTGAAAATACCAACTTTATAAAAAAAAGAGAACTTTTTTTTCAATTTGCACCAACCATGACACCCAAATTAAGCTTGAAACTAAGATGAAAAACAAAACAGGTAAAGTTTGAATTTTGAGATGTTTATTGCAGTCATTGATGTAAACCCTTTTGTGGGTTTGAAGTGAATTGCATAGAAAGAAAGAGAAAAAAGGTTGAAGATAGGTTTGGTATGTGTAAGTGTAGTAGTTAATTAACTAGTTTGCCAATTCTATAAGCAAGGAAATGAGAGAGACAGAAAAGAAACATTGATAGAAACCGACACCAGAAGTTAAAGTGATTAAAGTATTTAGTATTTGGTACTTAGTACTTAGTCTACTACTACTACTGTTTACTGCATTCACTTCAAAGTTTCATTCTTTCACTCATTCATCACTAATCTCTCTCTTACATACATCATAATATACCCAATAACATTCATTTTTTATACTTTAATTAAATCAATCACATAATATTTTACATCTTCCTATTAGAAAAAATTAAATATGTCTTCATTCCCTTTCTCCAAATAGACACCATAAAATAAAATAGTGTGCATTTACCATCTATAAATTTTATTAGATCCGAGTTTCATGCAGCCTTGTTTGTGTTTAGTGTTTTTATGGAACGAATGAGGTCGTGGGTTTGAGTCTCACCCATAATAAATTTAAAGAAAGTTATAAGATGATTTAATGTAATCAGAATGATTTATAAGAAATAGGTTGAATGTTCGAGTCTCGTCCACAACAAATATTAACATACTAACCTTTGCTAATAGAATAAAAGAATATAGTATTTTCCTTAGTCTCAAAAAAATATTTTAAATTGATCTTTTATGAAAAAAAATTATATAGTGATGGCAAATTGAGCATTGTTGAGGCCCACCATCACAAGTCGTAAGTTTTTGTGGATAGGGAATATAAATGATGAGAAAATTCTCATCAGATAAGGAATGAAAAGTAAAACAAGTTTAATATTTATGTTTTATGAATAATAAAGTTTTTACAAAGTAATTTCATCTTTTATTCATTTGTATTTATATTATTTAAAAGTTAATAATAAGATATAAAGAGAATGAATGATGTATTTTGTAAAAAAATATTAATATTAATTCGAAAGTAAAATAAGAGAAGGAGGAGAATATGGGATCCCCATTGGATTAATAAGCAGTTGTCGTATACTTAATAATATGTTGTATGAATCATGTGCCACTTTAATAGGGAAGTTTATGGTATTATTAATGGTGTATTTCTTATCTTATGAATAAGAAATTAATTATTTTTGGAGTGTATAAATATTCCTATAAATAATTGTCAGTGACAGAAATCGAACCTTCAATTTTTTAATTGTTCTGAAAATCCAACATGATCTTATATTACTAGATTAACAACAAGAAAGTTTATACAACACTTAATTATGTGTTTTTTCCCGTTATGTTTGATGTGTTACATTACACGTGTTGTTTTTTACATTCATAACAGCAAAGCGACGTTACCTTTGTCGCACTACTACTATTAGCTGTCTCTTTATCCTTCATGTCTCAATTATATTTCTTTATCTTTTGAATTGCAAAGTCTACGATGATTACTCATAATAAATATCACTTATATGAATCGAATACTTCGTCTCAAAGTGAGAATCAGAGTAATAATACTAATATTCTTATTTTTTATTTATCTATTTGTACGTTTTGGAAGAGGTGATGGAAAGAGATTGATTGTGCATTTTAGACCGTATTACAATTTGATTCAACCAACTTACAACTTTTGGAAAAAAAAGTATATCCTCTTCCAAAATAAAAGACAAATATGTCTTGCATCAATAATGTTGAAACAAACATAGAAAAAATAATAAATATTATTTTAATTAATATAATATGTATGTTTTCATTGGTGTCTGAGTTGAGACCATAGATATATGTTCTAACTTTTGATTAGAATGAAAATTAGAGCAAGCTTTGAAAATTATTAATGGATATGAGATGAATCTAACTTTTTAACAATATTGTATTGATATTTAATTATTTCATATTTTATGTAAACATTTATTCTCGTGTAGAGGTATTTTCATTTGATGAACACGAGATAGAATCCCTCTAAGATACCATAGTTATTCATCCCAATAAATATTATTCAACAAAATTTGACTTCGACTCTTTTATCTTATACGATATCTAGATAATTAGCTTAATTTTTTTATGGTAATCTAATAATATAAATAGTTAAAATTAAATAAAAGTAGATGCATTTTAAAACCAAACATAGAAAAGTCAATAATTCAAATATCATCCTTATCCCTCCCATGTTGTAAAACCTTAGGGGTGAAGTAGATATACAAAAAGATAAGATCCAAAAATATGAATAGAATGTTCTCTATAGATTACCTTACAAGTATAAGCATGTGACCAGCATTAACCTTACAAAAGGACACAAGTACCTATCATGTGGGTATGCATACCAAACATTTTTTTAGCATTAATGGGTAGGGATGCCCCATGTCATTTGCTGTTTCCTTCTTTCTTCATATGTAACATAATTTTCTCCAGATTTATACACGATTATTACATCATTTATTAGTAATTTGAATTACATTTTTGAAGATACAATATCAATATATTAAATTCAAATGCTACTTGTGTATATATTTTTTCTCAAAAATGTCATTTGCATTCCATTTTTTTATATATTTATATACCAGCTTTCTAATAAAGTAATAATGATGTTCAATTATTGGTTAACTAGAATACAAAACGGTTAACATGCAAATTCCAACTTTAATAATCAGGTTGCCCACTTAAGAGGATGATTATTCCCTAGTCCAAATATGAAGATATCTTTACAAGAACCTAATAACTAATAATGACTAGAAATTTATAAATTTAAGAGGATATATATTTTAGATTTTAATTTTTTTGGAAAACATGAATTAATTTTCAAAGTCAAGTTAGTTGTGTATAATTTTTTATGACAAATTCGTGAAACTTTACTACTTGGGTCTATGGACTATTTTAACAAATATTCATAATCTTTGAGGACAAGTTTGAAGTATCATCATTTTAAAATGCAAATTAGTTCCTACAAATTTTTTTGATGGACTAACAAAACTAGTATTCACTTTAATTTTAAGAGAAAGGTTATTATAAAAATAAAATATTAAAAGATTTTTTATTAAAAAAATAGAAGATGGTGTTATTTTATTAAAACATAAATTAAAATTAATGAACCAAAAATGTGTTGGTATGGTGTTGTAAGGTCTCGTTAGATTCCTAGGTTGATCAAAAGGTCAATAGTTCGATTGAGAGCGATATTGAGAGGGACAACCACATACCCCAAAAGTGATCAATACCTTACCCATGAAATAAGAGGACACTCTTAGTAGTATTAAGAAATTAATATTAGTTAGGTGAAACAACTAAGGGATGGGAGTTCCATCCCTAGATTTTTATGGTATGTAGGGATTTTTAAGATTCTCCATGCTATGCTCAGCTCATTCAGATCGAAAAAGATAAGATTGGTTGTGATTATGAGTTTTATGGTTCATAGATTTACACTCTATTACATTATGGCCATGCACCTATCCTTTTCAAATGAATAAAAAGTTGTCCGGAGTTAATTAATTATAGGGTGCTGGGTAGAAACTGACCTATGTGTTCATCCGATTTGGGTTCTGTTTGAAATTAGATTCGATCAATATTTATGGTTGATTAAGGTATGAATATGACGAGGTTCGACTCTTCTCATGGCCACTCATTCATCATGTTCGTATGCGTGTTATTCAATTTTGTACAGAGTAATGTCATCTATTTGGTTGAAAATATCATTAATTTTCTAATTTTTTCACTATATATACATGATTAACAATATATATATATATAACATTTCATATATCAAATTACATATACACAATAATAAGTAACAATATTGAGAAGACTTTATCTAAAATGAATATGTATTACATTTAATCAAGTCTAGAGTCGGGGTTGAGTTTAAATGTTGTCCCAATAGACATTTAGGATTTGAGTCTAGAATCAAATTCAAATTAAAAAAATAATTCAACCAACATTTAGATCGTAAAATATATCTATCCCTTGAACTATTTATACCACTATACACATATATAGACTATACACACCACATCCCTTTCTTATAGTTAGCCATAATAATTTTCTTAGGATGATTTGGATAATAATGTAATTAAAATTAAATGACAAGATTTTTCACCAACTTGTTGCCTTGAATGTGAATTAAAGTCTCAATTTAAAACGTAAATCTTACGCCTTTATTCATACAAAATGATATATATTCCCCTTATAATTATTTTTTAATTTAGTAAGGACTTTAGGAATCGTATTTTTATGTTTTAACCTTTAAACGTTGAATTTATCAAAAGTGATTTTATGCTCTCACTTTCAAATCATTTTTGAAGTGTTGGACTTTTGAAAGTGTAACATTGTGATACCCAATTAAATACTTATCAAATGTGATTTTATACCCAATTTAATACTAGGATAGGGATACATTATGGAATAATATCATCTCTATCAATGGAAAAACAAGTACTTGATTTTACTTATATTTTCAATGACAAAAGTATTATTACATTATATATAAAAAGATAAAAATGTATTATCATGTTATTATTTATTTTATTTTTTATAGTATTTGTCTCTCCATTAATGGAGATGATCCCTACTCTATATTATCATATTGGTATATGGAGAATTCTTTAAATTCAAGATACAATCCGGTCTATATATGTTACAAAAGTTTATAAAAAAATATTTGTTAAAATTATATAGAATTAAATTTGCATGAAAGGAACATAGATAAATGGATAAATTACAAGAAATGCATGATAATTTGAAGAAAAATACTATTTAATTTTATACTTCTTCTCCATAAGGCATGCCTATAATTAATAAACATTGTCATGAAGCTTTCAAAACGAGGCAACACATTTATACCTAAAAGGAGCATAAAAATTAGGGAAAGGGAAAAGGAGAGTGATTATATACATGAAAATGTTAATTGACACAAATGAAATCAATGGCACTTAAAATATTTCTATCTTCGAATGTATCATTTCCGGCTTCCGCATCGTTTATTATTGCTCTCACGGATCCTTCCTTTTAAGGTGGAATACTCCCCTACCGATAAATTTTTAGATCACACAATGCATAATCACAAAATCAAGATATTAATTATATTAGATATGTTCAAATGTCACCCGCTATAAACTTAATTTTTCAAAAAAGTTTGTCATCATATTATGTTGCATAAAGATTACATTTATCACCATAACCCTACCATAACCCTTCTAAGAAATTTATGATACTATTAGTTTCTCAAATATTAAATTTGTCAACAAATCTCAATCAAATTTGTCAATATATTAGTCTCTCAAATATCACATTTATCTTTATTTACCATGTTATTAGAGCCACTAACTTGATTACAATTTTAATTTTTCAATAAAAAATTTGGAGACAAATTTCTATAAAGAATTAAGTCTGCAGTAGCATAATATTTAGAAGATTAAATTGGTAGGTGTCAAAACAAAGATTTAAATAACAAAATCAATTATACTATTAGCACATTAAATAAGATAACTTTTTTAACATATAATATAGATTGTTTATGTATTAAAATCCAAAACCTATCTATTAATGAAAAAAACCCAGAACTTTAACTAAGAAATAAAATAACAAACTCATCCAAAACACCATAACTCACCCTCTATAAACCCTAACATTAGGGATTCAGACCATAACTAACATAATTAACCTATTTGTATGATTTTTTTCTTCTAAAATCATGCAAACATGGAAGTTCAATTCTTCAAAAATCATGGGATAAAATTGTGATTTCCCATGAGACTAACTCTAACAAGACACTTATCAAAATCATTTAGAAACTTCTTTACACACAATCATTTAGAAACTTATTTACACACAATTCAAAGTACTATATATAATATTCTTTTTTGTCTTTCATTAGGTATATCTTAGGATTTAAACACATGAGGAGAGTTAAACCCAAAATATTAGTCTATTATATGTGAGAGCCTCATAGCTTAAGTATCACGTCGAGTTTGCAATTCAACTCAACGTGAAACTCCTAACATTAATGTTCCCTTTAATGACCGATGTCCATGACAACTTTCACTCTATCGATATCGACCTGATGATATCCTTTTTTATTTTGGTGACTTCATTCACCTATTAGTATTCAATAACATACTTTAATCCAATCTATAAGTAGCCATTTTCTTGACACAACTCTCAATGAAAACATCATTTGTTAGGACTTAAACAAATGTTGAGAGCTCAACCCAAAAGACTGGTCTATTAGATAGGAGAGCCTCATGACTTAAGTATCACGTTGAGTTTGCAATTCTTCTTGCGAACTCGTAATAGTATCCTTATAACTAAGCTATGAGACTAACTCTAACTCTTGAGTAGTTAGTATAAAACTCTTCCTAATTCATGATTACCTGATTCTAATTCCGACCTCACACACAAAGTTTATGTTTCACAACAGACCAACTTAAGATTAAAAAAAATGTTATCTTCAGTGGTCAATAATTATGCTTACAAATTACGGCAAAAGTGTATATAAGTTTAAAATTTAATTAAAAAATAAAATTTTTGCTATAATATAAGTTAAAAAATGACAAATATAACGACAAATAAGTTAAAAGTATTTAATTATTTTTCATCTCAAAACGACATCATTTTGGTTGTTTTTAAAAAATATTATATTTTTTGGTTGACTCGGTCGGTTCAACCGGTCTGAACATCCGAGTCACCGATTTTAGGGTTAAACCGAACAAGTCGAACCAAGTCAATTTAATTTTAATGCAAAATCGTTAGATGAAAGACTTGGACCAATCAGATACCCGATTCATGGTTGAACTCATGGCCAGTCCTAGCCAAGTAAAACTTCTAAGGGATTTTGAAAACGAGGTCATGGAATTTGAATAATGGAAAGAAAAAAAAAAGGAATTTTATAAAAGATTATACATAATGTTATATTTAATTCGACATAGAGATAAAAAGCTCTCAAAATTCTCACATTAGAAATTGGTTGTACACTTCCATCTTTAGTTCTATATAGTTCTATGTTTTATTATATAAATAAATTCCAAACTTTGAAAAAGGACATATATGCAATTTTAGGGACGTAATTTATGTAGTTTACTTTCCCCCCAACTATAAAAAACTTACAATAAGAAATTCAATATAATAGTATAACCATTATTCTATTTATTATCACTAATTAATTGTGATAATGAATATTTATGGAAAGAAATGTCCTATAATGCGTTGATTACAACTCCAATTGGTTTACCAACCGTTTGTATAATAAAAGCATGTGCATGAAATATCATCAAAAAGCAAGAGTTAGGATCATCTCCCATAAAGAAGAGTCAAATACATCCAAAACAAAATAAAAAATATAATATGATTTGACACTTTTATTCTTAAGATATAATGAAAAGACAATTTTACCCTATGTATAAATGTAAAAGTGATCAATTGTCTCTCTATTATTAAAGATGATCATTTCCCGAAAACCAATGGAGCTAGGAATGGTAACGGGGCGGGTCGGGGGCGAGTTTGTATTACCCAACCCCGAACCCAAAATTCAAAACCCGAACCCGAATTAAGCGGGGTTAGAAATAACAATACCATCCCCGAACCCGTCGGGTTTCGGGTAACCCGAACCCGAAAAAACCCCGAACCAAAACATATATTTTTATATATATTATATATATATATATATATGTGAAATTTATATATATATAACTTTTATATATGTATATGTATATGTGTGAAATTTATATATATATATATATATATATATGTGAGAAATTTATATATATAGCTTTTATATATGTATTTATGTGTAATTTTATAATTTTATATATATTAATCGGGTTCGGGGTAGGGTATTAACAATACCAAACCCGAACCCGAAATTTGAACCCGGGTAAAACCCGAGCCCAATCATATCGGGTTTTCCCTGTTAAATTTGGATTGGGTTCGGACGGGTACCCGCGGGTTCGGTTTTCATTGCCATCCCTAAATAAAGCATTATCCATCAATTTTGGCAACATGGATGAAAAAAAGGAAGTCCTCACCAATTTTAAAATGGATAATAAAGTTAACATTTTTGAATATATGTCAAAACAAAATCAAATTAAAGATTATTGACTTATTGTTTCTCACAAGGTAATTCTTTTATAAAAATTTATAGCATATAAAGACTTTACATTCATTCCCAAACAATATGAATGTGGGGTTGATGGAAATAGTAGTGCCAAACAATATGTATTATCATATAATAATTGTCATGTATTTATACGGAAGACTAGAGTCTTCTTGATCCAAAAATTTGACTGAATCACATCAAAATAATAATGTAGGTAAAAGATTTTGATAAAAGATATAATAGTGTATAGAATGAGTGAGCATAAGACTTGTCTCTTAACTGACTCTAAATATTGATATGATCATTTTTTTAATTTGAATTTAACTCTATATTTAAACTAACTCAACCTCAAATATCGATTGAGACAACCTTCGAACTTGAACTCGATCCTATACCCAATCAAATATAATTCATATATTTTTTATACAAAATATTCTCAATATTTTACTTATTATTATGTATATATAATTTGACATATGAAATAATATATGTATATATAATGAAAAATTAGATAATCAAAAATAATTTTGACAAAAGAAATGTCATTGTTCTATACGCAACTGAATAGAAACATATACAAACATGACACGTGAGTGACCATGACCTGACCAGGTCGAGTCATGCTTGTTCCATACCCAACCCTAAATATTGTCTGAATGTAATTTTTAAATACGAACCCGACCCTAGACCTGATGAGACCTGCCTTTATTTAACTTCCGATCATGATCAGGTCAAACTGAATGAACAAGTAGGGCCGGATCCCACTCACCCTTACCCCATACAACAAAAAATTGATTTGGATTCATTTACATAATCAAACCTAAACCTAATCTTGATTTCATTAATCTAAGCAAACTTGAACAAAGAAAGGCACTATCTATTTTGGTGAAGAAAAATAGTGATGAAAAGTTAAAGACTATGGCTATTATTATATTAATAAAATTAAAAACGGTTTTAAAAAAAAAAACAATTGGCAGCAAAATAATGAGTGAGTCTAAAAATATCTAAAAAGAAAAGAAAAGAAAAAGTGAAGAAAAAGATTGAATCAGAGTTTGAACTGTTACAAACACAAAACCATAGAGTGAGTGATTTAGTTTCATTGATTCACATCATTACTTCAAATCTATCTTCTTCTTTTCATTCTACGATTCGGTGTCGTTTTGATCCCATTCTCAGATTCAACTCAAGTAAATTACTCTAACCCTACCTTCCTATTTATATTAATTATTGATTCTCATGTACCAATTCAATTCGATTATTTATGTTTTCAATCAATTAAGCTCTGAATTTCAATCATTAATTGAAAAATTTTGTGAAGAAAAAAAACAAATTTTTTAATTTTTTTTTAGTGTTTTTTGTTTTATTGATTCATTTGCTTTATGGGGTTTATTGATCAAATGTATGTATATATGTAGGGATTTTTATTTTGTTGAAGTTGGAAGTTATGTCAATTTTGTGTGTCTTTTGGATTTGCTATAAAAATGCATATATACATGCTGAAGCTGAATAAAAGAGGTTTTGCAGTTATAGTGCTGATGAAAATGGAATTCTTTTGAAACTATGCGAATTTTTGGAGAATTGATGAGAAAGATTGTTTTTATTTTTTTATAGGAGTTATTAATTGATTCTGCATGAAAATTAATCTGACAGTAAGAAGCATGCTTTGCCGGTCGGATACTTGAATAGGTTTTGATTTTAAATTTACAAATACACGTGCTGCACAACAACGATATGATGAATGATGGTATTTTATTGTATCTAGGAAACATTGATGTCGTTGTTCTACTTTTGGATGTGTCCTTTTTTAATATTATGCCATTTATTTGTCATATGTTAGACATGTCATTTCATGTTAATTATTAGAATTTTCCAAGTGTTGGCAACTTGGCGTCGCCATCGTTTTAGAATTTTCCTTTTCCAAGTGTTGGTGTCACCATACTGCTAGAATTTTCCTATCCAAGTGTTGATATCATCATTGTGTTAGAATTTTCCATTTCCAAGTGTTTCTATTATCATCGTGGTAGAATTTTTCGTTTCTTATGTTGGCATCGTCATCATATTAAATTTTCCATTTCCAAGAGTTGGTATTGTGTCGTATCGGTGTCCAGTAGGTTACCAGTCTAATAGTCATTTACATAATGTTAGAATTGGTATCATGTCGTTTCTTAGACGTACACATAGTTTCCGAGAGTTGGCATCATGCCATATCTTAGACATGTTGTTTCATGTAATTATTAGAGGCTTTCATTTCCAAGAGTTGGTATCATGTGGCATTGGTGTCCAGTAGTTTCTTAGTCAAACGTTCATACATAACCAACACTGCCATTCCCCCGATTTGATGAAAAATGTGGAAACCGACTCTGAGCAGTGAACAGGCAGCCCACACAACACACATATCAAGGGAAAGTGCCTTGTTTGGGCTATGCACTCGCAGCATATCATTTGTATTAATTCCATCAACAACCACAATCCAAATGAAATACATGACCTTAGAGGGAGCTTTGAACTTCCGAAGGGTTTATCAAGAAGAACTGTTGCACTATTCAGACAATAAATAAGGAACTGGAAAAATGATTTGGATGAAAACACCCGGTATGAGTCCACGGATAGAAGACAGATAAATAGAGTCAAGGAGACCCGAAAGAAACTTCAATACAGAAAGTTTCAATCATTTTATGAAAAAGTGAAAGTTCCATGACGAAACAGAATCTTGAATGCTATGAAAATTGTGGATAGGAGAGTTATGTAAGAAAGAAAGACAATAAAGATGTGGAGAAGCATATCTAAAAGGCTATCTCCTACACAATGATCTTTTTGAGAAGGACATGAGAATCGATGCCCACCTTAAATGAAAGCAAAGACTTGAAGTTAGCAAATCATGTGAGATAAATTTCCATGGACTAAAATGGGTGTTCAGTTTGATATTTTGGCATTCCACCCATTCTTATCTAATTCATTCCTAGTCAAATGTTTTTCTTTTTAATATATAACCATATAGCGAGTGAAAATATATCAGACTGAGTTAGATGGTGAATTTTGTTAAGCATCATGGTTAGTTAGATCTAGTTTCAGGCCTCCTATTTAGAAGTGTTGAAAAAGATTGGAACAAGATGATAGGAAGCATATGAAGGTCAAAGGTAACGAATATGGCAATGTGCTACTTATCCTGACCCTCAAACTACTATTCTTACTTATTCTACAACTAGACAAAAAACATATTCCTTCTACTTTGGATGTCTAGCATACTACAAGAAACCTCTCTCGTAATACTGAAGACCTGCTTAAAACTTAAATTCTCCTTTACTAAATGTGACAAAGACTAGTTTACTGTGTTTGTGTGTGTCATTAATTTTGTATAGATCCTATTAATTTCTTTCTATAGATGCATGCTTGTGTGTGTTTATAGATGCATACAATTGGTATCGTTCCTTGAGTTACTGTTGCATTAACTTGTGATTCTCTCTTCTAATTCTGTTCTATGATAGTTTTTAATTTGTAGGGACAATTGTTAGTTTTATCAAATACTGAGTGGGCCTGCCCTTTCTCACTTTTGTTGCAGGTATTGGAGATTGATTTCCTCTGGTTATTGTCTCATGGTGTTTTAGTTACGTAACACATGACAGTACCTGTTAAATTATTTGAGTTTTGAGATAAGTTATTTGGCATTATTAATTAGTATTAAATGAGAGCAGTAGTATGTTATTATATTATCATTGGAGTTGAAAGGAAATTTTTGGTTGGATAAATTAAAAAACAACTTCAGAAGGTTGTTGGGTGCACTTTCTAGATTGTTATATATTTTTGTTCAGTGGTATATTTAAAAAAGGTGTAGATATTATGATATAAGAAGAAAAATGGAGCATGTATCAGAAAAAAGATTTCCTCTCCATGCAAAAGAATATGAGTTATATGAAGAAGTTGGTGAAGGTGTTAGTGCCTCAGTTTACAGGGCCCTCTGTATTCCTCTCAATGAGACAGTTGCCATCAAGGTTCTTGATCTCGAGAAGTGCAATAACGATCTGGTATGGACGCTATTCTCTTATACAATGTGTGATGTTTATTGTTTCCAGTTTCATTTTTGTGTGATAAATTTATTGCATATTTGTTTACTATCTTTGAAATTATGGAAATCTTTATTATTAGGGTATAAAAAGTATTGTGCTTGTAACAAAAGGGCCATTGCTTGTACTTGCTTAGCTGCCATGGGATGAGGCTCTTTACCTGCAAGGCTCCTTAGAATCCTATCGTCTGTCCAGTCTAACCAATAACCATGTATATGGCATCATTATTTTTTTGATAGAAGACGGATTTATGAGAACAGTGAGAAACAATTACAACGAAGGGGGAGGGCAAGGATAATCGTAAGTAAAAGAGTAAAACAAACCAAACAAGAAAACAGACAAATAAACGTGACAAGGCTTTCCAATACCTCGACATATATGTTAATGAAACCTCATTACCAAAGCTTCCCAATCACTATATTTGGTGAAAACATTTATATATTGCTGCCACGTGATTGTATTGAATGGTTTATGAAAATATAACAAGGATGGTTCCTGTCATCATTACAGTGTTTGGTAATAAATATATATCTATGTCTGTCAAGTTAACTCTTTCAGTATATTGAATTAAAGCGTGCAGTTGCATGGTTGACTCATTTTCCTTAAAAAATGATAATTTCAATAATTGTTCAATGTTTGATATTAAATTGTATGTCCATTCATGCATGTCTGTATTAGACTGCTGTCATATTGCTTGCATTTTTAATGATAACTAAGCAAATTATACAGGATGGCATTAGGAGAGAGGTGCAGACTATGAGCTTGATTAATCATGTAAATGTTTTACGGGCACATTGCTCTTTTACCGCTGGACACAACCTTTGGATTGTGATGCCATACATGGCTGGAGGGTCCTGCCTTCACATAATGAAATCTTCTTATCCTGAGGGTTTTGACGAACCTGTTATTGCTACTTTATTGGTTGAGGTTCTCAAGGCTCTTGTCTATCTTCATGCCCATGGTCACATACATAGAGATATTAAGGTATTGGGAAAAGATATGCATCCTTTTGATTTTGAGAATATGACAGAGTTAGAATTCTTAATCAGAACATGAGTTCAATTGCGCGATCAAATCTGAGATTTCAAACGATCTCAATTTTTCTGCTTTTGTGGTGCTTATAAAGCTTATCTGAACCAAGGAATAAATTTCTATTTTTTCTCTCTGTCTTCTACTTGTTTCGATTTCTGGTCTTTTCTTTCTCTTCTTAACATTTTTAACTATGCAGGCTGGGAATATCTTACTTGATTCTAATGGTTCAGTCAAAGTAGCTGACTTTGGAGTGTCAGCATGTATGTTCGATACTGGAGATAGACAGCGTTCTAGAAATACTTTTGTTGGAACACCTTGCTGGTACCATTTACTTTCTATTGAGCATCTTCTATTGTAGTTTTCATATGAAATTTGGCCACCATCATCTTAACATGACTATCAAAGCTTTAAATTGTGTTTATTTTTCACAGGATGGCTCCTGAAGTCATGCAGCAATTGCATGGATATGATTTTAAGTGAGTGTCTTCTATTCATCCCGCCCATTAGGCTTAATGGCTTTTTACGTTTTCTATGTTGCTCTCTGATATCTTAGTCTTCACTGAGTTTTTATATTTTTATTTTCTCTATAAACAGAGCAGATATATGGTCATTTGGTATAACAGCACTTGAACTTGCTCATGGTCATGCCCCATTTTCCAAGTATCCACCAATGAAAGTAATTTACTTGTCTTCTAAATTTACTTGCATGTACCCCTGGTAGCACTTCTCTGATTGTTTTTGTAAACTCAGGGTTTTATTCTTTCCCTTTCTCTGGATGCAGGTTTTACTAATGACTTTGCAAAACGCCCCTCCTGGTCTTGATTATGAAAGAGACAAGAGATTTTCAAAGGTTTGTGGTGTTCACTCAAAACTTTTACCACTTTCGCTTCTAAAGTTTGTTCGTGTATATTAACTATTCCTCCCTTCCCAGTCTTTCAAAGAGTTGGTCGCCACCTGCTTAGTGAAAGATCCAAAGAAACGTCCAAGTTCAGAAAAGCTTTTAAAGCACCACTTCTTTAAACATGCCCGTCCCACCAGTTATCTTGCTCGCACCATTCTAGATGGCCTTGCTCCATTAGGAGATCGTTTTAGAATGCTGAAGGTTTGTGGTTTATTTCCAAAATTTTCTCGCCCGACTAAAAATTGTTTGCTTTAGCTACCACTCTTCTCACTTGCTTTTTGTGTTCCAGGCAAAAGAGGCAGATTTATTGGTGCAGAACCAGGCTCTTTATGAGGATAAGGAGCAATTATCTCAGGTAGGATTGTTTTAAATTATGTTTAGTAATTAGTTATGTTTGCTTTAGGTATGGTCTATGCAAGGTGGTGATTTTTATGAGTGCAACCTGTTGTCATGCCAACAACATTGAGTACATTTTGTTCTGTCATATCCCCACGTCTGGTGCTTCATTTTACAGTTAAAGCTTGAAGAAAAATAATATTATTTTTAATCGTAAAACTATTTCATGTACAGAAAGAGTATATTCGAGGAATTAGTGCCTGGAATTTCAACCTGGAGGATTTAAAAACTCAAGCTGCTCTTGTGAGTACTTCCATGTTCCTATTTTTCTTATTTATTTATTTATTTTAATTGGGTGGAAAAGTCTGGCATTATTATATATTTCCTTGTAAACATTTTTATGTTGCCTACAGATTCAAGATGATGGCATCCCAAATGCAGAAGTGCTACAAATGGATAAGAAGCAGAACAACCAATATGATGACTTCAAGGTTCCAGAAGAGACGCTATCTGCAGTCGCACCTAATCATTTAGATACTGCACCCACATTGGATACGGAGGTACTGTTATTGTCCTCAAATGAGTTATTACTTCCTTGAATTTCTTCACTTTACTGTATGCTCTTTTAGAACTCGAAGTCCTAAGCCTTTTGTTTAGTATACACACTATGTCTGGATTTGTAGTATTTACGTTTTAGATCTTATTTCAGGATGGAATCAACAATCTTCAGGATTTGGAGAGTTCGCTTGGTTCATTTCCTATTAAACCTCTCCAAGCACTTAAGTATGGTTATTCGTCCAAAAAAAATCTACTTTATTTATTTATTTTCAAGTGCTACCGTGTATGGGTTATGATATCATGTGTTTCCATTTTCTGGATGCTTATGTTTTAGGTAACACAATGTTGAAACTAGTTAAAAAGTTGGTATAATTGTTTTTGAAGTTATTATAGTATAGCGCTTATGGAATACGAAGTGAGTCCTTCGTTTCTTTGTTATATCAATTCTTCATTAAATCCAGTATCTAGTATATAATATCTCAATTTTTCTTTCTTTTATGATCTGTATAAAAATTCCTTTAAAAGTTTATGCAGTATTCTTTCAGATCCATTTCTTCATTCATCTATAGAAGTATAATATGCTATACTATGTTGTGTTGCATGATAAAGAATTAAAAAAAATTGATGTGGCTAAGAAGATATGCATTTGATTAGTGAATTGATATGTTTTTGTGGCGAGTGGTTTATTTTCTAAAATCATGTACAAGTCTATTTGACAATGCTGTTCCATCACAGATTATTTTATATTTTCATATGTAATTTATGCAGAGGTTGTTTTGATATATGTGAGGATGATGTCAATAATACTAGTCCAAGAGATAACAATGAAAGTTCTGGATCAAGTAGTTTGTTGCCACAAAATGCTATAAATCAGAATAAAAAGTTTTTGAGTGGTTCTTTGTTGCCTGATAATTTTCTTTCTCCGAAAAAGGTTGTCACTGATGGGGACAGGTATGTTTTTCTCTTCTACAGCAAATTTTATCGCTTCATTTTTCCTTTCTGTTTTTCAGATTTGTTTCTAGAACTTCTACACAGATTCTTTCCTGCAAATGAGTTATTTTGTTTTAAGGGATTTAAGCTGGCTGAAGAAAATATCTGAGATTTGTAAAAAATTATGCAGTCTCCTTATCTCTCTTATTTATGGGAGCTATCATTAATAAATTGTCATTGCTTTATAGATTGAAACATGATTATTGAGAATTTTATAAAAAAATTGGTATCTTTTGAAAGCCTGATTTTTAATGATCTTGATATGAGAATTGGAATAATTTCTTTATCTAGATATTATTGTTGTTGTGTTTGACTTGTAATGTATGTGTATTTTGATATGCTCTGTGTATATTCGAAGGGATTACCTACAAACGAAATATTATTCTGAGCGGAATCATAGTGGTCCTTTGTTACTTCGGCAAAAGAGAGATACCAACAACCTTCCTTTGGGTATGCATATTTTTCCTGATAACGTGACTGATATGTGATCATCTTTATTGTATTATTTTTCTTGGGAAATGGTTCTTACATATTTTTTAATGCTTTTTCTATATTCAGTTGATGACACATCAGAAGGAGCAGTTGTCCAGCGCAAGGGGCGGTTTAAGGTCACATCGGCAGATCCAATGGTATGTATTGCATGACATATCATCTTTAACCTTTTTTCTCTCTCACTACCAAGCTTGGATCCTTGAAGAAGCTTTCTTTGTGTGCTGAAACAAAGGGTACAGTCATATACTCATATGTCTGAATCCTGAATTTTTCCTATTACTTTCTAGTTAGCTCTTGCAAGTCTGATTCTATGTAGAGACTATATTACTTATTAAAGTATGTACTCTTTCCCCTTGTTCCCCTGAGACAATATAAAATATTTGGTTTGATTTATGAGTTCTTAAATGTTTACTGCTCTGATATTGAGGATGGAACTTCAAAAATTTATGTTTTAAGCAATGGCTTTGTAACTATTGTCATTTATTTTACTCATTCAGGGTCCTTCAAATAGCAATTCTGGCCCAGTTTTTGGTGGTCCTAGCAGTCCACCAAATCAGAAATCCATGGCTGCCTCTATTCTTCAACCACTGCAGTGTATCTTGCAACAGAACAGTTTGCAGAGGGTATGTTTCTATTGCATCTCTTTTTTCTTTTTCTTTTTCTGTTCAATTGAAATGACAAGTCTAGGCATTTTTTCTAATGTATTTTGACAGGAAGAAATTATTAAATTAATAAAGTATGCTGAGAATTCTTCTGGTAATGCCTTCTCTCTTTTATTTACATGCATATTGACCCTTAAAACTCGCAAATACGTTATTTTATATTATTTTCTTCACTTGTTACAGCCAAGAATACAGAATCAACAGAGGCAGGGGCAGTTGATCTTTCACAGGTAAATTTGTGCCTTTATGCTCTGAATATCTTTGAAAATATAGATTATGCTACAAAAAATGTGTCTAATAAAAAATTGTTGTAATTTGTAAATATCTTAGATCATTACTATGGATTTAGTAACACGATAATGTTATCGTCACTAGCATGTATTATGATCTATCAAACAAAGTGAAGATTTTAACTAGCATGTAAGCACATCCAAGTCCAATATCTATTTATTGTGCTTGTGGTTGGAATGTTTGATGCAACTTCTTAAAATAGCTGAACTTAGCCTACCAACCCCTCCTTGCACAAGGTCATAGATATCCTTTCTTAGCATACAATAAAAAAGAAGGTAAATAAATTCTGTTGGTTTTTTATTCACTCAATTATGCATACAAGCAAGTAAATCGAAAATTGATTGCTGATCCATTTCGCTGAGAATTGGATCTGTGAATCAATCCAAAAATATGTGTAACTTTTAGAGAGAAATTTTTTTGGTATAACCAAGGGTATCCCTTCACCCTATGGGTAAGGAACTAATCTCTTTTGAGGGGCGTGACTGCTCCTTCCAACAAGTGTCGCTCCTAGGAATCGAACCTTTGACCTAGTACAACACTTGAAGGTCCAGTGGGGCCTTACACCACTAGACTAATGTCTCGTTGGTAGAAAAATATAATTAAAGAATGCATTTTTTGGTGCTTACCATGACTTATCTCTTTAAGAATAAATGTATTTGTTCTTGGGTTGTATTTGCAACATTCCCTCCATCCCAAAATCAATTCCCTCCTTTCTCATCCAATAAAATGTTTTGGAAGCAAAAGTTAGCACCATTTGTATCAAATTAAAAATGAAGTTAAAGCTTAGTACAAAAACAGTTATTTAGTCTTCTTTTTTGTCTGTTGGATAGGAGTGGATGAAGAAATATTTTGATTACTCATGTTACATGAATTTGCTTACTTTTTTTTTGGTAGAGAGACTCATTTGTGCAACTTGCAGGTTCCACCTGTGACAAATAGGGAGAGAGAGCTGAATTTTCAGGTGATTCAACTCCAACAGAGGTATATGGGTGTTATTACAATTATGATTTTGTTTCTTTTAAGTATTTAAGTTCTACATCCTCTTATTTTCAACTCTTTTATGTCAGCATTGGGATTCTTGTTGAGGAACTGCAAAAACAAAGAATGAGAAATGTCCAGGTATGTTAATCACACATAAGACATTGAAGAACAACAACAATTATCTTATCTTCTGTTTGGTTTTTTTGCTCTTACACTTGTCCTACTACTTATCATGTGAACTAAGGGAGAGTAGGTTTTTGGCTCACTTGTCTTTCCAAATTTTCTGTAAGGGTCTGTTTGCGAGTTAGGAAGAAGGGAAGGAAATGGAAGGCTTCGGAGTCATTAAATAGACTTGTAAAATGGCATCTGAAGCATTTCCTTTTCATTCCTGCTTCAAAACTCAACTCGTAAACGGATCGTAAGTTATCGTATAAGGTTGTATCTATCTTACCTTGTGATTGGTTTGCAGTTAGAGAAGCAATTGAGCTTTTCTAAGGCCAACAAAGTTGAAAAATGAAGAAGGAAATCAATGGTTTGATTGATTTGTGATTAAGATTGGATGATGATGGTTTGCAACATGCTATTGAGGGATGGGAGCACCATATGTGAAAACTTGCACCATTTATTGAGATGCTATATTCCTTCAGTAACTGGTATCAATCATGTAATTAAAATTAAAACACCCTCACCCACCCCTCATTTATATCAATGCATGTAATAAACTATAAGATTGGTATAATTATTATTATTCATATGGATTTTTAAAATGTGACAATCTTTGCTGGTTTAAATATGTTTTTGATAATTATATTTATGTCACTGGATGCTTTTTTAGTCTATAGTTTGAATGTTGAATTGTTGATAAATGTTTATATAACAACTTGTTTGGTACCCTTTTATTAGATGATGCCACAATATGAGTATTCTTTTGGACCATGATGTCAATTTTTGGCTAAAGCTCTTTTCAAATGTTGCCATATTTAATCATAGGAAAAAAACATAAATAGATAAAACAACGTGCTAATTAGTAATTGGTATTATTGAATGTTTGGTTTTTACCAAAGACAAATGGTGTTGTAAACTAATAAGTTAAAAAGCACATGCATAGCCACATGGATGTCTAGTCAATTATAGGATTATTAATTAATTTTTTATTTGGAGAATCAAATTGGGACAATGTGGCTTTAAATATTTGAATAGTTGGCTTATGCATTGTCTAATTTGAATCATGTGCATACATAAAAATAGTACAATTTCATTAATTGATGATTGCTTTGTCTGAGTCCAAGATTTCAGCACTTTGTTATTCTTCTATACTATTTTCCCATATTTTGGGTAAAGAACTAACCTATTTTGGGATATGTGGTTGTTTTATTCAACAAGTGTCACTTTCAGGAATCGAATCTTTAACCTTTTGGTCATTTTAGAGATTTAACATGGCCTTACACCAATAAGTCAACATCTTGTTGGTATATGATCTTAACCTTAAGAAAATGAGTTTGTAAAAATAGATTTTATATATTATTATTATTTTAACACAATTCCATATTTTTCTCTACCAATATATATTTTCTTTTATGTCAAATAATTATGTTCAAGTGAGGAGTATTCACAAGTTAGGTCTCTTTGGTACAATCTTGTGTGCACATTCCTAATATTATTATTTATTTAGTTAAAAATGAAATAATAAACACTTAATTGATGAAGTGATTTGTAAAATAATATAAAAATCCATTAATTTAGATTGAGAAGGATGATGGCGTGGCAATATGGGTCACCGCCAAGCTGGACTTTGACCCAAATAAATAACATTGAATATTGAATATATGACTATATAATATACCTTATGGTCTCAAATACATGACTCATCATCTATATAAATTTCGAGTCAGACTCCTTTCACAAATGAAAAATAACATACATTGATATTTATATCATTTTTATTTAAAATAAGATTACACTTTTACTCTTAGAATACATATAAAAAAGTCAATTATCTCTCAATTAATTGAGTGAAGTCTTACTCATAAATTTCAAACCTCATTTCAATCTTTTTTACACCAATCACAAAACAAATCAAAAGTTGAAGAATAATATATAACCTTTTCATTACATATAAACTTTATGCATAATATAAACTTTATAATATATATAAGTCATAACCAAATACCCATTTCATTATATATATAGTTTCATAGTCCTAGCATCACACATATACTTTGGTCTTTGAAAACATGGGTGTGGTGTGTAATTGGGAGAGCAAGGTGGCGGCGGCGGAGGCGTTTCGACATAAGACGGTGGCAACCGCCGGCATACAAAGGAGGAAGGAGGATGAGGGACAAAGGATGAATAAGTTATATAGTTATAATAATGAAGATGAAGATGATGAAGGGATGAACCTTATATGTGTAACTAGTGGTGTCTCATATTTAGGACTTGCTTTGGTCAATCAACTTTTGCTAAGGGGTTACTCTGTTAGAGTCATAGTTCATAATCAAGGTACTCTTTTCTTTCTTCTCTTTTCTTCAATCCAATTTTAGTTCTTTGCTACAAACACTTTTCAATTTTTTCATCTTTCTAATTATTATTGTTGGTAAGTAAGTCTCACATCGCTTAATTCATTGTCTCGGAAATGATTTAAATATTTGTTGGACTACTTCTCTCATAACCAATTGGTTTTGAGATAAAACCTTAACAATTATGACGTGCTTGGAATCACATATAATACATACTATGTTTGTTGCAAATGGTAAATAAATCAACTCTAATATCTATGCACAACCAGTGTTAAGATTTATATATAGTCCATACATTATTCATTTATATTAACTGTTTTTTAAAAAACTCTTATACTTTTTCGGTGTATAGAAAAGATTATCATGATTTCTTTATATTGTATTCCTCCATATCCTTCTTTGTTTTTTCTTTCTTTATTGGTCATGGGTTGAGTGGTTTTGAAGGAAAAAACATTAAATTTATAATTACTTGTATATTCGTGTATGTTGATACATATTCTTATTTTATGATATTAAGTAATCAATTTTTATACTATATTATAATTTTATCTACTTTATATTATAATTTTTTTGCTTTTATTAGAATGTCTAACTTACTGTTAATGTCTTGAGAGTACTTACTTATGATTATATGATTTTTTTGTATAATTAGAAAATGTCAAGAACAAAATAGGAAAATATAAATTACACCATGATAGCGGTTACACTATGTTTTGGTTTTATATATAGTATAGAAATATAGATAAATTGAGTTAATATTTATGAAACCTTGTTTGATAATATTTTTTCATACAAACTTATGTTATTAATATTTTCAAGGAATCAAGGGATATGTGATCGAAAATATGTGCATGTGGAAGTTTTCGAGAGTCACATTAACAACTTAATTAATGTCTATTTTATTGACCCAAAATCAGATTCACATGCAACAAAGTGGTTGTGGTTATGGTTTCAAATTTTTATTATTATTGGATTTGACATTTAGTGAAATATTCCTACTTTATTCTAATTTATATTGAAGGCTTTTCTACTTTGCATACGTACACATGTTTACAAAAAAAAAAACCATCAAAAAATAATATTATTTATATTTTGAGAGATGGGATGTTTAACTTTTCTCCATAAAAAAGTCATTATAAAATAAAAGAGTATAATAATTATACACTCATGAAGTTCTATACACAATTAGTATATAATTTAATATTTATGTATGTTACGTTATGATTAAAAAATTAATGGGTGATGTATCAATAATATAAAAAACTCTTACGATTTTAATGATGATATGATATACTTGACTATATAAATAAATTATTCAAATATACAATTTTGAATAAGGAAGCTTTCACCTCCAATGTCATGAATGTTAGAATATTAAATCTCTTATATTGGATTTCTTTAATATATCCTATGATGCCTAAGTAAGCATTTTATGTATGGTCACAAAAATCAAAAGAGTGCTTGGTAGAAGTTAGTTAATTAATTATGACCCTAATATTTTATTACCCTTTTTCTACAACACGAAAAGAAAGCTCACATGTAACCACAACTAAAGTGCTTTCTCTACTTGAGTTTAACCCATTATTTAAAAGAATAAAATATCTTTTTTGATATAAAGAGATAAATTATATATTTCAACCATTAAAATTATGACATGTGTCCTATTTAATTATTTTATATAAACAAAATAATACACGTATCATACTTTTAGTTGCCGAATGAGATAAATTATCTCATGATATAAGGAAATATTTTATTTTATTATTCAAAATGCACTATTAATGATCTTATATAATGATTACATATCTAAACCCAACAAAATTTATAAATTTGGTTGTATGTTTGATGAATTAGATAAACAAAATACAAGAAGCAAAAGACTCAAATTTAGTAAACCCTACTAAAATTAATGTTGGTATAAAAAGTTATTGATCTAGTGGTGGTGTGAGGATCTGTTAGATTCCAAAATGTCAAGAGCTCCATTTGTATGATAGATTCTTATTCATACGGATGATCATGCACCCTAGAATGATTAATTCTTTATCTATAGAATAATTTATATCATTGGCAGTACCAAAAAAATTAATGTCGGTAGAAAATAGTTACAATGATTTGATTAATATTGATTTATGGTGGTATTAATAAATACAGAAGAGATAGAGAAAGTGAGAGAAATGGAGAAGTGTGGTGAAATGAAGAGAAGAAGAAAAAGCAAATTAGAAATAAGAATGGTAAAGCTAAGTGATAATAATGTTCATAGTTTGGAGAAAGCATTGGAAGGTTGTAATACTCTTTTTCATACTTCTTCATTTATTGACCCTTCTGCCCTCTCTGGTTACACTGTGAGTCTCTCTTTTTTCATTTCTTATTTAACATCTTTATCATTATATTAATATTCTAATTTAACATCTTTAATCTCTTGTTAATGAGTTTAGATCCTCTCTTTAATTGTATATCTTATGGTGAATGTGTAATTAATAAACCCAAATATATGTACCCAAAGATGTAACAAACCAACAAATGAGTAAAGTTAGAATAGAATAGAATAGTATATGTAATGACTTGTTTCTATTTGTAATATAGAAATCAATGGCTGAAATTGAAGTGAGGGTGAGTGAGAATGTAATAGAAGCATGTACAAGAACAACTTCCATAAAAAAATGTGTATTCACATCATCACTATTAGCTTGTATTTGGCAAGACAATACACAATCAAACCTCAACCTTGTTATCAACCATACCTCATGGAGCAATGAGTCTCTCTGCATTCACAACAAGGTAAATTTGCACACCATTTTTCTACTATTTATTGTCAGCGTAAAGATTTATACACAGTCACTGTTTCATCCACCGTTTGTTTGGATTACATTTTTTAAAAGGTCAGTGATGATTAAATATGAATGACTAAAAATACAGTGACGGTGTATAAAATCAGTGCATACATTTTTTCTTTCTTTTTTAATGTATATAGTGGTTTAAAGCTTTTTGTAGTAACTTTTTCTCATAACAATTGAGCACTACCATTAGCATTACTTATAGGTTTAAAAAATATATACAGAACATAATAATATTTGAATTAGTATAGTAAAAAAGTGTAAAAATAGATGAGTTAAAGAGTATATAAGTAGATGATGTCAAACTCACTCATATACTTCTTTCATTAATATGTTTTTTTCCATTTTAACCCATGTGTGAAGATTTCTCGTTGTTTAGACTCATGAATCCCAACATAAAGTAGTGATAAGTTTTAAGACATGATATGAAAATTGAGTTGAAATAATAAATTTGGCTTTCCCTTTAATTTTTTTTTTATCCTTAAGGTTCGTTTGCGAGTTTTGTTTTGGAGGAGAAAGAATGGAAAGGAAAGGTTTATGAACCATCTCAAGAGTGTATTTGATAACTTCAAAGCCTTTCATTTCCAATATTCAACTCGCAAACATACCCTTAACATAACTGATATGTTTTATGACCAAACACTTCCTTGAAATATATGGCAGCTTTGGTATGCATTAGGAAAGATGAGGGCAGAAAAGAGTGCATGGAGAATAGCTAATGAAAAGGGTTTGAAGCTCACTAGTATATGTCCAGCTCTGATTACAGGTCCTCAATTTTGTCATAAGAATCCAACACCAACTATTGCTTATCTCAAAGGTACTCCTATAATACTATGTAACCAAAATTAATGTCCAATTTCCTCATGCAATTTTATCATAAGAAAGGATCCACTTACTCCAATATAAGTTTTTTAAATTTATTCAATATCTTAGCTATCAATTTTAGGGAACTTCAATGGTTTGAAATAGTGAGTAGATCTAAACCATTGGATTTCCCTAGAATTGATGGCTAAGATGTGGAGTAAGTTTAAAAAACCTAATCTTAGAGTAAATAGATCTCTCATCTTTATCATATAATAGTATCTAATTTCTTTTAAATTTTAATTTACAAATGCAAATGTAGGAGCAAAAGAAATGTATTGTCATGGTTTGCTAGCAACAATTGATGTAACAAAATTGGCTGAAGCTCATGTGAGTGTATTCAAGGAAATGAATATGAATGCTTATGGGAGATACATTTGTTTTGATCATATAATTGATACCCAAAATGAAGCACAAAACTTGGCTAAGGACATTGGTATGCCTAAAGAAAATATATGTGGGGATACATTAAATAATTCATTGCATAGCTTTGTAATGTCAAATGAGAAATTATGTAGACTTATGTCAAGGTCACTTAGGTGTTATAGTGAATATTATTAGATGAAACAATGTTATGATTTAATCATAGCCTTAAAAGTTTGTTTGTGGCATGCTTGAGATTAGGAGAGAATATAGAATGTGCCATGTTCTACAATTTAGTAAATAATGCCACTATTAATTTATAACTTCATTGTTTTTTTACAATTCTAACAAATTTTGCTAAATTCTTTATATTCATTTTTATTATTATTATGTCAAATGTTACGTGATTGTCTCTCCTAACAAGTGTATCTCAAATGAATTTAACAATGAGTTTTGTGATGCCCAATATAGAACAAATTTGTTTCCATATCATGCATATGCAATGAGTTTAATTGATATTATCAAGGTAGTTAGATATAACAAAGGTTTCATATTTTTTTCATAAATGTTACGCAAGTTTCTTATATTTTTTCAGACTTTGATATTCAAAATCCAATAGTTAATTTTTTTTAATTAATTACAGGCCTTATTTCTTTTTCACCCAGAAAATATAATAATGAAAATCGTATATGGGTGAATCTAAAGTTCATTGGCTTATTAAAAAAATACAATAATATAATATTATCTCCATAATTTAGAACTTGAAAAAAACAATTAGAATAATTGAATTAATAGCATAACTCAATCCCTTAGATGTTCATTAATGATTGTGATCATATCCACAAATCATTACAGGTCTGTAGACTCATCATCGTTATACTCTCAATTACTAATAATTCAAATATAAAAAACAATAACCAACATAGGACATAACAATAATAATATAAATTCTTGAAGTACAAAATTAATCAATTTGAAAAATAGTGACCTCAGAGATCTTGGTGATAAAAAAATCATCAAATGGGTATATCCCATCAAGAGTAGCAAATATTTTTCTACCATCATTAGCCAAATATTAAATATTCATAATAAAAATTCAAATGATGCTAAAAAGTTGCACATGTTATTATAGATTGAAGTTAGTTGGATTTAACCAATTTGGTTGGAGAATTTGAATATGTGATTAATGGAATAAAAGTGATTGGCATTTTATTGATAATCAATATAATTACAAAGGGGATGTATTTATAAATAACCAACATATCTTATCTAATCCTAATACATAATTAAATATTCCTAATGATGAAGATTAGATAAGATTAAATGAGATTTGAATGAGATTTATAGATCTAAAGATAGATTGCTTGTGTTGCAAGAAAAGTTTGTTGGGCCTTTGACTTTTGTTTGACTGAGCCAACCTTGGCTTTCTGACTGGGCCAGCCTTGGCTGTCTGACCGTGTTGGTTGTGCCAGACATGGGTCATGACCAAGCCATGCTTGCCTGTGTGACTTGCATCTGGCCGAGACAACTTGCAAGCCATGGCTAAGCTGTTGGTGTCCTCTGACCCTGTGTGACTTGCATCTGGCCTGGTCATGGTTGGCACTGACTGAGGCGTGACTTTGTTGGCTGACCGAGGAGGCTTGTCTTTGGCGAGGCGTGGTGCAGGGAAGTTGGTGCTGCTGACCGAGACAGTAGGCATGTGAGTCTCGGTCAGTTTTGACTCTGGTGGGGCATCTCTGGCTATTATCCCCCCGCAAGTTGGAGGGCACAAATTGTGTAATCCCAACTTGAGATGGATCAAGGCATACTCTTTAGGACCAAGAGCTTTTGTTAAGGCGTCTGCAAGCTGCAAATGGGAAGGAACAGGAAGTAGTTTCAAGGAACCATTGTTGTATGCTTCTCGAACAGTGTGACAATCAACCTCGATGTGTTTAGTCCTCTCATGGAAGACTGGGTTTGAAGCAATATGAAGTGCAGATTGGTTGTCACAGTATAGAGTTGTGGAGTTTGAAGGAGATATGTGAAGGTCATGAAGGAGGTAGGATAGCCATTTGATCTCGCAAGTAGTGATGGCCATGGCTCTGTATTCTGCCTCACAAGAGCTGCGAGAAAGTGTTCGTTGCTTCTTGGATTTCCAGGAGATGAGAGAGTTTCCTAAATAGATGCAATACCCTGTAGTGGATCTCCTTGTATCAGGGCATGAGGCCCAGTCACTGTCACTGTATGCCTTCAAGTGTATGGCAGAGTTGCAAGGAAAAAACAAACCAAGTGCAGGGGAACCTTTGAGGTATCGAAGGACCTTTAAGGCAGTAGTGTGGTGACAGGTGGTAGGGGCAGCCATGAATTGAGCAAGTTGATGAACCACAAAAGTGATATCTGGTCTTGTGTTTGTAAGATAGATGAGGCGTCCAATGAGCCGTCTATATGCTTCAGGATCAGAATATGGTGGACTGGAGTCTTGAGATAAATGTGTGCCATGAGTCATAGGGGTAGAAGATGGTTTGCAGCCAAGGAGACCTGCATCTGAGATGATTTCTAAGGCATATTTTCTTTGATTGATGGAGATGCCTGTATGATTTCGTGCAATTTCCAAGCCTAAAAAATACTTAAGGTTACCTAGATCTTTGATGTGAAAGGCATTGTGTAAGGAAGTTTGAATGGAATTGAGTTCATGGAGATTGTTTCCTGTTAAGATGATGTCATCCACATAAACTAGGATGATAGCCAATGAATCACTGGAGAAATGTTTGATAAACAGAGAGTAGTCATGTTTGGATTTGGAGTAACCATGCTTAAGTAGAAGGGTTGAAAGCTTGGCAAACCATTGCCTACTGGCTTGTTTGAGGCCATAAAGGGATTTTTGTAGTTTGCATACCTGGTTAGGGGAGTGGTGTGGAAGACCAGGTGGGAGTTTCATGTAAACAACCTCAGTTAAGTCACCATGGAGAAAGGCATTGTTAACATCAAGTTGCTTTAGGGGCCAATGATAGATAGATGCTAGAGCTAATATTAATCTCACTGTGCTTATTTTGACAACAGGGGAAAAGGTATCCATATAGTCAAGACCCTCTGTTTGTGTGTAGCCTTTAGCTACTAGCCTTGCTTTGTATCTTTCCATTGTACCATCTGCCTTGTATTTGATTTTAAATACCCATTTACAACCTATTGGTTTGTGTGAGTGTGGCAAATCAGTGAGCAGCCATGTATTATTCTGTGCCAGAGCATATAATTCCTTGTCAATAGCTGCTTTCCAGTGAGGATCAGAGACTGCTTGAGAGTAGGTTTTAGGTTCTGAGTGTGAGGCTATGGAAAGGATGGTGTGTCTGTGTTTGGGAGCTAGAGTGTCATAGGAAATATAATTGGATAATGGGTAAGTTGGAGTGGTTGTAGGCTTGGTGTTGTGTAAGAGAGCACAATGATAGTCATGTAGGTAGGAAGGTGGTCTAGATAATCTAGTGCTTCTTCTTATGGGTGAAGGGTCATCAGGGGGATGTTGATGGGTGGTTTGAGGAGTGGGGTGGATAGCAGGGATAGAGGATGAGTAGAAAATGTCATCATATATGCAAGGGTGAGGAGGTGGATGGACAGGAGGGGCTTCTGTGTTCGTGATGGGTTTAAGGGCTTTGTATGGGAATATAAGTTCATGGAAGACGACATTTCTGCTAGTTTCAAGGGCTCTAGTGTTGAGGTGTAAGACTATATATCCTTTTGTTCCTTGTTTGTATCCCAAAAAGACACATTTGGTTGCTCTGGGATCCAGCTTGGATCTCTCATGGTGTAATGTACTTGTGTAGCAAAGGGAACCAAAAACTCTCAGGTGGTGAAAATCAGGCTTACTGTTATGAAGCTTTTGATGAGGTGAGTACTTGTTCAATGAAGGGGTGGGAAGTAGATTAATGACGTGGGCAGAATGCTTTAAAGCATAGCACCAGTAGATTTTGGGAATGTGGCTTTGGATGAGTAAGGCTCTTGTCACATTCAATAGGTGTTGATGTTTTCTTTCAACTACACCATTCTGCTCAGGGGTGTATCTACATGTAGTTTGGTGTTGAATACCAAGAGCTGAGTAAAAGGAAGGTAGAGAAAATTCCATGCCATTGTCACTTCTAACAATTTTAACTTTGGCAGAGAATTGAGTAGCTACCATGTGAATAAAATTTTGCAGCAGCTTAGAGGCTTCTCCTTTTGTTTTCATAAGATGGACCCAAGTGTATCTTGAGTAATCATCAATAATTGTCAAAAAATATTTGTAGCCATGTATGGATATAGTAGATATGGGACCCCAAATATCAATGTGTATCAAATCAAAGGGGTGTAAAGAATGTGTTTGGCTTAATGGAAAACTAAGTCTCTTCTGTTTTGCTAAATGGCAAGTATCGCATACATTGTCCTTATTAAAAGAGATAAATGGAAATTGTGCTTTGATCAAATCCATACAAGAGATAGATGCATGAGCTAGTCTAATGTGCCATAAGTCTGAACCAGAAACATGATTGGAATGTGCACCAGAGAATAAAATTCTACAACTGTACTTATTGGCTTTCAAGATATATAATCCATTTGAAAGTTCAGCTGAACCAATCTTCCTCAAAGAGCTGTTCTCCTGAATTGTACAACAAGAGGCATTAAACAATAAGGAACATGATGAATCCATAGTCAATTTAGGAATGGATAGGAGATTGTATGAAAAAGTTGGCAGGAACAAGACATTATGAATGGTGATGTCTTTATTTAGAGGGACAGTGCCTGATATAGAGGCAGTGATTGTGTGACCATTTGGCAAGATAACTTTAATAGGTTTTATCTTGTAGTAGCATGAATAGAGGGATAGGGAACATGATATATGATCAGTGGCACCACTATCTAATATCCATGGCACATATCTTGAATTTATCATACCTTCTTCACTGTTTTCATTTACATCAGGTGCAATTGTTGAGAGAATAGTGACATTATTTTGATCAGTGTTGAGTCTGGTTTGTGGAGGCATGTTTTGCAGCCTTCTGTATTCTTCCTCATTGAACCCAATGAGTGGGTCAGTTCTTCTTTGATCAGATTCAGAGGTAGTAGCAGAATTGACATGTTGATTTCTGGTAAATTTAAAATTTGCTGGGAATCCATGTAGCCTATAGCATATGTCTATGGTGTGACCTTGCTTCTTGCAATGAGTGCAGTATTTACCATTTTTGGACCATGTTGCTTTAGAGGAATTTCCTCTGAAAATTCCCTTGCCTCTGCTAAAATTGGAGCTTCTGTTGGAAGAACCATCTTCCCTCCAATTTGTTTCTGCTGCTAAAACTCTGCCTTCACTATTTCCATTGCCTAATTGTCTTTCTTGTTGAACAACTAAGGAAAATACTCTGCTCATGTTAGGCATTGGCTCAATCAACATAATTTGGGATCTCACACTAGCATAGGAATCATTTAATCCTTTCAAGAATCTAATTACTCTGTCCTCTGTTCTATGATTTCTCACATCTTTTAATGCATCACAAGTACATGGAATTTCACAAGAACACTTAGGAAGAGGTCTAAAGTTATCAAGCTCATCCCACATGATTTTCAATTCAGTGAAGTAATTGGTTACAGATAAATCTCCCTGTCTCATACCAGCAATGGATTCTTGTAAATCTGCAATCCTAAACAGATTTCCTTGAGAAAATCTTTCCCTCAACTCATCCCATACCTCATATGCTCTATCTGTCCAAAGCATGCTTTGTGCTATGGTGGGTGATACTGACCTTGAAATCCATGAGATGACCATATTGTTGGCTCTCTCCCATGCTTGGTATAAGGGATCAGTTTTTAGTGGCATCTTGATGCTGCCATCAACAAATCCAAGCTTTTGTTTCGTGATGAGGCAAAGTCGCATTGATCTTGCCCATTGATGGTAATTCTCTCCATCAAGCAGTGGTGATACGAGAGAGATTGAAGGATTCTCAGATGGATGAACAAAGAAAGGAGAGTTGTGATCTTGAATTGGGTCCATTTGGTTCTTTGATGGTGGTTGGGAATTTTGAAGAGATAATGTGCAGCCTATTGAATGTAACAGAGCTCAAAAGAGCTCTGATACCATATTATAGATTGAAGTTAGTTGGATTTAACCAATTTGGTTGGAGAATTTGAATATGTGATTAATGGAATAAAAGTGATTGGCATTTTATTGATAATCAATATAATTACAAAGGGGATGTATTTATAAATAACCAACATATCTTATCTAATCCTAATACATAATTAAATATTCCTAATGATGAAGATTAGATAAGATTAAATGAGATTTGAATGAGATTTATAGATCTAAAGATAGATTGCTTGTGTTGCAAGAAAAGTTTGTTGGGCCTTTGACTTTTGTTTGACTGAGCCAACCTTGGCTTTCTGACTGGGCCAGCCTTGGCTGTCTGACCGTGTTGGTTGTGCCAGACATGGGTCATGACCAAGCCATGCTTGCCTGTGTGACTTGCATCTGGCCGAGACAACTTGCAAGCCATGGCTAAGCTGTTGGTGTCCTCTGACCCTGTGTGACTTGCATCTGGCCTGGTCATGGTTGGCACTGACTGAGGCGTGACTTTGTTGGCTGACCGAGGAGGCTTGTCTTTGGCGAGGCGTGGTGCAGGGAAGTTGGTGCTGCTGACCGAGACAGTAGGCATGTGAGTCTCGGTCAGTTTTGACTCTGGTGGGGCATCTCTGGCTATTACATGTAACAAAAGGTAAAAGTTACATTAACAAATGAAAGTGTGAATAGTTGAATTTTTTATTTTTGTTACTATTAAAGATATTATCTCACAATCTCTCGGGAATTGAATATTTGATTTTTTTGTTATACTATAATCTAACGGGATCTTATACCACTAAACCAAGACTTTGAATATGATGTTGTTAGACATAGTTGTGATCTCACGCAAAAAAAATGTCAATGGGAATCCGAATGAATTTTTATCATCACTCAACATCATAGACACACACAAAAATAACCAAATTCAAATGAGTGTGACAAAAAAAAAATATAAAGTTTAATATTAATCTTACAAAACTACAACATACGAGGACATAAGTAATGTAACAACATTGTGACATAAGATCTAATGATGAAAATAAAGGATAATAGGAAATTGGAATATTAAGGAGAGACCCATATAGAATAAATAGAAGATGGATGGAATTGGTGAAAGAATGGTGGTGAGAGGAATATAAATAAAAGGGTTACAAAGGAGAGAGAATAATGTATTAGGTATTGCTTATGGCTGCTGATTTCTTGAGTCTTATTTAGGGTTTGGTGAAAGCTTGAAGATTTTTTTATAGGGATTTTGGTTTAGACAGAAAATTTGAATGGCTTTTGGTTAAGATAAAAATTGGAATGGGCTTTTGAATGCTTAAGCATAATGTCAATGCTTTTCAATGAATTAGAGTCCTCTCCGTTACTCGAGATAGAAAAAAGTTCATTTTTTCCTTTTAATTTCAGTGGAAAAATTGTAATTTTATTGTATATAAAATGGTATAAATGTCATATCATATTATTTTTTCTTTTTTTTTCAACTTCTTGTCTCTCCCTTACCGGAGATCATCTCTACTCCTTTTGAATGCTTACAATGACCTGTAAGGATCCTCTCCATTAATGAAGACACAAGTAATATAAAAAATAAAGGAAACAATAACATAGTAAAATATTTTTATTCTTTTATATATAATGAAATAACACTTTTACCGTTGAAAATACAAGTAAAATCAAATACTTCCCTCTTATACTTATTCTACAAAGACACACCCTATGTTATTCTCTCTATATATATAATTAAGGAATCACAAAGAAGAGATAAGCTTGTATTGAAAGATTACTAACTTCACTTTGAAATACATTTATTACTTTCTCAAAAAATATTCTCATTTTATAAGTTTTTAAACAATGCTCTAAACGAGAATTTATCAACTGATTTGATACATTTTTTTTGGTGAGATATTTCCAAAATATCAGAATTAAAATAATGAATATATATGTATTTTATATCACACAGTATGTTAGTTGGTCCCGTGGTTATAATTGTTAGGAAATAAGTTAAAGGTTGTGAGTTTGAATTCTTGGTTGAATGTTTTGTTCAGATTTTATACATAAATAAAATAAAAGGATACATCTAGTAGGATTCGAACTTGGTTCCTAATATTAGTTTATGATGATGAAAACGAAAATTCAAGGTTTTCCAAGTATCACGCTTTGGAGATTTTACGTGCATATTCATCAATTATTTCTTTGTCCAAGTGGTGTAGCTTACTCCCCAACAAGACAAGATTTCCAACATTTTTCCTGTTAAATGTAAATAAATAAAGGTAAAAGAGTGTGTATCATAGACTATAATAATACAACACTGTGGACAACTTACATTTACCATTATATTAATTATTTAAATATAGAGACAGTTTTTCTTCACACAGTCACATATATATTGTTCTACTGTATACTTAATGATTATAAAATGGTTTAGCTTTGAATTAATAAACTTTTTTACAAACTACAATGAAATAAATTATATAAAGCATGCAGAGAGGTAAAGAGAGAAATAGAGATTCTTCTTATCTTCATAAACTTAACTTGGGTAGCTAATATCAAATATATATATATATATATATATATATATAAATAAATGCATGCACCCTATTTTTGTTGTTTATTATTTTCAAGTTGAAGTTTATTTACTGTTCTATTAAACTTTGAAAGTTCATCTTACATCATTATGTATTTTGGATCTTAATCTCTCCCTTTGGTGCATTACATTTGTATCTATTTTCTACATTCATCTTTTACATTTGATTAAAATGTCAAGAATTTTAAGTATCAAATTGCTTCTTCCCTTAAAAAAGTTGTATTATTGACATATGATATTTAAGTTCCACTATAATTTTTTTTAAGTTGATATGTGTCTTCCCATGAACTAAAATTTACTTTTAAAAAAAGAAAAAAGAAAAGTTTCATATTGGTTTAGAATATAAATCGAGAGGCATTATGATTTTAATTTGGTCAATCCTCCCTATAAGCTAAAATATATATACTAAAACTTCTAACTACAAATTAATTAAATTTATGAACTATATGCACAAACAACTTATCACATTCATGGAAGCTCTACTTTTTGCTAAGTTTGGTCATTTGGTGAATAAGTTGTGCATGTGTCAAGAAATGAGTCACTCCTATTGTTGATATTAGGATTAGGAGCATGGTAAAAGAAGTGCATGCATGAAACTTCAAAGAGAATGTGCTATATCAAAAGTTAAGATATGTGTAAATGGTAGTAAAGGTTGGATCAAACTTTACCTTAAATAGGTTGAGCCTATATAACATATAGGAGTCTGAGCCTCGTTTGTTAGCCTATTTAGAAAAAATCTAAGTGTAGGTCTGACCTGTTTAAAAACATGATTTGACATGTTAGCATATTTAAATGTCTGCAATACTCTATGGTCATGAAATAGTACACCATGTCTACGTTTAAATGGGCTAATAGACCTACTTTTGGCCAAGCCCATATAACTCTAATAATTAAATTATATTTATGCATACATTTTTATATTAAAATTACATGTATAATTATATTACTTATATTAAAAGAGTGTAATTTCAACATTATAATATAACTAAATAGACTGGTCTGTTAGGTTTAATAGATTTTTTATATTACCTAAAGTTTGACCTCCTACGTTAATGAATAGGTTTTTTAAAAAGCTTGAACATGACATGTTCATGAAAAAAGTCCAACCTGACCTAGCGTATTATAGATTATGTAATAGATCCGTGACGAGTTGACTTGTTTCATTTGCAATTAAAACTCCCCCTCACTCTCCTAAGAAAATTTATAGATAGGTTTAGCATTTTAGCCTTATTAAGACTACAACTATTAACTAATATCATAATGGGAGTCTTATTAATTTACACATAGAACCTAACTGAAAATTACATTACCTATAGAATTAATTAGTAGTGGTAGCGAGTTGGTAAAATCTTGGTTAATGCCACCGCCATTTTAGATCTCAATTCATAGAGTATAGTCCTCTACAATTTGAGCCAACTTAATTTATTATCATAGTAAAATTATTATTTGTATTGGTACTTACCAAAGCTATATACTCACACATTCCACAGTCAAATAATATTAAACGTAATATTAATAATTATTTATTATCCTCAAATATGGAGGATTCTAACATATTATATTGTACTCATTCTACCATCATCTTATTGGAAAAATGTACATATACACACTTATAGTGCATAAATTTTATATATTGTCAATGTATTATTTATCATTCATGTTTTATTATTGTTGATTATTTATAAAAAATAATACAAATGAATAATGCACTGATTGTGTATAAATATTTAGTGTATAAATATTATATTCCTAAAATATGTGAATAGACACATGTACATGTTAATGTTAGTGAGATGTGGATCTCTTAAAACCAAGTAAATTAATAATAAAATTGTGTAAAAAAGAAGTGGTCCTTTGTTTGTTTGTTGTAAAATCTTATTTGAGTAAACTCAAAGGAATCATTTATTTTTAATATATATATAAATCACTCTTACTCTGTTTAAATACTTATTTTGAAGTTTAATTTTTTAAATACACAAATACTAGACCAAATAGTAGTCACTCACTGCTAATATAGAAGCAGAGAAAAAGGAATCCAGGTGAATAAGCATCTTTTGAGTTTTTAATATTGGGAAACACTAGTTTTGATAAACTTCACCTTTTTCTAATATAATCTTTTATTTATTTGTGTGCCTATAAATTTTGCTTAAATAATAGTCCTATTTTACTAAGGTATGGTTTGAGTGGGACCTCTTACTTATTAGAAGGACTTGGTCTGATATAAAAGTTTGAATGAAAATCACATATTTCATTTTTTGTGTGTACCAATCCAATTAAACATTGTCACTTAATTGAAAAGAAAATTAAAAAATAGAAAATAAATTTATTTATATTACTTGGTGCAACGTGATTGATTTGGAACATGAAGATAGAGTTTTTTTGGGACGGATTATCCTTGTTCTAAAAGTTTAGTGTCACTCAAAAGTTTAGTATTATTACTATAATTTTTGTGACTGAGAAGTTTATTTAAATATTTATATTAGCAAAAAATATAGTATAATTATTTTTAATAGATATAACCTTTAATAAATTAATTATGACATATACAAAATTTAAGTTGTATATGCACATATTTAATAAGTAGGTTGGTTAAATAAAATTGTTTTTTTGGGGATGGAGTTTAAGTAAAGTATATAGTTAATCGATTTTTAGAAAGATTTAAGCCTAACTCATTTGTGAAATAGGTTATAAGTTCTAACCATCTTAATGTGCAAGAGTACAAATATGATGAAACATGATCATCTATATTAACGGATAGACAAATGCATGTTTTCCTTTTGTTTTTAATTGTAAAAATCTAATTTCATTATCATCAAATAGATATATGTGTCATTAAATATTGTATTTCCCTTTGATTTTTGAATCACAACCCTAACTCAAATATGATATATATATTCCCATCCCTAATGGAAGGGATATATAGTCCCCTTCATACACTCTTATATCACACTAAAGTCTTGAGTGATGTTTCAAGAGATTGGAAATTGATGGGATTCTATCTTTTTTCTATCATTTCCATTCACATTAAAATTCAACTTGGTCATGAATAATCACTTCATATATTTGAATCTTTCTTTCCATTTTATCTCTTCATATATAAATAATATTAAAATAATGCATATCATCAAGACTATAAGTAAATGATATTTCAGTATAAGGGATCATAATAGGGATTTTGAATCATATCATACATTTACATATACTATAATAAAGGGACAGTCAATAATAATAAATGGTATATAATAGAAACTTGCACATTGCACATAGTCACATAGACATATACAAATTTCATAAGTTATAATCTATTTTGGGACCAAAAACACATTGAATTTATAGAATTGGGAACCACATTTTCATAAACTTGGCTACCTATTTTGTCTCATACATCTTAGTCATATACAAATTTCGAGGTTACTTTTTTTCATTTCAGGTAAAATTATGTTGCACTCTATATATATTTTCTATGCACTTTGGTTTTACTACTTTACCCCTCTCACCTACAATAGTAGCTTAATAAAGTCAAACAAGGTTCAAAGAATGATGGGTTTTACTATCCACCTTCACTTTTTCAACACTTAATTTGCATGGGGACTAAGTAATGACGGGTGGTTATTTCTTTCCTGGAAAAATGTATATACTGATAGTGCAAAAAAAATTTATATTGTTTTTGTATCATCTATCATTCATTTTCAATCATAATTGACTCTTAAATAAAAGTAATACAAATAAATTGTGAATGATGCACTAACTAAGTATAAATTTTTACACCGTCAATACATAAATATTACACTCTATTTGTTTTTGGAATAATCAAATCTAACATATGAATTAACATATAGTTTGTCTAGATTGCCTATTTAACAAAATTTATTCTCACACAATCTAAACCTATAGTGGCAATCTATATATCAAATAGAATTAGCCAAGCTAAGAATTAGATACTGATATCAAATATAAGCTACCCTAACTTGAACTTTAGAGATCTCACACACACAAAGTAGAAATTAAAGTTATTTAAATCAATTATAGTAATCAACACTTAAATTTGTAAAGGTTAGCACTTAATACTATTATTTTATTTTACAATTAACTATGACTTCATAACAATTATATTAATAACATTTTTTATTATCCATATAAGAAAATCTCTAGAAATATGATCATGACTAGATCAAAATGGTGGCCACATATGTTGTAATTAGTTGGCTCTTAATTTTTTTTGGATCATTTAGTCAAAACTATATTTTTTTTGGAGTAAAAAACTACATATATTTTCTATTAACTAGAGACAATTCTATCGAAATGAATGGACCATTATGGATAATAAAAGTAGATCTAATTGAATCTAAATAAATGACCTAACCAAAAGTTAAAATCACATTTTAGAAAGAAATAAATTCTTATGAATAAAAAACACATCCACTTTATATGGTAAAAAAATAAAAATAAAAAACATATTCGAAGAAATTATCCAATTAACAGACGATATTTTTGTTTCTTTATTCCTAAATAATTATATTTTTAATGTAGTTATTCAATAAATCTTAAAAATATAATACCAAACTAAATACAATCCACTAAATATTACCTTACTATCTGAGTTTTAGTAAAATTACACAAATTCATTCACACGTTTTTAAAACTTACACAAACCACTCATAATTATATATACATTACACTTACTACCCTGTAAGAGAGATAAATGTAGTTTCTTAAACAAAAAATGACAACGAGTGTAATTAAGTCAAATAAAATATGGTACATCATAAAGATAAATCCAAATAGTATAAGAGTCGATGTATATTCATTATTTTTTATTCTTTACAAACTGTATTAATAATTTTAAGGATATTTTCAAATTACTCTAATATTATATTGTAACTAACCAAAATAATGAATAGACATCAACTTTTATACTATTTGGATTTGTCTTCACAATGTACCATATTTTATTTGACTTAATTATATTCGTCATCATTTTTTGCATAAGAAATTACATTTTCTCTCTTACAGATGTGGTTTGTGTAGGTTTTAAAAAGGTGTAGATGATTTATGTAATTTCACTAAAACTCATGAGATATCAATGTAATTTACTCTACCTTTTATTGTTGCATAGAGAGAGATTAAGGAAATAAAATTTGGCTATAAATAATTATTGAACGAATATAGAATTGAAATAAAATTTGGCTAAGTCTTAAAATTGTAAAAAAATATCTAATAAAACAAAAGTCAAAGAATGGGGAGGGTATGAGGGATGAGTGTCACTCCTCCATGTGTCACCATTTATGATTTGTCAGAAAAATACTTAATTATTAAATTTTTAATTTAAATATTTTTTTTAACCAATCACAAATGAGTGTTATATGGAATTGTACACCTCTTGAGACATATAATCCCGAATAGGGAAGAGGTAATAATTATGCTGGTAAATGTTTACTATTTAAAATTAAATAAATAGTCTATATTTACTATTTTTATAAATATTTAACGTTCACAATTCTGATTAATATTCTTTAATTTCCTTCTAAAAATATACTTTTTTATTTTGAAAGCATAATAGTATTCAGCAGGTATAAAAGGAATAAAAATATTTTGTATTCAATATTAATATCATAATTTTTGTCATTAAACAATTACCTCATTAAAAATAATAATTAAAAAACAAGTCATCAAAATCTTAAATGAAGTGATTATTTTTTATGAGTGATAAATATAATAAAATATAAAATATTTATGTTAATATAAAATAACAACCTTATTTTAACTGTTTTTGAATGATTGACTGTATTTATGATAATTAATCATCTACAACTGTATCATCCATGAGTATAATATTTACGCTAAAAAATGTGAAAATTTATTGAAAGTCAATCTATCACATATTATTAATATTATTCTTAAAAGTGAGCTGATCAATTATAAATAATGAAATATTTAGTGTCAATATAAAATTCTTTTACAATATCGATACATACATCTTTTTCTCATATACATACATTTATAAATATATTTTATTTTCCAAAAAAATATTATTTACTATTCATTTATGAATGCATTTTTTTGTACTACCAAATGTAACATCTCATTCTATGATCTTTTTTTGGATGCATGAGTGTCTCTATTAAGAGGTGTTTCTTGCAGGAATCGAACTTTTGATCTTTTGGTCATCATGAGGATCTAGCGAGACCTTACATCACTAGAACAATGTCTTGTTGGTTTTTATGATACATTTTACAATAAGAGCATCTTCATTCATGCATTCACAATATTTTTTGCACAATAATATTCTTATAAGAAAGATAAATTATTTGTTATTATAAAATATAAAATTGTGAGTAGATTGTTGGACTGAAAGAAAAATAAAAATGATAATTATCATTAGGTATAAAAATTAAATGTAATTCTAAATTTATAAAAATGTATAATAGAGTGAAATAAGAAATCAATCATATACTCTAACAAACATCCAAAGGTATACATGGAATAGAGTGAATAGAGTAAATGAGTTCCAAATATGGTCAACGAAGTCCAACCATGAAAAAAAAAGTCAAGAGTCACATTCAAATTTCAATTGGAAGACCAAGCCACTATTAATCCTAACCTAGAAAATATATATTATACCATATATTATTGATATGACTCTATCTAAAAAAATGTACTATGTTATATATCATATTTTATATATATTAGCGTGTTGACCAGTACTGTTGTGTCTGTCAACCCGTTTTCCTATCATTTGTAACATGTGTTCTAAATGCAATAAATGAATTATGTTAGATATATTATAATTACAGTTGAATATATTATAATTTGCATTGAATTATATGGATTTTTTGTGTGTAGAAATTAGAAATATAATGAGAGCAAAATAGGAAATCATTAATTACACCATGGTGGGTAGTTATTTTAGATTTTGGCTTTATTAATAGTATAAATATACATATATAATATACTATTATATATATTGGATATGACACTATATATATAAAGTATATGATAATAGTCATGACTTAGAATAATGTGCACATATAATATAGATTTATATAGATGAAAAGAAGTAGATTCATCAAGAGGGTCACATTGAAAGTTATTGATCATATCATTCATCAAGAAGAATAAGGAATCAAATGATTATGGAGAAGAATAACAACAATTCTCGAGTTTCTATTAGAAATGATGGACCCGCTATTGCTGCTCCTACTACTACTACTACAATTGTCGTCACCACCACCAGCACTATCACTACTGCTAAGATTAAGAGTAGCAACAACAACAACAACAAGAAGAAGTGCCGATTCGCGACGACAATGGACGATAGTGGTGGGATGGATTGTTCAGGAAAGAATTGTGAGTCATGCATAGGAGGGTTGATAGCTGATTGTGTTGCAGTATGTTGCTGCCCTTGTGCTGTTGTGCATTGTTTTGCATTGGCATTTGTGAAGGCACCATGGGTTGTTGGGAAAAGGGTTTTGGAGTTAGGGAAAAACAAGAACAAGAAGAAGAAAAACAAGAAGAATAAAAGCAAGGACAAGAAAGTAGTGAAGAAGAAATGTTGCAAGAGAGGGTATGATTATGATTATGATGTTGTGATTGAGAGAAACATGAAAAAGAATTTAAGAATGGACACTAATGTTGTTGTTAAGGAAATGGACAGTGTCACTATCAATGCTGCATTTGAAGCTGAGAAGGTTTGGTTGGAACTTTATCAAATTGGTCATTTAGGTTTTGGGAGAGTTTCTTCCTCAAATGATTGAAATGTTTTGGTGTTATGGTGCCTTGGAATATTGAAAATGTGCAGGTATGTGTTAATTTTCTTGAGGTTAAGGGAAAATTATTTGCAATTTAGGACCAGTGTTTTTTATATTCTCAATTAAAGACCTGTCTATTTTACATTATTGACCTGAAACCTTAGTCAAATTCATTGTTGTTTAGACCAAATTAATCAAATTAGAGTTGGATCCAAGTTTCATTTGTTACTTGTGCTAGGAGAATAATAAGGTCTCTATTTACTATTGTATTCTAATATTTTATGGCTTCTAAGTAAATATTATGCATTTATCTTGACCCTAAAGTGTGAATTTTATTTGTTTTATTCATTTTCCTAGCTATGGTCACATATATGTGTGTGTGTGAAGGATATTTGATATGTGAATTGATGTTATGAAATTAAAATTATAGATAGATGATGAGGTTGGTTTAGTTTTATATGTTGAAAATGAATTGATAAGAAGAAATGGTTGAATAAGTGCCTAATTGAGAAAGAAGGTGGAGTAATATGTAGCATTATTGGGGCTATAAGGAAAAGTAAGATAATAAGGTGATGGTAGGGTCGTATTCAATACTAAAAACGATAATGCATCAAAAAGTAAAAGAAAAGTCATGTTGAAATAACTTTATTATTCTCTTAAATATAATAATGTAATATTGTTATTCTTGAAGGTACATACAAAAATCATAATTTGTCTCTGGAGTATTGGAGAGGAGTTTTTTCAAACTCGGAATAGGGTATTCCTGTTTTATAGTACTAAAAATGGTAATTAGTATGTCCTATATTTAGAGTCAAGGGGGCACTTATTCAAAGTGATGTAGAGGACAGAACAATGTTTGGCCCACGACAAGACAACCCAGAACTCATGTTATATTATTGGGCCATGCTCTTTTGTCCTACACTTTTTTACTGTGGGCTATGCAATAATGTAAATTTCAAACCTTTAAAGGGAACAAGTCGTGTCCTTCAAAGTATTGTACAGTAACAACAGTATGCAGGTTTTCACTTTGTTCAAATCAATTTGTGTACCTTATCAAAAGTTTAGAGGTGAGGGAAGAATCTTACACCAAGTTTCATTTTTACATATATTTGTGGTAGCAATAATATTGTCACTCATCACTCATTACTCAAGTTTTAATAGTTATGTCTCAGAACCAATTGATAATGAGAGGAGTAGTCAAATGTTATTTAAACCATTTCAGAGAAAATATGGTAGACGATGTGAAACTTACTTCCCAACATGCCCTCTCCACTTAAGCATGCCGTACCAGACAAAATGTTACCTTTGACCCATAACTAAATGACATCTTTTGGCCCATGATAAGCGGAAACAAATTGAGCTCTGTTCTGATACATGTTAAGGTTTTATCTCAAAACCAATTGACTATGAGAGTAGTAGTCCAACATATATTTAAATAATTCCCGAGACAATGAAGTATGTGATGTGAAACTTACTTCCCAACATGAGTGATGGACAATATGATAACAATTTTATATTATCAATGTATCATTTATTATTAATATTTTAGTAGTTTTTGACCCTTGAATGAAAGTATTATTCGTGAATGGTGAACACTACTATAATGAAAAACTCCTGAATTGTGGTCCTGATACAATCTATATATTAAAAATAACGACCTAATGCACGAGACTATTACTTAGTCTCGTCCTAACCCAATCTACCCATATTCTCATGATATGTATCTATTAGCTTGGCAAGTGAAAGTTCCGAGAATTATATGAAGATCAATGAGCTTGAATTATCTAACATTAAAATCACTAACTAAAGTACATGGCTTTGATTGGCTTTGATTTGCTGTATCATTTGGTGTTCCTAATGGTGTCCCGGACCAATCACAATGTGTTATTTAATTTGAATAAAAAATTATAAAATATAAAATAATATTTTATATTATTTGATGCAATTTTATTGGATGTGGATAGAGACATACCGTTTGGGACAGATGATCCTGTTTATATCAAAGGTTGTTCATACATATCCACCATTTGTACAAAAGATAATATTTACAGAACTAGAATAATTACAAGAATCCATACTTAGAGAACTTAGTCTTTTTTTGATTGTGTGATTTTCCTTGCTAGTAATATGACCATAGTGACCACATGATAGTGAAATATTATATGGAGACCTTCATATATAACTATAAATGCATGTGACCTCTCAATTTGTACATACCAACCAAGGTCACTCTTGCATAACGTCCTCTATCTGCCCTCAAGGTGTAAGAGAGTGAGTCGGTGCATGAGATTCTTATTTAGTGGGATCTTAAGAGGGCAGATGTAGACAATCTTACCCCATAAGTAGAGATGTTGTATTGTTGTTTCCAGAATTTAAACCATTAATTTCATAGTCATTAAACAACAACTTCTAAACCCAACATATGGCAACCAGTTTGCAAATATCATTCAGGTTCCTCCATGGTCGTTATAAACGATAAGATAATAACTTCTCAAATAAATAAAACCAATTAAATCATGCTTTATCAATACAAATATTGATTATGTTACTTTCATCTTATAGTTAATTGGTTTTGAGATGAAACCTTAACATTATATTACAGTCAGGACCCAACTTTTTTCCGGTTGTCATGAGCCAAAAAATACGCTTTAGTTAGGGTCAAATGTAACTCTTCGCCTGGTCCGACATGCTTATGTGGAGGGGGCATGTTGGGAAATAAGTCTCACATCACATATCTCATTATCTCGACAATGATTCAAATATTTGTTGGCTACTTCTCTTATTGCCAATTGGTTTTGAGATAAAACATAACAGTTAACTTATTAGTAATCTTTAGAATTTAAGAGTCTATTGCTATTTTTCAATACCATCTATATAGTGTTGATATTTCAATATGGTCCATATCGAATTTGATATTTTTATAAAGGTTGCGTATATCTATCTCCTCAAATCTTATCGATATTGTGTTGATTATTGTTTGTCTTTATATTATGATTATGGGAAAGGATGAGATAAAGGTCCCCACAACATAAATGCATAGATCCAAAATATGCAACTCAAAAAGAGAAGAAGGGTACAAAGTGGATTAAAGTCTATAGCAGATGCTTCACGTGGGTATGAACATAAGGGAAATTAAGTTTTTCAACCGTTACAATCACTTTTAAATTAATCAACATCATAACACCAACTGTTTTTCCTTTTAAATTAATCAAGTTAGTTAAAAGTTGTTAAACAAGTAGTGGTACAAGTAATAGTGATTTAATTTACTACCATATAAGAGTAAATAAAATGAAACTAACTGAATCTTAGATAAGATAAATTTTATCAATCTAACTATAGATAAGATTGTTGTCGAAGAAACACAATAATAATTATGAAATAGTAATACCAATGTTAAATATTTAGATTAGATTTACATTATAAATGTGTTTGTATATAGAAACCTCTCCAATGCTATAACACAAAGTAGAATAAATTGGTCGAAGATTAATTATGTTGTATTAAGTACTAAACACATTGTTGTCTAACATTTCCATCATTCAGAACATTTCATGTTCCTACCAAGTAGCCAAGTAAATCCATCATTTCATGCATATGATTTTCCTGGCACATTTTACAAAGCTATTAGTTCCTTCCAATTCCATAAAATCAATATCATAAATGACCAATACAAAATTTATCCGTGGAATCAGCTTCGGGAACTCATTGTTAAGGTTTTATCTCAAAACCAATTGACAATAAGAGGAGTAAACCAACAAGTATTCAAATCATTCCTAAGACAATGATGTAAGCAATGTGAGACTTACTTCCCAACATGCCCCTCCACCTAAGCCTGCCGAAACAGGCAAAAGGTTACTTTTGACCCATAACTAAAACGCATCTTTTGGCCCATGACAACCGAAAATAAGTTTGGCTCTGACTCTGATACAATGTTAATATTTCATCTCAAAATCAATTGGCAATGAGAAAAGTAGCCCAACAGGTATTCAAGTCATTCCCGATACAATGAGGTAGGCGATGTCGGACTTACTTCCCAACTCTCATTTCACTCAAAATAAAGCATTTTTTAACAGGCAAAATAAAGCATTTAACATTATACATAATTTGATCCTTAAAGCTGTTTGCATAAACTACCATAACAGACTGAATAATCTAAACATGTTAATCTCCATAAAGAGTTACACACAATGCATACAATAATAGGTTACAATCCTAGACCACAACTTGACATCATAACATAACCCCTATTAATAAAAGCACATCCAGGTCCTATAAAGCTCTCGCTATCCGCAGGGTCTAAAGAAGGGCCGGACCCAAATTTGCACGAGGTCGATTCCACAATCGAACTTCTAACCTCCTTGTCGCGCAGCGGAACTTTAACCAGGATATGCTGAGGCTCAACTTATAACTGAACCTAGCTATGATGAGTAATTTTATCTCATATATAAACTAGGCTGAGAGCCAAATAGTGACCCTCAGAAAAAGATAGACATAAAAAACTAAATGGCATATTATCACTAAGCCTACCGCGATATCATTACCTACGTAGTTATCATTCTCCAAATGTGTTATCTATGATGAAGATTCAACCATCTTACCCACATCCTCCAAAAGATCTTTCACTTCACTGAACAATGTTGTCTTCGTATCAGGTGAAATGCCATCGGATACTTCTTCTATCATTGAGGTCACACCTTGAAGTTTTTGTTTTATGTAGTTCAATTTGGATGCTTCATTACCCCATGAAAGTGAAACAGATGGTGTGATTGGGGGAGTCTTGCATTTCTTCTTGGCTGCTGCTAGTGAAGGTTTGAACTTTGATCTTTCATCGCGTTCTAGAGTCTTTGATCCGGCAGAATGATACTGAAGCTGGAAAGTAACCTCAGAAGGTTCAAAAGGATTCGAGTTTTGAGAATCCTTTAATGCCTTTTCGGCATCAGAAGTTCTCAGGAAGGACACTCGGGCGGTGTAATTAGTCCGGAACATTTCTGTTTCTGCTTCGTTCAGAGCACCAAACTTGCTATACACATTGATAAGATCAGATTTTGAAGGTAGAGTTGATACTGGATAAAATGACACGAAAAGGGCGGCGGCTGAACCATTTTCATCACCACTCTCATCCTTGACAGTGCTAGTTCCTGGACTTTTCTCCTTTCTTCTCTTCCTTGGCTCTGAGTCATGATTGTGTGATACATGATCAGTTTGATTTCGATCTGTATTTCTCTTCCTTCCAGGTCGGCGCTTGTTGTATACTTTGTAGTATGATCCTCGGAGAAATAATGAGCTTCTGAAGGCAGAAATAAAGTCCACAGTTTTTTCAAGAGGAGTGCTTTCCCCAGGAGATTGTGGATTAACAGCAGCATAGTGGGCTATGGACAGAACTTCCACTGAAGAAATATGGAGTTTCGTCAGATCAATAGTTTTTTTCTTATCATCTTCTTGTTTGTTGTAGTTAGAGCCATCAGAAAGCTCCCACTCAATGGCAACTTCGTCCGAGAAACTGTCCTGAAATGCCACCCCACAATTAGCCATTCCTTTCGACTCTCGAGCTTCGTTGGAAAATTCGAGATATTCAGTTTCAATGTCTCCCTTCCATTGCCCCGTGACTGGAGAAGTGAAGGGAGGGGATAAGTACTTACTTTTCTTTCTTTCTCTTGACACATAACCCTTCTCATTTTGTTCTTTGGTTTTCATTTCTTCTTCAGTTTCCTTTTGGCTTCCACCGCTAATGTTTTCATTGCCGAAAGCTTCTTTCTTTCTTTTTGACCGCAAAGATCTGCCATTATTTTCAGAACTTGGCATATTTCTATCAGCATAATCCTCACTGTTTTTCCTCTTCTTTCTACCAGATGAAACAATTGCATCAATCACTTCATCGGATTCATCCCCATCTGTAACATCTTTGTCCTCCCCCAAAATTTGAGCAATGCTTTTCTGCTTCCTTCCGAAGTTAGATCGATTTCCGGAAAGTCCAGGAGAACGACACAATTCACCATATGGCCCTTGGAATGGTGCTTCCACTGCGCTGTTACCTACTTTCACTGTTGTGTCCATTGAACTATCTTCAAGTCCAGGAACCGGTTGTGGATCCTCGTAACTAGGTAACTTATAACCTCCTCTTGATAGATGAAAGGCCGAAAGCTGAGCCTTTAATATTTCCAACTCCAGAATACTATCACTGGCAATAACTTTTGCGATTCGTTTCGCTTGAGAAAGTAATTCTATTGGTTCAATTGCAACTGAAAACCGCTCTATACCATTTTCAGGAACAAAAACACCTTCCTTGATTCCGGAATTCTTCGTCATAGGTGGAGCGAACTCAGAGCTGGTTTTCTTCGCAACAAATGAATGACTTATCTTCAAATACAGAAGCCTTCCAACCTCATTTACAGCTTTTTGTACAGCATTGACGAAACCTTTGGAGCTACTTTGTTTCACCATATCCCCAAAGTTCTCCTCAAATGGCTTCAACTGCGATGGATGGCACCAAGCAAAGGTTCCATCACCAAAGTACGCCACAAGGAGCCGATTCTTTTGTTCCAGCTTCAATGCAAGGTCTGACGCATCAGAAGGGTTGTAAATCCGGCCAGGCCACCATGGGTGACTCTTGATTTTACCCCAAACGAAATCACCAACAGAAAACTCATACCCTTCATCACTTAGATCCTCCGATTCCACATCCACTTTCTCACCTGTCTCCATATCCGAAACATCATAACTCACAATTTTACCGTCACAAACTTCATCCCTTTCTTCCTCCTCACTTTTCTTCTCATCTCTTCTCTCACTAACACCATCACCACCAGGAAACACTGTGCATGCACCACTTGCTTGCATTTTCAACAAAGACGATGCACCATTCATCTCACAATCAGCCGAACCTTGAGAATCATTTCCCCTCGGAACCGAAACCTTGGTCTCGGAAACCCTGCTCTTAACAACTTCAACAACCCCATCATCACCCAAACCATGGTTCTGAATGCTAGAAAATCCAACCCCATTTTCTGGAACCCCATAATCTCCTTCCTCTTCTTTCAAAGCACCAAGAGCTTCTTCACTAAGCTCCTTTTCCTGAACCTCTGAACCTTGAACACTATTTTCTTCTTCTTCTGAAGATGATGTTTCCTCATATGGTACCTTAGATCGAGTTTCAACTATGCCCATCACAAAAGATCAAAACTTTCTCCACAAAAACAACCTATTCTGACAAAACCACATCAGAAAAATCAAAATCAAAATAAAAAACAAAATATGCAAAAATAAAAATCAATAGATTTCTAGGGTTTTGGCTTCAGACTAAATATAGCTAGAACATTACCCACAATGGAAAATGAAACCAAAAGCAAAATTGTACTATTTTTACATAAGATAATGAAATAAATCAATATATAAAAATAGAAAAGAAAAAAAAAAAGAATACCTGAAGAGCAAAACGCAGAGTTGCAAAGGTTCTATTTTTATGCTGTTTGAATTTGATTGTTAGAAGTTTATGTGATGAGAAAGAAGAAAGTACTGTGTGATATAAATAATTAAATAGTACCGCAAAAAATAAAATTTGAAAGTAAATATTACAACTTAACCGTTACACTTTTCATTTTTTTGCAAGAGGAAAAATAAATATAAAGATGGCTAAATACTTATTTCATGGTTACTTATCTTAAATGGGTTTTACTAAAAATGGTGTACTTTTATAAAGTGAGAAAATATTTTTAGATTTAAGATGTTACTTTTTTTTTTTTTGGATATAGGTAGATGAGACTATTAGAAATCTAGATAACTACCTTAGATCATATATAGATTAGTTCAATTTATATAGAAAGAGGGAGACTAAGAAAAATAATATGTGAAATGATTAAGAAATATTTAGATATTAATATTTTTTATAAATGAACATGATTTATAATAAATCATTATATTACATGTTGCTACCATTTTTTTAATTATCATAATTTATATGACTCGTAATATTTCTCACCCAAACTTTGAATTTTTTATTAAATTGTGATTGATTATGGGACACTGAATATAAATAATATTAAAAATTTATTCTTAAATTTATCACATATATAAAACTTTATTAAAATAACATATAAAAACCTTAAATGTCAAGTGTAGGTAGAATATTATAGTTTTTTTAAAGCTAAAAAAATCTCTTACAAAATTAAAATATTTTTAAAAAGGTGATTTAAAAGTAGATTTTTTTAAAAAAGGTGATTTAATTTTTTTAATGAAATAATGGTTTTTAAAAGAAATATTATCTTCAAAAATGTTTTTAGTTTCAATTAAAAAATCAAATGGATTAAATATTCATTCATCCAAATCGGTGAAAATGAAGTCATGAATGAATTGAAATTAATCTATTAAGTTTGGATATGAATGAATTGAATAATTTAAAATAAGATTTAAATGAATTTCTATGAACTGGTGAATAACTTTTCATCTATCCCTTTGCAGCCCATCCCTAAAATTGTTCGATTAAATATTTAATTATTAAAATAAAATATTTTTATTATGGTATGTGACAATAGTTTATCTTACTCTTATGTATCCCTAAGTATAATAGAGAAATCAAGAATATATAGTTCTAGGTAGAAAAAAATTTGAATGGTTGCTTTTATTTTAATAAAATTACCTATTTAGGTGATAAATGAGACAATATGATGATACTAAATTACTAATTATGATTTTTCTTCCAATTTTCAATTTAATTTAAAAAAGGTTTCAGAATATTTATTTTCTTAGTAAAAATGAAGGAAGTCAAGGGAATTAATAGAAAAAATATAACAAGGTTGTGAATTGTATTTCCTACCTCAAGAGATGGCAGATGAAGTAGTGATAATCAAAATAATTATTCAACTCGGAATAGAAAGAATGATATGACACAAATTGTGACATTCTTCATAAATACCCAAATTAATATTTAATTAAAAAAAATAATTTCACACTTAACTAATAATTTTTTTAAATAATAATTTCCATAAATTAACTAATAAGAGTAATTTTTAATTAATAAATTTATATTAAAAATAATGAAATTAAAAGGTTAAGAGAAAAGAGACAATATATATTGTGAAATGTCCATGTGTCCATACTAATGATCATGATCGTTTTTAACACAAAACATAAAGAAATATACAACATGAGTCACAACTTCTCTTTCAAACTCTTCAAAATAATATATTCTAAAATATTTTTATTTAATATTTATTTTACTTTTATTACTTAATTACTATTATTTATTATTTTATTGTAAAAATAATTTTACTATTATTAAATTATAAAAATTAATTAATTAAAACTAATCAATTAAATAATAAATGAAAAAATAGAAGAAAAAATGGAGATTATACATAGCGCAACATAAGTAGTGGTGCAGACATCCTTACTCATGGATGCGTAGTGTGAACACTTACTTTATTGCGTTATATTATTTTTACGTATTTATAATTAATAAAAAAGTCAAAATGACATTCTGTTCATTTTTTTTGTTTTAAAAAATCAAATAATTATTTTTGCACACCTATGAGTATTTTATTAATTTTTAAATCTTATAGAGTCATTAATGACGTTTCCTAAAAAGAGTGCTCTAGTCATTTTTGGGGTGTCTTATATAGCCAAATAATTATTTTCATTTATTTATGGATATTAAAATATTTTTTATGAATTTTTAAAATATTTTTTTCTTTTTAAAAAATCACAATTTTAGATTTCACAAATTTTAACCTCATTTGAATTCTAATGCATGATCATAAAATTAATTAATTACTTGCTATTTTATTTTGAATATTTGAGTTTAAAAACAAAGCATTTAACTCGTTTAATGAATCATTATAAGTTCAAATAAGGAAACTTTATGGACTCATGAATGTGGCGATATCATTTTAGAAACTATTGTCAAATTTGTTTCTATAAGTAGTAGGGAGAATCAAGGAGAAGACATAAGAAAAAATCACGAATAAAAGCACACACCTAGAAAACCACATAAAAACGAGGTAGAAAAATTAGTATAAGGAGTATAAAAAATTAGAATAGAAGCGAGGAGAAAGAATTAGAAAAAAAATGAAAATTCTCACCTAGAAATTTATGTCATTTTGTCTCTATTTAGTCGCCAAGACTTCCAACTATGTGCCCTAATCATCCGCCATCCATGTTCCAATCATTAGTTGTCGACTCTCATCATTTTCTATGCGTAGAGGTTCCTTTTCCTTGCGCCATGTGGCGAGTTTCCAGTCGCAAGCTGACCATTCCTTGTGCCACAAGATAACCCATAACGTCAGTCATTGGTGTTGTAGGTCAGCTTTCCACAACAACTCGTGTGCACTGTCCATAACGATTTTAGGTCGAATCTGATCTTGAAGCAACAACCAATTGTTGCATCATAATAAGTTGGTGTCGCCTTCTACGATGGGATTCGAATCACATGTTCGTTGTCAGGTTCAGGTTCTGAATTTCAGGTTCGAGGTTAGGTAAACATAAATCATACCCGACCTGTTATCATTCCTATGTTTTTTTGTGATAGAAATATTTTATGAATTTAGAAAGTCTGGAAAATACTTATAAGACTTCCAATGGGTAAGAATATTTCATTAACTTTATAAAACCAAAAAAGCTATTATTTTCCATTGTGGGATAAAATCATTAGTAAATTTATAAAAGTATAAAATTATCTCATATCCAAAATCAATTATCAGAAAAATAACCACTTCACCGTTCATTCTTCTGAAATTTTCTTTCACTCTAGTATAAGCAAGATAAAATTAGGTGTTTATAGCATCATTAGATCCACATAATTGACTATAAGATTTAATTGTTGTTAAATAGTACACTCTTAAAGACATTGGTTAATAGAGGGTGTGGCTCATTGATAAGGGTGTGAGTATAGGAAGATCTTATTCTGAAAATCATGAAATATAAACTCAAGGGTATGAAAGCCCTTGTGATAATAATTTGCAAGATAACATCATAATCTATGTTGTTCATTTTTGTACATCATTATAACACTTAGTCTATAAGATTGGTTGTTAACTTCTCTTTCAACACATTATTAATTTAAATATCTCATCTTTTGTTGCCTTTCAAAACCAATTTAGTCTCTAGAAAATTGGAAAGTCCCAAATGCACTTGTAATATATCAAATATGGGTAAAAGAATAACTATTTTGGGACAATTTCATAAAAAGAAGACCTGCCCAATTTTTTAACGTTTGCTTATAATTCAAAAGAATGTATCATTCATGTGGCATTTGCTGAATGTATATAGAGCAAATATCCATTTTGATTCATTACAATTTTTGCATCTAATATAAAAAACCCAAAATAGTTCTGTCAAAAAAGTCTTTGATAAAGGCTAATCGCTAATGTAATAAATAAATAAAAATAGACATAAAAATGCCTTTAAGATATTTGAGGACCCTCTTGAATATTTTCTTAAGACGAGAAAAATTTAACAGAACAAAATGGACAAAACATGCAGCTGTTGTAAAACAAGAATCACTAACTAATAACTAAATAATGAACTAGGAAACTAACCTTATCAATTTAACCTAACCACAGTAATAATGCTGTAACAGTAGAGTGCAATTTTAGCTTGATTTTCTTGTCTAATGAATAACACAGCATGGATGTTGGGGTACAATATGAATTATTTCAACACTGTTGGAAAGTAAGTCCCACATAGTCTACCTCATTGTTTCGGGAATGATTTAAATACCTGTTAGGCTACTCCTCTCATAGCCAATTGGGTTTGAGATAGAACCTTAACAAACACAAGTCCCATTTATCCATAGAGCACTTAATTTTTAACCATTTTTCATTGATTGACCAATCATACATCTCACCATGTAAATTCCCAAGACTATCTTATCTATTCATTATCATAACTTCAATTGCATTACACAAAACACAATTGACGCAGAATAAGCAAGCAGTGTAACAGATAAAGGATAACAGAGAGGACAATGCAGCAGATAACTCCAATTTCTTATTTGATTTCCTTATCCAATTCAAAAGAATAACACAAGGAGTAAAAGTTTTGGTGTAATCTATACGACTAAACCAAATTCCCCAATTATCCATATTGAGGCTAAAAGGATAATGCACAATCCAACAGCACCTCAATCACTCAAGAACAAGAAAAACAATCATTATGAAATTGAATAACACACTTTGTTAAATGAAGTGCATAACATAAAACCAAACATCAACAGCTGCAACACAATAAAAGTATGATTCATAAATAAAAAGAAATTGTAACAATTACTTGTTCCATCACATAAGATATTCAAACAATGGTGTAGTTACTTTGTACCATTCTCTTAATTTCACTCCATTTTATTCAGATCTACTCCATTCCATTATCAAATATCCAAATATCTAAACACAATATTAATTCAAAGGAATTATTTCAACCCAATCCATAAACAAAGGCATTATGCAAATTGCAGGCAAAGTTCATCTCCATTCAGCAATGTCTAACTAACAAATCTGAAATTACCATCCACTTTGCAACAAACACCTCAAATGAAATGCTTCAAATAATGAAATTGTTAAGGTTTCATCTCAAAACCAATTGTCAATGAGAGGAATATCCCAACCGTATTTAAACCATTTCCGAAACAATGAGGTAGGCGATGTGGAACTTACTTTCCAACATGTCTCCTCCACATAAGCCTGCCGGACCAGGCGAAGGGTTACCTTTCACCCGTAACTAAATGACATCTTTTGGCCCATGACAACCGAAAAGAAGTTGGGCTCTAACTCTTATATCATGTTAATGTTCCATCTCAAAACCAATTGGCAATGAGATGAGTAGGCCAACATGTATTTAAACCATTCCGAGACAATGACGTACACGATGTGAAACTTACTTTCCAACAAAAATCATCAATGAAATGCTTCAAATAATACAATAATCATGATTAAAGATTAGACAACAATTCTAGGCAACTTTCTCACAACATTGACTCATGTAACAAAGACTAGTTATAAAACATGAAGTTTTCAATCAACAATGAAAATGAGAATTAAATATGATTAATAATAAATAGATTAAAACACTTATGTTAAATCCTTGTTCGTATTACAAGTTAAAAAACATTGCAAATTCAAGTAAAACAAACCCTAAACAATTGCAATCTTAGCACCAGCTTCTTGAAGCTGCTTTTTCGCTTCTTCAGCTTCTTCCTTCGAAACACCTTCTCTGAACTTCTTCGGCAATCCTTCAATCAAATCCTTCGCCTCCTTCAACGGCAAGCTCGTCAACGCTCTCACCGCCTTAATCACCGCGATCCTCGCATTGCTCGGCACCTCCTCAATCAACACATCGAACTCCGTCTTCTCCTCCACCACCGGCGCCGCGTCGGCCGCAGCACCGGGAGCAATGGCGACTGGCGCGGCGGCGAAGGAGGCAGCGGAGACGCCGAGCTTCTCCTGGAGGTAGTCGACTAGGGTTTTGGCTTCCTCGAGGGTGAGGGCGGAGATCTCGGCGCCGAGGTTTTCGATTTTCTCAGGAGCGGAGACGGCGGCGATGGGACGGAGGAAGGTGGTGCGGTGGGAGAGAGAGGGGAGGTTGGTAGGGTTAGAGAAGGAGAGGGAGGGCGTAGGATAAGAGGGAGAGGGTGTAGGATAAGAGAGAGGTGTTAGGGATGAAATTGAAAGAGTTGTTGAAGCCATTGTTATCTTCTTTTTTGTTTTGAAAACGAAAGAAGAAGAATAAATAAGAGATAAGGCACAGGGTAATGGACAATGAATAAAAGGACTGAAATTAATATTTTTTGAGTTTTTAGTGAAATTATATAAATTAATACTTTATTTTTTACACTAACAAAAAATACCATTAATTTTGACCACCTACGTGAGAAACAAATGTGATTTTTAAACCAAAAAAATGATGAATGTAATTAAGTTAAATATAATATAATATATTGTGGAAACAAGTCTAAATATTATACGAGTTTATAAATGTTTATTATTTTTTGTTCGTTATAATATAGTATAAGAGTGATTTATATAATATCTTCAGAGAATTATTATTGGATTTTGTAATGAACCAAAAATAATGAAAATATATTGACTCGTGCTATTTTGACTTGTCTCTATTATATATTATATTTTGTTTAACTTCATTATACTTATCATCCTTCTTTATGTAAAAAAAGTCACATTTATTTCACATGCATGAGTAGTAAATATATATATGTATATAAATTTGGTTTTTTTTGTATGGGTAAAAGGTCGACGGATGATCTGTGTAATTTCATTAAAACTCAGGGGTGTCAGTGTAATTAACTCTTTATATTAAGTTTAAAAAAAAGATGTAACCGCTCACACATTAACAATTTTATACAGTATCATTACATTATACACCATTCATATTTAATTATCATCGAATGATACTTATATGTAATATAAATGTATAAAAGAAGAACATAATGATTATATATAAATCTTCATATAGATATTAATTTATTTACAAAACTAAAGGTTAGGTTCTATTTGTTCTAAAATTTGTTACAAAACTAGCCTTTGTAAAAGTAAGCAAGCAAAAGTGTGTACATACATTTAGTTTATTTATGTATCCTAAAATGCAGATCCTTGACAAATATGAATGATCTTATTGCTTTAAATTATTAATATGTATCCTAAAATAACTTTAGTTTATGTACTCCTAATGATATATATTACAATGAATAAAAATACAAGAATATGGCATAAAAACCTTCCAATATATGATCATGATTGTGCTAAGAGTGGCTCTGTTGAAAATGTAATCCCAAGTTTTGCAACCACTAGCTTCTAAAGAGGTTTGTGTTGTTTTTTGGTACATATGAAGTATGAACAATAGAACAGAGGATTTGGTGTAGTAAATTGGATAAGATACAACAAGGTATATGATATTATATCCTAGGCCTATATCAATGTTACAATTTCAGCATCTGCCTAGAATTTCCTTACACCAATAATCTTCATTATCGACGACATCTTCTATTCCATAAAAATGCGAGTGCAGTTTCGTGAGGAGCAAGAAAAATATCACTTATTCCATACTATTTGTGTCAATTCCCGATGCCACTCCCTTGAATCGGTCGAGAAAATAATCTTTAATGGATATTAAGTCTAGCGAGATTAAATCTTATTCTCTTGACTAATAAAAGAGAGCGACACAGAGAGTGACACAAATGGTGAAACAAGTAATGATACCTAAATCATAACTCTCACCATCTGCGGCGTCTTCGTCCATAAACATAGGCGAGTGCAGCTATGGAAGCAGCAAGAATAACCCCAGCAGTAGCATGCCAAGCAAACAGTGGTTTCTCCAAAAGTAGGCCAGAGGCATTAACATCGACCGGTGACGATACTGGTGGTGGTTTCTGACAAATCGTTACCGCGAAACCCAAACCCTGCCGCTGCAGCTCATCCAAGTCTTCGATTTCAGGCTTTAACCTAGTGGTCCTCGCTATTGCTTCATACTCTTCTTTCGTTCCACCTTCAAGGAATGCCCCGACAAGGTGACCCTTGCTAATCCAATATGCTCCAAATGTTTCACCACTTGACATATCTCCATAATACACGACTTCACCAACATTATCCCCGTAAAATTGCCATGACAATGTGAACACTCTGGAGTAGAAAAAAGGAAGATAGTCAAATTCGCCACTTTTGTCTGCATCAATTATGGCAGCAACAGCATGTCTTGCAGATTTTCGCGCTGCATCGACATGCTCGAGTCTGCGAGTTTCACCGAATACTTTGACCGGAAATGCTGCAACATCTCCAATTGCATAGACCGAGCTGTTGCTAGACTGCAATTTTCCGTTCACTTTGATTCCACCCTTCTCCAAAGTAAGCTGGCCTTCAAAGAGTCCTGTATTGGGTCGTATTCCAATTCCCACCACAACCATGTCCACGGATATCTTTCTTCCATCTCTAAGGTTAACAGCTGTAACCTGCAAAAAAGTCAGTTAACTAATGTTACGACGGAACCATCGTGAAATATGGTGTTGTTTCTTTAAATCATTTTCATATAGGAAAATAAATATGATTTGTGGACATAAATCCACATAACTTTGTTAGTTTTTAAATAGAAAAGTTTCCGTAAAAAATCAATTATCAACATACCAGATCATTAAAAAGTTCCGAAGATAATTTTTGGTACCTTCCCGTTGGAGGCAAAATCAAATGATGAAAGCACAGTTCCCTTGATGAACTCTACTCCTTTTGACTTATAATATTCTTCATAGTAGGTTGCAATCTTCGGTGTTAATAAACGAGCCACTGGGTAATCAACAAAAAAAATTATCAATGTATCTATAGTTAGTGATTAAATACATGCAAAATTGCAAACATGCAAATTACACAAAACGTTGAGTTAACAGAAAACGAAATTTGAAGTTGACACTCACTGCAATGTGCTTCTGGGAAGACCATGGTTACATTTAGTTTATTGATCACTAAAGATGCAGCACACTCCATGCCTATGTATCCACCACCAATGACAACAGCCTTCCCTCCAGGAGCAGATTGCATAGCATCGAGAAGCCTATTTGCATCTGCTATATCTCGTAAGTAACACACATTTTCTGCATCGGATCCGGTCACACCAAATTCTTCAAGCTTCAGAGCCTGAAGACAGTACAGTTTATGTGTTTACTACTGTATATAAAGCAAATCGGCTATTAAAGTAACTTCATGAAATAATTGTCATTGTTCCAAAATTAGTATTCGGAATGGTCATGATTCATTAAGATACATTAGTCCAAGAGAAAATATTATGTTCCTTGGTCCTCTGATTCATTAAGATACGTTAGTCTAAGAATGTTCTCGATGAGAGATTAGTTTTGATACCCGAGCACCTGTGGCAACAATAAGAATCTTGTAACTTATGGTCTCGCCAGTTGCAGTTAATAAGGTCTTACGTTTCACATCAGCAGACTTAACTGCGGTTCCGAGAATCAATTCAATTCCTGAAACAAAAATAATAATAATAACAATTACAAGAATAAGATATTTGGGAGAGGAAATATTCTTGATCACCTAGTAAACAAGCTAGAACTTCGGTTCACCAAAAAACGACAAGATTAAGAAATTCAAAACAGAAAAAACAAAACCCCGATTCTTACTTTGAATTGCAGAGAAAGACAAAGAGAAGGCTTTCCCAAAATTTAATATTGGGGACACCCCCTCAAAAAAAAATTAATGGAGAACAACCTTCATACCATGTTCACAAATAAAATTTAAAATTTCTGAACAGTGCACATTAATAAATTGATTTTTCGGTGTAACCAAGGGTATCCCCTGACCCTATGGGTAAAGAAGTAATGAAAGGATCAATTTAAGTTAAATGTAGCATCAAACACAAAATTGCTTCCAATCAGATGCATGTGGAGATGATCAAACAATGTAACAAAATTCAAAGTAGTGGTTCAGCAGTGACATTACAGAACGTTAAACATTAATTTTCACCCATCAGACTCTAAGCTAGAATAATCATTTTACCATGATCATTGACTCTAAAACACAATACATCTTAGAACGAGTCAACTTTTTTCATCTTGTCAACCTTTTACACGGAATATCTTGATTTGTTCGTGCAAATTTTGATCTAGATGCACCAATTGTCAAACCAGGTCTTGATACTTGATAGCAATATAGCATTAATAGTGTACGATAAGAACTACCGCAGAACATATTCAAAACAGAAAAAAAGACAAGGAATAGCCCAACAAAAGAATAATACATTGTGATAAAAAAATAATATAATTACCATGTTCTTTATACCATTTTGGCGTCAATCTTTCCTCATTTGCACCGACACAAGTATGAAAGGATGGAAGGCGAGCAGGAGCTGCACATTACGAGTTTATTTTCAGCAATAATTCATTATGTATGCATCAAGATCAAAGAAGCTGAGCAAACACCAAACAAGGATGAAAGATCGGCAATGCAAAACAAGAAAGAAGTAGCATCATCTATCTGCCATATTTGAACCATACAGAAACGAAGCATTCAATCTTCCTGATGCAATTAGCGTCCTAAGCTGGCATTTCAATCGTTCAAATCGACAGTGTAATAACTAAGGTTGACAAATTAATTTTGAAGAAATAAATTACTGATAAAACAAAGTGACAAAATGCAAAAATTATATATATTTTCAAGCAACAAAGTATTAAATAAAATGTCAGAACACAATACAGTTTACTTCCTCCATACTTCACTATGTATTGTATACCTTCTGGAAGTAAAAAACCTTTGCTTAATGCAGGTCTCTCATAAGGAGCAACCTGAAATATAGACATTGAAATTTTATAAACTTCCCATACAAAGGAACAATTAACATATATATATATCAACATAAATTTGTTACTTGATACATGATGGGTAATAAAATTGGCATTATTATTCCACTTTTGAGCACATAGTAAACAATAATTTCACTAGGTGAGGTCGGCTAGAACGAGGAGGGATTCATTTACTCGTTTTTTAATCTTAGCCATAAATTCTAGAGAAATTCAATGGTATAAATCTACTCACTAATTCAAACCATTAGAATTCCCTAAAATTGATTCACAATTGAATAAAAAGTAACATAAATATTAGAGAAATCTGAAAAAGTGTATGAAACAATAAAATAGGGAAGAAAATGAAAAAAAGGTTGTGACCCAATAAAGATAAAGGAAGAAAGATATAAACTTGAGATGAAAAACTCACTGGTTCTTGAGAAATAATGCAAAGTTCACCATTGGAGAGGCCTCTATTAACGAATTCAAGAGCGGCATAACCAGCAGCAACACCTCCACCAAGAATCACATAAACAAACGCTCTTCCCATAATTTTGCTGAATTTTTTGTGGGTTTTGGGAGAGCTTGTTAATATTTCAAGCCACTCCCAGAAATATGTTGAAGATCAATAACATAACCCAATCAAGAAGAAATGAAGATGAAGATGACAAAAAACAATGGGGACCTATTGTCTTTACGTTAATGCCCCTATACACGCAAACTCTATCTTTCACATTATTTATTATTAGCAAAAACTTATTAAATAAATAATATCGAATATGTATAATAATAATCTATAGATATTAAATGATATAAAGATGTTGTAAAAACTTTATATAAGATTAGATGGAATATATATATTGATAATTGATTTAATATATATTAGTTGCATTTATTATTCATTTGTATAATTTTGGAGTTAGTGATTATTACATCACTCAAAATTAATAGTATATATATATATGTATTTTTCTCATAGTTATTTACATCATCAATATATCATTTAAAATTAACATTTAATTATTATTAACTCTTAAATATAATATATAAATCATATTATTCAAATGTGATTAGTTATAAACTAGATGTAAAAGCAATATGTTAGATGTATGTATTTGGTTAAGAATACATCATTTGAGAAAGAAATCAATAAGAAATTATAATATTTTATTGTATCATATTTTACATTTTTATTCCATAATTTCATAATATATACCACTATAATATGTAGGTAATGTGATAAGTGGTATTGAATGTTTTTAGTATTATGATGGATGTTTTGCATCACCATGACACTTGTGATTGGTAACCTGAAATGTGGATGAGAAGTAATTGTGGCTATTCTGACTTATCCTCTATGATCCATAACTTATGTGAAGTGTGATTCATAATAAAATAACCATATACAACAAACTTATAATAAAGCCAAAATATGCCATATTTATTATTCAACGGTGCTTAAAATAACAATTCAATAGTATTTCTCACGTTTGTGTCAACAATGAGATAAAAGAGGGTGGGAGGGGTGGACTTCATGAATCCAATAAGGGATGAGCACGGGTCTTATTTCTTACCCAATTTGAAATGTTGGTTGATTTATTTTTTGAATTCGAACTCGACCATACATTCTAATAAGGCTAATTTTATGTCAAATGTTAACCGGATCAGCTTTTGATCCCAAACTCAACTCTAGTTAGACCTGATCAAATATAATGCATATCAATCTCTTTTAGATAAAGACTTATCAATATTATTTATTATTATAAATATGTAATTTGATATGTGAAATGATATATATATATATATATATAAATGTAATATCTATACACTGTAAATATTTATACACAATCATTATATTATCTATAATTCATTTGGATTAATTTTTTTTGAAAAGATAATGATGATTATTAGATATGAATAATAGATAATGCAATGACATTGCATAAAACTCATAACATTGAATACATTTTTACTCTCTATATATATTTATAATAGACATTTTGTTAATCATATACATATATATGTATATATGATGAAAAAATTAGAGGGTTATTGATACTTTGGGTCAAAGAGATGTCATTACTCTCTGCAAGAATAGTCACATATATATAAACATAACGAATGAGTGACCATGAGACAAGTGAGGTCATATTTGTCCCTTACACCACCATAGATATTATACATGTCGATTTTTTGAACTCGAACTTAACCCTAGACTATATGAAACTCGACTATATTCATGTCCAATCATGATCAGACCAAATTGGAAGAGCGAGTAGGGTTTGATCACCCCTAAAGCCAACGATGAGAGTGTTGGAAGGGGAGGAATTGTGTCTAATGGGTGGTGTGAAAGGTGAGGTTGACCTACTTGGCATAGTTTAATGAGGCGATAGTGAATAACATCCCAACAAAGAGTACTTGTTACCTTGTTAGGCATATATAGAGTCACTTATTCCAAGAAATGAACCAAAATATATTATAATGAGATTGAACAAATTAGGAGGGACTATATTAAATCTTTGTTTATCTTCGACCATGATTGTAGCGAAATGTTTCCTGTGCTTACTTAAATATAGAGAAATTTTGTATGGAGTATTTATTTGGGAAGACCTTGAATTAAATGGATTAGATAGACCCAAATTTGTAAATCAAATAACAAGAGGGTATTGGAGTGAAGGACCAATTTGCAATCACTTTTGCAAATGGAAAGTTTACTCCATCATTCTTATGAAAATCCCGGTCAATTTTACTAGAAAACTGCTGAACCGGTTCCTATAACAATATGATACAATAATTATATCAGCCATATAATTATATTGGTGAAAACCTATTATATTGACCGATTTTTATTTAAATCGTAGTGCCCATTTCGACTGATTTTTATTAAAATTACAATTTTTTATTCATGAAAATGACTTATTATTTTTTATCAAAATGTAATCACATAGTATTTAACACATAATCACTATTTTTTATATTTCTAAAAAATGGTATACTTTCAAGTGACACATTTTATTTTAACCAATGATATAAATAATAGTATTTATCACATTCTTCATTAGTCATTAGTTCTTTAACATTAATGTTAATATATATATATATATATATTTATTTATTTATTTTCACTAGTACACTTGCATTTATATATACACATTAATATTATACAAAATAAAAATCCTTTCATCTTATTAGAGCATTGAGTTAAAATAGTTTATTCTCTTCGAACAATAAAATCTATAAAAATGATATATATTTTTTCAATCATTATAAAATTTGAATAACTTATGAACATGAAGAAAAATATTAGTTTGAAACTTGTCTTATAAAAACTTGTATGAATTTAATATTAAAGATAACAAATACTTTCCAAAATAATTACTACGCTAGACAACGTCTTTAACAACTATTCTTCAAAAGCGCTTCTTAGAACTATGCTATTAAAACGAGGCGGAGGAACATAGATAACACATAGTTAAGCGAGCATTGTTAATATTGATAAGAGGATATAAAATCAATCGTGCATTCGTGAATGAGCGTTGTTGAATAAGCGCTTGCTTGAATTAATTTTCTTTAACAACGCACCTTTTTTGTTGCGCTGTAAATTGGAATCTAATCAACAACGCCTTTTATTGTGTACATTATTGATGAGATATCTTCTACAACGCTTTCTTCAATAAACGTTGTTGATTTGATATCGTATACAACATTTTCTTAAATGTTCGTTATTGGTTTGATAGGAATTTAAAATTTTACAATTTCTAAACAACATTCTCTAATATATTAAAGTGTGTTTGTTCCCCAAAATTCTTTTTCTTCGTGATGGCGATATCACTTTCCCATAATTCTTCGAATCTATATGAGTGGTGTTAAAGGTAACATATCAATAGCGCTTATTCTATTAAAAGTCACACATTTAACAATGCTTAAATGTGTTTCAGGGTGTATCTTTATGATGTAGTGAGAAAATTTGGATATAATATGTTCAGTTCTGATTAGTAGTTCAAAAGTTATGTGAAAATAGTGATATAACACATTTAACAATGCTTATTTACGGAATCGTTGTTGATATGACATCTTTAACCACGCTTATTTACACATTTAACATCGCTTATTTACGCAAGCGTTGTTCATTTGACATCTTTAAGTGCGATAACCAAATTTTATCACTATGTCAGAAATGTGCACCCTGAAATTAAAAAAAAAACTCTTTTTACTATTTTTTTTTATTTTTACAAGTTTTATAGTGAATATGTTTTTATAAAGTTAGTGTATGTGAAAAGTCATTCATTTTTGTTTTAGTGAGTGCAAATCTTTGTAGATTTAAAAACAAAATCACACACACAATAATACAAATATCATTCAGCTCTTACTCTTCTTATCTTAGTTTCTCTCTTCAAACAAGCTCTTAGCTTCTGGTTTCTCTATTCGAGCATAAGGTAAATTACTCTCCTTGATTCATTATTTCTCCTTCCATTTATATATACGTTAACTGCTTATTTTATGTTACAGAAAATGTCGATGTTGAATCTACGTGAAATTATTGTTGATTTACCAAACTTGTAATTTATGTATGTATTTCTTGTGTTTGGTTATTATTTGTTCATCCATACTTTCTATGTAATTTTTGATTTCATTCTTATTATATTGAATCTGACCATATATTTATGTCCTTTTATTTCTTTGGTTAAGGGAGAGAAGAAAATCATGATTTTGTCTTCTACATCTTCATCACCTTCGTCCTTTTCATTACTGCATATGATTAACAGAGACAAGTTCACGCAATGATTTGATTTCATTCTTATTATATTAATTTCATTAAATGAGTGTTGTTAATTGTGACATATCAACAACACTCGTTATGAGCGCTATTAAAAGTCATATACAATATGTAACACCACGAATTTTCTGATTTGGAATTATGAATTTTTATGAGTTTTTATTTTTAGAAAATGAATTTTCTGCACTAATTGGTAAGGAATTTGGCTAAGCCACAGTTAAGTTTTAGCTTTGTTTGATTATTTCCTATTTTAATGAACAAAATTCATTGACGGCGTGGACTTACTCTGAATAGGACACTCAGACAAAAATATACTTTTCATAACATGCAATTCAATCATCTGACAAATCACATAATAATATACAGTCATCGTACAGTATAAATATATCGTCGTAATTAATATATCATGGATCTCACATGCACAATACTAAAGAGGAATAATGATTATATCTCAAGTATAAAAATAAACGTTAGTGCAATGCAATGTATGAATGCTATGTCATTTCATCCACCTTACACCATTATCCACCCAAATAGCCTATTCGGAAACAACCGAGAGTACAGGTCCCATACCAAGCCGATTGTACGCACCAAAATAAATAACATCCTCGCAAGGATGAATGATCGATCTGTTCCAAAGGAACTGTCCATAACAGGACGGTGTCGTAGCAACGCTTTCTGGGCATCCCTCTCATCGATCATGATTGCAAATCGAGGGGTCGTCAGAGATTGTCTAGTTTGCGCTGTGAGAACTGTCCGATCCAACAGGATATCCTCTCCTAGGAATACAAGGGACTCGTCTCACCTAGACTCTCCCTCAAGGCTTTGTTGACGAACCACCGTCAAGCAAAGTCGCCCTCCTTGCATCTCAGTGCTCATATGTCATCCTGTAATGTTTCCTCTCCACTACTTCGTTATTCATAATGCATATGCTCTCTAACCGAAGTTAGCAAAATCCGAACTCTTAATCATTCTTTTATATAATCGGCCCATCTTAAGACATCTCCTAAAGGATGTCCGCTCCAAAAGGAATGCTTCTTATGGGACCCGATATTTCTCATTTATATCAAATGTTTTTAAACCTTGTATTTCAAAATTATCACATACATATCATTCCCATAATAATCATTCAAACATTATAATTCAAGAGTAAACATGGTATTTGCATATATAAACATAACATAAATCAGTATAAGAAATATTGCAGTACTTAATCCAAACAAATATGCAATTGATTAAGTACAAGCTTTCTTAATACCCAGGGCAACTCCAAACTTTTGAGATAGTTTGTAGGTCTGGGTGCCATATTCAGACACCACTATGTCGCGATGTGTTCTCTCTCACCTGAGTGTGTCGGGTCGTTAGGTTCTCTGTTTGCAGGTGAGCTTACTTGATCCTTGATCCGTTCTCCTCTCGAACTCTTCGTTATGCTAAAATAACGTTAATTAGTTAAATGACGATAATTATTATACTTACGAAACAACTTTTTACGCGAAGATAAAACTTCCGATTTAAAATGAATTTAATTGCTTTCGTCCATCCAATTCAAGGTTGAATATCCTTGAATCATCATTTGTCATCGAAAGTCTTACAATCAAATAATACTTTTTTAAGTAAAATTTTCAATAAAACTTATACCGAAATTATGTCGTAATCTGTGGATATACACCAGGCTAGTTCCCAGGAAAGAGAGGTGGGTCATAAAGACACCCTTAAATACCAAGTCTTTCCTTAGACAGAACCTTTCTAGACATGTATTCTCACTTCATTGCATTTTTTCGATAATTCATAAATCTTATTTTTGTAAGTAAAACATTTTTATTAAAACTAACCTTTTTAAAATAAGATTATTAAGCTAGACTTATCCTTTTTAAAGTAAGTCAATTTAAACAAAATCAATATTTTTAAATCAATACTTTTTAAGTAAATCTTACCATTTTAAAGTAAGTTCACTTAACTAAGATTCAACATTTTTAAATCATTTTACCATCTAAGACTTCATAACACTTTAAGTTTATAAAGTCAAGACTTTTAGGTAACTCTCATTATTTCAAGTATACTACTAAAACAAATTTTCATGAACATCTTAACACCTCCTAATTTTTTAGGAAAAAACCTCAAGGGTTAGTAAGTGTTATTTTCATAGTCATGAAAATAAATCCTAAGGTAAGACTTTCTACTACTTTAATATCTAAAACTTCATAACACTTTAAGTTTATGAAGTCAAGACTTTAATAAATCATCTTTTATCCCAAATCATTATTTTAACTTGGGAATCAAAGAGTAAAATATGTTAAACCACTTTTAAAACATAATACTTTCTAAAAATGAAATATTTTCAACAACTCATCAACATCATAAACTTTCAAGAATAAAATACAAACTTTTTCCTAAACACATTAAAGGTTCCTTTGATGTTAAAATCATCACCTTTAAACATATTCAAATACTAACAATAATTTCTAATATTTCCAAATAAATAACTCATCTAACCTTGTCCAAAGATATAGTTTTTCCATCTAAGAACAAGGAAGAAATTTCAAGATTTACAAAAGTCAAAAACTACATAAAGGTTCATATGATTTTATTATCATCCCCTTTAGTTATGCTTTCATAAAATACTTAAAGAACAAATATAAACTCTACTTTATGAACAAAATAATAAAAGCTCATAACTTTCTATGAAGTATGAGAAGAAGATGAAGAAGATAAAATAAAAGACTACCTTAGTTTGTATAAGAAATTTAGTGTAAAAATGAGAGGATGGGGTGAGGTATTTATAGGAGAGCCTCACCCTCATCAAATCAGAAAATTTAATGCAAAGTAAGTAGCTTTAGACTAGCATAGGTGATGTGTCTAATGGTGGTGGAGTGAGAGGATTTGTTGAGTGTTTTAGGGGTTTTTGTAAGCTTTTGCATTACTTGTGTAACAAGTAAGTAGCTCATGAAATGATGACTTCCAACTTTATTGATATGATGTAATTTCCCAATAAAAGTCGTGTCCGAACATCTTCGGATAATTTCATCCGGAAATATACAATCTCCCGATTTTGGTTTACGGTTAGAACTTCGAAACACAGAATTTGGAGTGAAAATATTTAGAAAATAGATATGGGTACACTCGGGGTCTAGATTGACTCGAAATGAAATTACGAAGCCAACGGAGCGATCGGAATTCGATTCCGAGTTACGGAACTCAAAATCACATTTTTGAGCCGTATCGAGCGGAATTTATCCCCGACAGTGGTCCAGAACCCACTGTCTCCGAAATTATCAAAATTTCCCATAAAATAGGAAATAATCAAACAAAACTAAAACTTAACTGTGGCTTAGCCAAATTCCTTACCAATTAGTGCAGAAAATTCATTTTCTAAAAATAAAAACTCATAAAAATCATAATTCCAAATCAGAAAATTCGTGGTGTTACAATCTCAATCATTACAAAAGGAAGTAAGCTATTTCAAAAAGAGAGGCATAAAAAAATACCCACACTCATTTTTTACCCTAATCCAGATACCTACACCACATTAGACAGAATTTTTGGCAATCAATAAACACACTACACCCATCTATCTCTTCCATCTCTAAACCCCCTCATCATCTCTATACATATACACATATACATACCATAGACCGACATAACCCCTTCCAGAAAAGCTTCTTACTTTTACCATTAGCCACACCCACGTTCCTGAATCTCCAAATCGGCATTCCCAAATACACAACGCCTGCATTCATACATAAGCATATTCAATTTCCATAGAGAACATACACTTGTTCACATGTAACCAAAGTACACTAGAAGAGATATCATACATCAGTCAGGGATCGTATAATACACACAATCCTACATACACCCAATAGAGGAATTAGAAAAGGGAAAGGACTCAGTCATCACAACAAGCAGAATAATTCAAGTTCAGTAATTCTAGCATCTCCGAAAACAAGGCAAAAGGTAAAAGCATACCCAAGTAAGTCATTTGTTCAAACCATTAAATAGCAATGCATTTTTTTGCATCCTGAATACCAAACAATCACACATATCCAATAGAATTACCCCTACTTATTTGATTTTCAACTATTGATCCAATGTTATATGCTTAGCACGTGTATATGTATTTTTACTGAGTTGTTTAGAAACGATTATGTCCAAATCAATTGATTCCATAGAAATGGATACAAACATTTGGCTAAAATAAAAATTAAAAGAAAAATTTCCTAGTGATACATGTATCAAATAATGCACTATCTTTATTCATTTTACCGAAATGCTTTAAATAAAAATTATCTTATTATTCAAACGATTTTTAAATGGAATTTTTATAGCAATGTTATGGTTCGAGTCGATTCTGACTTCCCCGAAAATGGGAAGAATGTGAGCGACCAACACCATCTCTAAACTATTAACTCCATATATAACAAATGTTTTAGATAAAAAAATTATCTCATTACTCAAACGATTTTAATGGAATTGTTATAGTAAGGTTACGTTTCGAGTTGACTCTGACTTCTCTGAAAATGGGAAGAAGGTGAGCGACCAATACCGACTCTAAACTATTAATTTCATGCTAAAATATTTTAAATAAAAATTACCTTATTACTAAAATAAATTTTAATGGAAATTTTATAGTAAGGTTACGGTTCAAGTTGACTCTGACTTCTCTGAAAATTGGAAGAAGGTGAGCGACCAACACCGACTCTAAACTATTAATTCCTTATCAAAAGTATTTTAGAAAAAATTCATATTGTACTTCAGCATATTTTAAAACTATCCAAACCAATTTAATTACTTTTCAAACCAGAACTACGTAGCCTTGATTTCCCTATTGCACCTAGAGATACGTAGGAGCAATATGAACTCTTGTCAACAATAAAAAAATAAAACATTTCGCTTTAATTACTAAATTTTAATAAATAATTTTTAAGGGTATAAAAGTCCATGTTATTAGCGAGGGTACCGTTTTAATACGGGCGGACGAGGTGCTAATACATTCCCCAATCCGTAATCGACTCTCGAGCTCAGAATCTCTGTTCAAAGACCAAGTTCTCCAAATTGGGCATATAGAGAGTTTTCTACGTTTTATCCGCAAAAAACGTAGTGGCGACTCCAAATCAATTGGAAGAGGTAGAAAGCGAGTTCACCTCTCCCTAAGTCGCAGGACCGGTCTTCCAACCGAAAATCGGGTCGCGACACTAATCACCTTTAGAATTGGTAGGGGAAATTTAAAATCACACACATATATTACAATTTATAAATTGTTTTGGTTATAATTTGAATGTTATAGTTCTATTTTTTAAATTCTAATATTATGAAATTATATTATTATACCGTTGAAATTGTAATGTTACAATAAGTGTACAATGTGAATATAAAAAAAAATGTATTTTCTTTATTTATTTTTTTAAAATTGAAATTACTATTCAAATAGAAAATTTTGAATTTTTTTTTCTTCTTATTGTTACTATTTTCATACTACAATATTATGTACTTTATAATTATTCTGAGTTATAAATATCTCTTATTCTTTTTAAAATTAAGGAATATATATTTATTATGATTATACATATTTCTTATTACTTATTTTATAATTAAACAATAAACGAGTAGAAATTTATATTATGCATTGCTTAAATTAAAGAATCAAAAATAAAATTTATTGAAATTGTATTAATATTTGAATTAACCATTTTCCTAATATTATTATTCTAATTTTAGTTGTAATCATATCAAATCATTTATTACCTAAAAATTGCAACTAATCACTTTTATTATTGTTAAGGGAAATTTAAAATCACTCACATATATTAAAATTTATAAATTATGTTGATTATAATTTCAAGGTTAATAATATTTTATTTACTTTTTAATAAAAACAGTAATAATATTTTCTTTATTTTTTAATAAAAAATTGAAATCACCATAAAAATATAAAATGTCAACAATAACTATATACTTAATTGAGCTCTGAAAATACTTTAAAGTCTAAATTGACTGGTTTTAAAATGTGAATAACTACATACTTAATTGTTTCATCTTATACAAAATGTGAAAATAAAAAAAATTCTTTACTTTTTAATAAAAAATTGAAATTACTATTCAAATAGAATATTTTGAATATTTTTTTTTCTCATTGTTATTATTTTCATACTGCAATATTATGGACTACATAATTATTATGAGTTATAAATATCTCTTATTCTTTTTAAAATTAAGGAATACATATTTATTATGAGTTATACATATTTCTTATTGCTTATTTTATAATTAAACAATAAATGAGTATAAATTTATATTAGGCATTGCCTAAAATTAAAGAATCACAAGTAAAATTTGAGAAATTTAAATCAAGCAGGGGATTATGTAATGGTACAAGACTGGTGGTGACAAGAATGACAAAACATGTACTTGAAGCCAAAATCATGTGAGGTAAAAACACTAGAAATATCATATATATTCCTCGCATGTCAATGTCCTCATCTCAATCTCCATGACCTTTCAAGATGATTAGAAGACAATTCTCTATAGTTTCATATGTTATGACAATCAATAAATCTCAAGGACTTTCATCAGAAATTGTTGGCTTATATCTACCTAGACCAATTTTCAGTCATGGACAATTATACGTAGTTATTTCAAGGGTTCAAAGCAAGAAGAGGTTGAAGATATTGATACATGATAAGGATTTCTAACCATTGAAGTCAACAACAAATGTAGTTTATAAAGAAGTTTTCCAAAATTTATAAGATGTACTTTATAACTTCTCTTATATTGTAATCTACAATTTTGTTCATACTAACTTTTTTTTATTGATATGAAATTATCTACAATATCCTATTTGTCAACATCTCTAATATACAAATGATACATAAAAATAACTTCAAATGACTTAATAATTACCATGTTTCTAATTTAATATTTATTTCTTTTTTTTTAATAAATCATTCGAAAAACACTATCACCTGTGCGCATGTACGAGTATCCTACTAGTTGATTATAATAACAATAACATAATCACATTGTTAATTAAGATTTCAATCTCCTTTAAAATAACAAAAACATTGATCATAATATCAAGAATAAATTTATCATGTTAATTAAGATAACAATATAATCTTCCTTAAAATCACACATTGCATACATTGATTATAATATAAAAAGAACATAATCTTCATGTTAATTAAGATTTTAATATTCCTTAAAATCACACATTCATTTATTATAATATAAAAAATATATTCATAAAGTAAAATAAAAATATTAAAGTTTGAGTGAAAAGTATCACATGGAAGTTATGTATAAAAATAATGATTACCATTGTTATTAAAATCAGACCCGTCAATAATACGACCTAGTCTCCGAGTCACTCATTCATTGGTTAGACCAGTGGGTCAATGGTTGAACCAGTTGAATTGGTTTACATTAAAAACTTTAAAATATTACCTAACATTCTTTAGTAGCTCTATATTCAAAATTTAAATCATTACAATACATAATTAACAATCAACAAAGAAGATTTTAGTATTATAAAATGTCATACAAGTTAAAAATATCATCAAGCAACATATGTGTTCTGCTTTAATTGCAACAAATACAGACAATAAGTATAACATTTAATTAAACAACAAAAAAATTTACTCTAATATAAGTTAACAAATGACCAACATAATTATAAATCAATTAAAAATGTTTGATTTTTTTTTCATCTCAAAACAACATTGTTTTGGGTTTTTTTTTTTAAATTGATTTGCATGATCGGTCTGACCATCTGAGCCATCAAGTTTAAGCTTAAATCAACCGAATCGAACTGAGTTAATCCAATTTTAATGCAAATTCAAACTAATTAGATTAGTGACTTAGATCGATCATATGACCGATTCACAGTGGAATCGGTCGGACTAGCCATTCGAATCGAGTTTTATAACACTGGTCGTCAATCATAAAAAATAACTATTAATATTTCTAAAAATGCTAACAATAGTTTAAGAGTTTTTTTAAATAACACAAGAGGATACCACTTAACATATTCATGACAAATTTCTAAATAAACCTACAACATTCTTCACTCCATTCCTTAAACTCTTCAACCTAATCATGGAATCAAACTTATCAATCGACATAATAAACTATTAGATAACTAGTAATTTGTTCTTCTTACGCTTACGTATCAGTGATTGTTTAAACCTGCTAAGAACACCAAAAGTTTATCTACTTCAAAAATATAGCGTCTATTTAAAACCTATACTAAATACGTTGAAGAATATTAAGATAGTGTGAAGCCCTTTTCATTCTATAAAGCAAATCTTATATGTATATTGACTTTGAAATTGCTTCTAGAATTTATACTTCATAGGATGTTATACCAACTTTCATATTTGAAGAATTTTATAGAAATAGTTTTGGTCTACTAAACTATAGGTTCTCAAACATGTAATTTATTTTGATATTGAATATATGTGAGGTATAGTTGCACCTCTTGCCTAAAAAATATAGATCAATATTGAAAGGTAAACTCATAGTTCATGTATTTGTTCCCATTAGAGTAAGACTAACATTAATTTACTTATTCCTTAATTCATTTTGTGCTGGTTCCTCTCAATAAGTGTTACTCACAGGAATGAAATTCTTGAACTTTTAATCATTATGAGATCTAGTGGATCTTTACACCACTAAACCAACATTTTGTTGTTATCTTAGTATAGATTTACACAAAACTATGCTAGCCTATATAGTAATATCACTAGGATTCATAATTTCATATTGTGGAGAACATCAACTGTTACAGTTGTGGTATTGTGTGTGATGATCACAACAATTACATCACTTTGAAATTGTGGTATATATGATCCTGAATCACAATAATACAGCTGCATCGCACATCATCTTGCCATATTGGATTTAAAAACAAATTTCCACTCACATTATTTTCACACTACAAATGCCTAAATCCACATAGTGATGACGATAATGGCAATGTTCACAATCAAGAGTAACAATCATAACCATAATCACAACTGTTTATAAGTGCAAGGTTTTGCCAAAAATGTATTGACTTTTAGAAATGGTACTAACCCATAATCAGGAATGCTCATAGCCTCATATTATATACGGCTATGAAGCTATTGATAAAAATGTAACTTATGGAATAAATTATTTGTTGGAGTGTATTATTGGTTTAAAAGCCAAGTCCGTTCAGATCAATCATTATCATCAATCACCATTTAGATATATATGCATGGCTCAGCTGTGTAAGGATCCTAGCCAGATTTCTCTTAAGTACACATCACCATAAATTTACATGTTTCTACTCACTAACTATAAGTCAATTAATTTATGATAATAAAGATACTATAAGTCAACTTTTTGTTTTCTTTATGAACAATTAGTCTATGTGTAAATGAATATATATATATATATATATATATATATATATATATATATATATATATATATGTGTGTGTGTGAAGTTACTCAGGTGAGAGTGAGAAATGAAAATATTTAATATGAATTATTGGATCTTATTTGAATAGTCAATATTAAAATATAAATGCATATGACTATCATATGGTCAATAACTAACTTTTAATTTTAATTATCCATATATGATTGTTAGGTCCAAATTTATTATTTTCACAGTTTTAATTTTATATGATAATTGTTCTCATTTCACATGCTCCCTATTGAAACAAAGTTCTTTAGTTAAATAATTTAATGGAACATGTAATGACAATATTGAAAAAAAGTTCTTTTTATCTCAAGATTTTTCAAATTGAAATCTATACTATTGTAAACATATTTATTTTTTATTTATATATACAATAATAGCTAGTCACCCAAAAACCCACATTTTCTTTCTTATCACCGGGCCTTTCAGTTTGGTAACTTCAATTTTATAATGGATGGAGAGCATGGGAAGTTGGGAACTAAGTTTTATTTTTTTTCCTTGTGATAATTATGTTAAGTATTTCAATCGTAAGATATTTGAAGTATCTTGAGTAATTAGTATCCTTTGTGCTTTATAAATATTATTCTTTGCTTAGGAAAAAAAAGTACATTATAGTAAAAAAAATAGTTAATTACTAAGTTCACTTATATGTTTCCTTGAGTTAAAATATGGAAGAACACTTCACCCTATAGATAAAAATCTCCCAACAAAAAGTAATAAGTCATTCATTCCCACAAGTATTTGGAATGGTTGCTATACATAGCTAGGAGTACATGTAATATTACCACACACTACTTAACATAACTTAGTATTACCAAACACTACTTACCATAACTATCCAAAAAAAAAATATATGGTAATTTGGCTAATACTAAATAGTTTGTTTTTCCTTGATTTTCATCTAAGCTATACAAATGTACTAGACTCCACTCAAGTACCATTATGATTGTTGTCCATCATTAATTTATATTTCGTTAAGCATCACTTATACCCTAATCAGTACAACTTTTGATTAAAAAAATTAAAGTATTAAGCCATTGAAGGCCAATTTGTAAGAGTTTTTTTAATGGGAAGAGTGCCATAAATGTAAACTTTACAATATCATTATAAAAAATGACCAAATCCACTTGTATGATTCCCACTTAACCCTCCAATGTAGATCTTTATGGTTTTTTCAGCTCTCACCATTGTTTGCAAATGGTTGTATAGTTATATATATATATATATCGAATATTATCGGAATAAACTAGCAAGGAATAAAATTGACAATAAAAATGTATTATTATTTATGTCTCATCTTAAATTGCTTTCTCAACACGTTTTCCATGAGTGGCCGACTCTCCACGTGAATGTTCCTTATCTATTTATCACATGGGTGTTTTGAAAAATGAGTATTTTGCACATAAAAAACGTGGCTAAATAAAATGAACGGCAAATAGATGCTATGAGGTGAAAATAGGGCATACAGTTAAAGCCCACAAGTAATTGTCCTCGTTTCCTTTCTAAGTTATAACATAACTCAAGGACAATGGCTCTTAAGTCACCCTCTACATCCCTTTGTTTGAATATGTGTTGTTAGGTTAAAGTTGAAGTTTGGTACACCTTCAATGTTACTCTAGTGTCGTCACTACTAGCCTAACTTCATTGGTACTCACAAAATGACAACTCCTTTTTCTTAAAATCCTTTTCTCACTTCTCCAACAATCCACCATTCATCGTTATCCATAACCTATACCTAAACCTCTAAAAAGTTAACAAACTCAATACACGAGACTCTCATATAATACGATCGATGGATAAACAAAACATTCACTCTGTGAGGCATAAGGTAGTTAAGTGGTAAGGGCGGAAGACTTAAGGAGTTAAATGATAAGGAGGTTGATGGTTCAAATCTCACCCACCACACAATACTAACATACTAACATTTGCTTATAAAAAAATAAACATTCACACTTACTTTATATCTAGAATGTATACAAAACAAGTAAATGGGGTTTAGATTACACTTAGGAGCTAGTTGCATCTTTTGTTATGATGAGTAGTTATAATTTTTCTCATTGAAAATCTTCCAACTACACCCATGCAAATAACATAAAAATGTTATTCTATGTTCCAAGCTAATCATATCCCACCAAATAACATAAAAATGTTATTCTATGTTTTTTTTTCCAAGTAGATAACACATTGCAATTGGATTGGGATACTATGAGACATAGAAAGTGAGATAACTTATCTCGATTCTATTTAAACACCCAAAGATGAATAATGATTTGTATAAAATTACTAGTGATATATAATTAAAGAGTAAGGATATGAATGTTGAAGACATAAGTGGTGTGAATTTAAGAGGTGCATGTGAAGACTTGAATTACAGTGATGTTGAAGAAATTAGGTTTACGTCGGAGTCCAATAAGTTGCATGGCCATGCACTAAAATAGGTAATTATGAAAAGTAGGAATGAATCTTTCACAAAAATAGATAGTTGGTTGCTATTTCATCACCATGTGTCATTTTTTTGCGGCTTTAGTTAGGCACTGTATGGCCAATTTCTTTTTCCAATTTTCATTTGCAAATGCATCTCCATACTTGCTTCGTTGTCTTTCCATATATAATAATAATCAGAGTCGGGTCGCGGGAGTCATAAAATAGTCAAGTTATAAGGGTTTAAGACTTAAGAACTAAAGTGAGAAGGAGGTTGAGGGTTCAAATATCACTCACCACATAATACTATCATACTAACATTTGCCTACAAAAATAATAATCAGTGTCATAGTGTATTACATGTTCAAACAATTTTTCTTACCTAATATTCTGCAAGGAAAAACTTCATTATATTCATGGCCACATTAATCAATTTTTAAAACTTTTTAAGAGATATACAAGGACAGATTCAAAGAGGTATAGTATAATCATATTTTGTATAACAGATTATATATATATATATATATATATATATATATATATATATATTATTTGTATATATGTTGAAAAAATAACCTTTTTAAAGTGTTACTGTCTTCTTGTCCTCCTTATGCAGCTCCTCCTTTAGATATTTTTTGGATCTGTCCCTGCTAATAGAGAATATTGTTATGCATCTGCTATATATATATATATATTTCTATATTAATATGGCTAGATATAATCACTAACATTATTTTAATAGGAGGATATATAATACATGAAAAATAAATTTAATGTATTGTTTTAGAACCTTGTTTGTCTCATGATGAATAAATTTTCAATTTAGTTCTGTCTGATTCTGAGATCCCTTTATCCACTAATAATAAAAAGTTAGAACTTTACTAAAGTAGGAATAAATAATCTGTTTTTAAACTATGAAAGTACAACTAATCATTACGTTGAGCTTAATTGACACAAAAGCCACAAAGCAGTCATTGAGATTATAACATGAAATTACTATAACAAGATCATGCAGATAATATATATAATCTCCTATATTACAACCCATAACTAATTTCCCTCTCAACTCATAATGTACTTAAAAAAGCCAAAGTTCAACTACTTATATATATATATAAACAGGCCTAATAATGTTATTCAGCTAGATATATAGTACACTCTAGCTCACATAAACTTATGAAAATATATATTATATATATTATATTTAATATATATATGCATATAGGTTTGATTAATCTTCATTTTATTGAGTAATCACATTGACCAAATATCTTCCATGCTCCAATCAGTGTTGTCATTGGTAGGACAACAACTAGGTTGATCAGGGATTAATGTTGGAAACTGATGAGTTGGAAATATTGGATCCAAAGTTGTTCCTTGGTATGAAGATGGTGAATAAGTTGTTTCCATTGGTTCATGTTGAGCCATGTTTGTGGACATTTGACTAGTGCTTGCATGATGATGCTGATGATGATGATTATCATTTGTCTGATTAGAAGTACTTTGTTGTTGGAAATTCTCAGCTTGTTTAATGTGCTTTTGAATCCTAGTTCTCCAAAAGTTCTTAATTTCATTGTCCGTTCTTCCTGGTAGATGCTTTGCAATTTTAGACCACCTACATTAATTGGTGATGAATTCATGTTTTGTAAAGTACAATTACATTAATTACATATAACACTCAATATTAATTACTTCATTCTCTTGGTTTTATATTAACAAAGTTTGGAACACATTTAAGCTTGTGAAATGAATTATTAAGGCTTAAAATCTTATCATATGTATCTACTAGTTCTAAGTTATATATGTATGCATATGCTGGAAAAAAAGTGAAACATGACTACGTTATGGAAAAGGTGTGGTGAGAAAGTGTGTATGTTTGTGAAAGATAGAGAGAGGGGTAAGCACAAAATATGAGTGTAGTTTCTTGAAAAAGAAAATCATGAATTCATTCTATTAACAACATTCTCCTTTAGAGTCAAACTCACTTTGTAAAATAGCAAAACATAAAATATGATAACCATTTCCAATAAAACATTCAACAATATTATTTTATATATTATTAACTTTGACACTGACTATATATATATATTTTTTGATACGCAAATGTTAGTATTTTGTGGTAGGTGAGATTTGAACCATCAACCTCCTTATCACTTCACTCCTTAAATCTTATACATTTACCACTTGACTACCTTACGACTCCCGATATTGACTATACGATGACCCCATGTTTTTATGTAAGTGAGATATCATATACTATATATCCTATATTATATTTTAAAAATAAGAATAAATATAGAAAATAGAAAACTCTTACATTAAAAGGTGGACATGGGTGTGACATTATATTGATAAGCAAAAAGTAGCAATCCCAAAAAATTAAATACGTTTCATGTGTGTGATGGAAACCATGTTCTTTGGCTGAGAATAAAAGCTATACATGTTAGACTCAGCCATATAAAAAGACCATTGTTATAAGATGCTGAAGGTCCCTTCTTTAGTACATGGAAATGAAATCATGCCTTTGCTTTGCAAGGTTGCCCTCCAAAGTCACCATTTTTAGTTTTTTCTCAATGCATTCCACAGGTAGAAACTATGATTCATTTCAAACATCTCCAAATCCCTTTTACTTATATATTGCTTTTTCATAAAAACACTTTTCTATCTTCTTTTAAATTAAACCATTACATTTTTTTAACTAGTTTTTTATATAAAAAAAGACACACACATGATATATATATATATATATATATATCACCTCATAACTTTTGTTTTTTTTTTGCTTTTCTTTTTCTTCTATTGATTTTTCTCATAGACTTATTACTTCACTTCTCTTTGTTCAATAAAAGCCATGTCTACTATAGCTAGTTTATCTATATATGCACTATGTAAGTCTATATCATCAAAGAGACTCTCAAATTTTGCACTTCTTGCCCTCAAAAACTACTTCAAATTTCTCTTTCATATAAACTAGAGAGCTATTTAAATGTGTGTCCCACTTCTATGATCTCAACCTAAAATAGAAGTTTATATTGTACAAACTATTTGCTTCTCATTATAGAGATATCCAGCTGTAAAATGAAAGGTTTTTTTATGAAATAAAATATGATTTTTTTTTTATGTACTAGTAAAAATATTATTGAGACCTATACAACTTATTCAAGTTCATATCTATCTACCTTTCTATATATTTATTGTCTTTCTCTTTCCTTATGGCTTCCATTTTCTTTTCTTTTTTTCTACCTTCTAAGTTCATGTACATTTTACCATTGTGGTTATTTTAAAGTAAAAAATTGTATAAAGTTTAAAGTAACTTGATCTTCGTATTTCTATTCCCCCAAAAACTACGTATGTGGTGCTTATATCCTTTGATCTTATTCTATTCTTAATATGAATTATATTCACCCAAAAACTAGTATCTTGTGCTTATAGCTATAAATCCTTGAACTTTCTTACCACAATCAACCTCAAACCTATAAAATATTATGATAATAAATGCTTAAAATCTCATATATATTTTTGGTATAATCAATAGTATCTCTTCATCCTACGTATAAAATACTAATCTCCTTCGAAGTGTTTGTCTTTCTCTTCCAGGAATCGAACCTTTGACTTTTTGACTAGTACAATACCTGAGGATTATGTGAAGTCTTACAACACTAGACCAATGTCTCGATAGTTAAAGTATCATAATTTAAAAACAAAATAGAGAAGGGAAAACTCTACATTTAATGGTTTTCAAGAAATTTTCTTAAGAAAATAGTAAAGTAAAAAAATTAAAAATGATGGAAAAAGAAGAAGACATTAAATTAACATTGATGCCTCATGATTCCTTTTTTCTTGATAGATCTGTGCCATATCCAAGAAGTAATTACTTATGCCCAATCTTCATTATAATATACCTCAAAACCAAGTGATCTAGAGAGATTGAATTGAATAAAAAGGAAAACATATAGATATATAGCATGCAACTTTAAAAGAAAACTCTTCAATTCTTCCATTAGAAGTCACAAATAATCACTTCGGCTTCTTATTTTACTTTAGTTTATTCATTAAAAAGTGGATTTTGTATAAGGATTTTCTTTGCCACAACCTCACAAGTCCCCATGTGTTGTAATATTTCTTTGGGCTAGAATTCTTTCAAGACAAAGTTTTCTCTCCCTCAAATGGTCTTCCAAGATTGTATTAATGCTATCTCTAGTGATGTGAATCCAATACCAAATACCACAACTTACAAAAGATCCAATAACTTCTTCCATCCTTTGAAGACAAAGAGGAATTTAACTTATTAAAAAAATTTATTTCTAGTTAACAACACTATTTAATTTCTTCAAATTTTTAGACCTACAAGGTAGACCAAAATGAAGTGCACATTTTTTTATTTTTAATTAATAATAATAATTAAAAAGTAACCATAACCATATAAACTTTCACCTGTTTCCCCACTTTGCATGAAGTTCCATGATCAAAAGTTGTTCCTCCGATGTAATATTTCCTCTTCTAACATCAGGGCGGAGATAGTTTAGCCACCGGAGCCGACAACTCTTTCCGGTGCGTTTAAGACCTTCGAAATGATCATTAAATATCATCCTAGGGTTTATGGAGGAAAATATGATGAAAAAAAAGAAGTATATATATATATATATATATATATATAATTACCAGCAGCTTTGGCTAAAGAGTTCCATACACCTTCACCATGATTTGCTATATAGTTAATCAAGATCATATCTTCTTCCATAGTCCATGGACCCTTTCTCACTTCAGGATCTTCAGATGAGTTACACGGTCTTTTGTCCATTTTTTGTATATATTTGAGAGAGAGAGAGAGAGAGAGAGAGAGAGAGAGGGTAAGAGGGAGAGAGAGACAGATAGAAATAATAATGGGAGTTGGAGGGTTTAAATAAAGAGAAACTAAGATGATTTGTTAAATTGTATATTAAACTCTTTTTATTAGTGATAACAAAGGTTTTTACGTACCTAACTATGCTTATCATATTAACATGCATGCATGCATGAATAACAAAACTAATATATGTTTGCATGCATCACCATTTTTTGTTTCTATCGACAAACTATAGTTTAAAAACTAATATGTCTAAATCCACTGAAGTTATGAAGGAGATTGCATGAACACACAGACATATATATATATATATATATATATATATATATATATATATATATATATATATGTATGTATGTATGTATGTATGTGGTGTGTGTATAATAGATAGTTAATAGATAAAAATTTGACATAAGATAATTAAAAAATATTACCAATATAGTATGAATCAAGGATGTATCCCAATTGCTAGCTAGAGATTGATAACATTGGAAATGTAAAAATTATTGAAGTTAGTTTTGTTTATACCAAAAAAAAATCTTTATTTTTGTATTTATAAGCCGAGGTGAAATATATTTTTTATAGGCAAAGTTTTTTAAGGGATGAGATAATGTAGTTATTAGGGTTTCAACTTAGACGGTCATACTTTATGTCCCACAACTCTACTGAACTCTTGAGGTATAATATTAATAGAGTATTGAGTAAATATATAAGGTACTTTTTTCTATAAATTTAAAAACAAATAAATTAAATAGATATACTAGTATACTACAACATCTTATTATTTTTATTGATCCAACTTATTTTATTATATTTAAATCATTCATTATTTTAATTAATAATTGTTAATATCTTATGTTATTAAAATACATTCATTCTAAAAGAACCCAATTATATTTATTCAAAATGAAAATTTGAGTAAAAAAAAACTATATTAGTTTTCCAAATATGTAATAGTCATTAATCTTGGCATTCAAAAAATGATTACTAATTGCATAAATAGGTTCCTAAGTGTTTAAAATTGCCACCACATAGTTTGAAATTAAGTTCATGGAATATTTAAGTGGTCACCAACTAATTAAGTTTTCAAAAGAAAAAATATATTGACCATTTTAAGTATCCAGAGCTCATTTGTTGGTTATTGTATGATTTTTACATACTATCACTATATCATCTATCATTAATGCTTAATCGTCATTAATAATTCAAAAAAGTAGTAAAAATAAATGGTATATAATGTATTAAATATGTATAAGTTTTTATAATTACTTTTAAAAGGAATATATTGTGGAAAGCAAATATTTCCATGTTATAGAAAGAATTCAGTGGTACGGAAGCGAAAATAAGTTAAATTGTAGTTGCACATGTAACCATGACACAATGGTTAATAGTTATATACTTCAATTGTTGAATAACGTTTTATAGAATGCGTATGCATAAGAAATTTAATATATGTAAACCATACATTTATAAATATCCAATTTCATGAATAATAATATTTAGTTATAGTCTAATGCATGTTCTATTCTCAATTTTATTACAATCTTACTACTTTTATTTATAATCATAGAGTTATTCTATTTTTTATGGGCAAATAATTTGATTATGTTAAAAGAGTATCGATGTTCAATAAGTTACACTGGATAGTTAAATAGAATCATATAATTGTAGTCAATGGTTCCTCTAGGAGAAATATGACACTAAACATTCGTAGAGATTACAATTTCATTCGAAGTATGTTGTTCTTGATCACCATAACTCTCTATTAGAAATGTTTCAGAATAATGTTGTAAGATTATACCCGATAGACTCTCACATCAAGTTATTCCACTTGATATCCTATAGGGTTTAATCATTATCTTAATCACTTTATCATACCAATTTAATGAACTACTTAACATTAATATAATAAAGCATGAGATTAATATCAAATAATAATATAATAAACATTATAAAATTCACAATAAAAAAGGAATATGTAATTTAATCTGGGACACATACACCAACAATATCAATATATCTAGTATTGTATCCCTTTTTGTGTTGCAAGTTTAAGGCTTTAAGGATTAGTCGATTTCATTTTCCTGTTATTTGATTAAATTATTTACAAATTTTGTCAATTATTTGAGTCAACAGTTATTTTATCTTTAAAATGCCCATCTTTCTATATTAACATGTGTATTGTTCAGAATATTGTCTAATATTTACTTTTACCTAAGTGTAACGCCCTGAATTAATTTGAAGGTCGGTAAATTGAAGGTAATTTTTTTTTAAAAGAGATGTTAGAAGTGAAATGTCAAATTGAATATTTGTTAACGCGATGTTAAAAATGTTGACAAGTGATTATGAAAATAAGTTTAAGTTAGACGATTCATTTTTCTCAAAACTTCCCATTTCGAAATGTCACATGTTGAAACTTTGCGGAAATTTAAAACTTGAGTGATAAGCGAATTTAGAAAATAGATAACATGTAATACATTCTCTTATTAGTTTTCACAAAATAAGTCAAGCCACTTAACCATCTCGCTCATCATAACCTTATGAATGATAGCAAAAGGCATTGACTCTGCTGTTAGCTAGTCGGAAATGAGTTGTACACGACCCGGTGTAGCACCAACGGTCACCTTTGAGCACCGATGACCCCTCAGGGGTTATGTCGAACTCGAATCCGGTCCTCTCTGCTAGCATCTAAGACCACCTACACCACAAAAAATACAACCACATAGAAAAGAGGGAGTAAAAGATCTAATGAATGCACTTCATTAACAACGTAGAATTACATAGAACGTGACATTAGGATAGCAAACAACAACAACAACATCAAGCATTTGAACAAATGATGCATGATGATTGTAACTTGAGACAAGGGGATAATTCTCTTCAAGTACAATAAACAAATGCTATGTATAATCACCATCCAAAATCTATATCAAGTCCAACCTCTCTACCTTGAAAACAAACGGGGGTACAAGACATCCTACCAATTCGAAATTCATATATATATTCAGACATCAAGCACCGAAGTATGCAGAGAGTGCGGTACCAATGTCTTTACGGACGATGTCATATCTTGCACTTCCAAATTCTCTCTCCAATGATCCTGAAGTGTCAAGGGGTGTCAGAGTCTACTTAGTATGGGTGTGATGTCTTTAATCCTTCTGGGGCGAGATTTAGATCTACTTTGGCAAAAAAGTCGTGTTGGGTTTGGGATTTAGCGTCTATCTCTTCTACCGGGTCGATTAACTCTCATTGGTTTTGGGGAAGTATTGTCCGTTGTATTGGGGATGGGGCTACTACTAGATTTTGGCACGATACGTGGGCGGGGTCTAGTATTCTTGCAACTAAATATCGTAGGCTTTTTTATATTAGTCTCCTTCCTGATGGTAACATTTGTCATTTCGGTAGTTGGGTTGGAGGTAAGTGGTGTGGAACTTCACTTGGCGTCGTCATCTTTTTACTTGGGAACTTTATATCCTTAACTCTCTCTTGGACGAAATAAATCATGTGGTGATACAGGTTGAAAACCCGACTCTTGGGAATGGAAACATGAAAAATCGAGAATATATTCTGTTACATCTGCTTATAGGTCTCTTACTCATTTGGAGGATAATGCAAATCTCCCTAATCCTCATATTCCGATCCTTTGGCGAATTAGAGCCCCTCTAAAGGTGACTACTTTTGTTTGGAGGCTTTTCCAAGATAGAATTCAAACTAAGGACGCTCTTGCTATGAGGGGGATCTCTTCACTCTTGGGTGATGGCCTCTTTTGTTCCTTTTGCAACGCACATTTAGAATCTCCTCACCATCTATTCTCTACTTGCAACCTTATCTACCAGGTTTGGCAATTGCTTTTCAATTGGTTGAATATTAGTGTTATTTTGCCTCCTAATTCAATTCATCACTTCCTCCACCACATTAGTTTGATCAAGGACGGAAAATATTGGAAATTTTGGTGTGTCATTTGGTTGGCTACAATTTGAGCGATTTGGTTAAGTAGAAATGATCTTATATTCAACAATGTTTTGCACTCGCCTCAACAAATTCTAGATTTAGCTAGAGTCAAATATTGGCTTTGGATTAAAGGTCAAAATGGGATGAACTCCAATACCCAATACTCTGATTGGATTGCTCATCCTTTTACTTGTTTGAATATTGTGATGTAACTTTCCTTTTATTTTTCTTTGAACATTGTAAATTTCCATCTTCTTTAAAAAAAATTCTTTGGCTTATCAAAAAAAAGTTTCGAATATAGAGTTATCTTGGTTTAACATATTTCAATTACTCTAAGATTATTTAGTTATTAGGGAATTATTAAAAAAAAATTAATTCCTTAATATATTAATAATTTATTTAACAAGTTGGAAAAAATGGTGGTGTTACACCAATTCTCTTCACTCCACTCTCTAAATGCATGGTAAGAAATGTTACTACTCATGCTTTTTTCTCCTTATGGATTAGCATGGCAAGTGCAGCAAGTGTGATGACTCATAGCCCACATTATTAGGGGGCCATTCTTAAAAAAAAACTTTTAATGGAATGTTCTCTATATTTTGTTATTATGTTTATTTTCGTTAGTTCTAATAGTTTCATTACATTTTATAATTTGTTTGATTATCTTATTAGTTAATATATAACAGTAAGAGGTCCTATTGTTGGTTGGCTATATCATTATGGACTTGAGAGTATTAGTAATATTTTAGGTAATTCTTCATGCTAGCTAGGGGAAATGTTACCACAATTTCATTAAAATTGAAGATATATAAATTGATATTTTTGTTTATATTTTAGTCTAAACTTTCTGTAAATAAATTTTTTTATAAACTTAGGCCTTCATTTTTTATTTATGGAAACTACAATTTGTGAGTACCATGCCTACTACCAACACTAACTTGAGTGCTAAAATGTCTTAGGAGTATATCTAGATTTTCACTTTCTCGTGATGTCTAATCATTAACATTGATTCGATAGATATGCTTGTCATAAAAGGTCAGATAGTTAGAGTAAAGAGTTTAAGGAATGCAGTAATAAGGAGGTTGAGAATTCGGGACTCGCTCATTACAAATACTAACACATAAGAACATTTTGCCTATAAAAATGATATTCGATACAAGGTATAGATTATAAAAACAAAACATGGAAATATAATTGAAAACTAATCTCTTCTTAATAAGAGTCTATTGAGAACACTAACTCGTGTGAGTAAGATGTTGATGAAAAACGTCTTACATTAGAAATAAGTATTGGTTAAGATTTGGTGTGAATCTCACTTATTTTGGTTTCTTATTTAGCTAATGAAAAATATGATAGCCCATTCATGAAGACATCCCAATTCTTTTGGCTCCGCTAAGACAACAAGTGGTATTAGAATAGATGATTTGGTTCATACAAGTATTAATGAAAATAATGTAGTTGTGGTGGATCCATGTGAGGATTCCTTGTGTCGGAATACTTTCAAGGAATTTGAAAGAAAGTATTTCGTGGATCCACATGTAGGATTTCCATGGTCGAAGTTCTACCTAATGATGTGAAATTCATTTATTTGATTTCTCATATAGTAAATAAAAAATATCATAGCATATAGATGAAGATTTCAAATTCTTTCAGCTCCCATAAACTAACATAGATAAAGTTATAAATAAAATAAATTGTGTTTTATTTACATGGTGTTTATTATATTGTATTTTGTTATTATATTTACAATATAATGCATATCAATAGTCTCAATTTATTTAAACTAAGCACAATATACATTATAGAAGCTCAACTCATAAAAAACTTTATGTCTTAATAAAATTGTCATGTTTTCTTGTATTATATTGCCAAATAAAAAAACATTTGATTTTTATCTCATTCTTAACCTAAATTTGACAAGTGAACGTGCAATGCTCTATTGTTCTCTTAAATCTTAATAAACACATATAATACGTTTCCCTCCTCAATTTTTTTAGCTTATGTTCTTCCATTTCCTCGTATATCTTTAACTAAAATTTCATGGGTGATATATTCTTTTCAAAAGTATAGAAAAAAGTACACAATGTTAGATATCATAATCTACAATTATAAGATGATATGTGGCTCTAAACAACATAGAATAAAGAAGGAATAATGGCCATATATTGAATCATGATCCATGGTTTAGACTAAAATAAATAAAACCTTTTAGTTAAAGAGACCATTTCCTAACTTCAATTAAAGTATTAGTCACTCATTATCAATCAAATCAGTGACTATTCTTCCTTAATTTTTTAGAGATATAAGTATTCACAATTTAGACACCAAGTAAAGTTACATAAAAGCATTTCCATTTTTGGGAAATCCATGATATGGGTCTTAATATATTTAGTACCATTTATATGGTTCAACCCACTACTCTTCTTTCTTGTGTCGGTTACTTATATTAAGCTTTTTCTCTTCTAAGTTTTGGCTTATAGTATTACAAATCAAAAAGAGTGGGAAGAGGATTGTGTATTTCATTCATTCAATGAATTAAATGGATAAGTTTGAATATATATATATATATATATATATATATATATATATATATATATATATATATATATATATATATATATGTATGGAAACAAAGCCTAACTAATTAAAACAAATAAAAACTAACTGTACTTCAAGCTTGGACGAAAGATGATTGATTGGAGAAGGATTTATTACAATGGTCTCTTTGGCATTTTTTTGATTTGCATTTGTTAGTTGTACTTTTACACTTTAGTTAAGAATAAATCAAATGATGATATTGAAAGTAATAATGAGATGAAATAGAAAGAAAATCAAATGAGATCAAAAGATATTATGACTCAAGAATATCATCTTGGTTTCTTGACCAAAAAATGAAAGAAATCTAGAATATGGCAAAATATGAACAATATTTGTTCAACAATAAATAGAAATGAAATATTGGCACTAAAAAAGATAACGAAGAATATGATAAAATATGAATTTTTTTCCACAAGAATAACAAGAAAAGAATATGATGAAATATAAGTAATATTTGGCTCAAGAATATGAAGATGAATTGAAAAAATAGATAATATGAATATTGTAAAAGAGAATGATACAGAAAGAAAATAATTATTAACTTGTGAATCTTGAAGTTGGTTAAGCACGAGAACATATGAAGCATTCAACCATGTTGACTCTTCAAACTTTTACACTTCCACAATCACCCCACAAAAATCATTATTGGCAAACCATGCCTTTTGTCCTTATTTTGATCTCTTTTAATTCATCTCTTCTTCAAGAGCTTGAATTTTTTTATTTGAATTTCATGATCATGGTTGCAATTTCATAATGGATTTCTTGAGCATGGCATAACAATAATGCCATATCATAAATAACAAAATGTGATTCCATGGTTGTTAAAGGAGCACACCTAGTTACAATATGATATCATATTAGAAATCAATGAGAAAGAATAAGATTGTGTATTTCATTGATTCAATGAATTGAATGGATAAACTATATGCATGAAAACAAAGTCTAACTAACTAAAACTAACTCTAACTATAAAGATAAGTGTGTTTAAACTAATTAATAACTCAATACAATATTAACCCAAAATAACAAAATATTTCAACATATAGAGATCTTATAGATAATGGAAAAGGGAAAAGAGAATGTAGGTGGAAGGAGCAAATTTATAAAAACATTATGAAGTTGTTTTGAGTATTATGTGAACTATTTTTAAGTTGTATATAGATATGATCTAATTATCTTAATAGGTAAAAATATGAATTTTATCAAAAGTATATTAACTCTTTTTTGATAATTTTGATATGGTAGGTGTTCATTTAACCGACTTATAAGTCTTATAAATAGGAGATCTTGTAAGAAATTGTAATGTACTGCTGAGAAACAAAAACAAAGTGTTCCTGAGAAAGAGTTTTGTCAGCTTATAAATATTGTGGCGTCCATATTTATTACGAAATATGAACTACATAGTTCTATTTTGAATTCCTTTGGTTTGATTTGGTTTGGATGAAAATATTTTTTTATATTTTTTTATTGTAAAAATAGAATTAATAGCTAATAAGATGTTTATAAAATACATAATTGTTTAAATAAATGGAATTAATAACAATCAGACGAGGCTCATCGTGGACCGACTTTTGCTTGAGGCAAAAAGGAAGAGACAATATAAATCAAGACCGGACTTTTCAAATTTCATACGTTAAAGATAAAATATTTTTAATTACTTTTTTTAAAATAAATGGAATAAATATAAAAGAAACAACACTAGTCGTAAATCGTCTTTCTACTTGAGCCAGAAAGGAAGAGCCGATGTGAGTCACAACTAGACTAGTCAAATTCCGTAAATTAAAGAAGGTGATAAAACAGTTGGTATTTGAATTAAATCTTATATCGGCTAAATATATTAGTGTTTGAGTTTAAGAAAGTTGATACTTGTGATTATAAAAAATAAATAGTAGGATTAGATGATATTAGCTTCTTTGAGAAAACATGAATGGAATGAAGAAAAATAATTATAGAGCAGAAAGAATTATAAGTGTGTCAATTTTGCATTCCAAAGACTTACATTAATGGAATTAAGGAAAATAATTATAGAGTAGAAAGAATTATTAGCCTATCAATTTTGCATTCTAAAGATTTTTTCTACTACTCCTCTAAAAAATTTATAAGATTGATGTAATTTAACTTATTTTTTACGTTTTTGATGTAACCTTTTGAAATATTATGAAAATATAAATTTTACTAAATAATTTTTGAATATAATGGATAATACTCATAATTTCTATGGATACTGTGGCAAGTACCCACGATATTCATATAATTCGTGGCTCAAAACCATGAATTCCCTTTGCCGAACTTCAATATATCATATACTACAACTAATTTAATATTACTTTATATCAAATTTGTTTTAGTTTGTTGGGTCTTATAAAAACTTTGTAATATTATTCTGGTACTAGAATATGAAGGAATGAAAAGTTCACAAATTTTAAAATTATTTAATTAATAGCACCAATAACTTAATTTCTTAATAATTCATTATTTAATTAATACTTAATTATTTATTAAAATTATAAAGATAGAGCATGAAATCGACTAACTTTTGACTTTCGTGCCACTTTGTTAAATAATAATTCATTAGTGGCTTAATTTCTTATTTTAATTCTTTTGAAAAGTACCATTGGACTTGTTACTTATTCAAATGAAGAAAAATGTATGGCTTTCAAAAAAAAGAATTTATGTTAATCATTAAAGAAAAAACATGAAAAATTTATGCAAAGGGAATTTGTGGTTTTGAGCCACAAATTACACGAAAATTGTGGCTATTACCCACTATATTCATAGGAATAACACTGGAGTTTTCAAATTTACTTTTGAAATAAATAGATCTCCTATATATATATATGGGGAGGGATCCACTTACTTAGTCATATAATTTTGGAAAATCCAATGGTTTAGATGTATTCATCAATTCAAACTATTGGATTTCCCAAGAATGAATGATCATAGTATGAAGTAGGTTTTTTCCATTAACTCTTGGAGTAAGTGAATCCCTCCACTATATATATATATATATATATATATTAATTTTAGCTTCTTTAATTATATAACTTAATTGTTTATAATGTTTAAATTCATTCTTTAATTTGTATTAACATATTAAGTTAACCAAATTCATATTTTCTCTCATATTTGAGTGAGTTTTGGGATAACACAAATGACTTTGTTAATCTATACGATCAGAAAAATGGTTACACGAAATTTAATCTCTTTTAAAGTGTATGTCTGTCCTTTAGAATAAGTTTTGTTCTCAAAAATTGAATTATTAATTATTTGGTATTTTGAAGATTTAACGAGACCTTACACAGTAAATCAACGTAACTTTCTTAGTAATGAAAGGAGATAATCCTCCCCAATTTAATAAACTAGAAAAATCTAGAGAAATTATGTTCCATTGCATTGCTCCTAAAAATAAAGTCTTATTCAATCAAGACTTTTGTCCAACTACATATATTTCTCAAAGTGGAAAATCTTGAGTTAATGTCATAAAATGTTTCTTGCTAATTAAAATAACATTATTCAAATCAAAATAATTGTGGCAAATTGTAAAGTATACTATTATGTCCAAAAATCTTTTAAATAGCTAATATTTTTTCAAGGTACTAATTTCTTATTGTAAAAAAAATTAAAAGAAAAAGTGCATACATCGAAGTTTGAAGAAATATGCTCACATTTTCTAATATATATTTAACTATTAAATAAATAAGTATTAGATAGAAAATATTATATAAATAGTATGATTAAATATTAAAAATTGTGACTGAATAAAATATGAAAATAATCGAAAAAGTATTTCGTATATACGTTGATAAAGACTCTATTGAACTATTTTGGTAAATCAATATTATGAATTTTTCATTAGAAAGTATTTATCCCCAGAAAGAAAATAATTAAATGTTAAAATCACAAAACTTATCTTTATTCTGTTAAGGAAAAAAATTAAATGATAAAATCTAAAACAATTTCCAAATAATGATACTATTATGCGTAATCAGCGATTGATATTTTTATGCCAACTTTATTTTTTTAATTATTAAGATTTAGAATTTGTTTTGCCTCCTGTAATGTTTAATAGTAAATTCGAATTTTAAAATATAATTAAAATAGTAAATTATAATTAGCTTAGGTAAATATAAAAGTTGGTAAATTTTGAAATTGACTAATTAATAATAAAATAAAATATAATTATTTGACTAGCTAAAAGAATATTTTATTTCATACTTTTTTATTATATAAAAAATTGACGTGTGATGAATCCAGTGTAATGAAAACTTTGCCGTACCGGCTGGTTCGACCGGAACACAGGCGAACTGGAGCCCTAACCGGTACGGTACGGCTGTTGTACCGGACACGCAAGGGAACCAGTCAAAACCGGTTGAAAACCGGTGAACCGGTTAAAACCGGTCGGTTTGTATATTATTATTTTTTTAAATTTCATCTCTAAAAAGTAAAAATACACTACCTCACATTTCAAATTTTCAATTCTTCACCGATTATTCAACTTTAAGGATTGATATTTTGTCATTTATTTGTATTTTGCGTTTGTTAAGTGATAATTTTGGATTGATATATGTTTTGCACTTTAGACTTTGATTTTGTTAAATACTTAATGTTGTTTGTTTGTGTGAATTTGAAGTAGATTATGAATATGAATTATAAATCTGAATATCTACTTATTTGATTTTTTTTTTATAGATTTAACACATATATATTATATATATAAGGAGATATGTCCGGTTTAACCGGCATGCGGTTTAATTACTGAACCACCAATCGAACCACTGTACCACTATACCGGTACCCTGACCAATTTGATAACTTGTACGGTTTTAATAACATTGGATGAATCTGAAAAGTTTATCGAGATAGACTAACTTTTAAAATATATAGCAATCACATATTCCAAACTAAATAATGAGAAATTAAATTTAATATTTACTATCCTATTATTAATGGAATGAGTTGGACATTCATTTCTAGACACCCATAAACTAAAAATGTATTTTTGTCATTCAGGAATTACTTTCACAAAATTACTTCTAATCATAGTTATAAAAACTAGTTCGTGCCGACCAGTTTAACTGATAAACTGATGAACTGGTATGGTACGACAATTATACTGATCATGCAATTAAATCTGTTAAAATCGGTCAAAACTGGTCATATCGGCCGGTTTTTAATTGAACTGGTCAATTTTTATTTAAAATTAATTTTTAATGAAAATAAAAATAATTATTTTTTTTTTACTGATTTTTCAACATTAATGTTAATATATTATATATTTATATCTAACTTTACAGACATTCGGTGTAATTAGTAAACCAAAAGTAGTGTATTAATAACATTGCTTCTAGTTTATTCTTCCCAAAATTTCTATCTGACTCTTAGTTTCTCCCTTCACAACTCTCCATCATTTCTCTTCAATTCTTCTTAAACACATCTCTTCCTTTCTTATTCAACACATCTCTCCCTTCCTTTATTGTTGAAGGCTATTCAGGCTACTCAAATACATCATTTTCTCCTACCTATTAAATTCTTTTACTAAATCCTTATACTAATTCTTTTACCCATGAAAAAAGTGACATATATCACAAAGTGATATTTTATTTATTAATAAGTGGTTTACAAGTGACATATGTCACTTTCTTGTGAGTATAAAAATTAATAGAGGAATTTAGTATGAGGATATATCATTTTCCTATTGCCAAATGTAACTGATGTTTACGCCTTTTTGTTTCCTCTCAACATGTATCATAGATTCAGTTTTATAAAAAAAATAACATTTTCACTCTTTGCATGTTCACTAAATTTGTTTGATATCATAGATTAATTTTTTAACATATATTTTGTTTCCCCTCACTATTATTGTGCATATCGAAACATCAATTAAGTTATAATTTTATTTATTTGTGCTTTGTGTATATTGATTATGTGAAAATGCATTTTTACATATGCACATCCAAGTATCCAACCATTAATTAAAGTATAATATTATTATTTATGCTTTGTGTAGGTTCATTATGGGAAATACATTTTTTAAATAACCTTTTAACTTTATTCATGTTCACTAAATTTGATTGATGTCATATATTCAATTTAAAAATAATAACAATTTCACCCTTTGCATGTTTGCTTAATTGTCATAGTGCAATGTATACATGATCTTCATAGTCTTCATATTTAATTGTTTATTTTTAAAATTAAATGAGGTTAAAATTTATCATATTATTTTTATTAATGTCAAGACATTGTTTTTATGTACTCGGTAGTAATTAACAAATAATTTGTTACAATTAATATCAATTAGTTACTTCGATATTATATTTGTATCTAAAAAACTAGTTAACCACATTATTAGAAATGGTAACGGACTATCTGTCTATACTCGCACTATTTGTGAGTAGTCGTGTGGGTAGTGGGTATCCGTGGGTATCCAACGAGTTTCCAATTTTAATTATATTTTTATATATTTAAATAATATGATATGTATATGATAATTTTATGATTACCGTCTCTTCACTAATTTTTATTATGAAGTAATAATAAAATAAACAAATATAATGTTAAACTAATAATCGCTGAGTATAAAATATTTAACTAAAATATATACGTGGGTACACGCGAGACGAGTATCATGATACTTGTTTCTACACATGAGCTATTTTTGCGGGTACATATTTTAGGTATTTTGACAGGTACCCACATATCCGAGTATTTTTGTCATCACTACACATTATATATCACTTGAATATAATATAGTAAATAAATGTAATGTAAAATCAGATAATAAGGAATAAATTACAATTAACAGGAAATCAAATTTTCAATAGGACAAAGTAACATATGGGCTAGTGATACATGTAATATATTATAGGATGACACGTGGACCTTTTTGTATATTTTCAATAAATGAAAATTTATTAAATTTACAATCAAACATTTTTTTGACCTCAAAAGTATACAAAAAAGTTCATGTGTCATCATCTAATATGTTACATGTACCACTAGTACATATGGTACTTTACCTCTCATTTTCAATATCCATAATCGAAAAAATATATCAATTAGTGAATGAAATTAATATTATATTTGTTAATATTAATCACACAGACCCTCTCATTATTACACTTAACACTATTTTTATGTGATAAATCTTAATACATTCATTGTGTCCATTATTGATCAACTCCTATTGTTCCTCCTTCTTGATTTTTATATTTATTACATATTGATATCATCATACAAAGTATCTTTATTATTTGATGATTTTAGATATAATAATGGTTGTTTATATGTTTAAGATATAATTGATGAGATTTAAAAATTACTTTTGGAGGTCCATGATGCTTATTAATTTTATTTATAATTAAATTATAATTAACACCTATTTTATTAATTACATTAATTTCATCCACATATTTTTCATATTTCTTTCCATATTTCATCTCTTATATTCTCATATCCCTTTCTCCAATTTCATCAAACTTAGTACTCAAATATTCTTTAACATTTTCTCCCTTTAGTCACTAGTTTTACTATGTCACAAGTTAATATTTCGTCTAATTTCCTCATAACTTCTACTTGTTGGATTTTGTCAAGATAAATTATTGACAAACTGAAGAATTCACGCGTAAAACCTTTCTAACATTTTTCTCCATTTAGTCACTCATTTTACTTACTGTCACAAGTTAAAAAATTGTCTATTTTCTTCATAACTTCTTCATGTTTAATTTTTCACACCTAAAATTTTCATTCCTCACAATTTCTCCATTATTATTAACTAGCGTGTCGACAGACACTTCGTGTCTGCCGACCTACATTTTTATTTTATGTTATTAAATATTCATTTTTTATATACTTCATTTTAGAGTATTAGAATGTTTTTTATATTGGGCATACTTTATGTTATAATTTTTTGTATTTGTTATAATGTCCAATTTAATGTGAGATAGATGATCATTTTGTTGATGATGGTTACATATGATTATATGATTTTTTTATAAATTAAAAATGTTAATGGAAAAATAAGGAAATAAAAATTAGTTCATGGAGATAGTTACATCATATTTTGCTTTTATTTATGGTATAAATATAGATAATGAGATTCAAAATGTTGGCTATGTTATTTAATTTTATCATTTCAAATTGTTCGATCCGAGTTATTTTAGGGCTCTATGTTGTTAATTTGACTTCATATAACCCATGCGAATATACAAGTATACTGTCCTACATAAGTATAGCAAACAATTTAATGTGCAGAAATCAGATTATATAAAATTTATATGAGATGAATATAATAAGATTATTAATAGATCCAAAAAAATCTAAGAAAATAAGAGAATTGAAATTTAATATTTTCTATACATTTGATTTCTTTAATTTTATTTTAAAATTTTTGTTACTTTATAATATTTAGGGGTTGATCAACTTTTTTCCCATTCTAATATTGTCTCATTTAATAAGTATAACTATAAATAATTATTTTTATTTTGCTTCTTTTTTTATTAAAAATAAACATATAGTTTAGTAGAAATATAAAAACTTAAAATACTTTCTTAATATATTATACACACGTTAAATCAGTGTTGATAACCGGACCGGATGATCCGACCAGTTCGATTGCTGATCGGACTTGAAAACGACTCCGTATTGTAGTCTTAACCGAATGAGTAGTTGAACCGCTTTGAACCAAAGAAATTTTGGTTCGACCATGCTAAACCCGGTTAAACCGGAATAACCCGGGAAAAACCAGACGGTTAACTTAAATTTTTTAAAAAATGGAACATTACTCTAATGTTTTGTTTTATTTTGGTCCAAAAAAATGAAGAGATGTTACTTCAATATAGTTATATAAAATTATTAATTATCGATCTGATCGGACGGCTTACATGTTTAAACCGGTTACACCTAATATGGAAGCTCTTCCGGCTTGACGTCTGGCTCGGGTTTCACAACATTGCGTTAAACTTAACTAATACTGCATTAAAAATTGATGGGAGGGGGGTCCACTTAATCCAAGAGTAAGTGAAAAAAACCTATTTCACGTCTTAGTATCCATTTCAAGAAATTTTAATGGTTTAGATCTGTTCAATAACTCAGGCCATCAGATTTTATTAGAATAAAATTATTAAGATGTGAAGTAAGTTTTTCCCCACAAAATTGATATAAAAATCAAATATTTTAAAAATATAGTTTAATATATCTATACTATTAATAAAGCAAAAGCAAGAAGTAAATACCATGACATAATTTTTTTTATCTCAAACTTCACATTTTGTAATTTCTTTTATTAATATTAATAACTATTATAAACTTTCATACAATGCTTTCATTATTTAAATCAATATATCATTAATCTTGTACACATTCTCTTATTTCTATATTCTCATTTTCTCAATCCAATAAGAATAAATAATAACACACACAAAAAAAACATCCAACAACTCTATATTAATTATTAGAGACACAAAATGAGAAATTTGCAAAAGTTTTGTGTATATTATACCAACTATCACATGTTATATTCTTAAACATATACTATATTGAGTTTATATGTTTGATGAATTTCTAATATTTAAATTATTTTTTCTTAAAGGATATAAACATGAAAATAATACATTCTATATTAAAAAAAATTAAAATACGGATTGACCGATACAAAGTGTCAATCGACAAGCTAGTATACAATAATGGACTGACAATTTTTAATATTACAAAATATTATTTATTAATTATTATCTACCTTTTTTTTAAATTTTAAATATAGTAAGATATAAGTAATATATGATTTACTAAAAACATTATAATAAAAGTAGATATGTATTAAATTCTGGAAATTATAGAATAAGAATTAAAATTAATGTATTAAAAATGATAATATTTACATGAATTTCATCCTATAGTGGATGTCAACATCACATCACAGTCTTCAAGACTCTGTTTCCTTGTTAAATGAAAATGAGAAAAAGTTGAGATTCCCATTTTGACTTAACCCACACGCTCCAAAGTATGACACTGTATCACACTCGCTCAATATAATTCTACAAAAACTTTTTGTTAGAATTAAATTTGTAATTTGTTATCAATATTTTTAATTCTAGAAAAACTATTTATCGTGTGATTCCATAGGTCGTCAATTATAATTAGTTATAAAAATATTTAATAACTAAATTAAATATTTTTTAATCAATTATAATTAATAATATATAGATTGACATATTTTGTGAGACAACATATTTGATATGTTACTCTTTCTTATATAGTTAAAAGAATAAAATATTTCATTATATCAAAAGATAAATTATTTCATCCAACCACTTAAATTATGATATTTTGTTCTACTTTTTTCTTAGTTTTTAGAAATATTTTTATAAAAAAGTGACTAAAGAAAATATGTATAATAATTTAAAGGGAATGGATCAACTTACTCCAAGAGTAAGTGGAAAAAACATACTCCAAATCATGATCATTCATTCTTGGAAAATCTAATGGTTTAAATTGGTGAGTACATCTAAATCATTGGATTTTCCAAGATTGAATGGATAAGATGTGAAATAAATTTTTTCCACTTACTATTGGAGTAAGTAGATCCTTCCCTAATTTAAATGGTTTGAGAAGATAATTTATCTCCTAAAAAACTATTTTATTCCCATTATTAAAGATGCATATGATCCAACGGCTGAGAACATGCAAAAAAAACTGATTTCTCTATAATCGTGGACCCCACTGAGAAAGTGAAAGTTGAAGAGAGGAATTGCGCGAGTGCGGAAAACACAATTGCATTGTTCCGTCCGTTCATCACTTATTTCTTTGTTTCTAGATTACGTGATCCCGACCAATAATAATATGACACTTAATAATTATAAAAAAATATATCAACACGCTTCTTTAATATTATCGATCCACGATCACGTGCCGTGGATATGATAAAAAGAAGCGTGTTGGTATCATATTGCTAACATTTCTCTTGCTTAGGTAACTGGTAAGTTTCTTTCAAAACTCTCTCTTCTTTTCTCACTCTTCACTTTCTCTCTCTTCCTTTTCTTCTTCTTCTTTCACCAGCTGAGGGTTTTCCTTCTGCCAGTGAAATTGAAAATGGAAATATTAGGGTTTAGTTTAAATGTTTGAATTTTGAATTATTGTGGTGGCTTTTCTGATATAGGGAAAATTGATTCTGGAATCGCGGTGGGTTCTCTCGGCTCCTGCATTTTGCTAATTACAGAGGTAGTGATTTCATTTCTGCTTGTTGTTTTCTTCATTTTTATTCATTATTGATTGTGGATTTTTGAATTAGGTTATTTTGTGTTCAAATATATGAAAATAATCACTTTTATCTGTGAATTTAAGCTTGTACCAAACATGCACCTAAAGAGTTATAATTATCTGATTTTATGAAGAGCCGTTTTGTTTAATTTTTTTCTTTCTTAAAAAGTATTTCTTTTTTCTATTAAAAAACGTTTTTTTTATGAAAGAACTAATTTTGACATTCCCACGTTGGTTTAGTTGGCTCTTACCTGAAACATCTGTCTCGATTTTTTTTATAAAGATCAGCTTTTAAGTTTCAGCTTCTCACATAGAAGTTATCCGGAGTGATATACTGCTTGTGGGGTAAGGCTGCGTATATCTACCATTCCCAGACCACACTAAGTGCACTGGACCGCCCTTTTACTATTTGTGTATTCATTTCTTGGTTTACATGGTCTTAAATTATAGTTAAGTGGTATAGTTCGATTGCTGTGTATGGAGAAAACCCACGCAGAGAGAGCTAGTTTTACTATAATGGATACTTGTAGCTAAACTGAAAAAGGATTGTAGTCATGTTTTTGCTTTGGAAATGTGCAAAATCTGTTTTTATTCCTGAGGCTTTTTTTGTGTACCCATATGAGCGCCAATGCATCATTTTTATTTGGGTTCGAGTGATAGTAATACAGTAGTAGAAAAAACCTAGGCATGTGTGCAAGAAACTTGTAGAAGCATCATTAAGGAGATTATATTAGATTGAGGGAAACCATGAAAAATTATAAACTAAACCATTAAGAAAGATTTAGCTTTAAGGGTGCGTTTTTAATCAGCTTCGTTAAGCGTTTATTCATTTAACTAAAGAACTTTTACGAAGGTCATAAGTTTATTTTTGCAAGTTATTCTCAAGCTCTCTATAAGCTCCTCTAAATGCCCATTAAATGGCTTGTATATAAACATGAATTGTGACATGACATTATGGTGTTTGTGATCCACCCATGTAGCCGACCCCCAGCTAGTGGGAAAAGACTTGGTTGTCCTTGTTAAAGTATGAAAGTCCCTTAAGCATTAAGCCATTTTCTATTCACTTCTTGAGTTTCAAATATTGATCAAAAGACCAGTTCAATTTTTTCACTATGCCTAATACCTGCTTTCTTTTGGAGTTTGCTTGAGTTTTTATTGAATTGAGCCTATGAGGCCTGTTGCATAGCTTGGTTTAACAGTGACTGATGTTCCTTCTGCGCTTTGCAGCCTGAGGATCTGTTTCTTTGCAAAGCTGAGAGATAGAAGATGGTATGTTTTGTAGTATATTTCAAAATCACAGCCATGTGTTTGTATATATTTTTTGCATTATGGATCCTCATTTTCAAGTGCAACTGCAATTTTTTTAGGAGAATTATAATATAGGTCTAGAAAACTTTTCTTTTCTCTCCTTTCCCGTTTCCTTAATTAATTCATATTTTCCTTTTTGCAACTTAATTTTATTCTTCTCTCCTTCTAATGTATAACAATTCTTGCAGGGTGATTCTGGTGTGGAGAGTGACAATTTTGATTGGAACACTGAAGATGAGCTTGAAATTGAGAACTTTCAGTCTTCAACTTCATGTTTAGCAGTTGTTCCTAATGGAGAAGCTACTACAGGGCCTGGAGTGGTAAGCTTTTAGGCACCTTACATTTGTATGAGGTAAACTTTATGTGTTGTTGAACATTAAGAAATCAGATCGGAGGACCAATTACACAGAGTATGAATGACACATAAAAGAATCCTGAAAATTAAAAGATAAACCAAATACACTGTCTTTATAGTTAGTACAATTGTCTTCTAAGACCGATGGCAAAGCAACTACAATTTTGTTTTGGCCTTGTCTCATCCCAAATGTTGCTGATGTGATTTGTTATGAGTGATAGGATTATAGGAATCCAACTAACAAACCTTGCTAGTAATGCAAAAAAAAAGAGTCATGAAGTTGAGATCTTACGAAGTTAGTTTTACATATACAATATGTATTTTGTAAAATTTATACATTTTTTGTTTCTTATACTTCATGAATCAATTTCCTTCCTTTTTACAGCTTTCATATAGACTTATTTACTGATTTAACCTCCCCTCCTTCCCTTTTTGTATAAACAATAGTATATCTGGTTAATATTTAAAGGCTACAGTGGAACATTCCAATATAAGATGTATTATTAAAATTCTTTCATGCTGTTATTTTTCTTTTTATATCTGCCACTTCTTGTATACTTGATACTACACATCAAAATATGGAAGATTTTTTATTGTTCTCTTTCATTAAGGTTTCATTAATGGATAAAGATGCATTTGTTATTTTTGATTAATGTCACTAAATCTTGATAGTTTATTCAAGTACCCTTATTTATGAAAGCATTTTAACTTTGAGGAACGAACATGTAGAGACAAGAGTCTACAAAGGAAATGGAGTTTTTCTTACAAAATTACTAATGTTTAATTCCCTTTTCTCTCTTAAGGCAAGCTCATCTCGTTCCAAGCTATCTGATCACTTTGTTAGTATGGGATTTCCTGTAGAACTGGTTTGCAAAGTGATTCAAGAGCATGGTAAAATCACTGCTTTACTCCATTTCTGTATCGATTTTGATCTATACGCTTCATGAATGATATTGCTCTGATGAACATGCAGGCGTGGAAAACGAAGATAAACTACTTGAAGAACTTCTCACATACTCAGTAAGCTGATATTTTTTTATGTCTTGACCTCGTCTTGTGGAACTATTATATGTTATAGTATTAACAAATGTCACTATGCCGTAGTTGTTTGACCTCATCTTTCCTAAATTTTAGATACATTTCTGTTTTGTGGAATCATTGACATATATTTTATACCCGTGTTGTAGCCAGTATGTATTAAGGCTTGGTTGTTGTTTTACTTCCTTATGGAGTAGGATTTTATTCTTTAAACCTTCTATATTCCCTTCAATAAAAAAATTATGTAAAAAGGGTTATGGGATCGTGTCACCAAAAAATTCTGTAAATGATTGTGTAATGAAGAACCTCCTTTCCCCTTGTCCCTTTTAGTTTGTGTTTTTTGATGTTGCTGACATTTTATAGGTGACTTTTCATTGACGTATTTAATACACTGTCTGCATATTCTAAATTTTAACTAATGATGTTACAAATTACAATTATCTTGACATTTTGGTTTTCTTGTTTGCAGGTTCTAAAAAGTGCTCCTCAGCCACCAGTGAAAATTGAGCCAGATCCCTGCTCTTCAGACTGTGCAGTTAGCTCCTGGGGTGATTTATCAGATTCTGATGATACTTCCTCTGATTATGAGGTAGTCTCTGCTCATTCTGCATTGATGTTTTGTGTTTATAGTTTGTATGATTTGATTCATCTTATGGTCTTGCTGCTTTGTCTCTATTGTTATCTACTGGGATGGTTTCTACAATAAGATGTACTGTTATTGACATACAATTATTTTCAAACATGAGATAAATAGTATGTTTTCTTTCACTTTGTCAGACATCCTTGGATCTTGTAAAAAATTTCTTTTGCTTACTTCATAGAAAACTCTTCGCATTTACATGCATTTATGGGACGTTTGGATTTAAACTTGCAAAGAACCAATTAAGTTGTAGGAAATTTGTCGGTGAAACCATATAATAGATTTTGATGATCTAAATGGCCTCTCAGAATATTTGGTTTTTTATAAAATGCATTATTGTCATTTGATCCATGTACCTGACCCTACTTAGTAGAAAAAGGCCCTGGTTGTTGTTGTTATGCGTATGATGTTAAGGCTTGCTTATTGGTTATCTTGCAGGAAACCACAAAATCTGTTTCTGTAAATGATGGTAAACTACTGGCATTGGTGAAAATGGGGTACAAGGAGGAGGAGGCTTTAATTGCCATAGAAAGATTAGGTGATTTTTTCTGATTCATTCTTGTAGTCATTGTTGTTAGCTAGCTTGTTATTTTGCAAAAACGTCAGACCTTTTTTATCTTATTATTGTTGTTAGAATGTTAGATCAATGATTCACCAACTTCAATTAACTTCCACTATCTTGATTTGTGTCTCATTGGCAACCAGAATCAAAGTATGAAAAAAGACTCACTGCATTATTTTGTACTTTTTTAATGTATTTGTTTTGAATTTCTTTTTGTTGTCTGCTGTTTGATATTGTATATGCATTCTAAGTGCAAACTTTATCATGCTTCTAAAATGCTTTCCTTGAAAATGTTTTTTTGGATGAGCCTATCAAACTTAGTTCCCCATGTTTGATTGAGAGACATGTGTTGCTCTTTTCCATTCAGCATCCTGATAAATAATTGTATGAACAAGAACGGTAGTTTGGGATGTAATATAATGTGTTTGAAGACTGAAGAATAAACATATCATCTCGCATTTTCCCTGTATTATATAGTATGCTTTAATTGAGTATCCAGCTTTATGAAGAGAAAACATATTGATCTTTGAAAGATCCAACACCTATTTCATTAATTTAGTTGATTTCAGAATCAGTTTGACCAGTATGTCTGCAAATCAATAAAAACGTTGCATAAGTCTATAGTTTAGAAGTAATACTAGGAATCATTTTAACCAAATCAAAGCTATACATGTTTATTGCACACTCATTTTGTATAATAGTCTCACTCTTCCAGAGTAGCCATTGAATGTATCTTTGTATTATAGTTAATATTTCATAATACGATACTCTTACATGATATGCTTACAAAATTTAATGGTTTTGGCATCTCTAAGGATGCTGAATTTCTGTGGCGATGCACTTTTTTGCTGTACTTTGGTGTGTATGGTGGGGACGGTGCAAAATAGTTTTCAATGGTTCCTTCTTTACTCTAGACCTTTTTTGGTACAAGGACAATCATACTCTTTTTTGGCATTCCTTTGGTGCTCTATACATGGGCTTTTAATAATATTTCTTTGTTAGAAGTTAATAGATCATAATTTTTTCTTCCGTAGTTCTCCCTAATAACATCTTAATGAAATGAATGTGGTCAGCCACAATAACAACCTCACGTTAGAATTTTTTGTTCCTAAGTTCTTATCATCATGCTTTTGGCCTCATTGTTCTAATAAAATACTGCAGGTTTGAAGTCCTCACTTGAAGAATTGGTTGATTTTATAAGTGTTGCTCAAATAGTAAAAGCAGAAGATGTTCTTCTACCCCCCGAAGATCAGGTAGCACATTAGTATCTTGAGATGAATAAAATAAAAATGTAATGCTTATAGTTTTTTTGTTTTTCCTGGAAAAAGCCTATTCGCTTGTGAGGGTAAGGCTGCATACACTCTCCTTAGACCCCACTAGGTCGGAGCCTCGTGCACTGGGATGCTCTTAGTATTTCCGTTTCTTTGCAATTTGTTTGTTACTTTAAAATCATGATGATCTACCATAGTACCATCCATCTTTTAATTTATGTTTCATTTATCAGATGTATAAAAGTTTCAAACTTTATTTTCACAGCCACAGTACGGTGACCATGCTAAGCTAAAAAAGCAAAGATATTATGAGTATGAAGTGTTGGGAAGGAAAAAGCCAAAGATACGTGAAAAGAAAATATTCAACAATGAAGATGATGAGGAATCAGCAGTTCATCTTCCGAACCCGATGATTGGGTTCGGGATTCCTACCGAGTCAACCTTCATAACACACCGAAAAATTCCAAGAGAAGCCATGGGACCTCCTTACTTCTACTATGAGAATGTGGCACTTGCGCCAAAAGGGGTTTGGCAAACAATCTCAAGATTCTTATATGATGTTGAGCCTGAGTTTGTGGATTCGAAGTATTTCTGTGCTGCTGCCCGTAAACGGGGCTATATTCACAATCTCCCGATCGAGAATAGGTTCCCTCTTCTTCCTCTTCCACCACGCTCAATCAGTGAGGCATTCCCCCTAACAAGGAGATGGTGGCCCTCGTGGGACCCTAGGACCAAACTCAATTGCTTGCAAACGTGTATCGGCAGTGCAAAGCTAACAGATAGAATAAGGAAAGCTGTAGAAAACTATGATGGAGAGCCACCTCAACATGTCCAGAAGTATGTTCTCGATCAATGTCGGAAATGGAATCTGGTTTGGGTGGGAAGAAATAAGGTTGCTCCATTAGAGCCTGATGAGGTGGAAACATTGTTGGGCTTCCCAAGGAACCATACAAGGGGAGGCGGAATAAGTAGGACTGACAGATACAAGTCTCTCGGCAATTCTTTCCAGGTATGAGAATATTCTCTTCATCCTTTTATTGTAATTTAATAGATGATTTCTGGATTCTAGAACTTCACACAATAGACATAGATCACTTGTCACTCCTAGGTGCATCCTAAGCATTCTATCCATTGTAAGGAGTCTATTACTGCTAGTCAAGTGATGAAAGCATGCTTTTGTACATTGAATTAATTTCATAATAGGCCTGCCATTCTCATCTTAGATTGAGTCCCTCTGTTCCATATGTCCCTTGAACTGATGCTATAAATGCCATTTGGATTATGAGATTGAGACAAACCAGCAACAAAACCAGAATGGTACTTCAACTTGACAAAAAGTATATTTTAACCTTTATGTTTAATGTTATTCATACTTAGAATAATGTTGTCAAGGTAATAGAGATTATATGCAGTTTTAATAATTTTTTACTGTTTTTCTATGAAACTTTGCTTAGATGCTGATTTTTGAAGTTTTAAGTTTAACTTAATTTGGTGGATGATTTGCTCTAAAAATCTTGTGATTTATGGATTTAGGTTTTTGTGTACATTTTTCTTTCCTTGTTATGGGTTCTGTTTATTTCAGGTTGACACAGTGGCATACCACTTGTCAGTTCTGAAGGAGATGTATCCAAATGGGATCAATCTTCTTTCCCTCTTTTCTGGAATTGGTGGTGCTGAAGTAGCCCTTCATCGGCTCGGTATCCCTCTCAAGACTGTTGTGTCGGTAGAAAAATCAGAAGTGAATAGGAACATTGTGAGAAGTTGGTGGGAGCAAACAAACCAGAAAGGTAACTTGATTGATATGGATGATGTGCAGCAGCTAGACGGTGATCGTTTGGAGCAGCTGATGAACACATTTGGTGGTTTCGATCTCGTTGTCGGTGGTAGTCCGTGTAATAACCTGGCTGGTAGCAATAGGGTTAGCAGGGATGGACTTCAGGGCAAAGAGTCTTCCCTCTTTTTTGATTACTTTCGTATTCTAGACTTGGTAAAGAATATGATGGTAAAAAATGAATGAGTTTTTCTGTGAAGAAACATGTGTCTTTGTATCTAATTTAATCCAAACATGTAGGATCTTTTTATATAACTTGAAACATTAGATAGACAAATGGTTCTTCATTTTTGTTGCTAAGAAAAAGCAACAGATTCAATAATTTTTTTAATCTTTTCACATTTCTGATTTCCTTTACTAATCCATTACCATTTAGTCTATATTTGTGTGTTTAATCAATACATCCAGACATGATAGATCAATCTTTTTTGTTCTTTGATGGGGTATCCCCAAATGCAAAGCTTAGACTAAGATTAGACCAAGGGTAATGTTTGCATCAAACCCTCCTTAGAATGGCTACTTCATCTCTAACCCTGTAGTTGTTGCTTTTTTGGTAGATCCCCTCACCCTATGAGTAAGGAACTAATCCCTTTTGGGATGTGTAGTTGTCCCTTCCAACAAGTGTCGCTTATAGGAATTGAACTATTGATCTTTTGATCTTTCTGGTGATTTAATGAGTCTTATAACACTAGACTAATGCTTTATTGGTTGCTCGTATGTAGTTGAAAGGATGTTTGTTTGGTAAAAGTTGGATTTATGTTCATATTTGTGTTGTGTTATCCTCTTGGGCCCTTACTTGAGTGGGACAGTGCCCTACCTTTTTTCTCACATGCCCTTTTTTTTGTAGAATTGTAACACTCCTGGTTTCATAAAGTGTATAGAAAGATCTTATTCCACTAAATAATCTAATTGTAGATATATATTCTCACTAGCTCAATGAACAAGTAAAACTCATTTCAGATGAGTCTTTATGATTTCCCTTGATATTGTTAGTTTTTGATAAATTTTATATATTTCATTTGGATCCAATAGATTATTACCCTCATGGTTTGAAGGGTAAAAAGATTTCAGGCTTAAGATATGTACCTAAGATTGTGGGTTTATTCATGTGCCCTCATTGAGTAGAATTGGGAATTATTTGTTAAATTTTTGCTTGCTAGAATTGTAGTGATGAGTTTTTATATTTAATCCTAGAGAATGTGTTGAGCATAAAATTTGAACATTTAGGTATAAACTTACAACTATATAATTTTCCCTCTCCCTTCCCTGTCTAAACTTTGCATACAATTTTTAGGTCATGGTTTCAACACCACCACTGAGAAAGAACCCTTGACTTTATCATGAAAAATATAGTCCATTTATTTTGAGAGGCTTTCACTATCTTTTGCATATGGAAGCTCATAAAATAACATTGCTTAACTCTCTTTTTCATATGGAATAACATTCTCGGTTTTAACCTCGACAAATGCTTAATTTTACTCAGACGATACATATTACTTTCAAATAACAACCTAACATTAACATTATCATATCATTGATCTATATCATATAGATTCAACAAAACTTTACACTAGTCATCGATTAGTTAACAAAATATCTATCTTTTATATGGGTCTAAAATTGATAATATAGGACATCAAACACAATTTTGAGCGAATGCTTAACAATATAATAAAACATACGAGAGTCATAAAGTGATCAAGTGGTAAAAGACTTAAGGAGTGGAGTGATAAGGGTATTGAGGGTTCGAATCTCACATACCAAAAAATACTAACATACTAACCAATAAATCAAAATATACTTTTTTTTTTTTTTGAAACATAAGAGACAAACCTAATTAAACTATTTTCATCTTCATTGTAGTTATTTTGTATCTTTTTATAATATTGTTTATGTTTTTAATTATAATGACATTGAATCTTAAATAAAATAAAATACTACTTTACACAAGCATTACATGAAATTTAAATTAAAAAAAGGCAAATAAATATATTGAATTGAAAAGAGGTAAAACTAAAACCCTATCAAAACCCTTCTCTTACACTAACACCATCTCCAACAACAACAATGTCTTCGTTCCTGAGACTCAGAAAAAACCAAACTCTTTTTCGAACTCTTCCTCATTTACTCGGTTTCCGTACAATCTTCTCTTCTTCAACTTCGAAGGTTCTAGAAACTTTCACCGAAGAATTTGAAATCGGTTCTCGCTTAATCTCTCTCCAGACTGGTAAAATCGCGCGTTTCGCTAACGGCGCTGTCGTTTTAGGGTTCGATGATACCAAAGTTCTTTCCACTGTTTGTTCTTCTAAAGGAGATGCTCTTCGTGATTTTTTACCACTCACTGTAAGTATATTCATGCAATAGAAAAAGAGTATTTCATTTTCATTGTTTCTGGTTACTTGATTTTGATGAACTACTTTTATATTTTTATATTTGTGTTTTTATGTTAATCTTTGCTATATTGTATTCTTATTCGATGATATTTGTTGTTGAATAGGTTGATTATCAAGAGAAGCAATTTGCACAAGGTTTGATTCCTGCTACATATATGCGGAGGGAAGGTGCGCCTAAGGAACGTGAATTATTATGTGGTCGAATTATTGATCGTCCGATTCGCCCGTTATTTCCGCCTGGATTTTATCATGAAGTTCAGGTGATGATGTTTTTTTGTTTTTTGTTGTTGTTGTGAATTTACTGCTATGTTTATTTGACTTTTTAAAACATAATAGAATGGTTGATTCGTAGGTATTGGCAAGTGTTCTTTCTTCGGATGGAAAACAAGATCCAGATGTGCTTGCAGCTAATGCAACATCAGCTGCCCTTATGTTATCAGATATTCCTTGGGGTGGTCCCATAGGAATGATTCGAATTGGGAGGATACACGGCCAATTTATTGTAAATCCTACCATGGATGAGGTAATTTTGTACATCTTTGACTATATCAGTTAATTGCAACTTTGTTATTACATCATGGGTTGGGAGCATCATTTGTCGTGTTCCTGCAATTTTACTGATTTGTCCAATCCTAAGATCTTTTCTGTGCTTACTTTGCTTGTGTTTGTCAGTATTTTGAACTTTAAGTTCCTGTGTGTGTCTTGGAGTTTCAAAATCCAATATTATTTTGGTAGATTTTCAAATTTGAAAGGATATTTTATGTTTGATAGTTTATCTAGAACTCCTTTATCAATTCTCTTTATTAATCTTGTTGTTTTCAATTTGGAATACGAGTTGAATTGCCAATGCTGCTTTCTTTGTTGAGTTCCTTGTATAGTGATTATCTAGTGAATTATTTGTGTTGGAAACATGTGTAGGCTTTGTACCTTAATTTAATTTTAAGCAATATTCTTTGTGTTGGAAGACTATAGTATGTGTTATTGTCGATGACTATAACTGGTTGGTTGAATAGCCTTCTTCCCATTCTCTAATGGCTTCTCATTGTTCAATGCAGCTAAGTTTAAGTGATCTTAACTTGATATATGCTTGTACACGGGACAAGACTTTGATGATTGATGTACAAGCTCGTGAGATAACTGAGAAAGACCTCGAGTCTGCTTTAAGACTGGCTCATCCAGAGGTGATTCAATACATTTCATTTGTCTATCTCTTTCAATAATGAAATGTTTTTGAGATGTCTTGCTCTGATTATTCAGGCAATCAAGTATATTGAACCTCAAATCAGGCTTGCTGCTAAAGCTGGTAAGTCTAAGAAGGAATACAAATTGTCTATGTTATCTGACAAAACAGTGGAGAAAGTTGCTAAATTAGCAGAAGCATCCATTGAAGAAGTTTTTACTGATCCTGCTTATGGAAAGGTGATTCTATTTATTCTTTTTTTTTTCTGCTTTTTATGTTTTCAGAAAGTTAAATGTTGCATGTGGATTTTGTGTTATTCTTACTTTCAGTTTGAACGTGGAGAAGCATTAGAAAATATTACACAAGATGTAAGGAAAGTTTTTGAAGAAGAAGGTGATGAAGAAAGCTTAAAAGTTTTGCCAAAGGCTGTAGACACAGTGAGGAAGAAGGTATGGACCATTGTGATAAGTGGTTTTGAATTTTTAGATACTAATATACTTTTTTCATCTATTTGCATTAAGTCTGTCTTTTTAAATATTTTTCTGGGTTTCTAGTGAGATATTGGTCTAATTCATATCTTTTAAAGTTTCCAAAGAGATAAAAACTGTTCCTTTCATCAAGTTTTAGTGCTAAACTCGAAGATGAACACAGAAGGAAAAGTTTATTTGCTCTTGGTAACTCATATACAACATCAACAAAACCGTATTCCCACTAGGTAGAGTCGGCTACATGGATCAAATGACACCATAATGCTCTATTATAGATCATGTTAATTGAAAAAGTGTTAATCTCTAAATCATTCTTATTGTTTCGCTTATGGCTTTTCTTAGTACTATATATATATATATATTTTGTTTTCACTAAGACACAAAGAAAATCAATGATTGTGCTGTGCTGTTTATTAATCAGAGTATTATTGGTGACATTATTTGTAAATCTGTATGAGATGTTTTATATTAGCAGGCATATCCCAACCATATAGAAACTTATTTTCTTTTTTGTAAATATTGCCATATTCTTGTGTATGTAGTCTAACATAACTTTTCAACTTTTTGCTTTGTAACTTACACACACACACAAATATATATGCATATATATATATATATGTATATATATATTGATGTTGATTTCAAAAGCACTTATTGAAAATTGGTGTTTATATTTACATTAAAAACAGGTGGTCCGTAAAAGGATTATTGCAGAAGGATTCAGACTTGATGGAAGACACCTGAATGAAGTTAGGCCTTTGTATTGTGAAGCTGGAATTTTACCGGTGTTGCATGGTTCTGCACTTTTTAACCGTGGAGATACACAGGTAATTGCATTTTATGTTTTTTTCCTTCCATTTGTTGCTGGAAGTTAGATAATAGTGAAATAATCAATTTAGGGGTTTTAGTTACATATGAGGTGATGTAAGTTGATATCATGGACAGGTCCTTTGTACAGTAACACTTGGAGCACCGACAGATGCTCAGCACTTGGATTCTTTAGTTGGTCCTCCAACAAAGCGATTCATGCTTCACTATAGTTTTCCACCTTTCTGCATCAACGAAGTTGGAAAACGTGGTGGTCTGAACAGACGTGAAGTTGGACATGGTAAATGAGTTACACAAAATTCCTGGTCAAAATTGTTTATTGTCTTAACTTCTTTAGACTATCCATAATATTTTTTACTTACTTTGATTCCCCATGTGTATGTTAAATGGCAAGATCCCCCCAATTATATTTTCTTTTTGTAAAATCAACTTCCCTCAAAATGTTCAGTAATACATGTAGCAGAAACTATAGGAGTGCTCCCTCATTGTTATAAGATGAGCTTTTGTTGCCATAGCATAGGATTGGAGGATTACATTGTCTGTCATTTAATTAATTAGCAACATGGTGTCTTTGTACGGAACTTTGGGCCATCACCATTGCTGATTAAAAGAGAATACAGGAAATCTATGAAGGCTGGATCTTCTATCTCCTTAGAGGCTGGCTATGGCTGCAGATCTGTGCCTAGTTGTCATTTTTGGTGATGGAAAATCAAGAAGTATAGGGGGGAGGGTGAGACGAGAGAGAACAAAAGGAATGAGTTGTTTTCAAGTCTCAAGAGTACATTAATATAAAGAAAAAGGGCAGCCCAATGCACGAGGCTCCTACTTAGTGGGGTCTGGGGAGGGTAGATCTATGCAGCCTTTACCCCTGCAAGCGGAGAGGTTGTTTACAGGATTTGAACTCATGACCTCATGGTCACTAAAAGCAACAAAAGACTTTTTGTCTTGAAACCATTTCTTTGTGTATGAGTTATCCTTGTTCAGTACTCATGACATAGTTTATAAAATGTTAAAATGATAGGGGCACTGAAGTTATCAATAGAAAGGAATTAAAATAAAATAGTATATGTGAAACAAGGTTACACTACACCCATTGACTTTCTCAGACTCAACCTTTTATTTTTCGCTATAGTTTATAAAATATTAAACAAATTGCCTTTTTGTAAACTACAAAGAAACAAGGTTCTTAATAATCTTTAATTTATAAATCTAACTATCTAAGTATTTCGGAATTGTCTTTTCCAAAAAAAAGTTCATCCATTAGATGTTGACTTTGTTGTTTTACTTTTTCAGGAACCCTTGCCGAGAAAGCACTTCTTGCTGTGTTGCCTCCTGAAGATGATTTTCCATATACTGTTCGTGTCAACTCAGAAGTCATGGCTTCAGATGGTTCAACGTCAATGGCAACAGTATGTGGAGGTACTCTTTCAACCTATGTTACAGGCCTGTTTCTATGGGCAAAATAAATAAAAAAATCACTATGATTCTCTGTTTTGTAGGTAGTATGGCTTTGATGGATGCCGGCATTCCAGTCCGTGAACATGTTGCCGGTGTTTCTGTGGGTCTTGTTACTGAACTTGATCCGGGCACTGGAAAAATAACAGACTATCGTATATTGACTGATATTTTGGTATTTTCTTGAACTTCAAGTTTTTCTGTTTCATGCAATATTGAATTAGAATTTGTATTTTACTTTATAATTTGTCAAGCGAGGAGAAGACCATAGAAGCTCAGGTTAGTAGATAAGACAGAGGATAGCCCAATAATTAGGGATAGAGATAAGCTGGAATATTTGATTGGCTTGATTTTATTATTAAAAAATATTTGATTGGCTTCATGATAACTTAGTTACTTATATATTTATTATTGAGAATATAATTCTATATAGACCGTGTACATCTTACTTTATTAATAGCTTGGTTTCCTATTTTAGACTATCAAATATTTTTTTGGAAATTACATAGTTGGTCTTTTGACATGTGCTTAACATGAAATCCTGATGTGTTTCTATATTAATAAAAGCACAAATTGAATAAAAAAAGAGGTTAATTATTTCTTGCATGCAAGTATTAATTTTTCTTCATCTAAGGGCTTGGAAGACCATTTGGGTGACATAGACTTCAAGATTGCTGGAACTCGAAAAGGAGTTACTGCTATTCAGTTGGACATGAAGCCCGCTGGAATTCCTATAGATATTGTATGTGAATGCCTAGAACCTGCTCGTAAAGCTCGTCTTCATATCCTGGATCACATGGAACGAGAAGTTACCATACCTCGCATCAAGAATGACAGTACTTCTCCACGACTAGGTTTAGATCTGTCACTTTTTATTTTATTTTTATTTCTTTGCCATTGTTTTCAGTTAGGTTCATTGATCATGTATGATATCATTTTAAGTTTGAAATTTATCATCGATGGTGCAGTCACCTTAAAGTACAGCAATGATGCTCTTCGTCGCTTAGTTGGGCCAATGGGTGTTCTAAAGAGAAAATTGGAAGAGGAAACAGGTAAATTTAAATTTGAAGTGGCTTGAAAAGTTATTTTAACAGTTTTTTATTGTCTTGTTATAAACTGTGTGAGTATCACCTTTTTTTTGTTTTAGTAATCAAATAGTTTTTCGCTTTAATATTTTGGTTGATCTTTTTCCTACATTTAGTCATTGAAACTTGGCCCTTTCTTTTTAAAATTTCAACTAGTGATGTAAAACTGTAAAAGTGATATGTGGATCGGCAATGGATTGGTTGAACAGGTAAGGATTGAAATAAACATATGTAGTAAATATCTCTATAAGCTATAGCTGAGGCTTGTGGCATGCCATGGCCTTGGAGTAGTTTGGTAGCCTCCTCTGCCCCGATAACATTTGTTACCAAGAAAATAGTGTGGTTTAGTTAGAATTTCGTTACACTTCATTTACTTATGAAATTCCGTTTAGTACTCACAAGTAATCATTCCCCTGTTTTGTAATTTAACCTTTTCCATCTTTTAAGTATTTGGTTCCATGTTCTTCTACCTTTTTGATTCCATCTTGAAGTTCTCTTACCTTCCTGATATGATTTCTGATGAACAAAATTTCATTTTTCACATTATTGTGGCCTTCTAGATATTATTTTTTGACCTTGTTTTGTCAATTATAAAATTTCTTGCTATGTTCATATCTAAATTCTCTAAGAAGTTCATATTAAAATACTATAATATTTTGCCTTTTAAATATGTACACACTTTTAACAGATATTTTGCATGATATGTATATATATTCTGTGGAACCAAACAAATTTGTATTGAACCAAAAAGAAAAATTAACTTGTATCACTTTATGCCTACTGACCATGTTGTTATGTACTATAATCAGGTGCCCGGCTGTCTGTAGGCGATGGAACTCTTACAGTAGTTGCCAAGAACGCATCTATAATGGACAGAATACTAGAGAAGGTAGTTCTTCTATTCTTCTGCACCATTAATCTGTATCTAATGATGCTTTCCATTTCCTAATTGCATTCTTGTAGTCGTAAGACAAATATTTCAGTCCAATATTAGGAATTTATGTGCTGAGTGTCATGTACTATGTTTTCCTTACATATTTGTACTGCTAATTTAATCTATACATTTTGATGTGCGACCTTCTTTTTTGTCAGATTGATTTTATAGTTGGCCGAGAAATTGAAGTTGGAGGGACTTACAAAGGTATTGTCACCTCTGTAAAAGAATATGGAGTTTTTGTGGAGCTTAATGGTGGCCAGCAGGGCCTTCTCCACATTTCTGAGTTGTCACATGAACCGGTATGTATAAATTAAATATGTTGAAGTTAAAGTATATTTTTGGTCCCTAAACTTGATAGTCGTTTTTAACCTGGTGTCTACATGTACTTTTTTTTAATTCAACCCCTGTATGTACAATTACTTCCAATTTAGTCTTTCAGATTTTGTTATAGCTGTTTGTTGGAGTTAATGTAGAGTCGAAACTGAAAATGATTGTCGCATATAGGACCGAACATATACTTTCAAACATATACTTTTGTCACATGAATTTCACGTTCCTTAGACGTAACAATCATTTTAAATTTTGGTCCCTACATTTTAACTCCAATAAATGGTGAGCACCAAATTGAAATGATTGTACATATAGAGTCTGAATTTATTTTTACTTTTTTACGTATAGGAGACCAAAAGTACAGTTAAACCTATATTTTTATTGCTCATCACTAAGAGCCATATTGCTGTCATGTCCACCATCAACGGGCATGAAAATTTGTATTTTGTAGCTTAATTCACCTGTGATAACTCTGTATACCCTTTCCTTAGGTTTCCCAAATTTCGGATGTTGTCTCTGTTGGCCAGCAGCTTGATGTGATGTGCATAGGCCAAGATATTCGCGGTAACATTAAATTATCTCATAAAGCAACTTTGTCTTCTCCCGGCAGTTTCAAGACTAATGATGTAGCTAAAGGATCTGTTGCATCTGCAAAAGAAAAAGCCAACATTTGGGCACCTGTATGGAATGTAACTAGCACTGAAGAAAAATCAAATTCTGCTTCCGAGTTGCCTACAGGAGGCAAACATGAAGCAGGTGAAGTGAAATCAAAATCCACTGCCTCCCAGATACCAGTTATTTTAATACGAAGTGTTGCAGAGTGTGATCAGGAGGAAAAGTCTAACAAGGAAGATCTGTCTTCAAAGGGTACTACCGTTAATAATGGGGTACAGTCGGATCGCAAGTCAAAATCTCGTCGATCTAAAAATATGGCTGATTCTCCATCCTCTGATTCAGGTCCTTTACCATATAAAAATGTTAAGATGTCCAAACCTTCAACGCAAAAAGTTGATGATAAGGCAACAGTAACTGCTGAAGATCTGAAACTTGGAACCAAAGTTACGGCCAAAGTTTATCAAGTTTGTGCACATGGGTTGGTATTGGAATTGGGTGGAGGACTTCGAGGCATGTACCGATTCAAGGTATGACTCTTCTTCTCTGTATCCTATTCCTATGTGACATAGGGCCCTTTTATTTTAAGTTTTAAAAAAGTGATTTTTAGGTTGTGTAAAAAGTGATTAACCTTTCATAGATTTTCGTGTAAAGCATATTCTATTTGTGTTTGGTTAAATCAAAACAATCAATTTTTATTTGAAAATCTACTCATTATTCAAAAGGTACTTAAAGTAGCTTCTGATTGCTGTTAGAAGTTTAATTATCTAGAAATTATGATTATTGAAAAAGTCTTAACCAAAGATAGAGCAATATCTTATAAGTGGTTTTTATAAAAAAAATAAGTGACTTTGTTGAGGAATAATCCCAAACAAAGGACCCATATAGTTTCTTATTAGAGTATGTTTTCCCTTGTATCTTTTTCTCATGATCTTTTGTTGAAGAGATATTCTCTTGCCAGTTAGCACTTGTTAGTTAATCATACTAACAAATGCACTTGTTTTCTACTTCTCATTATAATCAGAAGCTACTTATGAGTAGCTTTTCAAATAAAAATTGATTATTTTAGTGTTCCAGAATGACACATTCGTTGTGCATTATCTATATGTTTTTCAATGGCATTGCTTGACTGCAGATTGATACACATGAGTTTACATGCTTACAAATTGATGTCTCTTTCTTTTTCTTTCCTCGTAACGGATACAATTAAGAATTCCTTTGCTTTCATACCATGTATTTTGGTCCCTATACATCACACTTGTTTTTAACTTGGTCCCTATACATAAGAATTTCATTCTAGTCCCTGTTTGTACAATCGTTTTCAAATTGACCATTTCTGTTTATTGTTATAACATCAAATTGAAAATGATTGTCATAGTTAGGGACCAAACATAAAGGGATCATGTTGAAAATGAATGTCACCTACAGTGTAGGGGCCAAAGAGAATTGCGAGATTGTGACCTGTTCTTGTTTTGTTACGCAGGAAAACAACAAAAGTGATTTTAACATAGGTGACGAATTGCGGGTTGTGTGCTCAAGCTTTAATAGCAAGGGAGTTCCAGTATTGTCTTTGGTCAATGATGAATAACTCCATCGTGTTCATTCGAAGAAACACTCGCAGTTGTGTAAGCACAAGACCAATGATTTCATTGAAAATGTGGTTATTGACAGAGCTTAATGACACCAATCGGTTTATAACTTAATTTAGTGGGAAAATGCTTAAATCACCTTTGAGCTGCGGAATGCATCCATGCAATTCTTTGACTTTTGTGCTCCTTCCCTTAAGATATGGAAGCTTGAGAATGCTTGAAAATGGCCTAATTGGTGCTTGATACAAAATTTCCCACCTTGATCACCATTTCTTAACAAATCATGGCTACTGTAAGTCTATGTAATCGGCTGTTCAGTTTTCTCGTTGAGGAAAGGAAGAATTAAATGTATACATCATTAGATTATGTTAGGTTTTGGCACCTAAATTGATTTTGTTGATTCAAAAGCATTTCATTATCACATTTTTTTTTCTTCCTTTATTTCTTTTATTATCAAAGTTGGCACAATTGGTAAGGAAGTTGGTGAATTGACTCGTAGTCCATGAGGTTGTGAATTATAATCTCATTGTTGTTGCGGGGACCTTTTTGGTGAGTAATTTGTATATATCTCGATAAGTGCTTATAGAGCCGTGTCGGGTTTCAAGTATCCCAAACCTTGAACAACCCCGACTTGAAGCATACCTTATCATTTAAATGAATTTTTTGCTCTTTGGTGTTGTATAACTGTTATAGGATAATTCTATAATTTGAGGTATCATCTATACCAAACATTACCTCGAACCCATTATTTGAAATCGGGGAAAACCCAAACTCAGTCAAAGCGAGTTTTCTTTGTCAAAATTTGAGTTGGGTTTAGATGAATAAGTTGGGGGTTAAGATGAAATCCCCATGATGGCATTCCATTCTTGTTAGACAATAATGGAAGTGTTAATATTTACTCAACCTCATTCTGTTATAGGAAACCTGAAAAGTGGTAGTTTAATCTTGTGCATAATTGACATCTGATTTTCTTATTATCAAAACTATCATGCTATATGAACAAGTTATAAAAGGCTTCTAATACCTGTAGTAAGAATATTACAGTATCAAATTAACGAAGTATGCATATATATTGAGAGAGAGGACTCATGAATTGGATTTAATACCTTCTTGCCTTCATGTTTTAGCCATTACTGCATGAATCTCCTTCTAAGTCCCAACTATTCTCCTCCATAAATACCTTAACACATCTGTTAACAAAGTTGTTCCAGAACAATGTTATTCTACTTTGCTCACATCTCATATAACTGTGACTTATAGGAACAAACAATTTCATTTTTTTATTTAAGGTATCATTATATTCCAGATTGTGTGTTTTTAATTAAGCTGAACTATAGTTGGAAGAAAACAGTATTAGTTCTTCTTCTTTACCAAATTTATGGAGAAAAAACAGAGATAAAAGAAAAAAAGCTGTGAATGTACATAGTAAAACATTGTGCTATTTACAGTATCAATGATAAGAGTAATGAATCACTGTTTTTTATCATGCCCCTTTATCTTCATTGAGTATTTACATATTATTGTTGAACTAAAAATATTTTAATAACTGATATGACTATAAAGTTGGTGTAAAAGGGGTGTTAGAGAAGAGATTTAACAAAGTAAAACAGATTAGAATGTTGCATACCAGATAAGCAGTTTACAGAACAAGAACAATTGTTGTTGAAATCCTGTTGTTGATTATGTTGGTCATTGCATTCCTTCTCATCAGATATTTCTCTATGTTGTTGTGATTGGTATAAAACTTGTGAGTCAAATATGAAATGAACTCCACACTCTTTGGGACATATGTCTAAAACTTCATGTTCTTTCTTATCATTTGTAACATAGAACTTAAATGAAACTTCATGTCCATGACCTTCATAGATGCTGTTAAAATGATCTGAATCACACCATATACAAACATGATCTGAATTCAACTCTGTGATAGCTTTATGATTCCATGCATTAGGATCCAATGTAGATGATGGAAGTCCTAGCTTTGTACCATCATCCAAGTAGCATTGACACCAGATTATAGCACCGTGCTTCTTCAATTCCTCCAATGGATACGAAAGAACCACACTCAACATAATGCCTTGTAATCCATCTTTAGGGGGAAGACTAATAGTGAATGAAGATTTCCTTGTTCGATATGTGAACTGCCTTGGCACTTTGCTTCCTGGTAAACAAACAATCACAAACGCGTGAAATAATGCCCTCGTCGATAACAAGATTTCGATAACACGATCGCCTTCTAGTTTCATGCAATTCTTGAATGACATGTATTTGTAATGAGATTTACACAATGAGCCAAGAAACATAAGAGGGGATAATGTCACCAATGAGCTGCAGTTAGCAGCATTCAACTCTCTAAAATTTGGCGGAAGCTCTGGTAGATACCGAAGCTTCGTGCAATTGTTTATGGACAGAATTTTCAAGTACTGAAGATGCTTGATGCTTTCAGGCAATTGCTCTATGCTGCTTCCATCTAGTCTTAGCTCATACAAGCATGATAAGTTGCTGATGTTGTCAGGTAATTCGGATATTTTACGACAATCCTTCAAATCTAAACGCGTTAGAGACGCTAAGCCATCAAATAGAACATGCAGCTTCTGTTTTTCTAATACTGCTCTGAAATTGGAAATTGCAAGGTACTTGAGTGTGTGATTTTGAAGATTCCGAATTGACGATTGAAAATTTTCAATTCCTGTATTGCTTAAATCAAAATTTGTCATTGAATCCGACGAGATTGAAAACTCCCTGATACTTGTGCAGCCATTGATGCTAACATTCCATAGAGAACTTAAACGCTTATCGCTCTTAAGATTCTTGAGTTTTATGCAGCGTTCCAGCATCAAAGTTTCAAGCGTGTCTAGAGATAAAACAGATGGATGAACAGCCAACAAACTCTCACAACCAGTGAGGTACATCCTTTTCAGTTTCGATGCTTTAGACAAATCCGGGAGATTCTTCAACCGTGTGCACTCATGTAGATCGATTACCTTTAAATTCATAACATCCTGTAACAATTCAAACGGAGGCGAAAATCCTCAAACTTAATCACTTAAAACCAAATAACATAAACATGTATTTTGTATATCTTTTACCTGTACTCCTTGCCAAAGTTCTGTAACATGGCTATGCGGCATCCGAATCTCGACCAGCATCTTCGCACAAAAAGATGACGGAAGATGCTTCAAATGACATCCATGCCACTCAAGGTACCTCAGTTTATCAGAGATTTTATCAAGGGATCGAGGATAGTTCACTTTGCCTGATCTCTTACCCGAAGGGATATATAATTTCAGAAATCTTAGATAAGTCATCATATTGAATGTGTCAGCACTCAAGTTAAGCACATCATCAATACGCGACAAATCTAATGCTATCCCTTCAACTGCATCACTCCCCTGAAAAACAAGAAGGAAAATTGTACCAGCTTAGGTATAAATATTTCTATCTAAAAGCATATCCGGAAAAGTGAATGTATTTTTCATTACCTTTTTATTTTCAAGTAGATCGTAAACTTCTCCGATATCCCTCAACCGACTACGTTTTCCAGAATCTTCGATGCCTTGCCGAACTATGTTCAGACCCATTTCTTGAATCAAGTCATGCATTTGTATTCTCTTGCCTTTTGAAACAGTTATAAGTGCTTTTTCTTCAAGAACTGCTATTCCACTAGTAGCATAGAAGTCACTTGCATTTAGTATCCTTTCGACAAAATCTTTATCTTCATCTTTGAAAAAGAATGCAATGTCTAGAAATATTTTCTGTTGTGGAATGTCTAATCCATCAAAGCTTACTTGTAACACATTTTGAATGTTGTGACAAGGATAGTTCTTGAGTTTTTTCAATTCACTGTCCCAAAATTCAATACTTCTAGAATGAAGATTTGAACCCAAAACTTTTAAGGCTAAAGGAACACCCCCTGCATAATCAACTGCAGTTTTTAAGAGATCCTCATACCCCTTTTGAGGACATCTTTGCTTAAAGGAATGTAAGCAAAAAAGCTCTAAAGAATCATGAAAACTCCATATATCTGCCTTATATATCTCATCAACTCTTCCACTAAGTAAATGCATATTTCTTGTTGTTATAATGATTTTACTATCAGGGCCTACATACTTATATACACTGCACAACTCATCCATTTGATCTAAACTATCGACATCGTCAAGTACAATGAAAACTTTTTTATCGCTGAGCCTCCTTGCAATCAATGTCGATCCGATACGATTAAGTTTGGGATTGTCATCCTTTAGTAGATCGAAGAGAAGTTTATCACGTAAAGTTGTTAGTCCAAGCCTTTTCGATTCTTCTCTTATATTTTCCAAGAAGCATACAGTATCATATCGGGGAAAGAATCGAGAAAACACAACTTTCGCTATGGTTGTCTTACCAATTCCTCCCATTCCCCAAACTCCAATCACTTTAACATTCTTCGCTATCCGATTGTGTTTGTTTCTTGACAGCAAAAACTTGAAGTGTTCACAGATTTTGTCAGTTCCAACAAGGCCTTCACCCTCTAGTTCAATAGGGTACCTTAAGTACAGCTTTCGCAAGATATCTTCGATAATTTTCTCGATGAATTGAGAATCATTCCTAGAGAAGGCACAAACAAACAAGACAAAAAGAACAATTATGTATTTGACAAATGAAAAAGTTAAGAATAACACTAACCTGTTATATACACACTACTCTATCACAGCACTTCATAAGTATAAACCTTTATTTTGAGAAGAAATAAAACAATTGACATGGCTACATTTCAGGATTCATATTATGCATGAACATTGAACAGAACTTGCAAGTTTCCAACTCTTTTTGGACTAGGAGCAAAATCTATAGGTTAAAACTTCTATATGAGTTGTATCAGATTAATATCAAACTTGAATATTATTCAACAGCCTTTTGCTATAAATTAAATTTGTACAATATAGTGATGATCTAAGTCCAACAACAATGAAGGAAAAAGAAGGTCTTCCACTGAATTCTCTGTTATTTGGGCATATTTTGTTAGAAATTCATAATTTCTAATTAAGGTGGGCATCATATATTCAATACAACTATATCGATTATTTATTTTGGGATCTAATTTTCTGACAACCCATAGGACTTCTGAAACTGATGATGAATATTGGCTTAATGAGTGGATACCCAAAAGTTGGCCTATAGGGGATAATGGGAACCATATAAGTTAACGCATAAGGAACGGTTTTGGTCCCAAGACACCAAATTACAAATAGTTTTCGAAAGGAATTCAGGATTTGGTTGAGGAAGGTCATCATACCAAAACTCTCTCAAAAGGCACATCAAATGATTAAATATGAAAATATGGATTCAGGTATGAATTTGTATCCTTATTTTTTACATAATATGTGAGAATCATGAGATTCAAGATCATATGATTGGTATTTCACCTATCAAAAGGAATTCTAACAAAGTATCAATGAAGTAACAAAAGATGAGAGAATGAAATACTTACTTATAGTCACTATTACTAGAATCCCATCCAGATATATTAGCAGCTTCAGCCAAAGCAGTTTTCCACTTAGACAATTTCTTATGAACATATTCATTGTCACTTTTTTGTAGCAAATCTTTCTCATGTTTTGAGAATGCTTTACTATAACACCCAGATTGTGTTTTAATGCATGAAGGGTCTACTTTATAGAACACAGGTATAACTACTAGTCCTTCACTTTTTCTGCATTTGAGTATTTTGACAAGTTCTTTTAAGCACCATTTTGAAAAAGCATAGTTTTTTGAAAAAACTATAAGTGCTATATCTGAGTTATGAATTGCTTGGCACAGTTTTGGCCATAAAGTATCACCTTTTTGCATGTTAGTATCTATATATGTTTTGATGGAAGCTTGAGAAAGTGAAGAATAAAGATGGCTAATGAAGTTTCTTCTAGTATCTTCACCTCTAAAGCTAATGAAAACATCATTTGTTTTTTGATACAATGAAGACATAGGTAGATAGATATATTGTGAGTGGAACCTTTGTTTCTTTGATTCTAGGATTTAGGATTACTCTTACTTTAGATATTATATAAATTATTGTGAGTAATGTGTTTGTGGAAATTGGTAATGAAACTTCTCAACAGATGTTGGCATGATTCTTTCATAATAATAATCATGTATTCAAAATATTAGAAATAATATATCTATTAAAGTTTCATCTCAAAATTAATTGACAATTGATAATAAAAGGAGTAACCTAAAAGTTGTTTAAATTATTCTCGAGACAATGAGTTAAGCGATGTGAGACTTACTTCCCAACATGCTCCTTCCACATAAGCCTGACGGACCAGACAAATAGTTATTTTTGACCTATAACTAAAGGCATCTTTTGCGCCATGACAACCGAAAATTGGGTTTTGATTATGATATCATGTTAAAGCTTCATCTCAAAACCAATTGGCAATAAGAGAAGTAGCTGAACAAGTATTTAAATTATTCCCGAGACAATGAGATAGACATATGATCACGCTTAATTGAAGATAAGACTATGTATATTTATAAATCACACAACTAACTTTGACTTTATACACAAAGCCCTAAAAGTCAATACATTGATTAGTTTGGGGACATCTTTGTCATATAATTCATGGTTGAGATACACACATGTGTCCCATGTTAGGGTACATGAATACCAATAATTCAAGAAAAAAATTAGTGAGCAAATATAAAAAGGAATACTACAAGTGTCCAAAACTCTTAAATTCATAGGGTTCATTTGAAGAATAGGATAAAAGAGATATAATAATATAATTTATTCTTTCTTGTTGGAATCCAAATGTAACAGCAAGATAGAAAAGGATTGTTCTATGGCATGTTATAAAATCTTTTCTTTTTTTAATGTGTATAAAATCTTAATTTTTTATTTTTGAATCTGCAGTAAAAAAAGAAGAAAATATTTATGACCATAAAAAATTTGTCATAGGAACATGTTGGCAATTTTATTACTCCTTTGGAATAACTTTTTGAGTTATTGTTGAAATGTTTGAATAAATTATAGTTCATATGTGCGAGTTTTAGGTAAAAATATAGGTGTTATATATGCTTTCAGTGTCAAATTATTTTGTTATTTCATAAAATCGTATATGTTAGACACGATTTATTTTTATTTGTAGTTTTTAAATAAAGAAAAATCTTATATTGATAAGATAAGAAGTTTTGAATTTGATATATTTTTTATCTAATATTTTCTTCACATATTATTTGCCCCCCCCCCCCCCCCAATATTGATTCCTTTCATGATGTTGAGTCTACGTCTAAAAAATATTTAGTTAAAAACTGATTATTATTATATTATATTTGCAACCACTAAAAATGATAGGTATATAAATAAGTATTGGGCCTACAATAATGGGTCAAGAAGTTCAAAATTAATTTGAGACTCAATTTTTTAATTAGCTCCATAAATTTAGTCCATATTGCAAATTATATATATATAACAAAAATATATTACAATTATTATGGATAACCTATATATATATACTTTTTAGGGAGTATATACCCCTTTCAAGTTTACACATTTTACAAATAGGAATTATTAACTTTAATTTCATCTCAGTTAAACCTTAAACTTCTCTCATTCATGAAATATGTTCTTACGTAAAGTCTATGTTAAAAATATATAGATTAAAAAACAAATTTGGAAGTTGAGATTCTATTGTTAAATAATTTAACCGAGACTTCACAAAAGAACATATTTTATGAATGAGAGAAGTTGAGATAAGTTAAAGCTTGATTAGAATGAAATTAAAGTTGATATATGAATATTTTATACATTACAAACTTAAAATTTTCCAATAAATTGATTTGAAAGTTCTTAAATTATGTATGTATGATCATTGTTAGAGTGTAATTCCTTTTTATTTTATTTTTTTCTACTTAAAAAATTATAAATGTATTGAATTAAAAATTTGTTAACTTTAATTGAGTTGAGCTGAAATTGAATTCTACTTAAAAATCGCCTCAAACCAATCTTATTGAGTCAAGCTAGGTTAAGTCAAAATTGATTTATTTCTATCCTACACAAATGACAAAATATTCATTGATGTTTTATATAAGAGTGTAAAATCTATGTATTGACAATGTAAAGATTTGTACACAGTCAATGCATCATTCACAATAATGGTCGAAAATGAATGGTGGATGATGCAATGATAATATAAAAAACTCTTACACTATCGGTATATATAACATTTTCTCTTTATATAAGAGTAGAAAATTTATGGAGTGACAATGTAAATAAGAGAACTCATAAATCAATTCATGAATATTTGGCAAAAATAGGAGAACAAATATTTATATTATACCAAAATTAGCATATCAAGTTACTCATTTTCAAATCCTTTCTCAAATAAATAAATAAAACCTTGTCTCTTGCCAAATTGTATGGTTGTAGAATACTAATTTTCTATCTTTTCCTTTAAACTTTTGTAATATGCTTTCAGCCTTTATAACATTTATCATTTTTTATTAATCATTTATCAATATGACAAGTTTTTCTAGTTTTCTCACTTAAAAACCTCTACAATGTAAATAATTAAAAAAATGAACATGTACACCAATTAGGTGCAAATCACTTGCTTTTAAAAAACTTCATTCTTGTTATCCATTTCCACTTATTAGTAGTACTAATTTTGTGTGGAAACAAAGTTAGGAAAGTTGTTCATATTTTACAATAGACAACAAACCATCAATTTTATCCACAAAAAAAATTACATGAAATTATAATCACATATTAAGAAGAAAAAAAAAGAATGTTAGCTATTGCAATGATCAAAAGATTATTAAGCGTTAAAATTAATATCATTTAATGAAAGTGCCCCATGAAATTGAATATGGATACTTTTCGGTACCGGAGAGTCCAATACTAACAGAGATAATGATAAGTGATATTTTAAAAAAATTAATGATGTATATTTTAAATTAATTTTAATTAAAGTTTTCTTAAATCATCAAATTATTTTGGATCCTATATTCCAATACTGAACTGTCTAGTACTGGAGATGATCCCAACTTTATAATATTGTCATCATTAGTAGGTTATACAACCTCCATTAGGTACTATTCCCCCATCAAACACCCAAATCCATTAAAGTCAACATGCCCTACAAACATACAAATGTAAAAAGCTTGGATATTAATACACCATACTCTAGTGCCCAATCAAAATTTGTTACTATGTGATTATAAAAAGCTTGGCTACAAATAATCCAACAAGTTTCAAAGCATAACATATAGTATTTTATTGTGTCAACATGCCCCTATCTATCAAGGTATATTATTTAATATGTATTATATTGTGCTTTCCCCCATAAATAAATATTTATAAGTAAATACATAAGTTATTGATCAGAAATATTGTATAAATCATGTAGCTCACTATTTTATGGATAAAACATTATGCTTATGATGTGTTTTCCAATAAAATATATTAGCATGTGAAGTAGTTCACGGATCAAAATTAATTTACATATTTGTTGAATTCTTGGGTATCCTATGGAAAACAAAAGTTAAAGTTTATAGATAAGATGACATTGATGGAAATATAATGAAAGTATCATGTTTTCATTTATTTAGAGAAGGCTTATGATAAGGTGAAGTGTTGTGGAAAACTTTAAAGAATAAATGTGTTTCAAATACCTACATTTGAGTAATTAATAATATATGAAATGGTCAAGACTAGTGTAAGAAAAGAAAGTGGGGGGTTTGAGAAGATTTTCATATTGTCATAATATTACACCAAATGTCAATATTGAGTAGAGATGACAAAAATACCCGAACATGTCGGTACCCGTCAAAATACTTGTAATAGGTACCTGCAAAAATAGCTCATGAGTGGGAACGAGTATCATGATACCCGCCCCGCGGATACCCACATATAAATTTTAATTAAATAGTTTATACTTATTTTTTATTAATTTAACACTATATTTGTTTTTTATTATTATTTCATAAGTAATGAGACTATAATCATAAAATTATCAAATACATATTATATTATTTAAGTAAAAATTATTTTTATAGATTAATTATTGTAATATATATAAAAATATAATTAAAATTGGAAACTCGTTGGGTACCCGCGAATACCCGTTACCCGCACGAGTACCCGCAAATAGTGCGGGTATGGGCCCCGTCCGTGCCTGTTGCCGTCCATAATATTGAGTCACTACTTGTTTACATTGATCTTAGATATTCTTATTGAGCATATTCAAGATTAATAAGTGCCACAATGCATACTTTCACTAACGATATTGTCTGGATGAGGATCACTTGTCCCAAAATGGTGTCCCAAACCCTGTCCCAGTCAATCAAAGAATCGAAATGAAAAGTCACATAAATATTTTTTTTTAATGAAGAGTGATGTAGATTTTTAAATGACGTGACACAATGTTATTGGCTGAGACAGGGTTGGGGACACCATTTTGGGACAGGTGATCCCCATCCATATTGTCCTAGTTGGAGATTTGGGAGAGGATCCAAATGGGAAATAGTAATGCATGTGGAAACAAGCTTTAAAAGCAAATGATTTTTGTATAAGTCGAAATAAGATGAAGTATATTGATTATAACTTTGGTAAGATGAGGACAAACCTTCGAGGTCAAAACTAGAGATCATACCATATTATGAGTCATTATATTTAATTATAATGGATCAATAATATAACACAATTGAAAAATGGATAGAGATATAAAACATAGAATTCAAGTGGATGAAGTTATATATGATAGAAAGGTAAGACTCAAGCTTAAGGGGAATATTTACCACAAACCTAGAACACCCGCAATGTTACATGAGAATGAATGTTTGATTATAAAATGTCAACAAAAGAATAAATAAGAATAAATTCTATGTAGTAGAAATAAGAATCACTACAACAGACTTTGTATTTAGTGGAAATTTTTTTGCGTTTAGTGGAGGTTTTTAACCTCCACAATATAACTAGCGGAGGTTTCAGAATCCTCCACAGTTATGACCGCTAGAAGCGTTTAGTGGAGGTTTTAGAAAACCCCTGATATTGACAAATTTGTAGCGGTTTATTAGTGGAGGTTAAATAACCTCCGCTATTTGTAGAAAGTTAATTGTAGATATTTTCAACCTCTACTAATTGAAATAACATATGAAGAGAAAGGTAACTATTATATGTTTCTAGAGAATTTAACATCAATTTAATCTCATAAATTTCACAACTTTACTCTCATTAGTTTATAATTATTATTTAAATATACAATATTAAATACAAGTGTTCTTAGCAATAATAAATTTTTATCGCAAATAACCAAGGTAATATAACAGAGTTGGAAGAATTATAATTCATTTATTATAAACCCAAATACTCCATAAAATCTCAAAAAACTAAAAGTAATCTCATATGACACTTTAACAACAAAATACATAACAAATATCCTAAATATTGTTAACTCTAGATGATCCTCGTGCACTCAAAGGTGTATCAGTAATACTTGCAACATCATTTGCCTGAAATTATAAAATAAAAACATTTAGTTGGAATAATAAAAAAAACATATGGCACAAATAAAACAATTATACTCACCCAAAGTTCTGACTTATCCCATGGCATGTTGGGGTGACTCTATTGTATCCATGCTCAATAAATAAATAAATAAATAAAAAGCTATCTGATAAATAGACATGATTCAATGCTCAATATCAATGAAGAACACACACCTTTGTGTAAAGTGGTTCATAAAGCTTCTGATATTTAGCTTCCAATTCTACTTGTTGCTCTAAAAATTTACCCTCCAACTAATCATGTTGGCTCTGCAAATTGAAAACCATGTTAGACCTTCTCCCACAATTGAAAGCACAGAATCAAGTGCATTATTTTTTATGAACAGTTATAAGATACATCCTTAGTTAAGAGTTATTACTTAAACAAATGCTCTCTACATCTCAGCATTTCTCTGCATATTCTTCGAGTTTTTCATGCAAGTACAGGGCACATCGAAGTATCATCAAATGTTCTCCAATATTGAAGGACAATTTTACTCGACTCCAGTGGGTTTCCAGTGTCTATGCTAGATTATGTATCTTGCCCATTTGTTAGAAGAGGTAGGTTCTTAGCAGAAAATAATCGAGATGACATTGAACTCCCTCCTACATGCATATGTGGATCCAACAAAGAACCTTACTATACCGGTTGGTACAAATAATGTCCATGTACTAAATGAATGAGCATATATCAAATTTCTAACATTACTTGCAACATAGAACACCAAAAATACACTCCCTAAACATATGCATACAATAATGGCTAAGGCCCAAGCACTATTCCTACTCCTAGTGTGTTCCTCTTTGGGTGTATTTTCCCTCGAGCTTGACACCACCCTTCCACACTCTCCTCCTCTCTCCCATCTTGCCCATCCTCCTCATCATCACCACCACCACCACCACCACCACCACTCTCATGCTACTGCCAAGTCGCCCCGAACCACCGTTACCCTATAACTCGTGCCCCCACTAAGCCTCCAACCCACCATATTTACACTAGTACCCTTATCTCTTCTAAGCCTCCCACCCACCACCATCCGCGCACACACCGTGTTTCTCCAACACCAACCCATGCTCACCCTCCACATCATTGTCACCACCACCACTCTCGTACTACTTCCAAGTCGCCCCGAACCCACCGTTACCCTCTAACCCGTGCCCCCACTAAGCCTCCAACCCACCACATTTACACTAGTACCCTTATCTCTTCTAGGCCTCCCACCCACCACCATCCGCACACACACCGTCTTTCTCCAACACCAACACATGCTCACCCTCCACATCATCGTCACCACCACCACTCTCATGCTACTGTCAAGTCGCCCCGAACCCACCGTTACCCTCTAACCCGTGCCCCCACTAAGCCTCCAACCCACCACATTTACACTAGTACCCTTATCTCTTCTAGGCCTCCCACCCACCACCATCCGCACACACACCGTCTTTCTCCAACACCAACACATGCTCACCCTCCACATCATCGTCACCACCACCACTCTCATGCTACTGTCAAGTCGCCCCGAACCCACCGTTACCCTCTAACCCGTGCCCCCACTAAGCCTCCAACCCACCACATTTACACTAGTACCCTTATCTCTTCTAGGCCTCCCACCCACCACAACCGTCCATACCCACACCATCTTTCTCCAACACCAAACCATGCTCATCCTCCACATCACCGTCACCACCGCCATCATCATCCTCATTCTCCTTCTAAACCTCCTACCCACTACATTTAAACTACCACTCATGCCACTTCTAAGCCTCCAACCCGCCATGTTTAGACTCCTCTTCGTCCATTTCGTCCATATCCACAGATGCATTTGAGCCTATATGTCCATCTTAAAAAATTATCCTAGGGTTTTACTAAAGGACTAGCACTATTATTTATTTTTGCCTTTGTTTTGGCATTGTTGTTTTCATTTCCCTGTATTTTCCTTCATAAAATGTTCAGCCTCTTGCATTTGAGTCTATATGACAATCTTAGGAAATTATCCTAGGGTTTTACTTATGGACGAGCACTGTTATTTATTTTTGCCTTTGTTTTTGACATTGTTGTTTTTATTTTCCAATGTTTTCAACTTTTGACATAGATTTATGAATATGTAGTTGAAGTGTCGATAATTCATTCTGCCAAAAATAGTAGACTTAGTTTAATACTAATCATATGCAAGAAACTAAATAATCTCGCATATCTCAATTATAAGAAGAAGAGAAAAGATCGATATTAATTTCTTGGTTTTAAGAAAAAATATCAATGTTTTTTATCAACAAAATGTTAAACGGTTTTATCAAAGTTAAATGTTAAATGGTTTTAAAAAAATATATCAAGCTATCTATATTGTAAGTTAATCTGTTAACGTTTGGTGTGAGCCTTGTATGATCTTCTTGATGAAACAAGAAGTATGAGAGAATATGAAAGAAAGCTAAAGAAGAAGAAATAATGAGAAAGAATGAATAACATTTCTCATTAGTGCAAATGAATTGAATTAGTTACGAAGACTAGGGATATGTCCCTTTATATACAATTTCTATACTAAACCAGAAACATAAACATATAAGGAGATAATCGATTATCTCTCTTGAAACATACAAAGTTGAGCTTATCTAATTGAAGCAACTAACCAGTTAATCGATTAACTGTTCTGTTAATTGATTAACACATATATATTTACTCAGATAATTGATTAATCATATAGTTAATCGATTATATACAAAATAAAATACATAACTATTTTGACATAATTAATGTCATATTATTTATAAAAACTGACTGTAATAGTATCTTCGAATCTCTTCTCATTTGGTCTTCCTTTTCATGTTACGTTGATGTTTAAGGACTTTTTTCTTCTTGCTAAGCAAAACCTGAACACCTTCAGAATTTTATAAATTACAAAGTTTCTAGATAAGTAATTCTATCATAATAGTGGGACTAACATTTCATTTTTCACTTGTCTTTCTTTTTTACTTTTATATCACACTATCAATAACATTGATCATTTTTTACCACCTTCCCACACCTCAAAACTTTTATGTCTTCTAGTTCTTCTAGTTAATGATTCTAACTGTATCACCTAACATTTCCCATTTTTTACTTTCAAATTTCTAAATGTAAAATTTACTAATATGTTAAACAAAACCTACTGTCTAATAATGTTTATCACATTGAAATCCAGATAGGTTTGAGAAACTAGAGTTCTCATGTTGAGAGTCAAATATACATTAGAGAATTTATTAGCATAATGTATTCCTATATTAAAACAATATCATCGTTAGTTTCATATATTTACTTATACGATGTTTTAAATGTTTTTTATCTAAGTTAAATAGTTTTAATAAAATATCACACTAAGGCTGAATGTTAAATGTTCTAAATAAACCAAAGTTATATTATTTATAAAAAATGAAAGTGGTAGTGTCTTTGAATCTCTTATGATCTTTTTTTCCTCATGTTAAGCCTTTTTTCTTCCTCCAAAGCAAAGCGTTGAACTCCTCTCAAATTTTACAAACAGAAAAAATGTATTTACTAATTAACGTGCGTTTGGTATGGATTAATTTTTAAGTTTCAATTTATAAACTATGAGATTATAAAATGTTAAGATTATAATATGTTTATGTTTGGATACTTTAGCTAAAAATTGATTATAAACTAATCTTTTTGTTTGGGTAAGATAGAAAGATTGTTTTTTACGTAGTAAATTACAGAAAATGGTATGAGATTATTTGTTTATGTTATGATTATTTTGGTTGTTTTTTACACTATTTTTTAAATATACATTTTTTTAATATTTATCATCATATATTTTTACTTTGATTTTGTAATATTGCATAACAAAAGCTAAAAAAAAATATAATATAAAAAATAATATTAATATTATAAAACAAAATAAGATCAAGATAAATAAATAACCTCATGATTTTTAATATTGCATAATAACAAAAGTTAAAAAAATATTAAAAACAATATACCACATAAATAGATGGAAGTTACTAAACTTAAATTACATAATTCACAAAATAAATAATACATAAATGTTAAGTTTTATACAAAAAATTTAGGGTTTAATGAGTTTATACATAATTCACAAAATTTTAATATTATATATCAAAGTTTTATACATCATTTTTTGTTCATATATAGATAAATGAAAGTGTTATGGAGAATTATGGGGTTAGGTGGTGATAGAAAGAGAGTAAAATGAGAGTTATGGTGTTTGATGGTGATGATGTGAAGAGTTGTGGTGTTTGGTGGAAGAGTAAAAAGTGGGAGAAAGATAAAGTTATAATGGGTTAAAATGAGAAGGAGATGGATTCACTTACTCACCAATTCAAACTATTGGATTTTCCAAGAATGAATGATCATGATTTGGAATAAGTTTTTTTCCACTTACTCTTGGAGTAAGTGGATCCCTCCCCAAATGAGATATAGAAAAATTTGGAAAAAATAAACTAAAAAAATAAACCAACCTATGGTTTTGGAGCTTATACTTTTGGTTTATTTTTTCAGAGAAAAACTGAGTTTGTAAACTTTATTTAGCGGTAAGAAATACATAATTTATATTTTGAATTTATTTTTCAAAAAAATAAAAAATAAACATATTCCCTTTGCATAATTATTAATTTATTTCCCTTACTCACATTATACGCAATCAGAGACAAATAATCTAACTTTACGACACTGAAACTCAGTTATAGGAACAAACAAATATCACAACACTTCCTACTTCACGAGTCTCTCATTCTTCACTTAACATACACACTACCACTACCATTCTCTTTCAAATCACGCCCTTTTCTATTTTAAAGTGAACTTCTCAAGTGGGGTGTTGTGATTATTGGATTACACCATGGATCTGGTTCAAAGTTTTGTTTTTTATGCTGTGATTTAGTTGCTGAATCAATTTGAAATGGTGGGTCACTGTTAGATTTTGAAAATGAAGAGGAAGGTCATTCTTCATCAGCAGAAATCTCAGCAGCACAAATGGAAAAAGAAGATTTTGACTTTGATCTTTGTGGTTGGAGTTTGTTTTGGAACATTGTTGTTTGTTCAGACAAGGTACAATGATGTTTTTGGGTTGGTTTCATTTCAGCACCAAGTGGTTTCTCAATCTCAAGTTCAGATCCCAAAGATTGCTTTTCTCTTCATTGCAAGGAATAGGCTTCCTTTGGAAATAGTTTGGGATGCATTTTTTCGGGTAATTTCTTTTCATTTTTTTTTTCCCTCATTATTATTGAAAATGTTTGACTTGTATGATAACTACTTTAAAATTCAGTGATTTCTGATTGGTGGACAATGTAAAAATCTTCAGTTCATAGTGCATCAAAATTAAACTCTTATTGTAATTTTTCTTGTTGTCTTGTTATTGATCTCAATGTTTGTGTGTGTGGACTTCCTAATTATTAGGAGGATAAATCAAGGGTGCAATAATTGCGGTAACTTTCGAGTTTTAATGATTGATCAGAGCCTATGTGTTCCCTTTTCCTATTTAGGACACTTTGATCTTACTATTGAATAGTTATTGAGAGGATTTTTACTTATAGTAATTCATTCACAAGATTGGAACCAAAAACTTTGCTTAAGGGGAACCGAGCTCCTTGCTACTCGTAAAAGAAGTTGGTGTCGATGTTACATGAATGTGTTGTTAACTTAGCGATTTCTATAATTGGTTATAGAGAGATGGTAGTTTAAGTTTTTTGACATTGGTTTAGTATTTGAAAACGAAACAATATCTCTGAAGCAGTCATCTCGCTTCTTAAGAGCTTAAATGTGTGTCCATGGAGTTCAATCAAAATTCTGTTTTAATACACTGCAACATGCTTTTGGGATGTATAAGAAAGATGATGCCTAAAGGAAGCATATATGATATCACAAAAATGCTCGAGCATCTTTTTATAGAAACACGAGTATTCTAGATTTGTAATGTTCCTAAAGTGTAAAAGTAAAACAACTCAGTTCATATTGGTTTATTAAAGGCAAATAGTTCTCTTCTCTAGAACATTGATATAAGAGCTTATATTTACCTCGCTTATGATAACAGCCTTCCTCGTCGTTAATGCAAGTTTCCATAACTTCATAATGGATGTGTAGTTATCTTGCCATTCATGTTTTGAAAAGTCACGAGAATAAAACGTATTAGTTAGTTCTTTCACTTTGTGATTTTACGGAATGCTCCTTGTTTACAATTGAAATGTTAGTAATGCTTACAGATGCGTTTGTGCCGTTTCTTCAGGGAGGTAATAATAAATTCTCAATTTTCGTCCACTCAAGGCCCGGGTTTCTGTTCAACAATGCAACAACTAGGTCAACATATTTTTTGAATCGTCAAGTGAATGATAGCATACAGGTTACTCTTCTCTCTTTTTTCCACGCACGACCCATAATTCTAAAGAGTGAGGGGGAGTTAGTTGAAGTTATGTTAAAAACGTGCTCAGTTTCTTGAGCAGCATTGTATTGAATATTTGGATTGGATGGTGTTTTTTATTGGTTAATCTCCATGTTACCGTCGAAGAACATTGTCTAGTTTCTTTATTAAATATCCACAAAATATTGAAAACAGCCTATCATAGAATTTGGTTCTTGATAGAATAAAATGGCGTATAATTCATGTAGCCCATCCCACCAAGCAGGAAAAGGCTTTGACTGTTGTCGGCAGAAAACAGATCCACGGGATGAATTTTAATTTAATTATTAAAAAATAAAGACTGTCTCCTACTTTTTGTTTGTTTTTCGAAAAGTGAACTAAGTTTACTACTACCTTGGTTCAAATCATGGAAATGGTTTCTCTGCTTGCGGAGATAAGGGTGCGTACATCCATCCTCACAGGCCGCTCCAGCTGAGAGGCTCGTGTGCTGGGCCGCCCTTGTATGGAAAATTGTCACAAAATAGTTATTAGTATTACAAACCTGTAATCCCATCCTATTAATCTGTTACTTAATGATATCATGTTCATCTGATATATTTTCACTTTTTCAGGTAGATTGGGGAGAAGCAAGCATGATAGAGGCTGAGCGCATTTTGCTTCGACATGCGCTTAGTGATCCTTTAAATGACCGTTTTGTTTTTCTCTCAGATAGGTGAGGGTTTAATTTTTTTAACGGCTATAATCTTTTAATCCTTTTACCTTAACTTTTGGACTGAAGTTTACAGTTTTAAAAGTATGATGCCGACTTGATTGTATTTCATTTTGCTTAATCATTTGATAAGTTAAAGTATACTTTTGGTCTCTTTGCATGACACTAATTTTCAACTTGGTCCTAGTATGTAATTTGTTTAGATGAAACAATGTTATAAATTATAACACTAATAAACAACGGGACCGGATTGAAAATAATTGTACATGTAGGTACTTAATGATTTTTTACGTATTGAAATCAGGTTGAAATCTAGCATCATGTATAGGTACCAAAAGTACAGTTTAACCATATTGATATTACTCTAATTACCGATTGTAGTACCTCACTAGATTTCAGTTTATCGATTTCTTTTCAGCTGTATACCTTTGTACAACTTCAGCTACGCATATGACTACATCATGTCAACACCGACTAGTTTCGTCGACAGGTGAATATGCCTACTAGTTTCCCCAAAGTTCAACATACATGTGTAATTATTTCTTTATTTGCCAACAATTTAATTGCTATGATTATGGCAATCAAATTTGAGCAGCTTTGCTGATAAGAAAGACGGCCGTTACAATCCAAAAATGCATCCTGTTATTCCGGTTCGCAGCTGGAGGAAAGGATCCCAGGTAAAGGTCTAATATAGTGCTCGGTTTACTTTGAAGTTCATTTTGAAACTTGAAATACATGACATGTGTCACCGATGAATTCCGGCTTATTCCGCTCTATTTATGTATTCTCTTGCAGTGGGGTGTTCTGACCAGAAAGCATGCCATTGTTGTAGTGGAGGATGAAACCGTCTTTCCAATGTTTCAAAAATATTGCAAGGTAATTGCGACATCATCGTTCGTTGATAGTCTCTCTTTTTTGAGTGGTGTCGCAAATATAAACATATTCTTAATCACACGTAAACTTTTCCTCTAAATGTTGGACTCATGTACAAAGAAAGTTGTACATCAATGAGGGTATTTTGAAATAAGCAAAAAGAGCTTATTTTCATAAGCTTTTTGGACAAGCTTATTGAATAAGTTAGGAAGAACTTATAAGAAGATCATAAGGTATTTTCACAAGCTATTTTCGTAAGGTTATTTTCATAATAATCTCTCTATAAGCTTTTCCAAACACAATTTAAGTCAATAATATTTTCTTCTTTTTTTGCTGACAGCCTCATTTCTTTTAATCTCCATTTATTTCACCTGTGAATTTAATAATGCAGAAAAAGCCACTACCAGAATTTTGGAGGGATCAACACATTGTAAGTGCTCTACTAGCATGCAAAAATTTAAAGTTGTCATGTTTTTACTATGTTAGCTTTAACCTCATTCTTTGCTTTATGGAAATAGTATCTTCTGCTCGGAAAATTCGGTGAAGTAATTCAAATATTTCGGCGTAAACATTAACATGATGTCACTTTTGTTCGTACAGCCTGCTGACACGTCTAAGATACATAACTGCATACCGGATGAACACTATGTTCAGACACTACTGGCTGTAAGAATCTTTTCCTTTCTCACACTCTTGTTATGACTGTGCAAATTAGAATCTGACCCCGATGTGTCATAGAGAATGATCCCGACTATGTTGCTACAATTTACATGCTAATACCTACAGTTCCTATCTCCTACCCCCGAGTTAGAATCATGCTTTCGTATAACTATATGTATGTATGCCACCTTTTTTTCATTATATTTCCTATTTTTAAAGTTTTGTGCATGAAACCATTGAAACTTAAAAATCAACAAGAAAAAATCGGGCAGAAAATGAAAATGCTGGCACCAATAAGATACTTAGATTGAAAACTGTCCTACATTGCTAGTGTATGTTTCAACTATTAAAATGTTCACACTGTTGTATTTCTTTGAAATTAAATAAAACGTCGAAACACACATGGCTGAAGAAAATTGAACCAAGTTTGTGGCATCCTAAATTAAACTTGCCAGTTGCGATGAGGGTTGGTCAAATTTACAAATATTTTATGTGATCACCATGTTAATTTTAATTTACGCTTTTGTGTGTTTGCCTTCCCAAATCTAGCAAAAAGGCCTCGAAGGAGAACTCACACGGAGATCGTTGACACATACTGCCTGGGATATTTCCAATTCCAAGGCTCGTGACCGCCGAGGATGGCATCCGGTGACTTATAAGTACTCAGATGCAACACCAATGCTTATAAAATTCATAAAGGTTTGATTCTTACTTCACTCCTATTCCAAAACCAATCTTTTGAAACTACTTTCATTGTGTATTTGTGTTAGGCTATTCACTATTTGACTTCAAACACTGTCCACTTAGCAGCTGAAGAAATTCTAGATGTTTTATCTAATGAATAATAATTTGTTTGGAAGATAATGAGAGTGGTGTTAAGGTTCCATCTCAAAACCAATTGGCTATGATGTTAAGGTTCCATCGCCCAACGGATATTTATACCATTCCTGAGACAATGTGGTAGGCGATGTGAGACTTACTTCCTAACATGCCCCTTCATATAAGCCTGCCGGATCAGGCGAAGGATTAGCTTTGACCCATAACTAAAGGGCATCTTTTGGCCCATGACAACCGGAAAGAAGTTGGGCTATGACCCTGATATCGTGTTAAGGTTCCATCTCAAAACCAATTGGCTATGAGAGGAGTAGCCCAACAGATATTTAAATCATTCCCAAGACAATGAGGTAGATGATGTGGGACTTACTTCCCAACAAGTGGTAACAATAAGAAAATCTTAGTGAAGCCTAAAAATGAATTCAAAAAAGATCAAATAACTCACCTACTTCTACTACTACACATTGGTATATTGACGAACATAAAATTGAAAAGGTTTGAAATTCTTGTGTTGGAAGGTAAGTCTCATATCGTCTGTCTCATTTTCCTATGTGTGGTTTAAATACCTTTTGAGTTACTCCTCTCGTTATCAATTGGTTTTCAGATACAACCTTAACATGTTGTAATTGTAGATATAGTAATGTAACTTAGAAATTTTCAGTTTGAAACCAGTACCTTAAAAAAGTAACCACTTTAGCATGCATAACCGGTTCAGAACAGAGAATAAAACAAATTCAAGTAACTATAAAAGATACAATTTCATAAGAAATTATCACTAGTTTGCAAATGAGCTGAAAATGCAAAAACAAATCAAATGTTTGAGCTACCTAAATTTCAAGCATATAAAGTGTTGCATATTCTACTTTCATCAAAGAAATATATGTAAAGTTTGATGATTTTATGCAGGAAATAGATAATATTTACTACGAGACCGAATACCGAAGAGAATGGTGCAGCAGCAAGGGTAAACCATCTACTTGCTTCCTTTTTGCAAGAAAATTTACAAGGCCTGCTGCTTTGCGCCTTATTAACACTGTAAGTTCATATACCGAAAGATCTTCTTGAAGAGTGATCGCGAGCTTGCAAATCTTTTAGTAGAAAACTTAATTCTGTCCTCGAAAGATAGGCTTCTTTAAAGCTTTTGTCACCAATTAAGTCTTTAAAGTTGCGACATTTTAAATCTTTTACAGACTAAATTGGTGATCATGAAAGTTTTGATGAGCCAACGATGAAATGAGGGTTTGCTCTTTATACTAATCGAGTATTACAAATCGAGTTTGTTAAATGTTAATTTACAGTTTGTTGTGGGAGACTTCAACTAAAGAAGAAAATAAAATGCTGATAATCAGAGGCTGATTCATGCAGAAGATGTGGTTAGTAGAGAAATAAGATATACTTATTTACATGATCATACTTTGTGTATTGAATAATATATGTAGGAAGTTAAAATTTGTGACTGTGATGTATATGCAATATATTCAATAATTTTTCATACACCAAAAACATATTTAACCTTATGTTGTAACTATTTCACTACATGATGCTGATAGAATGTAGAAATGTGAGAGAAGAGAAAAAGAATTACATGTTTTTATTTTTTCCAAATCAATGGATATTTCTTTTATTTGGTTAGCATTGGAAGTATATATAGTTAGAGTAAATATCTATTTTGGTATTTCAATTTTTTTTTACGTAAGTTGAAAATTGAAAAATCTAAACTGGTCTAAAAAATATCAATCATTATTCAAATTAATCTTATTTAGTATTTTTTGTGACCCTTGATATGAATTATATTGACTCACATTTACAATCTTCGAGTACTGTAGTCTCAGTTTTTACTTTTTGGTATCAAATAATTTTTTTAAGAAACTTAGTTAAAGAGAAGTAGAATTGGTATTCACTAGTGATAACTGAACTGGATGGTTCGACCAGTTTGATCGTTGACCGGACTTGAAAACAACTCCGTTTTGTAGTCTTAACCGAATGAGTAGTTGGACTACTTTGAACTGGAGAAATTTCGGTTCGACCGTGCTAAATCCAGTTAAACCGGTATAACCCACGAAAAAATTGGATGATCTACTTAAAAATTTTAAAAAATGGAATATTACTCTAATGTTTTGTTTTATTTCGGTCTAAAAAAGATAGAGATGTTACTTCAATCTAGTTATATAAAATTATTAATTATATAAAGTTTTACATTTATATATAATTATATATTTATAGAGAAAAGTTATTAGTTATATTTAAAATCATTCGGTCCGACTGAGTGACTTAACTGTTTAAATCAGTTAGACCTAATACAAAAACTCTTTCGACTTGACGTTCGGCTCGGGTTTTACAACATTGATATTACAGAGAATGATGTTATTATAGTTGGTCACCGTCCTATAAGGCTATAACTATAATTCAACCATTACTCGTTATTTTGGGCATAAAATGAGGGTCTTTTTGTTTGAATCCTTGTATAAAATAATGAATATACATAATTATAGGATTTTAACTAACCAATTGTTATTATTATCTGTTCAAGAATAATGGTCCAACACGCTATAGTTTTAGTGTATGTAACATTTACCCACCACCACTTGCAAAAATATTATAATAATTTGAAGTTAATATTGGTATGACACTTGTTTTGAGCATGCACCAAACATGACTTATTTATATTCAACATTTACTCTTAACTCAACAACTGTTATCAACGTATCTTAACTGCTACAAACCAACCACCCATTTTAATTTTAAATATGTAACATAGTTAGTTGGGTTAAATGGATTACTAAATATTAGTTTACTATAACATTGTTAAATGTATAACTAATAAGACATTAATTTAGTAGTATAAAGTCTTATTGAATTATTAAATATCTTACTAAATTGAAAGTCAAAAATTTGATTTCTCGAAAGTAATATTTATTGAGAAGACGGTGTGAGTGTCATAAAAGATGAGGGAACATCATCATACCTTTTATCAAATTAATAGCGTGTCCATCACGTGTCACCTTAATAGATATATTTGACAATTAGGTAGTTATGTCGGTTGATGGGACCCATAAAAACGTACACGTGGCAAATGTCGGTACACGTCTTTTTCTATTATTTATTACTAAGTTATATTATAAAAAGAATAATGGAAAATTTCACTGCTTTTCATAGTAATATAGTATCTATACCTAATCCAAACGGCATTTGATTTCATTCTTATTCCTTCTCATCAAACTTTATTAAGTTTTTCCTACTCATACTTTATTTATTTAAACAAATTCTACTTTCCTCTTTAAATAGTATATTAGGATACTTTATTTATTTAAACAAATTATACTTTCCTCTTTAAATATATTAGGATTAGGGATGACAATAGGTGGTTCGGGTAGTGCACTACAAAGATTCGTTATGTCACTTCAATTTTGAACTTGGATACCTATATAAATATTTGTTGGTACGTGGTTTTTGGGTATCTAGATATTCATAAAATATAAAAAAATAATTGCGAATAATTTACGCAATTATGTGTTGATTCCTATAATCATATTTGTTGTTTAAACAATAAAAAAGAAAAAAATATAAAGCATAAGTTAAACAAGATTTAAGTTGGCTATTAAACACAACCAATTTTACTCAAACAACCATAAAGGATAAGGTCACACCTTTAATATTAAGTAGGAAATTTATTGTATTCACTAAGAAGTGTTCAATCAACGTAACAGTATATCAAACATACGACTTAACAAAACATGATATTACTACTTAACAACATAATATAATTATCTAACAAGATAACATAATTGTTTAACAATGTAAATATATACATATTTAAGAAGGAATAGCGGCTCTAGGTAGGAATGGCAACTGGACAGGTTGAGGTCGGATTTGTGATTACACAACCCCGAACATGATATCAAAAAACTTGAACCTAAACCCGAATTAAGCGGGGCTAAAAACAATGTTATCATCTCCGAACCCATCGGTAACTTGTCTGCAACATGTTTTTCTATATGTATAGGTTATATATATATATATATTTAACTTTTTAATTTTATATATATTAATCGGATTCAGACGGGTTTAGAATAGGGAATCAACTATACTGAATCAGAAAGTTGAACTCCAGTGGAACCTGAACCCAGTTACATCAGGTTTTCCCATTAAATTTGGGTTGGATTCGGACGGGTACCCACGAGTTCGGTTTTTATTATCATCCCTATCTCTAGGTGTATCTACGAGTATGAGTACCTCATTACTCGAACTCAAACCCGTCCAATAGCGAGTCTCAAATCTCTTGTCCCAATTACCTACGAATCCAAAAAACATGGATATAAACTTAGACCCGACCTTTTGCGGACATTATCCAAGGTACATGAGGGTGATACCCATTTCTCATCCCTAATTAGGTGTCGCGCCCCGATTGTTTGCTAAGAGACCTCTTTTGGAGTCGCCACCATGTTTTTTGTGGTTAAAACATGAAAAACTCAATTTAAGTCTAAATTGGATAAAATGGTCTTTTCAATCAGAGTTACGGATTCAGGAGTCGATGATAGATGGGGAAGGTATTAGCACCTCGTCCGCCCGTACTAAAACGGTACCCTCACTAATAACATTGACTTTTATACCATTAAAATTATTTGTTAAAAATTCAATTACTAAAGCGAAATGTTTTATTTTTTATATTAGTGTGTGACAAGAGTTCATCTTGCTCCTACGTATTCCTAGTTACAATAGGGAAATCAAGACTAAGTAGTTATGGTTATTACAATTGGTTGGTATTGGTTTGTTTGATTTAACTCAGATTTTATCCACTTTATGAAAACATGAAGCACAGCAGAAACTAATGTTCGCACCGTATTAAATCTTAAAGAGATTCTTGAAATAATTATAGTTGAAATCTTATCGTCTTCAAGATAGATGAAACAACATAAACTAATGTTTGCACCGTATCAAATCTTAAAGAGTTATTTAAAATATAGTTGAAATTTATTCATCTTCAAGATAGATGAAGATACATAAACTAATGTGCGCAACACATCATCAAATCTTAAAGATGTCTTGAAGTAATTAATATGTTATTGTCTTCAAGACCGGTAAAGTAGTAGAAACTAATGTTCTCATCGCATCAAATCTTATAGATATATTTAAAAATATCATTAAAAGGTCAAAAATTATTTTAATTTGATTATATGGTAAAAAAACCACTTTTATTTACTTGATTTCATAAATAAAAACAAACTAACAAATCATGAAGGTGAGTCTCTAATTTAGTAACTAAATAAAAGGATACATGGGCAATTTTAATCAATTTCTATTTTGGAATAATAATATAATCAATTTTAATATAATATTCTCTCTTTCTCTTCTTTCTAGTTTGTGATGTTTTTGTGTGTATTCCGATTATTTTTTGTTGAAGATGATTGTTTGATGATGAAGGATGATACTTGATGATGTTGAGAATTTTTTTGCATTTGTTGAGATTTTGGGATATATTATATATTTGGGTGCATGGAAGATTTTGGTATTGTGAAATTTTCTTGATGGGAGATTTTTTTGTTGATTCTATATGATATGATAATTGAGATGTAGATGATTTTTTTTTTAAAATGACTCCTCCTATTGTATGATTCCCTTCATTCTTTTAAAGGGATTTTATCATATGTGCAAAATAGTATGCAATCTCCTAATTAATTCACTAGAAGAATAATGGTGAAATTTGATTTTTTTTTGTTTAATTGAAATTCAAAATTTGATTCTAGTCATTATTGTTTCACATTTTAAAATTCGAAATTTAATAATAGTCATTAATTAAAAATTCGAATTTACAATACTCATACTTAAAAATGTCATTTTTATTAGAAATTAGCTAAATAATTTTTCTTAAAAAATCTCAAAAGTGTAACTCATGTTAGTGTAGAATAATTTCTATTTAACTCTAAAAATACTAAAAAGTGGTTAAAAACCTTGATTTGGTTCAACTTTCTTAATAAATCACCAATAGCATTATTTTATTTTTGTAGAGTTTACAAACCGAAATTAAGATGGAATGAGCATGCGATTTCTTTTAAAAAAAGAATTTTTTTCCATAATAAATGATTTTTGATTCAATTATAACCAGTTTTAATTTTGGTTTAAATAAAAAATGAGATTAAGTTGATTCATCATTAAAATATCAATTGTTATTATTGCTATTTTGTAAACTCGAAACTTCAATCAATTTGTTATTGAATGTACTTGATTTGATTTATAAATTTCGAAATTGTAATCCTTTAGTTATTCTTTTGATCAAACTTTGAAAAAAAATGAAACCTCTAAAGATTTATTTCTTATAAAAATACAAGTAACCTAATCAAATTCATATGAAAAATTAATTGATTTGATATGATTTGCATCTTCCATATTGAAATCTTTGACTTTTTTGACCAATTTTTTATGAAGGCAAATCCTCAAAGATTCAATATTATTTATGAAACAAATGATTTTGAAATATTTTTTAGCCGGACAAAATTGAGTGTTGATATTTAGGATCGCATATTTATTTATTTTCTTGCAAATTAATAAGAAATTAATAACTCTTAAGTTTTAGCATGATCTCACATAAATAAAAAGGTGTTTCTACTTGGATAATCTTCTTAATGGTGCTTTTCTTTTACTATGATATGACATCACCAAAATATTCTAAGATCCAACCGTCACCCCACCTTCCCCAAATAAAATCAAATATGTTATTTTGAATAAAAATATCAAACATTAAAAATACAAAAAAAAACATAAGTTGTGTGTTCATGAATTTCTATATTATATTGTTTAAGAAAAGCAATAGTCTTAAAAAAATATCTTAGGAAAGTTGTTAACCTTCTTGAATAAAAAAAACTCAACCATACAAAATTTGAAAACCCAATCTCAACCATTACACCTTCCTCTAAAGAGGTCCCCACTCATGCAATAATACAAATCTTTCCTTTACCGAACGGTTTAGTGATAGTGATATGTGACATTTAAATTTTTTTTAATGGTGCAGATTTCATGTTATTATCAATTAAAATATTTCTTTTAATTTTCTAATCAATATGACCCTCATATTCTAATACTGGAGAAGATCACAATCTTACGTAGTTCCTATAAATGCCATCCTCTTTCACTCAAACAAAACACTTCCCTTCCTTATAGAATCATCAAAGAAATCTCTTAAGATTTTACATACTTTTTTTTATAGTAAAGTTTCATCACATTATTATCATTATATTCTTCTTCCTACACCAACACAATATTTATATTTATATAAATACCAACACCCTTCTCCATCATTCCACACATATTTTATATTCTTGTAATTCAAAAAGTTATATCAAACCATAATGGCTCCAAGTTTGAACAAATTATCCTCCAACAACATCACCAAACATGTTAATGGTTTTAACCCTTCACCCTTCACCTTAGTTGGGTCAAACCTACATGTTAATCAACATGTGATCCTCTCAGAAGTCCCTCAAAACATAAAAATCACTCCATGCACATTCACCACTACCACCACCTCCACCACAGGTTGTTTCCTCGGCTTTCAGGCCCCGGAGCCTGAAAGCCGCCATCTAGCATCTTTAGGAAAGTTAAAAAACCTAAATTTCATGAGTATCTTTAGGTTCAAGGTTTGGTGGACAACACACTGGGTCGGTTCAAATGGTCGAGACCTTGAAACCGAGACCCAGTTTCTTATGATCAAGAATTCAAATTCAAGTTCAGGTTGTGGTTCGAGTCGACCCTACTTACTTTTCCTTCCTATCATAGAAGGACAATTTAGGGCTTCATTACAAGGTGGTATAGATGACAACATAGATGTGTGTGTTGAGAGTGGTTCTAGCAAAGTTAAGGGTAGGTCCTACGAGAGTGTTGTCTACATGCATGCTGGTGAGGATCCTTTTGTTTTGGTGAAGGATGCAATGAAGGTAGTGAGGGCCCACTTAGGAACTTTCAACCTTCTTGAAGATAAGAACCCTCCAAGTATTGTGGACAAGTTTGGTTGGTGCACGTGGGATGCATTTTACCTTACCGTACACCCTCGTGGAGTTTGGGAAGGTATACACAAATCATTCTCAATTCTTATATTTTATGTTTGAAGATTTCTCAAATGCTTTATCATTTGTTCTTCTTATTTTATCCAATTTCATTTCTTCTTAAAATCTTATCATTACTAAAAAGATCATCTTTATTAATGAAGAGACAAATATTACAAAAAAACGAAAGAAACAATAATATGGTAAGATAATTTTATTATTTTATATATAATGGAATAACACTTTTTTTATTCTTTTATATATAATGGAATAACATTTGTACCATTAAAAATACAGTAAAATCAAGTATTTATCTCTCCATTAATGAAAATGATCCTTGTTCAATTTATACGTATTTAGTTATTTACCGGTGAATTTAAATATCTAATAAATAAATAGTTAACATTTCAAGATAATTATATGCAAAATACTATGTTTCTTTGATTGATATACTTATTTTTTCTAAACTATGTTTCACTTCAATGATATGTTTATATTAATGTGAGATGGTATGATTATTATTATGTTTTAAGAGAGAAATGATTGATTGAAAAGGTGTGAAGGAGCTAGTAGAAGGTGGTGTTCCACCAGGTTTTATTATACTAGATGATGGGTGGCAATCAATAAGCCATGATGAAGACCCAATAACCAAAGAAGGCATGAATCACACTATAGCTGGTGAACAAATGCCATGCAGACTCATCAACTATGAAGAAAACTACAAGTTCAAAAACTACCTTAACTCAAAAGGTGAAAAGGGTTTGAAAGGTTTTGTGAATGAGTTAAAAGAGTTTGAAACATTAGATTATGTTTATGTGTGGCATGCATTGTGTGGATATTGGGGTGGTATAAGGCCTAATGTTGATGCTATGCCTAAGGCTATGATTGAGAGACCCAAGTTGAGTATTGGATTGGAAACAACTATGGAGGATCTTGCTGTGGATAAGATTGTGAATAATGGGGTTGGTTTGGTTCCACCAAATATGGTTCATCAAATGTATGAAGGGCTTCATTCACACTTGGATAATGCTGGCATTGATGGGGTCAAGGTTGATGTTATCCATGTAAGTACTTTTACTCTTTCTTTTTCACTTTTCAAGAGTTAATTCAATTTTATTAAATGGGCTCTTATCATCTTGCTGTTTTTTAGGGAAAAAGACAACACTTTTCATTTATATTTAAAGGATAAAAGTGTTATATCATTCTATTTTTTTCATTATGTAAAGAATTTGGATCCTCTATTGTATTAGAGAGTCTATTACAGCCAAAGATTTTGACATGTGTTATTTAAAAAGAATTAACGATGCATATTTTCAATTACATTTTTTTTAATTTTCAAAATTTTTTGGGTCTCATGTTCCATTATTGGACTATCTAGTATTAGAGAGGATCCAAATGTGTATTTTAGGTATTTGTATGTGACCGAGAGATATATGGATCATCTTCGGTAATATTGGAGAGACAAGTACTTCAATTTCCTTATGTTTTTAATGGCAAATATGTTATTTTTTTATATTTAAAAGATAAATGTGTCATTACATGTTAATTTTTCTTTGGTTTTTTCAAGGACTTATTTCTCCATTAATAGAAAAATTCATACTCGCCCGAGATCCAAACTCCTTTTATCTTCATCTTATTTTAAAGTTGGAAGTTTTCCAAAAAAGAAAAAAGTATATTCCTTTTTACAAGTAATCCTTAAAATAACGTGTTTCATGAATATTTTATTGTCTCATTGACAAAACTTAAGTATGGTTGTTGAGGTGCATATGTTGCTTTTTGTTTACTATATATAATGAAATAATATGGGTCAGAGTAACAGTTTATCGTTAAGTATTATTTCGTGTTATTGTTGCGAGTTACCTAGCCAACATATTATTATTGTGTTTTTTCTTTATACATTGGATTATTGAAACAGATACTAGAGATGGTGTGTGAGAAATATGGAGGAAGAGTAGAATTGGCAAAAGCATATTACAAGGCTCTTACTGCTTCATTGAGAAATCATTTCAAAGGCAATGGTGCTATTGCCAGCATGGAGCACTGCAATGATTTCATGTTGTTAGGAACTGAAGCCATATCACTTGGTCGTGTTGGTATGTCACTTACCTTAATAATTACGACACAATCTAATAAGGTCACGAGTTCAAATCATGAAAATAGTCTTTCTCTTTGTCGAGTAAGACTGCAGTATCTACATCCCTAGACTCTATTAAGTTAGAGTCTTCAACAAAGCGCACATTCAAGGCAGCACTAATTCAAAAACCTACATTCACACCTGCACTCTTAATGTCATAATCGTCTATCCGTATTAACAGCGCTTACAAAAGCAAGCGTTGTTGTTGAGCTTCCGCCTTGTATTTAACAGCGATGTTCTAGGAAGTACTCTTAAATGCAAATTATGGCGTAGTGTCTACATTGAGTCGACTTTTACTCTATACGAAAAGAGATTATAACTTTGATTGAAATTATTACAGGAGATGATTTCTGGTGCACTGACCCATATGGTGATCCAAATGGAACATTTTGGCTACAAGGGTGTCACATGGTGCATTGTGCATACAATAGCTTATGGATGGGTAACTTCATCCACCCAGATTGGGATATGTTCCAATCAACACACCCTTGTGCTGCTTTTCATGCAGCCTCTAGAGCCATTTCTGGTGGTCCTATTTACATTAGTGACACTGTTGGGAATCATAACTTTGACCTGCTTAAGACTTTGGTCTTGCCTGATGGAACCATACTTAGATGTCAGCACTATGCCCTTCCAACTAGGGACTGTCTCTTTTCTGACCCTCTTCATGATGGCAAAACTATGCTCAAAATTTGGAACCTCAACAAGGTCAGTTACCTTCTCTCACTTCTCATATTTTAATTAATCCTTACCAATCATAAGATTTTGTATACAATTATGTCACACTATCACCTTAGACTTATTTTTGTTTTCGGCCTGACACGTTTACAAAAGTTAGCTCAATATTGCTCTTATATACTTCGACCAATGATTTATAAAATAGACGTGTTCCGCCCTGATGAACCAGACAAATTTGATAGACTGGGTTGGCCTCCTATTCGGCCGACCAAGAACCAGATTTCCACCCTAGTCAACTAAACACCCTCATTGCTCTCAACTTTAGAATGAAGTGAAAGATCAATTGAGCTTTTAACTAAGCTACTCCCAAATATATGCATCTATAATGATATTGTTTAAAACAAACTTCATTACCATAACTCAAAATACTCACAATGCTACTAAAACAAGTAATGAGGTTAAGGCTAGAACTGGAACATAACAATATAAGTTATGATTTCTCTTTTTGATGCAGTACACTGGAGTTATTGGAGTGTTTAACTGTCAAGGAGGAGGTTGGTTTCGCGAAACAAGAACAAACAAATGTGCTGCAGAGTTTTCTCATTTGGTATCAACCAATACCAACATCAAAGACATTGAGTGGAACAAAGCCAATAACCCAATTCCAATTGAAGGAGTGCAACTTTTTGCCCTGTATTTCAGCCAGAGCAACAAACTAGTCCTTTCATCGCCATCCGATACCGAAGAAATTTCGTTAGAGCCCTTCGATTTCGAGCTCATAACTGTTTCCCCTGTGACTTTCTTGCATAGCAAGTCATCTTCATTTGTTGTGCAATTTGCTCCTATTGGTTTGGTGAATATGTTGAACACTGGTGGAGCAATTCAGTCATTGGCTTTTGATGAGGCTAAGAATTTAGTTGAAGTTGGTGTAAGAGGTAAAGGGGAAATGAGGGTCTTCGCATCCGAGAGACCAAAGACTTGTAGAATTGATGGTCAAGAAGTCGATTTTCAATATGAAAGTAACATGGTGGTAGTTCAAGTTCCATGGCCAAGTTCTTCAAAATTCTCTAATCTTCACTATATATTCGACATATGATAGTATCTTATAATATCTTAAGAGAATATCTAGATGATATATAGATATAAAGATAATATCTTATTGTATATTGATCATATCTTCGATTTGTTTAAAATATCTCAGAAGATCTCTTAGGATATAGATTACTTTATTTTATCTTTTCTGATTTGTTTCTTATTTAAGTATGAGTTTGTCATTAGTATAAATATTATCATATCAACATTCATATTATTATCAATATAATTTACTATTTTGAGTATTTTTTTTCCTCTTGTACCTCAACATTATAATTTTAACACTAATCAGGTCTCCCAATAAGATAGAGTCACATAATTTAAAATTCCAACCATATAGAATTAATGAATTAACTTTGAAATTTTAAATCATATCACAATATCTTATTAGTCGGGACATAGTTAAGAATATCATCATAAGAAAACTAATATTATTAGTTTCATTTGTAACTAATTCTCCTTCAACTATTTTTGTGACCTAACTTCTCCATTGATTTGTTCATCATGTTACTTTCTCACTCATGGATTTTAACTTTATATTCTAACATTTTGGCCAAACAATGATTATTAAAAACTTAATTTAATTGATAATATAAATTGTTCAAAGGAAATAAAAATAACTTTTGTTGCATTCTTATATGGAAAATAACGTATCTCTTGTTATAAGGAGATAAATTATCTCATTTAACCACTAAAATCGTGACATGTGTACCATTTAATATTTTCTATAAAAATATTTCTAAAACTAAACAAAACAATACACATGTCATTCTTTTACTAACTAAAGGAGATAAATTATCTCATGATAGGAGAAGATACGGCTCTTCATTACATTGTAATAAAAATTGATTAGCATATCAAATCCATAGTATCAAACTGAATTTATCTCATCTTTAATATAATTAGATTGTGCCTATTTTACACATTTTTTAAGGCTGCACAATTTAATGCTAGCTTTTTAGCTGGAAATAAATAACAGCCCCTAAATTATAAATCCAATAAATTAGTGATAATTTCTAAAACACGTCAACATTTTTTAAAAAGTCAAATTTTTCCAGAAACTAAATGGCTATGCATGCTATTCAATATTTGGTTTTTAGTCTTTTACATATAGGTTACTTTTAACTATCATCTAGAAAATAAAACAAGAATACCCATCATTCAATTTTTTTTCATCTTCCTTGTTTATCAAATAGTTAATTATTAGATTAAGAAAATATATTTTTCCTCTTAACTTATTAAAAAATAACTAGGATTGAAATTAAATGATATGATCGAATGGTATCATAGAAGTGATGAATGAATTGTGGTTTACTTTGCCTAAATAGAAATGGGCCAACAACCAAATTCCCAAGCAAAAAGTGAAAGAGTGTTGAAAGTTAATATAGTTTTGTTTTCATTTACTTTCACTTATTATTCTTATATTTTTTAGTTACTCAAATAATTCTGACACACTCAAACTCTATCACTTCATTCCTTAAATTCGTTATTATAATAATTTTATTTATTATGTATGAATAGAATAAACTATATTCTTATCGATTGTTCACGATATATAAGAATGACTAGGAGTGTTCAAATCCAGACCGGTCCAAAAATAAACGAAAACTGATCCAAAATAGATCGAAACCGCAAAAACTGAATGTGTTTGGATCGTATTGAATTTATTTTTAAAGACCGATCGGTCTGGTCCGATTTTCGGTTTCACCTCTTAGATCCAGACCGAACCAAAATTGTTTAAGTGCAACCATTTTAAGTATTTTTTTTCGTTGTTTTATGTATATTATTTGTCATTTTTTTGAGACACACAATATTTACATATATTTCTCATTCCTTCCCACAAAATACATCAATATTGCATGATAATGATTGCTAGAAAAAACATCAATTCACATGAAATTGTTTCAATTGATTGGATCATTGGACTATTTTAATATTAGTATAAGTTTAGCCCTATTTGTTAATGATTTTAAGTTAGGTAGCTAAAGTTCTTAATAAAGTTTTACTCTTGATTTCTATTTTCAATTTAATTTTGTATCTTGACCCTTATGCAATATCTTATTTTTTCATGAACTCTAGTATTTGAGTGTATGTCCATTCAAACCGAATCGAAACCGCATATAATATTTTGATTGGATCAAACTTCTTAATTTAGATAGATAAGACCAAACTGGACTGCATATTAATTATATATTTGAATCAGACAATTTTTTACTTAAAAATCGATCCAAATACACCGAAAACACCCCTAAAAATGACATTAGTGTAATGAGGAGAAGTGATAAGATTATCATAATCTTTTTATTTATTTATACTTTTAACACACTCCATATATGATAAAGATAGGAGATAGGTAACAACAAATTAGCATATATGTGTTTAAAGAGGAAAAGAAAGATAACACAACAAACAACATTAACAAAACCCAAACACACACACTCTCTCTCTCTCTGAGTGTAGATTATGAATACGACGCCGTTCATGGACAAACAGATAATGGATCTAACTTACGGTTCTTCTTCACACAATCATCAAACCAAAGATTTCATCGATCTTATGAAAAACCAAAACGACGACGTTCAACAACATCATCATCATCATGAAATTCAACAAACCAAAGATAATGAGATCAACAAAGACGACATCGTTCCAAGCTACGATTTTCAACCTATTCGTTCTCTCTCTTCTTCAAATTACACTTCTGCCCCTAATCTCGATCCCGCTTTTTGGAATAATTCTGATCATTCCAACTCTAACCCTATTCCTAATTCTTCCAAACCCATTATCAAAGTATGTTTTTCCCCCTAAAGTTTCAATCTTTTCATTATTTCCTCATCTGGGTTATTCAGTATTTATAGAATTCAGTTTATACTTTTTAAGTTTTTCTAGTGTTTAAATTTTGAATAAGTGCATGGTCTTTATCTATTTCAGTGTGTGTTAGATCAATAAAATTTAATAAAAACCCTGGAAATTTCAATCAATAAAATTACTAGCCTAAGGCTTTTTGTTGGAGGATACATATTCCCCAAATTGGTCAGCATTTTTCTAAGGATCATAATGTTTTTATCATTTGATATATGCTGTTAGAAGAATCTTAGGAGAACCACACCATAAAAGATAACATGTGCATCTAATGTGGAACCACAACATCTATATGCATTACACTCTATTTTTGATTATTCCTATTTTGAGTTTATGCATTTGTATTATATTCATGATTGCAACTTGAAAGTAGAGAAAAAAATGTATGATAAGTATGTAAGAGGTGTTATTAATTTACCAACCGGGAGTTGGTCTAGTCGTTGAGCAAAGCTATACCCCCGAGTATCGTATAATGCCAAAGGCCAAGGTTCGATCTTTGGCTGAGTGGCGCTTGCTAGGAGGGGCATCTGCAGACTGCAGTACCCTGAATTGGGTTATCCCGTTGTCCGAAGGCCGGGATACCCTAGCAAGGACAAAAAAAGAGGGGTTATTATTTTATTATACAATGTTGGCGTAGTGTACATTCCATAAATATCAAGCATTCATCCTTATTTTCTGGGGGGGGACTAATGTAGGATTACTTTGTAGGTTTATGTTCACACATACTTTTCTTTGATTCTTAGGTTTTGCTTAGATTTTGGGCATTTTCTCTCATGATTTCTTGTTATTATTTTATTATACAATGTTTGCGTAGTGCACATTCTGTAAATATTAACTCTTCGTCCTTATTTTCTGCAGAGTTACAGTTCACTGGATTCTATTGAACCTGCAAAGGTCAGTGCAGAAAAGGACCAAAATGCTTTTGAGTCTACAATCTTGTCCGAAATTGATCGGACCATGAGGAAACATACAGACAATTTGCTGCATGTTCTGGAAGGTGTTAGTGCACGCTTAACACAACTAGAAAGCAGAACTCACCGTTTTGAGAATACTGTCGATGATTTGAAGGTATCTGTTGGAAATAATCATGGTAGCACTGATGGAAAATTGAGGCAGTTAGAGAATATTCTTCGAGAGGTACTTTGTCAGTCATTCTCCATCTTCTCTTTGTTCTAACTTTGACAGCCAGCAGCATTTGGTATATTGAATGAAGGCATATGGTTGATGTAAATATTTGTTGTATATATAATATGGGTAGGGTTCATTTTGTTGGCTTGTTTTTTGTGTTCTTCCCATAGTCTCCTTAGGGTCTGTTTGCGAGTTGGATTTTGGAGGGGGGAAAAGGGAAAGAGGAGGTTTCAGAGCCATGAAATACAATTGTGAGATGACTCCAAAGCCTTTATTCCTCTCCAAAATCCAACTCGCAAACAGACGTTCAGAGGTGTTTCTTTGATATATATGCTGAGAGGTAGCCTTCCTTGTTACATGACACAATATCTTAGCTCCTAAGTGTTTTGTTTTCTTATCATGCTATCTTGTCATCCTCTATCAAATTTTATTTTATTTTGTATATATATGACAAAGATTTCTCAAATATCCAAGTAAAATATATAATTAGTAGCATAAATAGTTGTACCCTATAAACAATTTTTGTGGTTCAACTATTCTATTTGATGCTAACACTTTTTTATTAGCAGCAGATGTTAGGACGATCTCTCAATATAGCCATAGGGTCTTTATTTCATGTTTTTTCTTTTCTGTATTCCAAGTTTCCTGAATAAATTTTCGTTAGTAAAATAAAAAATCCTGGTACATTGTACAAATATGGTAAGGTTGGTTGAAGGCACATCAATAGTTTTATATATCTAACAACATTCTATAACTAAGTAGGCCCCTTTATAGATGAGGATGTTGATCTGAATTTGACTATTTGTTGCTGACCACACTGTAGTCCAGAAAGGATAAGCTTAAAAAAATCTCCCCAAATTCACTATTTGGCTTCAACTTTAGCTCTAAGCTTTCGTTCATGGTGTATTATAGTTGATTCTCATACTGTTTTTTGTTTTGTTTTTTATAACTATTATGTTTTACAAAAAATATACAGGTGCAAACAGGGGTGCAGACTATCAAGGACAAGCAAGATATAGTGGAAGCTCAGTTGCAACTAGCAAAGCTTCAAGTGTCCACCGAGATGGACAAACCATCCGACACTCAAACTAATGCAATTCCAGATCCTGTGCAACAAGCTGCATCTGCACCCCTGCAATCTCAACAACACTTTCCTTCCATTGGTAATCGTCCACAATCGATACTGGCGGTTCCTCCCCCTAATGCAGCTCCTCAACTTCCCTCTCAACAGGGCTTGCCGCCATCAGTTTTCCCTCAGAACCAAATCCCAGCTGTTCCTCAGAGAGATCCATACTTCCCACAACAAGTACCACCTGTTCCATCTCAGGAAACCGTGAATCAGCAATACCAACTGCCCTTATCTCAGCAGCCACATCCTCAGCCCGGGGCACCTCCTCCAAATCAGCAATATCAACAGACCCCTCATTCTCAGTACCCTCCTCAGCCGACACTTCATCTACCTCAACAGCAGCCGTCACATTCACCGATAAATCCACCTCAGCTACAATCTTCACTAGGTGGTCACCTTGTGGAGGAACCAACACCTTATGTTACTTCTCAGAGTTATCCTCCCAATCTCCGGCAGCCACCGTCTCAGCCGCCTAGCGGACCTCCTCCTTCTCAACAGTTCTATGGTGCACCACCACCACACCATGTGGCATATGAACCACCCTCGAGTAGACCTGGTTCAGGTTTTTCTTCTGGATATGGTACTGCATCCGGGCCTGCTGATCAATATCGTTATGGTGGATCATCTCAATATGGTGGCAGTTCGGCTCCGAAACCATCACAACTACCTACTGCTTCAAGTGGGGGAACCGGTTACCCGCAACTCCCAACTGCTCGGGTGCTCCCACAGGCATTGCCTACTGCATCTTCGGCAAGCAGTGCTCCAGGTTCTCCTGGAGCTGGAAACCGAGTTTCTATCGATGATGTAGTTGACAAAGTTGCTAGTATGGGATTCCCTAGAGACTATGTGAGGGCAACAGTTCGGAAGCTTACGGATAATGGTCAGTCGGTTGACCTAAATGCAGTGCTGGATAAGCTTATGACTGAAGGTGAAAATCAGCCTCCAAGAGGTTGGTTTGGTGGGAGGTAGCATGTGATGATTCATTGAACTATGCAATGAAGAATGAGATCACTTGTTCCCCCTGATGAAGGTTTATGAGGAGAGAGTATGCTTTATGATTTGATTGTGCAAAATTTGACATTTTAACTCTTCTTTTTATTCTCATTGTTCTGTTTCTTGGAAATTTGGAAGTGGTGTGCTTTGTTTTTCTGGGTCCTTTTTTTATGACTATCTTGATCTTGTTCTGTATATTCACAATAAATAGAAGTGGATTTCAAAATTACCTTGAAGTTTAAGCTATAAAGTATTTGAAGATTTCAACCATTTAGTATATACATGACTTTGTTCTAGTTTATGAGTGATAGAAATGTAACCTATTAATAACCAATATTAAGATATGGGTTAGGTATATGAACACATGTGATGTGCATGGCTTAAGTTGATAGATTAAAATTTCGATAAATACATGATGTAGCTGTTAATGGCAACTTATGTAGCTTGATTTGATGAATGAAACTAGCTTCTTCAACGGGTGGCTGTATAGAGCGTCGAGTCTTAAGCGGCTACAAATATATTATTATAGACCCACTAAAAATTCAAGGCTGAGAATGTTTCTAATTAGGGTAAGGTATAGTTTGAAAGAGATAAATTTGAACTGGTTAACTCGTTCGAAAGTTTAAGAACTTTAATTGAATTGATATTAAACTCATGTATAATTGGACCCAATTCAATATTTAACTAGAAAAAGATGAGAGAATGATTAGGCAACAATCCATATAGATATTAACATGTTACATATGGATTTCTTCAATTTAAGAAATAAATGATTTTAAAACTATTCCTAATAATTGGTTTTATAAAATATGAATCAATTATGTGAAACAAACCAATAAAATATAAATTTGAACTTTATGATCAATTTGTCATCTTATCTTATGTTAATCAAACAAAACTTATATGCACTAACCAAGGTATAATAGTTTTCCGATAACACAATTTCAAATATGATTTATGTTTTCAAATTGTTATAGAACTAAATAAATTCTAAAATGACAATATGTAGTAAATTTAATTAATACAATATTGTTAAAAGGATGTATTATAACCTTATGAATTTAGCAATTTAACAATATGCAGTAACACAACATAATAATTAATGTATTACAATCATTATTAAAAGAATGAGCACAAGATTAGGTAAAAAAAATTCATGAAAGATATTAACATATTATATAAGAATTTCTTCAATTTAAAAATTAAATGATTTTACATGGGCGAAGAGGGTAAACTTGGTATATAAGACTAAAATCGTTATTTAACCTCGTATTCAAATTCAAATATAAGAATAAGATAATATACATCTAAGCGATAAAAACCTCGAAAATAAGACGGTATACATCTAAGTCGATAAAACCTCGAAAATTGGGCCACATTTTTACTCTACATGGTCCAACATGGCCATACCAAACAAACAACATGAAGGAAGGAAAACAAAAGAGAGGGGAAAATTGATTAAGCAGTGTTCCTTTTTTCCCTTCCAATCCAACCTCTCTCTCTCTCTCTCTCTCTCCGTCGCACCTCATCATCGCCGCCGCCGCGCACTTTCCGGCCTCCATCGCCGTTCGCGATACACCAGTAGCCCCCACAACTCACTCCTATCAGGTTATCATTATCTCTTTCTCTCAATACTCAAAACTCAATTTCAATTTCAATTCCAATTTCTCCCTATACGATAAAACACGATATATTTCTTATGATTCGTTAATTCCTATCTCTATTCACGTGTTAGATGTAATAGCTATATGAATTTATGTTTTGCTTTTGTTCTGTGTGTTTGTGTGTGTGTTTTGATTTGAGGAGGTTTATGATTTCATTACTTTGGTTATTGATAATTTCACTACATAAGAAACATATAGAGTGTGGTTATGTAAGGGTTTAAAAGGTGGAATGAATGAAGAACTAATGGTTAGGGCAAACTCATTGATCTTTCAACATTAGGTTATTACTTGCGTTAATTAGTCTACTCCATGTAAATATAGGTGATTTTCATTTTAGCTCCTCAATTTTTTCCCTTTGTTTTTAGTCATTACTTTAGTTGACCATTTTAGTTTTAATCCCCACTGATGATTTGTCAGCACCACAATTGGCCACCTCATCAATTAGTATGACATGTGGGTGCGAGCCGCATTGTTTAATATATAAGGTTCAAAACCAAAATTCTGTACCTTTTCAGGGAGAAAAACATATTTAAGCCATTAGTGTATTATTAAATGAATAAATGTTGTTTTTATTTTTTGCAATTTCCTTGATTGTTGGGGATTCATGTTTGATTAACTAGAAACTTTGAGCTATTGATCAATTTGTTTTGGAATTGACTCAGCTTGTGTTAGCTTAGGAAGTATTTCGTGTGAGAACAGAACCTGATGGCAAAAGGTCATAGTTATATGGTATATGGTATCAGTTCTGGTGACTGGTTTGTACCAGTTCGTCACTTGGCTTTTATTACACAATTTTCTTTATGACGAACCCGATATGTATTGTGATGTACATAATTTAAATGAGTGAACCATTATGAACAAGGTGTTCTATAATGTTTTCTTTGGTTCCATCCATTTTTTAATTGAACCGCAATGTTATACTTTGGTCCCACATCCTGCTACCAAACAGAGACCAAAACATGTTTCCAGATTTTGCCTTGTCAATGAACCAATGCTTAAAACCCGAAGTGTCTTCTTTCTGTGTTTTTCAATGACACATACAATTAGTCTTCCTCCTAATTGTGATGTCTACTATTTCCATTGATTTACTTGCAAGTGTGCCAAAGCCAGTATTAATCATATTCATGAACTATCTTCTTTACCACCTTACCGGCTCACAAAAAATGTGGGTGAAGAAGATGGAAAGAAAATGGGTGGAAAAGTTCCTCTACTGTAGAATAAGATAACATTTACCCTTAAAATGAGTAATAATTTTTTAGGTAAACATTTATACTTAGGTGGGGTATATGGAGTGTATCTTTAGAAAGAGGCAAACAAAATGTATTGTAGAGGTGAAAATTGGAGACCGTACCATACAACAAGTCACTAGATTTAAGTATCTTGGGTCAAGCATACAACATGATGGGGAAGTTGAGGGAGATGTAAACCATAAGACTCAAGCAGGGTGAATGAAATGTTGGAGGGCTTGGGTGTGTCATATGTGATGAGCGGTGCCACTCAAACTTAAGGAAAATTATACCACATAACTATAAGACCCACAATTTTATATGAGATTGAATTTTGGGTGGTAAAATATCAATCAAATGATAAACTCAATGTAGCAGAATGATTAGGATAAATTCGTAGGCAAAATAATTAGGATGAATTTAGAGATCAATGCTTTGTTAATGGAAATGATTTATGAGAGAGAATTATGGTGTCATTCGATACATGTAGCCGACCACACCTAGTGGGAATAAGCCTTAGTTGTTGTTGTAAATATGTTTACTTGTATTACCAACGGAACATTACATCATTCAATCAGAATCGAAAACTAACATTGAGAGCCATCATCTATGAAGGGTTCCCTCAATGTAATCTGAAAAAATTCTGATTGGAAAAACTACAATGACAATAATTAAATCTAACAGACTAGAAGAAATCCTAAATTAGAAACATAACGAATTTCATTTTGTCTAATCTTCCTAGGTAAACAACTTCTCAGTCTTATCATGACAGTATTCTTGATCTCCTCAGCAATTGTTGTAACATCTCTGCTGCAATTCCTGAATAACCTGACATTCCCTTCAATGTAGATGTTATGCACAGTAGCAGTTATGCAAGCATATAGAGTTCTTTGTTTTACTTTGCTGAATTCATGTGATTCAATGTGCGTGAGAGAAAAATATGAAAAGCTGTTAGATATGTAGAACCATACATTTGTCTTCACCTGAATAGCAAGCTTTTGGGAAAGTTGGTTCTTGAGAAACTCCAATAATGGAGGTTCTTCTAAACTTATAAATATAAATTTATTAATTTTACCTGAGTAAATAAATGTCAACTAACTTTAAGAGATAAAATTGAAAAAAATCTAAATAATTAATGCACATACTAAATATATAAAGAAATGATTCTTTCTCGGTATAATTTTAGAATTTTGTTGCTGATAAAAAAAAATTAGAATTTCGTTGTGCTAAAGATATAACGTATGTTATTTAATGCTTAATAATGAACTTATGATTCACAATTCAACAAAGTAAGCTGTCTAATTTGCTATTTGATCCACAAAATGGTAACCATGGTTTCAACAAATCCCAGCTTTTCTGTATTCACATACTTGTGTATCGGGTTGTATTTTATATTGTTGTGTTACTATGTATGTCTTTTGATGTGTTCAATACCCACATTTGTGTTTCATAACCAGGTCTTATCTATGTATGTCTTTAGAAAGCTTTCTTCCTGCATTTGGACAAAAGAACGCGAGTTTCATATATGTTTATTCTCTTACAAGTAGTTGTTCGAGTTGAGTTTCTCGATCGTTATCCATTGAACACTGTTTCCCATTTGGCTTATTTTCTTGAAATTGTAAACTGACTTCAAAGGTTATGACCCTGTTCTTCATTTTTGGTGCTTTAAAGGAATAACATCAATGACTTGCTGCGTGTGTAACTCCCAATTGTGATAATCTTTTGATGTTTATTTAACGTGTTTTAGAAATTTAGAGTATTTTACACATTTCCACTAGTAAATTGAGATCTGCAAATTGTCCATGCCACATACTCCTTGCAAGTAAGTGCTACTTGCTAGTATACATGACTATGGAACTAGCCTTCAAAAGCACATAACAAGTATATATATAAGTAACCAGTGCCTTGTGCTTTTACTGTGGGTACATCAAATTTTCTTATATTTGATCTTCTAAATTCTCTATGGTGCAGGAATTGTTTTGCACAACAGAAGCTGGCCTATAGTTGGGGTTTGGAAGAGGATACTGTAAAACTTGCATTATTAGAGGATTGATGGAGCTGAAAGTTTTATCTCCAAAACCTGAGTCTGTTGCTCCATCTGATTGCATCAGTGATCCCGAGGAAAAGGAAGTGACCGATGATGATGATGATCGGAATCATAAGCATCGGAGGCGGGAAGCTCATTCTCAATCCTTGGAGAGAGATGTTTCAGAACCTGTTATTAGCAGGCCATTCAGAAAGCGTCCCAAACCTTATGGGAATCACAACCCTTTCAGGGTAAATGAAAATCTAGCCTTTGGGACACTGAAAAATTACAATGATGCCCCGACAGATAAAGATTTCTACCCCAAGTTTGATAGAAGGCACCCTGGCATGACTTCAGTTCCTCGGACACCTTTGGATATGAGTCAAAGATTATGGGAAAACCAACCATTTCCTGGAGGTCCTGGTGCTGGCAGGGGAAGAGGCAGAGAATCTGGTTTTTTGAATCAACGTGAATCTAGGTTCAGCTCAATTGATGTTTCTTCACAAATGGTTCAGCATGGCCCCATTCATCCAAGTATTTATACCGGACACGGGTTACCAAATGTTTCAAATGCACAAGGTGCATCCTGGAATACATTTGGTTTAATTCCACCAGTACCCAATGGTGGCCTAGATATACTTCATCCAATGGGTTTACAAGGAAAATTCAGACAACCTATTACTTCATCTTTAAGTGCGAATATTCCTCGACAGCGATGTAGAGATTTTGAGGAACGGGGATTTTGCCTTAGAGGGGACATGTGCCCTATGGAACATGGTGTCAATCGGATTGTCATCGAAGATGTTCAGGTACCTTTTTTTCTTCTTCTCCAAGATATTTCCTGTTGTTTAGCCAAGTAAACTGAAGTTTACATTTCAAACTGCCTGAGGAATTGTATAATAAAGTAGAATATTTTAGTTGTATTTCACCATTTCTCTTAAATGAAGAATAGACTGACTGTAAGAGAGATTAATTTAGAATTATTGAATAAAAATTATGTTTCAGTTGTTCATATGCCAAGGATTCTTTATCTACAATGTGCTAGCTTGGTTAGGGCAAAACTTGTAGATGACGTACTGCTGTATTTCCTACTTTTCTTGATGCTCTAAGAGCCTTTTTCCCTTCTGTTTTACATGTTTCTTATGTCTCTTGAATATGAATCGAACTTTGTTTTATCATAGGAGAAAACAATCTTTCCTCGCAGTACTACTTATCCTGCAAGGTACATTGCTGCAACAAGAGCTTATAGACCAATGGCATACCCAATATTGAAGCGTGATCCACATTATATTAGTTATATATTAAATATACCAATCATAAAACTTAATGTCAAACTCAAAACATAAGGCTAAGCTGAAGTGGTTCAGATTCATGCTAAATTGAGAACCTCATTAAAAAATCTAGGCATTGGACTTATGTGCATCATTCCTCCTAGTATGTTGTTTGCATACATTTTTTCATAGAGTGCTTGTATTATATGAAATTGGATTTTTGCAACATATACTTGCATGTCATAGAACTTGTGCATATTAAATGTTACTTTTATTGCATGCATTGTATTGAATTATGGTTTACTTTCCCAAACTTTGCACTTGATCATGGTTATACAGTGTCTGTTTGTTTGGATCAGATGCATACTTATTTTCTATAGGGTTTGACTCATTGTTAAACTCACTGATTAATTTTTTTCGTAATTCAGAGTCTTTCACAGTTCAACCTTCCTGTTATCGGAGCACCTGCTGGATCTGGATCTCTACATTCAGTAAATCCTTCAACCACTTCAATGAACAAGTCTGTACCTGGAAAAGTACGCAAGTCCTTAGTCAGTGATGATGGTTCTCCCTTGGATGGTCCGTATCCAGGTCCTGGTTGCACAAGTGCTGCGGATCTTTATGATCCTGATCAACCCCTTTGGAATGATGGTGGTCTTGCATCGTCAAATGCTCTCCTAACTATTCAGTCATCCAACATTGATGAAAGCAAGCCATTATTTTGTGACACGTCTGCCCATCATCATGTGAATAGTGACTGTCCTGATGGAACTACCAGGACTTCTGTTAGCTCGCAGGGTGCTAGTTCATCTGTCTGGGGCAGAGTTAGTGGTTCAAAAAAAAGAGTTGACATGAAAGAAAAAACTCACTCTACAATAAGTTCCTTTCAATATTCTGAGAATCAATTAACGGAAGATAATGATGAATTAGTTGGTGCTCACAGTGCTTCTTCTCAGGGAAAGTGTATCATATCAGATAATGCTGATCTAAAAGCCTTAGACGGTTCTGTCAGGGCTCATACAGATAATATGCGTCACATACGAAAATCATTGCAAAAGGCGTTGTGCACTCTATTCGTAAATGGGATACCTCAGAAAAGTAACAAAAAGGAGTATCTTCTTGCACATTTTAAAAAGTTTGGGGAAGTTATTGACATTTATATTCCATCAAACACTGAGAGAGCTTTCATACAATTCTCCAAGAGGGAAGAAGCTGAAGCCGCTTTGAAGGCACCGGATGCAGTAATGGGTAATCGTTTTATCAAGCTGTGGTGGGCTAACCGTGATAACATTCGCAACGATATCACTACCAGTGGGAATGGTGTGGTTGTAACTCCTCGTCGGCAAGCATCTGCTCCATCACATCCTGGTGTCACTGATAGGGGAAAATATATCCATAATGGTGATGCTTCAAAAACTACTTTTGAAGTATCACTGCCTGATCAACCTAAGCATGTCGTCGCAGATGGGCCACCCAAGGTTCCACTTCCTCCTAAGCAAAAAAAACTGGAAAACTTAGAGTATCTAAAGGAAGAACTGCGCAAGAAGCAGGAAATGCTGGACCAAAAGCGTAGCGAGTTCAAGCGTCAGTTGAACAAACTTGAGAAACAAGTAAAACCTTAACGTCTTTGCCTTTAATTTGTAGTATGTAGCATGCTTAGTTTGGTATCAGGTAAAACGTATCAATAATGCATATGCTGCCTTTTGTTTTAAGTCCAAGTCAATGATATCTGGTACCAACTAATAAAATTGTTTTTGCTCTATATGACTATTAAAAAGTATAGATAGAAGTTAGGGGCAATCACCTTTCTCCTGTTATTATCTTCCTGTATTGATGCCGTCTCCTCATCATATAAACTCTGATTATTCACAGGCTTCAGGGCTCAAGGGTGAAGTAGTTACTGAGAAAGCTGCCAAGAGACCTAAAATAGTCACGGCATCTGATGTTGCCAAATTGGCTTCTTCTCAATCGTCCAATGCTGATCTTGGTATTGCATCTCCACATGAAGAGACAACATCTGATAAGAACGGAGAGTTGGTAAATATTGTATCCCAAAGCCTTCAAGCCAGTAAAACAATGAGACCGCAAGAATCTTCAGGCGTAAAGCAGCCAATTCAACCATCAATGCCTGTTAATCGATACAAATTGGACAATCGTCCCACTGCCTTTAGGGTCATCCCACCTTTGCCAGCTGGTCTAGCAAATGTAAGTCTTCTCTCTGTGTTTCTATCACTACTTAATAGAAAGGCGAATTTCGCAATGACACCTTGTTTATTAACTTGTTTAGTATTGCCATTTGACTAAGGCACATCCCTCTGGTTGAGCATGCGCTCACTTGTGAGAATAGTCAATAATGAGTTCAGATATATCATACATGTCCATATATATTAGATAGTGATTTTGCTTCTTAAATATGAAGACCCAAAATGTCCCATCAATGTTGTAGTCTGTCACTATGTATTCTTTATTAGTTGTTTGTACTCTTGACTAAAGTCTCAGCCATTTAGGATACATATGAAGAAAAAAATACTAGTAACTGTAGATATAAAGATGAGATACGGACTGTTTGAGACTGAAATTTCATAGTCTTGTTATCCCTTCTTTTGATTGACTGTATTTTTTCTCACTAGTTAATCGTACGCTATCGCACTGGGATAGCGGAGGAGTGGTTTCGCCCCTTCTTTTGCTTCTGGTCATTTTCAATTGTGAGAACAAAGCATAATCTCCTACACCATCATATTGTCTTTTCTACTTTTCATGCTTCACCACTTAAGTGGCAGCACCAGTCTCCATGTCAGTTAATACAACAATCAGAGCCTTTTCTGTAGGTGGGATGACTACATGGATCAGACAATGCCACTCTTTTCTATCATAAAAAACCAAAATTATGAGAGGTCATTTAGATCTAAATTATTTCTAAATGTCTACTTGTCTCTCAGAAATAGGTGGAGAAAAACAAAGGGTGAGTCAAGGCTTAGCACAGCCTGTTACATTCCCTTCCAAGCTTTAGATTCCTTCTCAATTGGAGAAAGCAACATTAAATGTTTATAAGCCCAAACATTTGAGTTGTGGCATCATGAAAGGATACTTATAGTACACCTTAAGTATGAATAACTGTTTAAGACTTCTTATGGTTTAAGATAGTGGTTGCTTGTAATGAACTCCAAGTAATGTGTACAAATATCACTCATTAGCTGAACATTAACATAAATAGAGGATAAGGAATCAGTATCTGTGCCGTCCTGGGTCTCAGTTAATAGCATTTGTACTCTCTCGCTTTTTTCTGTACCTTATTTTGGTTTCCCCATTTTATTAGCGAAGTCAAGGAAAATCAACTAATGAAATGTAGTATGTACCTTAAGTTGTGATGATCAATTTGAAGTTGATTATTGTTCATTGATCTAGAGGATTAAGGAGATTAGCTAAAAGGCAGAGTGAAATAAATCATCCTCTAGAGTCAATGTGCAAGGAAAAAAATCACACAAGAAATTTTATTTTTGTATCTATTAATTGTTGTGTATTTTTGTTTTGAACCATTATGGAATAATGAGATGTAGATAGTTTATGATTTAAGACTGAACATCATTATGTCGTTAGATGATCCATTTAGCCGATCTCATCTAGTGGAAAAAGGTATGTTCTTTTATCGGATGACATAAAATGAATTTTAATAGTTGATTCAGTTTAAGTCTCTGAATTTATATGATCATCTTGTCAGTTTCATCTTAAAATATTTTTGCTTAACTAATTACTTTCTTTTAGGTTGCTGTTTTAAAGGAACACTTTTTACCATATGGTGAACTTTCCGCGGTGGATTTAGAAGATGTGCAAGTTAACGATAGTTGCCAACAAGAGGCTCGTATAACCTTCACTACTCGTAGTGCAGCTGAGTGTGCATTTGTTAATGGTAAAGTCTGGGAAGACAATAATCTGAAATTTGTGTGGCTGACACCTAGTAACTCTAGCAGCGCTGCCGGTAGCAGCGAGCATTCTATATCTCCTCCAAAGGAACCGTTAGATGCTGATGATTGCTCGGAAGAAAAGTGTGTCAGCTCTGTAAACCAAGAAGCAAATGTTGTGTCAGATGATGAGCATAGAAATTGTGAAACCAAAAACGGCGTGGAGCATATGGAAATGGAGCCAGTTGAAGATCTGCACTGTGCCAAACAATCACCTGAGAGCAATGACTGTTGAGGAATCTAGTGATGTTCAGAATTGTACAGTGAGGTAAAATTTTAAATCTAATAAACTTAAAATTTCAGGATCATATTTTTGCAATTTTATTATTACATACATTCCTTTTCTCAATGCTGCTGAGTCTGAGACTAGTAAAATTCCTTCTTTTGGTTCATTTCTAGGATTTAAGTGTTGAAGTTCAAATTTATGTTAAAAATGCATGTAACAAAAATTTGGGAACCTCTTTCCCTTTCTTTATGTTTGTAGTTATAGTAAATGTAATTGCAGTGGTTAGTTGAACTCCATTGTCCATTAAAGTTGAAACATTGCTACTGGTAATTTTAAAATTTAACTTGCTTTAATACTCTTTTAATGAAACTGAATAATATATGAAAATGAGAAATAATTGTTAGTAGTGTTATTATATAAGAAAAATTATAGTGGTTATGAACTCGGAATGTGAGATTAGGCTTATGCGTTGAGGGACATAACAAAATCTTAAATTGCATGATGAAATGGTTATGAACATTTATTGTGTTGAAGATGTTTGTTATAAAATAGAAATTGTTATTTGTCAAAATTCACAAACACCTTCTACCAGTTGCCACCTTCACCAACAAACATGAAGAAAGTCTTTTTTAGTAAATAATGAATTTTTATTTTAGTCCCTCTAAAGTGTCACTTTTATTTAAGAACGTGGTTGTCATTGGATACAACCAAAACATAAATTAAATTTAGGGGAAAAAACACATCAAAAAATCCATATATATTAGAGTCTCTTCTTTTGCTATGTTGTGAGTCTCAGAAAGCATTTTGTGTTGTTTATAAAAAAAACCATGAATTTATAAAAATATTAATTTTTTTATTGTGTGTATGACTATGTCTTCTTTCCTTACCTAAAAGGGGATAAGTTACAGCTTTTCTTTTTAGGATCACTAAATCCTTTACAAAGGAGGATTCAAAGCTAGCCTACGTTTCATCTTAAAGATCATTGGATATTTTCTTTTCATTAAAAGGGTGATTACGGCTATATATGGCTTTTATTAAATGATTACGGCTATATATGGCTTTTATTTTCACATAATTGCGGTTAGGGGTAAATATGGGTCGAGTAGGGTTTGTCTCAAACCTGATACTTAGTATTGATCGACTATTGAACTCGAATATAGGTCTAGACACGATGACTAATCTGATCCTAAATATCGTCCAAGTTAACTTTTGAACCTGGACCCGCCCCTAAACCCCATTAAATATAATGTATTTCGCTTTAGATAAAATCTTTTTAATATTACTTATTATTATGGATAAATAATTTGACATGAAATTATGTATGTATCACTAGATAGGCTATTACACCAAAATGCAATTTATATCTTGAGTGAAATATATATTATTACTTTATATACAATTAAACATATACCTACTTGGACCAAAGATATGTGGACATAAGTTCCATATCCTTATTAATACTTTTAAAAGAGTATAATATGAGTAATTAACCAAAAATCAAATGTGTATTACTTTGTTGGTGAAACAACATCTCATTTTGAACACACTAAAAACCCATGACAAAAGCTGTGGCAAATGCTGCCTCTGTTTTTCTGGTTGATCCTCCCCATTATCTTGAAATCATACATGACCTGTCACTTTTTGGTCACATAAGGTTAAACATATGTGACCTTGTATATGAAATGAAATAAGAATGTAAATCTAAACAGCCTTAAACATGGGCCTACACTGGATCTGTTATTTTGGAGCTACATTTACATATATAAGTTTCATACTCTACATTTGTCATAATTCTCCATGAGATACATATTTTACTAGTTACTTCCTACGCACCATTTTGTTTTTGCTAAAGTCAGATAAAGGGTTTCTATTTTTGGATTATTATCTCAAAACAAATGAAAGTGGAGAACTGAAGGTTCTTACATACTTCTGCTTAAATTGTCCATATTCCGAGTATCAACCAAAACCTTTGATTTCAGTAGTAATGAATTCCTAGACAACATGCATAACCAGACAACGTTGCTTTGGTCATAGAAAATAAGCATTTCTTCATCCAAATTCTCCATTAGAGATGAGTCATTCTTGTTCTTATTCCCAACAGTAAACTAAATAAGTATCGCTCTTAAAGTTGTAAGTCAACATTAAAAAATAAAAAAAAATTGGTAGTAAAATATAAATGTGAAGTAGGTTTGGGACACAAATCACATATCTCATTCCCTGTCTCACTTCCTATCTCGGATCAATCAAAATTTTAATTTTTGTTACTTTAAATTTTTTATTTTATTCATGTTACAGCATTGTGATTGGCGGGGTGCATTAAAAAATGAAAAAAAATTGTTAGTAAAACATAAATGTGAGGTAGGTTTGGGACACAGATCACCTGTCTCATTCCATGTCCCACCAACTGTCTTAGACTAATCAAAATTTTATTTTTTGTTACTCTTTATTTTTAAATTTTTTATTTTATTCATGTTATAGCATTATGATTGACCGAGTACATAGAATGGGACAGATGATCCTTGTCCGTAGGTTTGTGGGTCTATTTAAGAATAGAAATTGGGTTGCACTAGATAATTTTAGCTTTGAGTTACTTAACTTTTTGGAAAGTGTAGAAAAAGAAAATCAATGACTCATCTAAGAATGAAAAAGATGGTGCACCATTGTGGAAGATCTTACTATATATCTTATCTTCTAAACATTATCTTCTTTCAAAAAATACATCTTCCCTAAGTTGTTCTTTGTGAACTTTCAAGTGAACTTCAAAATATGATGAATCCCCTTTAGTTTCTCTTCACAAATTATTTCAATAACTGTTATTTATTTTAAAACACAATTTTCCAACAAAGAAAACTGAAACAATACAATACTTAATTATTACATGTAAATTCAACAATGTGAGTACACAAATACAAAAACACATACACAGAACAAGAACACAAACATAGGAATAAGAAGATAAAGGTCCAAAATACAAAAGATACACATGACATAACATCATTTATTTTCTCATTTAACACCATACATATCTAACCCTTAATTTGAACCATTTTTCTCTTATCAAACTCAATAATTACACTCATGTAGTTCTCTTAACTTCATGAGCCTTTGATTGTATATCTTGTCCAACCTCTTTTGTTTTCTGACCCACATCCTTTGTCTTCTGACCTACATACTCCACCGCATCCGCCACCCTATGTTTCGCCATTTCCGGCACCGACATGTACCCTCCTCCTCCTTGTGTTTGCATTATGAAGTTAATCATCCATGTGAATGACATCAACCCCATCACACCGCAAGCATCCGATGCTAATATTCCGGCCACCGCTACCCCTATGGTTAAGGCAGCCGGGACCAAAATAGGGCTGAAGAGGATGAAAAGTGGTGTCACCACCGCTAGCCCTATTAGGCTTCCAATAAAGGATATTCCGGCTAGGAACAGGAGCATACCGCCTATCGGTACGCCGATGACAACCGCGAGGGTATGAGTGGCTGATGGCCCTCCTCCTCCTCCTCCTTTGCCAGAGGAGAAAAGAGACATAATACCACCACCACCACCACCAAGACGGCCAACACCGCCTTCATAACGGAGTGTAGGGTTAGTAGCACCACCTTCATAGCGGTGTGTGGTTGTTGTGTGGACTTGGACATGTTGTGGTGTTGCAGTACGATCAGACACTGTTGTTGTTGCAGCCATGACAGAAACCTAGAACCTTTCTTTGATACTTGTTTTCTGATTTGGTGGAAAAAGAGAATAATTATATGAGAATGATGAATGTGATGAGTTAGTGTTTTATAGAAAGGTGGAGTTGGACAGTGATGACACGTGCATGGGTGACTTGTTGGTTTGCATGAGATACATGTTTCATCTTCCCTTTCGTTTAAGGGTTATAACATTAATTTCAACTCCGGATTACATTATTTTATGTGGTCGCAATATTGTGGTTACAGTAATCACTACAACCGTATCACACTATAATTGTAGTATGATTCTGAATTATTGTATCTTGGGTTACAACGCAATTATATCATACTACATTTGGATCGCATCAGACCGCATTAAATTCAAAAATGTTGTTTTAATAACAAAATAAATCACACTGCACGGCCGCAATCTGTATCCCAATGGTCAAAATATCCGCAATCGCAATAATCACAACCGTTAACTCAATCACGACCACAACAACAATTTAAAAGACTTAATTATAACAAGAATCCAAGTATTGAGGACATAAGTTATTATTTTATACCTATATTAAAAGAATAAAAATGATATATCATTATAATGATAAAAATGTTATATGTTTTATCTACTTATATCTTTTATATTAGAGATGATCATAGTAAAAACAATATAAAAAATATAAAGTTTGAAGATAAATGGGAATATATATATGTGAATATATTTGAAACTTGGATTTGATGTAGATTTATCTCAATGAAGAGAAAGAGAGAGGGGTTAGTAATGCCACATTAGTGTTGCAATACTCTGAAGAGTTGTTGTGTTGTGCTCATTACCTGAATACAAGTGCATCTATGCATGGAGGGTGTAATGATGTTTATATTGTGAGACATATATAACTTTTTTTAATATATTTAATTTGTTCAAACAAGATTGTCTCATATAAGATTATAGTTTATACAGTCGATTAATTAGTTTATAGTGAATTATTAATAATAAGAGAAATTGTGTTTTCGAAACTTAACTTTCCACTTGTTTTTAAGATAAGAACATCCAATAATTCTTGAATCATAGTGTCTTTAAATTTTTTATCAACATGGGTTACATAAACATAAGAAAATCAACTTTTTCAAAATGGTTGTGAAGTTGCTTGCAAGCAAACTTAGGAAGCAAACTTATCGCTCATCAACTTCATTAAACTCCATCACGTTCTTGATGGGGTGGTTATTCTCAGTGAAATTATTGATGATGCGAAGAGAATATGAAAATAATATGCTCTTTTTAAAATTGATTTTGAAAGTACTTTCGATTTGATCTCTTGGTGCTTCCCACACCATATGATGATTCATATCGGTTTCTTCCAAACTTTGCTAGGTTGGAGAGTGGAGCGCATCACTTGACAAATAGGGTCATATATTCTGTTTGTGCCTATCCAATACCCATTTAAATTAGGGCGGACATAAGCATGCTCGTTTTTAAATATGACATAAAATATCATGTCATGTCCGCTATAAACATGGGCAGAGCAGATCGCCCTAAATAAAATTACAAAATATGTATACAAATAGATAAATGTATATACACTAGTCATACAAAATAAAAAATACATAATTTTCATACAAATATATAAATGTATTTATCATAATAAATAGTCATACAAATAGAACAATACATACAAAATACAAATGCATATATATAATACATAATTTGTATACAAAATACAAAAGGAAATGTACATATGAATATATAATATAAAAAATTAAAATGTATATATAATAAAAAAAATGATAGTATTTTCTCAAATCTGATATACAAATTCATATAACAAATGGATCAACTTTATCACATTTGACAAAATACATATACATTTGCATATTTGATGTTCAATAATACTGGTGGACCGCCTGTTTTACCCATTTGAAATGCCCATGGGAAAATACGGTGTTGGACATGCATTTTAGGGCGGATGAGCATATTTTTCATGTCATGCCCAACTGATAAGTGCGGGTGGGTGGCGTGCTGCATAGGCTTTGCCCAAATTACTGATGATAATCACCACTGCCAAAACATTTATCCTGATCAACAAAAGCCCAACTCAAGAAATTTCTATTCAAATAGACATTCGACAAAGTGATCACATATCTCTCTTTCTCTTTTTAATTGTGGATGAAGGCTGAAAAGGTTTAATGAGACAAGCTATTGTCAAAAGCTTATTCGCACCTTATCAGCTAGGCTCAGAGGATGTTGGTATATCTCTACTCCAATTCGCTGATGATAATATACTAGTTGGTGAGTAAACAAATGAGAATGTCTTGACAATGAATATTGTTTTGTGATTGTTCGAACTTGTCTCTAGTCTCAAGGTCAATTTCAACAAAAGAAAACTAGACCAGTTGAATGTTCAAGAACAAAGGAACTAGCAATCTACCTAAACTGGAAGGTCAACACTCCATGTCTCTCTTATTTGGGAATTATAGTTGATGTGAACCATAGACGAAGTGCAACTTGGAAAACCCTTATTGAACGATTCAGGAATAGACTGAAAAAAGAACTACATCTTTTTCTACAAAGCTCCTTTTGCAGTTGTGAACTATTTTCAAAAAATCCAAAGGGACTTTCTTTTGGGCGAGAGGGGTCAAAAGAAAAATAATTTTGATCGAATCGGAAACTATATGCAAGGATAAATCTGGTGGTTGGTTGGGGATCAAAGAAATTTATCTTTTCATTCTAGCTCTCATTGTGAAATGGAAATGACAAATGCTTATTGAGGGAGATAGTCTTAGGTGTCATATTTTAAAGTCAAAATATAAGCAAGGGAATATTGCTTCATAGGGAATGTGACATATCTCTATAAAGGAAAATTTCCTCTTGGTTTTGAAACCTTCATAGACTCAACACAAGAGGTGTGGATACCACACATTAGTTTTGGGATGGTGTTGTTCAACAAGTAGGGGATGAGACGAACACTAACTTTATTAGCGATCTTGGAAGGTGGTCTTAAAGAGAGTGGGAGTGGAATTTTTCATGGCAAATGTAACTTTTTACTTGGGAACTTAGTCTTATTTATAGTCTTTTGTAGGATATCCACAATTGCACCATTCAAAGACACAAATCTGACTTTTGGAGATGGTCACATGATAAATCCAACCAATACTCTATTAAATCAACATATAATTTCTTTCTTGGACAAACTTCTCTGTAGATACATGAGAACTATCCTTGCAATCTATTATGGGAATCAAAAGTCTTGCTGAAGGTGGTTGTCCCTTTGGTTTATTAGTATATGAACTATTTGGCATTGAGAAACAAGATTGTTTTTTAGAATTTGTGGTTCTATCTTGATGAAGGGATAGAACTTATCTTCTTACATTCTTGGAATATCTTCAGCGCTCACCATAAAACCTTCTATACTCATTTTTGGAATGAGTAATTAACCCAACCATTTTGTCTTTCTAATTGTCATATTTTGAGTTGTGTAAATAGGAGTACCACTTGTTCTCCTACTTTTTACTTTTTAGTATTAATAAATTTCGTTGTTGATAAAAAAAAGGCTTGGTGAAGGTCACCTCTTTCACAAGGACATTTTTGAGACAGAGTTCGAACACTGGAAACCCTGTTAAGAACAAGGTAATTTTATCCCAAGGAAAAGGACCCTTACGAACTCTTTGTAAAGGGTAACCTAATTTCTCCTAACACATTTTCTCAATTTGCGGGTTCACCTATTTAATTTGGAAATTGTTATGCAACTGGATGAGTTTAAATAGTATCATCTAGTGAGACACATTTAGTCATTTCATCATGCATATGAGCCTCTTAGCCAAGAAAAGGTGTAGAAAAATCTAGAGTATCATATGATTAATTGCAATTTGATTTATTTGGATAACCCAAAATGTCATCATCTTCACTTCTCAAGAGGCTTCTACTCAACACATTATTGAATTAGTGAAGGTGAAAGCATGACTTTAAATTATTGGGCTTTACAAAACGTCTTCAATAACTTTTTTGTCTTATTCTTACACTAATTATATTCACAGACAATCATTAACTCTCTTAAAATCTCTTGGTACCTCGTACACTTTTAAATAAAAATTATCAAAAATTATCTTTGATGATAAAAATAAAAATAAACCTAGAGTGTTAGTTCAGCAATCAAAATTAACAAACTCATATGACAAATAATTTTCTTCTATTTTATTTTTACAATTAATCTGAAAACCAAAAAAGACAATATAAAGTTATCACAGATTAATTGTCAAAATAATAACATAATATAAAATCATGTGTTTTTAGATCATTTAATAAATAGTCAATTAATTGCCCAACTAGTTTGTAAAAAACTATAATTCAACAAGTTAACCATTATATCCCTATTAGCTTTTGTCAGAATTGTCAACTAACTTCACAACGATAAATTTTATTCACATTGTTTTAAGTTTTCAATATATATATATATATATATATATATATTCCTTCCTGTTATTTTAACTAGTGTATGGTATTTTTCTCTGTTTTTATAGAATTTAATATTATACATTCCCAGTGTATTTCTATATAATCAATATAACATCCATATTCATATATAATATTTATTTAAGATTGAATAATAATTAGATGGCAAATTAGTTATAGATTATGAACAGAAAATACAAACTATCATAGGTAGGGGTGTAAGTGGTCTGGTTTAAACCGTGAAATCAATGGAACCGAACCAAACCATAAAATGTGGTTTAGTTTTGTGGTTCGATTTGGTTATATTTTTAAGAAACTATTTATCTTCAGACCGGTTCATGATTTTAGAAATTTAGGAGTTGTTGGAACTGAAGCGAACACATATTAAAGAAATGAATATTATGAAATAATGTTATATTGTCGTTTGAATTCTTCAACCAATTTTGTGACTTAAATAATTATAAATTTTGTATGAATTGTAGTGTTATATAGATTACTAAACTGTTATATATTACTATTTACTAAATTATTATATATGTGGTATTGAATTTGAAATTGTCATATACCATAAATTGTTATACATGTATTATTGTTATATTTGTTACTAATTGTGAATTATAATGTTATATATGTTATTGATTGATATATGCTACTAAATTGTTATGTGTGTTATTACTCGTGAATTGTATTATTATGTTACTAATAGATACATATGTTACTAATTATGGATGTACTGTTATATACATGGTCATTCACTTTTTTCCTTCCTAAATTACATAATTGTTATGTATTTACTAACAAAAAATTATGAGTTTCAATTTTTTTACACATCTATTTATAATTTATATTTTATAATAATAATTTTTTTTCATTTTATGGACAAATAATATATCTCGTAACATTTTGAACTTTCAATATATATGTTTCCTTTTGAAAAGTATGAAAATTGTGGTACCAAATTATTTAAAAGTGATTAGGTTCTTCTAATAAAATTTACGGTTAATTAAAGTGAACTGAATCATGTTATTGTGTTCGGTTCAATCATTGAGTTGCACCAATAATGAAATAAAACCGAATTTTTACATCCCTAATTCTAGGTAGACGGATTGCTTCTGAAAAATAAAATCATCCAATATCCGCAATCGAACTCATGTAAATTGGGAAAAACAATTATGCCAATTACTAAGCCCAACGGACTTTTGGATTAAAAAAAATTATTTATTCATAGATGATATTATGTTATAAAAAAATATTAATTAATCCTTTGAGAAGTTGTGATTTTTACATGATATATCTCACTTTAAATTTCACACATTACTCTACATAACCTAAAAAATATATTAACTAATCCTTAGTTTTTGCTATTGATTTTACTTTATTTACACATTAGGAAAAAAGGACTATTATATTATTTCTTCTAAAGGATATAGTATTGGAATATAAAATATATCTTAACTTTAATTGTCTAGTTTACCATAAACATAAATTTACCATAAAATATATCTTAAAAACTTTCATTCATAGCCCATTTCATAAATTCATAAAGTAAATCTACTATACATGAATTGCATTGAAAAGGAAGATAAGTTCTTATTTGTAGGAAAAATAATATCCTCTTCTAATTACATGAGAATATTTTATTATATATTAATGATTGATTTATAAGTGACATAAAATTAATACGTGTTACAATTAACACCCCTAAAGGACACTGTTCTCTTATTCATATCAAAACCAATTAGGAAGTTGTTCTGTACTATATTTCCCAATACGGCCGTATCAGCATCGGTCGGGGCGAAAGCAAGACACAACATTGTCGGGGACATACGGTAAAAAACATTAGGGTCATGCAACAGGACATCTGCACGACCAGCAAAATGTAAAGTAAAATATAAAGTAGCATTTGGTTTTTGTAGTATATGTGATGATGGGGTGTTGTAACAAAGTCTCCCAAGGTTTAATGGATCTCTAACAGGGTTCAATTTTAATATCAATGTTAGTGTTGATTGAATTTCATCGAATAATTTTCTTGGTATAAAAGACAATGCTGTCCCTGAATCAATAATCATGTTACCCTTAAGGTTACCCTCATCATCAACGGTTGAATTTTTCTCTTTAGTAATAAAATATTCCATCTTTTTGGCCCCAATTGTCACTCCCTCCAAAGTCACATAATAAAAAGTAGGAGCTGGTCCAAATGCAAGAGGTGTTGTCACTACCCCTAAACCAGACACAATTGCATTTGCTCCAAAATTTAATTTACTTGTTGAGGTTTGGGTTAGGGATAAGCAATAGGAGAATTTGTCGTCAACTGATACTCTTATTTGGGAGATGAGTGAGGTCGAACCTAACCCCATCCCAATTACTCCTGAGAAATCGGGTGAAAATGGACCCTTGTTCTCATAGCCACAACCGATGAGCAAATTTGAAAATTTTACCTGGCCTGACCCACTTGTACGTAAACTAATTGTCTCCAAGGCGATATTTCCTTTTGAATAACCATTGTTTTCATATATGATACCATATTCGCAACTCGATGATTTACATGTAGTACTACCCAGTACTTCACGACACTCATCCGATGGGCATGGGATATCTTTGTAAGTGTCTGAACGGAATGGATCAAATATCGGAGAATATTGGTAATAACAACTTATACAAGGCTCGCATTGTAACCAAATAAGGTCGCTACCGGTGTCAAGAAGACCCATTACCTCTACAGGTGGTGTGCCAATAGAGTATTTCACGAGGAACTCTCCTCCTGAGTTGGTTATTATAGGTTGTGGTAAGGAATATGCAAGTGAATTAAAACGGTTGATAGAACGGTAAAACATATTGGTAGATCTTTGAAAATCAGTTTCATTGTGGTTATAGAGTGGAGAGTTTGGAGAATCTCGATGAATTAATTCAACACTATAACCATTATTGTGTGCATCAGTGAAAATGAATGATAATGTGATTGATAGGATAAGAATGAGACATTGATAAGGTGACATGGTGAGGGATTAAGGATAAGCCATGCAAGAAATAAACTTTAAATAAACCAATTTTAACAAATATGGTATGATATAATTTGACTAATATTCTATGATTTTGAATGATTTATATTGATATAATTTTTATATCATATTAGTATGTATACTATATATAACCAAAACAACCTAATATATTTATATTCTAAAATAAAGTCAAATTATTAGGTACATTCAATTATGTTAATTAATAATTTTTTTAGTCATGTGCAAGGTAAATCAAACAAAATTTTAAAGAAGGACTACACTTGCACCCTCTGAATTTTAGTTAAGTTATATAGATTATTCCTTTTTTTTCACATAATCAATTTATCCTTAACTTATACTCATATATTATTATATTACATTGATTACTCATGTAGGGGAGATGAATGTAATATTTTAAACAAGAAAATAGGTGATGAGTGTAATTTTAAGTTTATTTTCAAAGAGGTAAGTGTAGTTTACTCTTAATTGATTATAAATTAACTAGATTAAATTGATCATTTATAAATATACATATAGAACTTGATTACGAAATCATTCTTCTCTTATGTGTATTTAAGCAATATCTTCTTATAATTATTGATACATTTTTGTAACAAATCAAAATGAGTTTTTACAATTTACTTTGTTTTTACTTCCCTTTATACTATGTGTCACTTATCATCTAGGGAATGATGATGAGATAATTTTTGACACATACTATGTTATTAAGTATGACAAATTGACAATGATATTTTTTACAACCGAATAGATTGATATCTAACTTTCGTTAGACCAAACAATAAGTTATTTCCCCTTTATTATTATCTTAAACATTTTCAAAACTTACTAATCATATCAAATGACATATATTTCAATAATAAAATAAACTCAAATGTTTTATTATTTTTTAATAATGACATTATAATATAAAAATACACATTTTACATATATTTATAATATTATTGGTTTATTATATAAAAACTGAAATTTTTATTAGCTCTCGAGTTGTCTAAGGTATGTTTAGTCTTCTCCAATAAATCTTAAAATAAAGATAATAAAATGATAGTTGATACACTATTGTTTTATTTATAATTTTAAAAGAACATTAATTTCCTTATGTAACCATTTGGTATAGAAATTAATAGATTTCAATAACATTAAATTTCTTTAACGTACATTAATGAAATTAAGAATATCATCCATCCTTGAAAAAATTAAGATAAGTAAGTAAATAATTTTTAAATTCCTGATATGACATGTGCCATATTATTAGAAACAAGTATTTGTCATGTGGCATATTATTACAATTCCTGATATGCCATGTGGCATATTATTACAATTTTTCTAGCTCAAGCAAAATTGTGAGAATGACTTATGTGAGAATACATACAATTGATTTATGAAAATCACTACATTGGTTGGTTAGAGTAGAAGGTTGACTTTTATTAAATAACTAGTAAATTATTTGTACATTCATACCGAATGGTTTTTATTTTGTTGCATGGTTAATAACACATATTTTCCAATCTATATACTATATAAAAAAGAAAACTCTTGTCACATAAGTTAGGGACATGTATCATCATTATATTTACTCAACATTCAATGCATTCAATTATCCAATGCATTATGACACATGTTCCTAACTTATGCCACATTAGTGATGATCGACGTTATATTTACTCAACATTTATGTATCATTCAATAATTCATTCATTTATGCATTCAAGAATACAATCTTCATTGATTGACTTATGTATTCATTCATTAGATTCAAAAATAAATATCTACAGTGATCGGCTTATGCATTAATTCATGCATTATTAAAAAAAAATATTGATTGACTCATGTATTCATTCATTTATACATTCAAGAGTGCAATATTCATTGATTGGCTTATGCATTCATTCATTCGATTATCCATTCATTGCATTCAGAAATAAAAATCTTCATTGATTGGCTTATGCATTCATTCATGCATTCAAAAAGAAAATTCTCTATTGATTGACTTATGCATTCATTCATTGCATTCAAAAATAAAATTCTTCATTAATTAGATTATGCATTCAAAAAGAAAAATCTAAATTAATTGACATTCACATTCATTCACGCATTCTAAGAGAAAAGTCTTCATTCATTGGCTTATGCATTCACTCAAAATGAAAACACATCATTCATACATATAAGCAACTTATTCAACCAAGTATATGCATATATTATTCATACACTCTTTTACTCAATTATATATTCATTTATGCACACATGCATTTAAAAAAAGAAAATAGATTATACATATCATTCTTCCACTTATTTATATATTCATTCATTCACTCATGTAAAAAATATTAGTCAAGTGTTCATTCATTCATGTAAAAAAACATATAACTTAAACATTTATTCACTAATTCATTCATGAAGAAAAATTCATTATTCACTGTCTTATACTCTCATGCTTGCATAAAAAAATAAAAATATATCATTCATAAATACATATACATACACTCATAAAAAATAAATAAATCATTCAAATATTTTATCTTATACATTGCCATATCATTGCATTCATTGTCAAAAATATTCTCATCTCATCATAAAAAGTAAAAAAATAACCATTTCATACATCTTCTCATAGACTTCATGCATTCAAAGGTACTCTCATGCATCAAAAATTGAATTCTCGTGTCATTCATACATACCAAATAATTCAAATACATCTTCATATGCACCTCATGCATTTTAAAGTAGTATAGCTCAAGGTGGGCATTACTTGCATTTCATGCATCATTTTGAATTATACCTTACATTTCAATCAAAGTAAAAAAAAAATTAAAAATTAAAAATGTTCACTTCATGCACATCATGCATCAAAATGTTTTTACGTGCATTTCATGATCTCATTACTAAGGACACTCATCAATTGAATTTTGGTTTTAAGAAAACTATTGTTGGACTCGACTGAAAGCAATCATGAATGAAGATGAAGAAATCCAAAATATGAAGGGTTTCCGGTTTGTGATTAAGACCACATGAGCTACACTCGTCACACAAGCTAGTGTTTTGTCTCCAACCCCAGCTAATTTGGAAATCATCTTGAAAAAATTTCTCACTTGAGGGCACCAGTTAAGGCCAAACCAATCTCACACTTACTCATGTTTCCTTTGTCCTTAGTAAAGATTTATATTCTAATGCATATCTTTTTAACAAGTACATACTAATGCATTGATCATGCAAATTTCACAAACTCATACCTAACCTTACTAATTATATTTACAAAAAATGATACAACAAAAATAACTCAAAATTAATTCATGCCACTATAAGATATTTGATTAAAAAAATAAAATGGAGGATGATGCAAATATAAGACCCAAAATGATGTACATCTTCAGACATATTTTTCCGATGAGTGATGACACAAGACATTTTTGGAATTCCTAAACACTAAGAAGATACTCATATTCACCTCATTTGAGCCTAGACATCATGAAAGGAGATAATTTTTAAATAACCATCAATATGCCAATAACCCAGGTCGGGTAGTTTTTCAACTGTTTTCCTTGACATTCAATTATTAAATAAAAGAATAAATTCTATCATATCCATCATGTGGTTGAACAATAAGAGAATACGAGGAATGTTCTTGGCCAGAAAAAGAGTAGTTAAAAAAACAAAAACAATAGCCCATTTGGAATCCTAAATTAATATCTCAGACAAAAGTTAGGGTAAAAGTACAATATCAATTATCACAAAAGGAACATTTCATAAGAAGTTTTTTCAATTCCTATATTATCTCAACCTAGAAAATTCTCTTAATTGTTGAATGTCATGCTAGAAAACTATTGAAAATAGGATAAAGAAGAAAGGTGAAACGTGGGTATGTGAGACACATATTTTTTAGCCTTATATCATTTTCTTCAAAATCCTTAGCCAAACCACGATACAAGCATAAAAAGACATTGTCGAAGACTTATTTGCCTAGGATGTGCCTCATGATAGAAAAAAACTGACTACATTATTCTCATAAAATTTTGATAAAAATATCTCATATTTAATGCATAAGTTAAAATTCTTTTACTCATTATTATCATGACCTCATCACCACTCATAGCCAAAAAAACAAAATTCAATTCTATCATAATCAGCATCATATCTACTATTAGTCAAACCCAAATTAACTTCTGTCATAACCAACACCACATCTACTATTAGCCAAACCCAAATTAACTTCTATCATAACCAATACCACATCTACTATTAGTCAAGCTCAAATTAACTTTTATCAACACCACCACCACATCTACTATTAGCCAAACCTGAATTAACTTTTATCGTCGCCACCACCGTATCTACACAATCTGAACCAAATTAAATTTTATCATTACTACCACATCACCACTCAAAGCCCAAACATTTGCCAAAGTTTGCATGATCATTGTTTTAGTATCTCTTTTTAACAAGTTAGGCATAAAATAAGGAGCACTATAGTAATGAAAAAAATGGAAGTCTCCCAAACTGGGGCACACTTTTAGATGATTCTTGGTCTAAGGCTTTCTAGTCCAAATTTACCATATCAATGTGAATAGAAGGATGACTGTATCTCACATTGGACATATTTTTTGATTGATCATACTTTCCACTAGAAAGTCACAAAGTTGGGGCATATTTTATGTTGATATCATTTTCTTGTGAAAAAAAATCATAAAAAGCCCAAAAGTGGGCAATAATGAAGTGATTTCTCATGACTCTTAAGTCGATTGATCACAAGAAGCCAAAATCCTTCAAACAAGAAGAGGTAGGATCTTAAGTTATCATCTTTCAGAACACCTTCAACAACAACTCATGCAAGTCTTTTGATCTCTATCAATTCAAGTCGCCACATCGGGGTTATTCACAACAACAAAAAACAAAAAACAAAAACAGAACAAAAACAAAGAGTGTTGGGTGGAAAATCCACCTGGGAAACCTAGGAAAAAGGAGTGACTCTAAGTCGAAAACCTGTAAAGGCGACTTAGAATCATAATAAAATGTAAGAATTCTCGACAGATGTCTACCCAAGGTATTCTGGGTAAAAATCAGGGAAAATTAAATGAACACTCCCAAGGTGAAGTTTTACTAGTACACATCCCCAATCATCCAAATTGGAGCAACTTTTTGGAGAATGTAAGTTATAGGCTCGTAGCCGAAGGAGAGTTCACGTAGTCTATGATGGATATTTCCGATTAATCCTAATCGTATCCCCGAAACCGAATGATTAGGACATTGTTCCGAAACCAAATGTTTATGCCCATACATAAACCCTAATGGAACAATCCTAATCCAGACCGAAGAAAACCCCAATTGGTTTCATAGTGAAGAAGAAAACGCATACATTGGTTAGTCATTCCGAATGCTCCGAGGTATGTGGGTTGTAGGATGTTCCGGTTGCTAGAGCCTGATGGTTTTCCGTTTGCTCCGCTAGAGGGGAATCCAGAGAGAACGTGAGTCTTGATGTTCCTTTTCTTTAGTGAAAATGAGATAGCTTTTTTTTTAACTTATGCCTTTCTCTTTTCCTTATATATGTTGGTTTTGTGACTTAAGTCACATATCCTCATAAACCAACCCTTATAACATCAGTTACTCAATAAACCTGTTGCTCTGCAACTGGGGACCATAACTCATAAAGGTAACACTAACGGTTACCACTTAAGTTGCAATATTCTAATTCAGTCCCTTCATCAAACTAGAAATTGCCCGAAGGTATCTACACTCATAATATTTCATGACACATATGCCCTTAGCCACCAAATTAATCCATAAGACCATTTTATATATATTGGCTAAATACACAATGGCTATAACACAATTATAGAATTATATTTGTGACCCATAAATTGTTAGAAATTCCAACAATCTCCCACTGGTCAGACATATGATTCACCATACGTGTTATCCTTATTGCGCGCTTAATATACCATTATGTCACAGGCATACCCAAATTATCCCGTCCATTAGTCCCGTCTCCGTATCGAACCACATTGAACTTCGTCATATCAATCATGACTAATTCAACAATGATCACCAACTTTGACACAACCAAATGACATAGATACATCATGAAATGTGTAGCATGAAAATCACATGAATATGGTCTTTACATGTCAATTTTCAATTGGTCCTACTTTACTTTAGTGAGATCCTTAATTACCTTATTGTACAAAGCATAATGACAGAATACCAAACTGAATGATTAATCAACTGAAGTTTGAATACAAAGTATTCACATATAATACTGAAATTCCATAAAACATAAAAGTGTATACACGTCTAACTCCCACTAAACCAAATGATCCTCACACTGTAGAACACCCATGTGAGCAGTATGCTCATGAAAGACCCATGTGGTCTTTATGTCGATGTGTTTCGACTTTGCTGTACTCCTATTGTTATTGGAGAACAACACGGCTGACTTATTGTCACAGTATATCCTTAGTGGTCTTTCAATTCCTTCCACAATCCGCAGCCTAGTGACAAAATTTCTCAGCCATGTCGCCTGATGTGATGCCTCATAACATGCTATATATTATGCTGCCATTGTGGATGAAGCCACAAGAGTTTGCTTGGCACTGCGCCAAGAAACTGCACCACCTGCTAACAGATATACATAGCCCGAAGTGGATCGTCTACTGTCTTGGCATCCCGCAAAATCGGAGTCAGAATACCCAATGATCTCTAATTGGTCTGATCTCCTATATGTGAGCATATAGTCTTTTGTTCCCCTTAAGTACCTCATGACCCTTTTGGCTGCTTTCCAGTGATCCATTCCTGGATTACTCATATATCTGTCTAAAACCCCAACTATGAACGCTATATCCGGACGCGTACATACTTGAGCATACATTAGACTCCCTACAGCTGATGCATAAAGGATCTTTTGCATTTCCTGAATTTCCAGATTTCCTTTAGGGCACTGATTGAGACTAAATTTGTCTCCCTTAGTAACTGGAGTATCCATTGGTTTACAATTCTGCATGCCAAATCTTTTAAGTACCTTTTCTATATAGCTCTTCTGTGATAATCCAAGAATACCCCGAGATCTGTCTCGGTGTATCTGAATTCCTAATACAAAAGAAGCTTCACCAAGATCTTTCATTTCAAAATTACTAGAGAGAAATGACTTGGTTTCCAACAAGGTACCCACATCATTTGTGGCAAGCAGTATGTCATCCACATACAAGAGCAAGAAAATGTGCTTGCTCCCACTGAATTTGTGATACACACAATCCTCGACTGAATTCATCTCAAAACCAAATGAGAGAATCACCTCATGAAATTTGTGGTACCACTGACGAGACGCCTGTTTTAGTCCATAGATAGATTTTGTCAATCTGCAAACCATATTCTTTGGGTCTCCCGACACAAAGTTTTCTGGTTGCACCATATAAATCTTTTCATCAATGTTTCCATTGAGAAAAGCTGTTTTGACATCCATCTGATGAAGCTCCAAATCATAATGAGCTACAAGAGCGAGGATTGTCCTAAGAGAGTCTTTCGATGATACCGGAGAGAAAGTCTTTTTATAGTCAATCCATTCCTTTTGAGTAAAACCCTTAGCTTCAAGACGTGCCTTATACCTTTCCACATTACCGTTAGAATCCCGCTTGGTCTTAAAAATCCATTTGCAACCAATGGGTTTCTTACCTTCTGGTAATGGGACAAGTTCCCAAACTTTATTGTCTTGCATGGATTTATACTCTTCTTTCATTGCTTCAATCCACTTTTCCGAATTGGAACATTGGATGGCTTCTCGAACGTTTGAAGGATCGTTATCCATAACCCCATCACCCTCATATTCCAGGAGAAAGCAGATGTAATCATCTGGAATTGCATTCCTCCTTTCTCTAGTGGATCTACGCAAAGCTATAGGCTCTTGCAACTCTTGTCCATGTTCTTGAGGAATTTGAGTTTGTCCTTCATGAATTACTAACTCATCTTGAGTAGGGAGAGTGTCTTGAAGAGGTTCCAAATTTGCTTCATCAGAAGCAACTATATGAATCGGATCTGGAATTGATGCCGATTCTTCCTCTAAGACAAAGTTTCTTACTTTATCTTCCACCTCAAACTCAATATCCTCAAAGAACGTGGCTGTACCCGTCTCAAATATGGATCTTAAATTTGGATCATAAAATTTATAGCCCCTTGATTTTTCAGAGTAACCAATAAAGTAGCTGCTCACTGTACGGGAGTCCAATTTCTTTTCATAAGGCCTATAAGGCCTTGCCTCAGCTGGACATCCCCACACATGAAAATGCTTAAGACTAGGCTTTCGCCCAGTCCAAAGCTCATAAGGTGTTTTGGCAGCCGCTTTAGTTGGTACTCTATTAAGAATATAAGCTGCAGTCTTAAGTGCCTCTCCCCAGAGTGACTCTGGTAAGGTAGAATGACAAATCATACTCCTTACCATATCCTTAAGAGTTCGGTTTCGTCTTTCAGACACACCATTCATGCTAGGCGATCCTGGCATAGTGTACTGTGGGACTATACCACATTCCTCTAGGTATTTGGCAAAAGGCCCTGGACGTTGTTCACCTGAACCGTCATATCTACCGTAGTATTCACCACCACGATCAGATCTGACGCACTTTATCCTTTTGATGAGTTGATTTTCAACTTCAGCCTTAAAAGTTTTGAACACGTCCACTGATTGGGACTTTTCATGAATAAGAAAAATGTATACATAACGAGAATAATCGTCTATGAATGATATTAAATAATGTTGACCATTCCAAGAAGCCATAGGGAATGGCCCACATATATCCGTATGTATCAATTCTAAGACGTCCAAAGCTCTATATACACCAGTTTTCGATTGTTTGGTCTGTTTACCTTTTATGCATTTAACACAAACCTTATGGTCTGTGAAGTCAATGGAATCCAAGATTCCATCTGACACAAAACGCTCAATTCTCTTTTGAGAAATGTGACCTAGGCGCTTGTGCCATAATGCACCTGAATTATTATTATCAATTTTACATTTAGTACCACGTGATTCCACATTCAAGGTTTCGCTATAATCAGCTATAGTATTCAACATATAAAGGTTATCATTTATCATAAGAGTATCAGTTCCAACAATATTTGAATTTAAAGACAATTTAACCGAATTGTTTCCAAATGAACAATAATAACCAAATTTGTCCAAATAAGAAACAGAAATTAAGTTCCGTCTAAAAGACGGTACAACAAAGGTGTCTTTCAAATCCAAATAAAATCTAGTACTTAATAATAACCTAAAATGTCCTATAGCTTCAACTTCTACCGATTTTCCATCGCCAACGAATATGTATCTTTCAACAAAATTAGGCTTTCGGTAGTTCAAGCAACCCTGTAATGAAACACTGATGTTAGAAGTTGAACCGGAGTCTAACCACCAAGTGTTTCCAGGTACTGAAGTTAAATTGACCTCAGAACAGACCAAAGTAAGAAATGTACCTTTCTTAGCACGCCAAGCGTGATACTTTTCACATTTCTTCTTTAAATGTCCAGATTCTTTGCAAAAGAAACAAACAGTAACCTATTTCTGCTTCTTTTGCACTGGACCCTTTGCAGCTTCATTCTTGGGCTCCATAATTATTTTCCTTTTGCCTTTGTCTTTAGAGGTACTAACAAAATGGGCACTTTCTGTCCTTTCTTGCTTCATCCTTTCCTCTTCTTGCACACAAATGAAATGAGCTCATTAAGAGCTCATTTCTCCTTTTGACAGTTATAAGAAATCTTAAACTGACTGAATTGTGCAGGAAGAGAAATTAAAACCAGCTGGATGAGCAAGTCTTCCGACATCTCAAGCTTAAGAGCCTTCAGCTTTGAGACAATGTTGGACATTCCCATAATGTGTTCCCTTATATTTCCCTTGCCTTGATACCTCATGGAAATCAAGTTCTGTAACAGAGTACTTGTTTTCGCCTTATCGCTTTTTGCAAAGCGTTTTTCTATCTCAGCAAGGAAAAATTTGGCACTTGTTATCTTTTCAGAGACAATACCCCTAAAGACTTCTGGAATGTCGCGCTTAATGATCATGAGACACATGCGATTGGAGCGCTCCCACCTCTCATAATCCTTCCTCTCTTCAGAGGTGCTGGATTCCAAAGGAGGAGGTGGTTGCTCTACCCTTAATGCATAGTCCAGATCCATGCAGCCAAGAACAATTTCCATGTTCTCTTTCCAGTCCTCAAAATTTGTTCCATTGAGGACCGGAACCGAATTCAGATTTGCAGATATAGAAGCAATAGATGGTGCTGAATAGAACAAAAGACAATATATTAAAACATGCTCACAACTCAAAATCATCAATATGCTATAAACAATGGTATGTCCCAATCAAGATACCTAGCGCACCATTAATATCAAGTCTTTGGACAGTAATATTAACTGCAAGTGGTACTCTTGTTGCAATGATCAACATTGATAATAAGACATGTCAACTGACGAACCCCTCTTTGGATTGATTCATCAGTCACATGTATAAAACCGAATAATTATCACATGTTTATCATCGCCAGTGTATATGATCTTCGGCCAAACATTAACTTTCCTTTGGGTCAGCTAACATCCGCATGAATAACCACACACACCAACATCTAATATTCCTTATGAGTTATATCCATGAAATATGTCACTTTGGCGACATTCCACTTCAATTGGCTCACTTGAAATAACAGACAACTTAGCGGGTAACCATATCATAACCATGTTCAATACATAAAGATACCAAAGCCCCAAAAAATTTACTTGAAAAAGAGACCCCAAAATTGTCTCTGAATCTCGCTTGAGCGAGAGGGGTCTCGCCTGAGCGAGAGGGGTCTCGCCTGAGCGAGAGGGGTCTCGCCTGAGCGAGAGGGGTCTCGCCTGAGCGAGAGCCCAACTCCTTTTGTCGTAGCTACTGCCTCAATGTTGTTTGAGCGACAGGTTTCTCGCTTGAGCGAGAACCCAACCATTTTGTTGCAGCTACTGCCTCAACGTCGCTTGAGCGACAGGTTTCTCGCTTGAGCGAGAACCCTTCGTCTACCCGAGGGTTTTGACGAAGATGAAGGTTCTCCATCGAGTTTTTTCGCAAAATTCACCCCAAAACAGCCAAAAAATGCATTATGATTGCTAATGTTTCAAAATAATGTTATAGCAATCATCAATTTTGCAAAACAAAACCCAATTTGGGGAAAACATGAATAACATCATACAAAAAAACCCAAATTTCATATATGAACCAAATTGGGGTGGCTCTGATACCACTTGATGGATATTTCCGATTAATCCTAATCGTATCCCCGAAACCGAATGATTAGGACATTGTTCCGAAACCAAATGTTTATGCCCATACATAAACCCTAATGGAACAATCCTAATCCAGACCGAAGAAAACCTCAATTGGTTTCATAGTGAAGAAGAAAACGCATACCTTGGTTAGCCATTCCGAATGCTCCGAGGTATGTGGGTTGTAGGATGTTCCGGTTGCTAGAGCCTGATGGTTTTCCGTTCGCTCCGCTAGAGGGGAATCCAGAGAGAACGTGAGTCTTGATGTTCCTTTTCTTTACTGAAAATGAGATAGCTTTTTTTTTAACTTATGCCTTTCTCTTTTCCTTATATATGTTGGTTTTTGTGACTTAAGTCACATATCCTCATAAACCAACCCTTATAACATCAGTTACTCAATAAACCTGTTGCTCTGCAACTGGGGACCATAACCCATAAAGGTAACACTAACGGTTACCACTTAAGTTGCAATATTCTAATTCAGTCCCTTCATCAAACTAGAAATTGCCCGAAGGTATCTACACTCATAATATTTCATGACACATATGCCCTTAGCAACCAAATTAATCCATAAGACCATTTTATATATATTGGCTAAATACACAATGGCTATAACACAATTATAGAATTATATTTGTGACCCATAAATTATTAGAAATTCCAACAGTCTACACTGGGGTAGTACATATGAGCTTATTCGTTGTCCTCAAGATTATACTGGAAAAATTTTACGGATCACCTTAAAAGAAAGATGTCTTGAATTAAACTAGGTCATCATTGATGGATGAAAAGTTATCATCTCAATTAACAGCAAACAACAAGGGTCACTTCAGTTGAGTCTGCAAAAATTGACGAGCTCCCTCCAGGAAATAAACCATGAGTAATACATTAGAACATTTGCATTTCATTCAAACAAACATCTAATACTCATATCATACATGACATACATACATCAAAAGACATTCACATTCAAATCAATGCATATCATATTAGTCATAATATCATCAATATGAGTTACATGCATCATAAACGTCACTCTGCACCATACATATCACTCCCATATAAATCAATGCAATATCGCATTCATTCGTCAATCATTATAACTATAATCAAAGTGAACTTCATGCATCACGTATCACTGCAATATGTCTATATTCAAACACCAAGTTACACATTCATAAATAATCATGCATTTAAACATACATATCTACATTTAAACTGCATAAATTATTGGTCTAGGACCATCCCATATTAGGACTACACTAAAACCTTTATCACGTCAAAATATGGGAACTGTCTCAACAAGTCTCTGGTTCACCACGGCAAAACGCGAGAATTGCCTCAACAAATCTCTGGTCCACCACGGCAAAACGCGAGAACTGTTTCAATAAATCTCTGGTCCACCACGGCAACGCAAGAATTGCCTCAACAAATTTCTGGTCCACCACGAAAAATGCAGGAACTGCCTCATAGATTTGTTTTTCCAATTCTTTTGGTCTAATCAATTTTTATATATAAGGCTAACACTCTAATAAGTTTTGGGTTCTCTTCCTATAAAAAAAACTGATTTATTGAAAGCTCACTTGCACACACTCCTCCTTATACTTACCCAATATATTAATTTTGGTTAGAAAAAATAAATGTAACATTGAGAGTGGAGGGGTGAAGATAAATAATATGATAAAGATATTTTCACTCTTTAAATATAATAAATTAATATATTTTTATTCTTTTTTTGTCGGCAAAAGATAATTTTATTAATTTAGAGGGAAAAAGTTACAAGAAAGAAAGGTATAAAAGGAAAAAAAAAAGTAAAATTACAACACAATGTTGAGACAAGCTAGATGGCTAGCAATCCAATCAAAATAGAGGAATTCATCACCCTCTGACAATTGATCTAGAGCCAAGATTTTACCCTTGTCGTATCCAGAATTTGATGAAGAGAAGACTTAACATTATTGAATATTAAATATATATTTTAACTCAGTAAAGACAAAAGTAATAACTTATCTATCTAGTATTAGATGAGAGATTGAGAAGGTAGGAGCAAATAATAATGGTAAAGGAAGTGACCCCGGTATATCCGCAGCATACACGTTACTTGTCTTAACAAAATAGGTTAAAAGTACCCTATAATTGTATTATCACATGCTTCATTCCTCAACACAAATAACTTCCCTTCACATCCATATTTCATTCATAATTATAATGTTGTAATGCAGAGTGGACATTTATATGCTTTCACGGAAACATCACAAATAATATAATATTCTTTTTTTGGAAAAAAGCAAAAGACATATAAGTCAACAAATTAACATTTTCACATACTCTAACCTTGACCACCATATACATATTATCAAATAACAGGTTACACTTCCAATATTTCTTAACATTAAGCCTTTTTTCTTGGATTACAACATTAAGTCTTTTAAAAATAATTGATTGTGAGGTAGAATCAACTCATAATTAATCCAAGAGACATAAAGTATGAATATTTTTTGCTAAGCAAAAGAATGCATTAAAAGAGTACAAGAGTACTTATCCACATACATACAAAAAGATTACAATTGAAACATATTATGCTTACATGAAGATAAAATATAACACCAAATGATCTATGTACCATTGTACAAAAAATGATTTAATTCGGTCCAAGGGTGTATGAATATCCTGAAAATGAACTTGGACCTTTTCTCACTCTCTTTTATTCTTTTCATATATAATATATGAGTTGTAGATTGTGAGGACATTGGCTGATTATAGGCTTTGAATCAAACTTTAATTGAATTGCTAAAGTCATTAAAAATATGAAATGGTATAAAAAAGTTATGTTGGAGCAATTAATTAATGATCATTTGTAGTTATAATATAAAGTTGTAGATGCACATAAGTTATAAAGTTCAAAAAGATTGGTAAAGCTGAACATGCATGAGGACAAGGGAGGTAAATTTATACATACCCCCCTCTATGTTACTAATGTACTATTGTGATAAATGAGAATAATTAATATAAATTAAAATATAGATGTACAGGATTATTATGTAATCAATAACTAATCCTAACCATTCATGATTGGTTGTAAGTCTTAGATTGATTGTTCTCACCGTTTTTATATGAGAATTTTTCTAACTTGAATCATCTCCTATATATATATTTATATATTGGTCTTACTTAGATGTAGGTAGTTTAACATGGGTCGCTAGGTATCTAGCTAGGGGCCATTTTTAGATCTTCACCTAGAGAAATAGTGATATCTAAGTAGATACATGGAAGATGGATGCATGCTTGAAAAGGTAGCTAGGTGACAATAAATATAAAAATGTAATTGGAAGATAAAAATAATTAGCCATTTAATTAAAAAAAGTAGAGCAATATGTGAGATTCTATGCAACAACCTCAGACTTTAATAATTAAGGGAATCGTCGGTATATGGAATGCAATGAGTGGGAATGAGACCCCTCTCAATATCGGAGAGTGAAGTAGTCTAAAAAACAAAACAAAAATCATGTATAATAATACTTGTATCCTTATATCTATTATGATAAGACAATTTTGACCTTAAAACTAAAGGGAAAAACAATACTCCCGAGTGTGACCCAATGAGTGGGGGCCATTTGAGATAGACGAATTTAGTATGCATTTTGCATACTACTATTACTATTGTTACTCCAGCTGTGTTAGGTGTGGTAGGACCAACCTGAGTTCTTATTTTATTGTTTTAATCTTCTAAGTGGCTAAGTGCTTAGATTTGAGCCTGGCTTGGTATATGAATTGCTTCAATTAATTGTAAGTAGTTTTATGGGTTGGGAATATATTTTGTCAAAAATAATGTTATATCTTCCAAACAATTAACTTAATACTCTTTATAATTATATAAAGGTGATAAGTGTCATTTTAATTAATATATGTGAACTTCATTTGAATAGAAAGTAACACATAAGATTAAAAAAAATTTGATTTGCTAAGAGGATATATTTTTCATTTTGTAATAGGTTGAAGTATAGGTATACTTCAATTCATGTCTTTTGTCTTAAAAAAAGATTGATCTAGTTTCCTCAAAGAAAGGTGTGTGATTTGGTCAAAATTTGAGGATGACTAAAACAAATTGAGTACTATAATAAGGTTAGGGATCATGTTGCATTTGCTATTGAAGTTCCAATCAATATATACATACATAATTAATGCATATTACTTCATATTTAAACAATTTTGGTTATATGGTTTTGACTATTTAGTCTATCTAATTTTTACATATACTTTTGATTCAATCATAAATGTGATTAGAGTTATATAAAAAAGTCGGTTCGATTGGATTGAACTTGGATTAACCTATTTTAGACTCGAAACATATATGACTTTACAAATAAATAAATAAATATGTATCTAACCTTTCTATATGCATATACAATACTAATTTAGAAACCACACATAGAGATTAGAGAACCTAGAGAGGATCATACCCTTTCATGCATCAAATACTTTACAATAAGAAACCCTAAATTAAAATGAGTTAGTTTGAAATTTTATCAATTAATACCATTGACATTCACATATATAGAAAAGGTTTATAATCACATACTCTTATCATAACCACCCCTCATAGCTGATGCATGAAAATCATCTGTCCTATTTTTTGTGTCTCAAGTGTATCTCGATCCAATTAAAAACTGTTATCTAATAAAAAAGAAAATAATATTTTTACATTACTTGGTGAAACGTGATTGACTTGAGACATATAAACAAAGATTTTTTGGGATAGGTGATCCTGATTCATAGATGATCATTGTTCCAAGTAGAATGATAATAAAAACCAGAAGATTGACCAATAGAGGAACCTCCTCCTTCACTAACCCTTCTCCCACCTTGATTAGTAGTAGTAGTTGTTGTTGTTGGCATTTCATTACAAGTATATCTTATCAAATCAGAATTTGTAGCATCTAGTTCCTTTTGAAGCCTCATAACTTGTCTTTGGAGCACAGAAATAGCACCAACACATCCATACACTGGATCTTTAATCCTTGCTTCAGCTTCATAAGCTAGAGAGTTTACTGCATCCTCTCTTTGATGAGGTAGAACTTCATTGAGAAGTTTACTCACATTACTTGCACCAAATATCTTGTGAACATTGGCAAATTTTTGAGGCTCTTCTGGTGGGAAATATGGGGCAAAAAGACAATCTGGCATGCATTTTCTTCTTAGAAACTTGCATGCAGCACAAGGAGAATTTGAATAGCTAGATGAAGAGGCCATATTCTTGAAACTGAAGCCAGTTAAATCAAAAACACTGTTTAATTGTACTAATAATCAAAACTACTGTTAAGAATATTGCAATTGCAACTACAATTTAGTGTCTTGCTAATATTTATTGATATGACATCAAACTACAAAGGATATTTGAAGTATTCTAAAAAAAAATATGTATGTCAGTTATAAATAATATATATGTATATATATATACACACAACATATGATATAATTACACATGGCATCTAAAAAATGTATTTAAAATTAATGACCAGTCAATATAAAAATTAATCCCATTGAGAGATTAATTTTCTATGAGCATTTTTACAACTAGGGTTATGGAGAGTTTAACTACTTATTAAAATACTTGGTATTGTTATATATTAATTAACAGCGCCTTGTGTAATGTGTAATTTTTGTTGTTATATTTGTCAATTATATAACAACGTTCGTTAGAGGTGGCAGCGCCTGTAGAAACGCTGCTACTAAAATATATCATATATTAGTGCGATCAAACGGACGCGTTGTTATATATCCGTGTGCGGTTGATTTAGGTATGTAGCTGAGTTTTAAACCTTTTCTGCCTAAACAGTCTTTGTTGAGTTGGAATATATTAATATATTCATAGATTCCCAGACTGCTACTACTACCCTAACCCCTTCTTCTTTTGTCTTTTTCCCTTTTTGGACAGATCAATCAATGAATGAAGAAAATGAAATATAAAAAACTATGTGGTGACAGTTTTAGTGTTATTCCTTTCACTTCAGTTCAACCTATGCATATTCCTCATCCAAAAAAATCAAACTCTATATATTGCTTATCATTCATCACACCCAAAATTCCATTCTTTTCAAAAATCAAAACCCTGATCAAACATTAGAACATTATAAACCTTAAAACGCTAATATATTATATAATCAAAGCTGCAATAAAAGAAAAAGGAACTGCATAATTGGGTTAAAAAACATATACCTTATATAATCAAAGCTAGTATTTTTTAACAAGGTACATATATGTAACTTTGATCAATACCTTTTTTCTGTCCCTTGTAGCTAGAAGAGTGTTCCTTATTTTCAAGATCTACTAGTTATTAATAAAGTGAAAAGGAAGAAGGAAGGTGAGAGAGAAGAAGTGTAGGAAATGAGTATTTGATGTGAGAGTTGAAGGATGAACCCTAGTTAATTGTAGGACAAGATGAGAGAAACCCGCAATATAAAGTGATGACTATAGAAAAAGCAACTCAAGAGCATAATAAGGAGGCAGAGAGCATTTCTGGTGAGAAAGCAAAAGACAAGAGTGCAATAAATGGAGCTTCAATTCAAAGTGAAAAGGAATGACTATGACAAAACCTTTATAATAATAATATATGTTGGGAAGTAACTCTCACATCATCTACCTCATTGTCTCGTGAATAGTTTAAATATTTGTTGGGTTACTTCTCTCATTGCCAATTGGTTTTGAGATGGACCTTAACATGGTATCAGAGTCAGAGCTCAACTTCTTTCCGGTTGTTATGAGCCAAAAGATGTCATTTAGTTATGGATCAAAGGTAATCATTCATCTGGTCCGACAGACTTATATGAAGGGAGCATATACATATATATTCTGGAGTTAGCAATGGTAAAATCTTGACTTTGAATCAAGGGCCAACGGGAAATAGACTCAATTCTCTATTCCGATTGGATAATTAATCTCCTAGCTTATTTCAATATTGTCTTGTAATTGTTTTTATTCATCTTTTTTCCCATTTTCCTCTTGTAATTATCACCTTTATCTAATAAAATTATCTTTTTGCCGATCAAGAAAAATATATATGTATATATACATAATTACAAGAATAACAAAGGTTTATATATGATGTATAGTGTGTATTGCTATATCTATGCAAATGTTTCTATATAGTAGCAGTACTTTAACAGTCTAACTCACCTTTTAAGGTAGACATGTTTTTTGTTGTTGCATATATTATTGACTCATTAGTTTGAGAAATTCGTGATGAACATCATTAAAATTGACTTATTCGCCAACTCAATTGGTACATTTGGTCAAGCCTTTCGCCATTGCACCAGTTCTGGCTTAGGTTAATTTGATTTTTAGTTTTTTCATATTAATAAAGAATATGCACATTTCAATTTAAATATATTATTCTTGAGATTGGTGGTCAACATAATATTATTGCATGGGGTGCTACTTGGTCAAATTTAAACTAAAAAGTTGACAAATTTTTTTTGACAAATTCTCTACTTAGAAATTCTTTACTAGGAAGGAGAGAGATAATTTTTTAAATTTTCTTCTCCTTGTTCTTGTTTATTTCTCCTCATATAATGATCACTAACTTTTTAGCAAAATTTTAGTTCAATTTTTATCATAAAGATATTTGATAATTATTTGATCAAACTTTACTAATTTATGAGATAAAACATAGCCACATACTTGATGGGAAATTCAACACAATCTATAACAGAGCAACAAATATGGCAGCAACTAAAAATCACAAACACAAATAGACACACAATTTTAACGTGGAAAAACTTTCTCGATAAGTAAACAACCACGGGCACAAGCCAGTAATAAAGCTCTACTATAATCAAATCAGGTTACAAAAGAGTCTCAAGATGTAGCACAACTCGTGCTCAATAAGTGTACAAAGCAATAGAGCAATAAACTTGAAAATGAGAACAATGAAGAACTGAAAATCCTCTCTTCTCTTGATCTCTCTCACTTTTCTCTTGTCTCTTTTTTTACCTCTCTTACTTTTCTCTTTTTCTTCTCTTACTAAGATAAGACCTCTCTTGACCTAATTAAGTAATATCAATGAGCTTTCTCATATTGGGCCTTTTTCTGTTATATGACACACATTTAAGAATTCATTTCCATAAAGATATCTGTTAGGGATAAATATATCTCGTCCAATGTCCTATAACTATGAGATTGGGTATATATATATTGACTAACCTCTCAAGGAGAAAAAGACAAAGAATATGGTGCATAAGTCTAAGTAGAGGACAAGGGTGTTCATGAGATGGGTCAAGATATGTTGATATAATAATGTTACAAAATGTAATAGTAAAATTGAATAAATTAACAATAATAAAATAAATATATATATATATATATATATTATAATATATTTTTGAAAAATAATATATATAATAATATAAATATATGATCATGTTATGCAATAAATTATTGAATATTTAATTTACATAAATATATTATTATGTATTCCACATTGTTAAAAAAATATAAAATTAAAAAAAAAGATAAGACAAAACTATTCAATATGAAAACTTGAATCTAACTTGAAAGCACTCGTCTAAAGTCCAAAACACAAATATATTATGGTTAATTTATGTTTTAGTGAGTTAATGAGTGATAAGATCTTGAACATGAATGATTCTAAATCATAGGTAGGTGATGATGATGAAAATATAGATTGTTACTATATAGTGGTAGTGATGGTTGTTGAATAGTGATAATGGTGGTTGTTAACCGTGGTGGAGGTAATAGTTGAGGAGGACTTTTCTCCATTAATGGAGAGTCAAGTAAATTTTTTATGTATATTATAAGGGTAAATATGTAATTATCTTTTAAATAAAAATGACATTGCATCTTTCACTTTCTTTGATTTTTTTGGGTATTTGTCTCTCCATTAATGGAGATGAGTCTTACTCGTAATAGTTATAGTGGTATACTTTTTAAATTAGAAAACCAAGATTATAAGAAAAACATTAAATTGATTAGGTAAAACCACTTTAAAAAATTTATAAAGAAAAGAGTATCTTAGTTCAAAATTTTATTAAACTAGTTTTGAGAATACTTTTTCAAAACACAAACAATATGTAGATTTTTTCTGAATTTTGAAACAAATTAGATTGGTATTTTTATTTTCAAAATACTTAGCAATGGTAACTTTGTTGTCTATATAGTGGTTCTATTGGCTTGAGGGGGTTGACTTATTAGGTGAAATATACATCTGATTTGACAAAAAACAATTAAAACTATATAATATATTTAATTTTTATTAAATTTATATTTTAATTGACCCTAATTAATTTCTCATATATAACATAAGCAACATTTAATTAATACTTTTATTTCGATTTTGTTTTTAGTAGAATAACTAATGTGTTTTTAACTCACAAAAAAATCGATTATTAATTCAATGGAACCATTTCATTTGTAGTAAGAATGTAATCAATCTAATTTTATCTACATTGATCTAAATAACATAGTTTAGAGAACATTTCGACTCAAAATTTATTCAAGATATGGCACAAAACTTACGTAAGCTTATTATATTATATTTGTCAACCCAAAATGTTAAAACTTTAGACCCATATGTCCTTTTACTTCATTCTTTTCAACTTAAGAGTTATTCACTTGTATCCCATTTCCATTACAACTCTAGCATTATCATTGAAAGTCAAAAAATAAATTGTAGTGCTCCCCTTTAAAAAGGAATCACATCTTCTACCATAAAATGTGTACAACTTTATTGGTTACAATAATAAAATATAAATTAAATATATTAATTTTATATTTTCTAACAAATAAAAATGAACTCTCACTTAAATGGGCCTCCATCCCATCATCATTTCAAAAAAAAAAAAAGAGCTTATAGCCTCTATGGTCTCATTAGTAGTATTATAAAATTAGCCTCTATGTTTGACTTTACTTTTATTATTTCTTCTTATTTCAGAGTTTTTTGTTGTTGTTAATTTTATATTATTTTCTTCTATTCTTGTCCAAACACACTACACTCTTTTAACTTGTTGGTCATATTTTTTGTGTGCAAGATATATACAATTATATTAATTACTTTTTCATTCTTTTTATTCCTAATATAATATATAATATATTATTATTTAATATGGTGTACTTCTTATTGATTTGTCCTTCCTAATTTTTTGTATTATTGTTAAACTTGTGATTTTTTAATATTGTTAATTGCTATACTTTTATTTATCAGAAGGATTCATTATTTCAATACCATATTTTTATGAATTTATCTAGTAGTATTTATTTATTAACAAAATTTAATGAAAAAATCATCTACAACAATGTTTTAAAAACCGTGCCGTACCGGCCGGTTCAACCGGAAAACCGGTGAACCCCGGACCCCTAACCGGTACGGTACGTATGTTATACCGCATATGCAATAGAACCGGTGAAAACCAGTAAACCGGTTTAAACCGGTCAGTTTGTACATTAATTTTTTTTTTTTAAATTTCAATTCTTCACCAATTTTTCAACTTCAATAATTGATATTTGGGTCATTTATTTGTATTTTGCGTTTGTTAAGTGATAATTTTGGATAAATATATGTTTTGTACTTTAGACTTTGATTTTATTAAAGACTTAATGTTGTTTGTTTGTGTGAATTTGAAGTAAATTATGAATATGGATTATAAATATGAATATATACTTATTTGAAATTTTTTGTTATAGGTTTATATATATATATATAAGCAAGTATGTTCGGTTTAACCGGCATGCAGTTTAATTACTGAACCACTAATTGAATCACTGTACCACTAAACCAGTACCCTAACCGGTTTGATAACCGGTACGATTTTAATAACATTAATCTACAATCAACACATACTTTAAAAGGAATAATAGTGACATTCAAATTTCTAATGAGTGGGTAGATAAATTGTGGAGGGCAATTATTGTAATTCTCAATACCTCCCTCCAAAATCTTCAATTGTTAAGAAGGATTTGATATTAACTCAATAGAGTATGATCCAAGTATAAAACCATAGATATACCCATATCAATTGAGAAAGTGTGATGGAGTTGGATCAATGTATGCTTTCTACATATCCAAATTCAATGATAACATTAAATGACAAATTCATTGATAATATTGTGGAACTAATTATTCTTAATTAAACTTTAAAAGGAGTAGACATAGAAACACTTTAGTTCTGACATGTGACCCATTCGGGCCCTCCCAAACCCATGAATACATTGAGTGTGTTATCCTACCATTTTAAATATCCTGTAGTATTTTATTCTCCACAAAGGGGAACCTCCGCGAATCGAACTCGTGACCTCAGGGACAAATAGTCATTATCATGGCTTAATGGTAGCGACTCATGGTAATAGTGATTTATTTGTCCCCGAGGTCACGAGTTCGAGTCGCGGGAGGCCCCCTTTGTGGGGAATAAAATACTGCAAGATTATTTAAGCTGTGTAGAATAACACGCTTAGTGTATTCATGGACCCGGGAAAGGAAAATATCGCATATCAGGACTGAGGTGTTACAGAAATCATTCACAATCATTGACATTTGTGAGTTTTGGACTCTCAAGAATTTGCATAATGTGAGATGATACACAATTTGAGCACTTTAGTCATGTGAGCCAAATTTAATTTCTAGTGTTGAAGCATTGAAAACTATTACTTATCTATGTTAGTAGATATACAAATTGAAAAATCATAAGTATATCCTCTTGTTTATAGAGTGGTAACAAATGGAAGATGATTTTTGAGTAATTATCTTCTAGTGTACATTGAAGGGGAAATTGTTAAAAAATACTAATGTAGATTAACTATAGATGATTTTAGTGACATGAGGGAAAGACCTTATGGGCTTTAATAGATTGTTAATACAATTAACATTTTAAACTTAATGTTATGATTATCATATGAAATTTAATGCATATATATTTCTTAAAAGTTTTTACACATTTAATTTTGGTTAATCATAAGTTGTCAATTGGTTATTTACTCCAAGATGCAAGTCATAGTGATATGATACAAACATTATTCTTTCTATCAAAATTAGTTTGCCCAAAGGCCAAAAAGTACAAGCAATTATCTTATCATATGAGCATTCTCAAATGCTAATCATCACTATTCTTTGATATTATTATTCAATTCCCACCCATATCTTGTGATTAAGCCATCAACAATATAATCTTTTTTAGTTATTAATTGTTATTGTTGTATCTTGTTAAAGAATGTAATATATTAATATTTATGCTCTCATTGTAAAGATTTATGTACAGTTATTACATTATCTACTATTTATTTGGATTATTTTTTATGAAAAGTCAATAATGATTAAATATGAATGATGAATAATACAATAATAATATATAAAACTCATACATATTTTTTTCTTCTTAGTTAAAACGTGTGTTGGTACATATGATTTTGGAATTAAAGCTATAAATATTAAAACTCATGAGCACTTTCATTACATCTTCAACAATAAGATACATGAATCTACTTTTGTAATATATCATATATACCATATCTCCTAGAGATTCATTTGGTTGTTGAAATTAGGAGTGCCAAGTTGTGACCAGGGCTGAAAATCATTGGTGTTTTTTTTCCATTCACTTTTTTTTTTTAATTTTCACACCTCACACGTTTTTTAGAAAATGATTTTGGAAGTATCGTAAAACATGTTTTCATTATATTTTTATTTAAATTTTTAAATATTAATTACGTGGTGTAAAAATTAGAGAGTAGATTATAAAAAATATCTTGAACTAGAAATCGATTAGATTTAATGTGACAAAGATGAAAATGGTAATCAACCTCCACCTTTATAAGGTGATGAAGTTGTAGTGCATCTACTATCAAAGAGAAGATTTTAAGTCTAAGATATTTAACAAATACATTTTTCATTACACATAATAACATGTCTAAGATAATTGATGCCAAAAATTCATACAAGAAATATGAAACTTAATGAATGTAATCCCCTCATCTTCTCTTAAATTAAATTGCAATCTCACTTTTTGATCTACACGATTTTAATATACAATCAAATCATGTATATAGAGGTTATTAAATCTTGAAGATTTTAGATAGAGTGACTAAAATTACATAATGATACAATATTAAGAACCAAAAGTGCAATTATGAAAGAAAAATAAGTGGAGATCAAATATATAGGATATGTTAGTCTTACATCCATAAAGACTAATATACTTAAAAACAAGAAAAATAATCAATGAATAAATAAATATATATATACATTAAAAAATAAATTCATTATTTCTGAAATTATTATATATATTCTTATTTAACTGAAAATTGTCATAAATAAATTTAAAAATATAAATAGTGTATCTATTATTATTAAATTTATACAATATTTTACTAGATATATTTTTTAATATAACACCTTAATATAATTGTATGTTTATTATTTTTTATTTATAGGATAAGAATAAAATTCTATAAATAGTAATCATTGCTTTAATTTTATAAAAAGATGGAATAGAAACAAATTTAATTTTCTTGAAAATAATAAGTATTATATTAAATAACTTTAAAAGTACACCAAGAAACCAAAACCTTGAATATCACGAACTCAATCTTTCTCTTTTTCTCTTTCCACGTTAACAAAACACTAACCTTGTTAAAGATTGCACTTTGATACTTATAAATTCAAACCCCCTTTTAGAAAAGATCTCTTCTTTTCTCTAACATTCATCGAAAATTCATCTGGGTTTGTGTAATTTTTGGAACCCCTTTTGGATTTTGAGTTTTAAACAGTTATAACAATGGCGGGGTTAGAGGAATTGAGAAAAAAGCTTGCACCTTTGTTTGATGCTGACAAGGGTTTCTCTACAACTTCAACTTTTGACCCTTCTGATTCTTACACTGTTAGTAACCCTTTCTCTTTATATTTTCTCTCTTCTCTTTTAGGCATTGAAGATTCTAGAGTATAAGATATATGAAGAGTGTGTTTAGATTAGTTATTGAACTCGATTATTTCAGTAATTAATTTAAAGTATATTAATTTACTGTTATAATGATGATGGTAGAATCAGTTTTTGTTGATTATTGTTATAATGGTTGTGGTAGAATCAGCTTTTGTTTAAATGTGTTTGCAGAAAAGTGATTGTAAGATAAATTGTTTTGATTGTGTTGTCTGGAAAAATCGCCCTGATATAGTAAATTATGAAATAATAATAATCTATAATCTGAAAGATATATACATTATATAAGATGGAACAGAAATAGCTTTTTTTATTTGCTTTTTCTAGCTTAAAAACAGCTTTTTTGGTTATTTGTCTAATTTTCCAAACACACTAGCTTAAGTGCTTAACTATGAGACAGTTTTTCTCCTAAATAGCTTAAATCTGAAAAATCCACCGATCCAAAACACTGACGGTGTAAAGGGTTTTGACTAGTCATGTGAAGTTTTGATAGTGTTTGGTACACATTTTAGTTCCACTGACCAAATGCTGTTTTTTTCTCGCGTTTCTGATTGGTTGATCTGAATTTGGAATTTGACAGCTATCAGATGGTGGAACTGTGAACTTGTTGAGCAGATCGTATGGAGTGTACAATATCAATGAGCTTGGGTTGCAAAAGTGCACATCGGACGAAAGCGAACACAGTGAGAAAACATATAATTGTGCTTCCAATGAGATGAGAATATTTGGGGCAATAGGTAGTGGTGCTAGTAGTGTTGTGCAGAGAGCTATACATATACCAACTCATAGGATTCTAGCATTGAAGAAGATCAATATCTTTGAGAAGGTACTTTTTGAACTTAATTCTTGTTTCATTTTGCTATAATTCACCACTTATGATTTTTTTTAATCCTATTTGTCATAGAACTGTGCTTCTTTTAGTGTTTTGTGCATGGGCTGAACATGATAACAGAATGGAACAAATGTTTTGGTTCCATCTTTTTGTGAAAAATCTTCTACTTTTTAGCCTTTTTTCTAGTCTTTTGTTTGTTTATATAATACATCAAACACAAAACAAAATCTATATATTTTGTTCCATCCTGTTCTAACATGTTTACTGAACACTATGTTTATATTGCTTTTACGTCTGGATATTCTTATTTGTAATTGCCTTTAAAAGCATGTTACTGTAGTTTAGATGAGATATCTTTTCTGGCTTCTGTCAAAATGTGGTTGTTAGGGTGCATTTGTGTCAACAACTTAAGCCAGCGCTTATTGCATGTTTTTGTGGAATAATCCATAAAGAGCTTATTTTTATAAGCTTCTCTCATTAGCTTATTTAAATAAGGAAAAAGAAGCTTATAAGTATGTCAAACACTATTTTCATAAGCTCTCTATAACCCGAATGTCACCGTAGTTGATGTTGTGTAAATACACTCTTGAGTGTGTGTTTTGAAGTATAGGGGCTGCAAAAGACTTTATCATGTGACTCTATTGCTAATGTGTGCGTCTAAATGGATAGAAAAGCAATGTTGGCAATGCCAAATGATATTCCCCTTCTCTCTAACATTACAAAAAAAAATGAAGGCCGGATCATAGTAGTCACTTGTTGCCTAAGGAGTGTTTGAGTAAACAACTTAATTAAGCCCGTATTCAGTAAATACTTATCAGTTGGAGAGCCTATGACCTTTCTGTAAGTTTCTTTTTTAGCTTATTTTACACTTTTTTTGAAGTAAGATAAAAAAAGTGCTTCGAGGAATGTCATAATTTATTTAACCTCTTCCAAATACCTGCTAACTTAAGTAAGCCCTTTATAAGTTCCTCCAAACGCCCCCTAACTGTTGTATTTCTATGTGCCAATTAGGAGAAAAGGCAGCAGCTACTTACCGAGATAAGGACGTTGTGTGAAGCACCATGCTATGAGGGTCTTGTAGAATTTCAGGGTGCATTTTACACTCCAGATTCTGGACAGATAAGCATAGCATTGGAGTACATGGATGGAGGATCGCTTGTAGATATACTGAGAAAGCATAGAAGAATACCTGAACCTATTCTTTCATCCATGTTTCAAAAGCTTCTTCATGTGAGGAAATTTTTTGTAATGTTTTCATTTCAAACTTTTTTCATTACAGAGACCACAGAGATATGCTGACTTTGTGTTTTATCGTTTGGAAGGGTCTAAGCTATCTGCACGGAGTCAGACATTTAGTTCACAGAGACATAAAGCCTGCTAATTTACTTGTAAATCTCAAAGGGGAACCCAAAATTACCGATTTTGGTATTAGTGCTGGCTTAGAGAATTCAGTGGCAATGGTTAGTATGGATCATAGGTCTTCGTTTATTGTCATTTGTTGCTTCTATAAACTTGTTTACAAATTCGAATTTCATGTTTAGTCATATTTGTATTTATAGATCGAAGTCCAGGATCTGCAGATATAACCATTTTATGTCAAATTAATCCTTTACCATTTTCTAACTTTTTAACTAGAATTAAGATTCTATTTTTCTATATTAATTTCTATGCTAATATATAGAATTAGTATTTTATGTCAAACATAAATCCTTTACTATTTTCTAACTTTTAGATTAGAATTAAGACTCTATTTTTCTATTTTAACTGTACTGTTTCTGCTAATTCTATGTTTATAGAACTAATATAGAATAGCATGGACTACATTCCCAAGCTTCAAAGTTTATGTTCATTCATCTCCAAATGGTGTAACTTTGCAGTGCGCTACATTCGTTGGAACTGTTACCTACATGTCACCTGAGAGAATTCGAAATGAAAGCTATTCTTATCCAGCTGATATTTGGAGCCTTGGTCTTGCTCTCCTCGAGTGTGGGACAGGAGAATTTCCATATACAGCGAGCGAAGGTCCCGTCAATCTTATGTTGCAGGTATGTATGTGCCAATGCTTATTGATGGTTGAATGAGATAATTGATATGATTGCACACTATCGGAGCCAATAGCTCATCACACTTACTGTGATCGGTGATGTACAAAATGCACGAGTCCCTTCTATGGATGAATTGTGCTATACGGTTATAGTAATCTGATTGTGTGCATGTACTTCTTATGTCTGAAAATAATTATACCTGGTTTTGTGGCAGATCCTGGAGGATCCATCACCGTCGCCATCAAAGCAAACATTTTCACCTGAATTCTGCTCCTTTGTTGATGCATGTTTACAAAAGGATCCAGATATTAGGCCGACGGCAGAGCAGGTGAGAGAAATGCATAGACCCTAGTATGAAATGAGCATAGTGTATAATATTTATGGTTTGGAATTTTGTGACCATTGATTGAATGTTTTTGTATACGTATATTTATTTTCGAAGTCCTTGGATTTCTTGAGGAAATTAAAGTAAGTCCTTGAACTTTTTGGGGGGAATTCAACCAAGTCCTTAAACTTTAAAAATTCGTAATTGGGTCCTAAACTTATTAAAATTTGTAAATGGGTCCCACATGCATATCTGTTAGGTTTCTCAGAAGGTAAAGGGTCCTATTTGAATTTTCCTAGAAAGTTCAGGGAACGGAAAATGTGCAGGATGATCGATCACTTAATGGAACCATGTGTATATGGGACTCTATGGATTTTTATAAGTTTAGAGACCCAATTACAAACTCTTGAAGTCCAAGGACCTATTTGGATTCCCCCGAAAAGTTTAGGACCTACCGAGTAATTAAACGTTTTGTCAATTGCATTATTAGCTTGTAGAAAGCGGAATGTTTTCTTTAGACCCTCCATTAGATATATACATGATTGTTTGAACTTATTTATTTGTTATTGTCCTCCTGCAGCTTCTTTTGCATCCTTTTATTACAAAGCACGAGACTGCCAAGGTAGATTTAGCAGGATTTGTTCGGAGCGTTTTCGACCCTACGCAAAGAATGAAGGACTTGGCAGATGTAAGTAGCTACTGGTTTTTGTCTCGTTATATTATTTTAGCAGACATGCTTATTTTCTTAAGTTGTTCTGTAAGTCGAAAACAATACAAGCAATGTCTAGTTCTACGAGAATATGAAATAAATTTTAAAGTGAATGTCCAAGATCATCCCTAACAAAATATCCTAATTTAGTGTCTGAGAATTCAAAACATATGATTTGGTATCTAAGAATCTTAAATGAGTGTCAGTAGTTTTTGATAGTGACTAATTTGACCGGTATTTCAGATTCGTGAGCACTGGGTTGAGATTTTTCATTTCTCGGCAATTAAATTTAGTGGTACATTTTTTCTCTAGGATGCATTTGATTTTTTCACTCTAAAGTCTAAACAGTATAATGTCTATTTTAAGTCGTAAGTCGGCATTAATATTTTAAGCCTTCAAACAAAAAACATTCAATCAATTGTTTCACACTGATATATTGGTTTTGAAACATGGTAGCTTTTTATGTCAAGAATTTAGAGAGGTTTCAACAATTGATGCTTATTATTGGTCAATGTTTGACTTTGCATTTTCCTTTCTAGATGTTGACAATACATTATTATTTACTATTTGATGGACCTGTTGATTTGTGGCAACATACAAGGAGCTTATATAATGAAAGCTCAGTTTTCAGGTATTTAGTCTTTATATGTTCTAATTCTGCATCCGGAAAATGTGTCATTTCTAACACCTCGCCGCCACTTTTCCCTGAAATCTACTACGGAATTTCCATCGGTCAAACTGACTAGCTTATTTTTAGAGGAATCACCATATTAGTCCCGAAATCGAAAAAAAACTATCACTTTAGTCCCTCGAATTATAAACATCGTATTACTTCTTAAAATTGTAAACACCAATCATATTAGTCTCTGAAATTATAACGTTTCGGTCAACACATGGACTAATAAATTCAGGTACTAAAATGAATTTCTTAAACTGAGGAACTAATTTGATGATTACTTATGATTGAAGAAACTAATATGTTGCTTAACTCTTAGTTTTTATGGTCAACCAGTTTAGAATATGAAGAATGGATGAAAATTTTGGTTTTTTTTTTCCTTGTGAACTTGGAAAACCTTCTTTCTAACTCTAACCAACACTGTTTTTCTATATGTTGCAGTTTCTCAGGGAAACAACACATTGGTCCTAACAATATCTTCACAGCACTATCAAGTATTAGAAGTACATTATTTGGTGATTGGCCTCCTGAAAAGTTGGTGCATGTGGTTGAGAAGGTTCAATGTCGCGCTCACGGCGAAGACGGAGTTGCAATCCGGGTATCAGGATCGTTCATAATTGGTAACCAGTTCCTCATATGTGGAGATGGCATTCAAGTAGAGGGTTTGCCAAATTTTAAGGATCTTGGTATTGATATTAGTAGCAAGAGAATGGGTACATTTCATGAACAATTTCTTGTGGAACCAACTACCCTTATTGGATGTTACACCATAGTTAAACAAGAATTGTATATTAACCAATAGTTTTCTAGAGAACCATGTTTTCTAAGATGTAACAAACATTAATTTCAATGTATTTATCATATGAAAAGGTGTTGATAGTGATGGATTCTCATTTGAAGTTAATTGAAACAGGTTTAAAGCTAGAAATATTTCTACTATTGTTTCTGTTTTTTTAAACACTCACCTCTTATACCATTTAAACATTATTGATGTAGCAAATAAAGTGAAATTAAATAATATAATAATATCAATAGAACCATTTTGTGTAATTTTCTTCCAATGTAGTTCATTCATGAGTTGTAGACCTAAATAATAGTTTGTTGCAAAGGAAGAAGATTTTGGCAAAAAATAAGTTTATCTACAAAGCTAGGTTTAAAATCCTAAAGTTATAACTTTGGGAAGATGTTTTATCTATTTTGACATAAGAAATGGTTTCAATTTACATGTGGGAATAATAGTGAGAAACCGAAAAATGATTGTAACCAATGTCTCAATTTCATCTCACTTCATTTAAATATTTTTTACAAAAATATTTCTAAAAATAAAAAAATTAGTACACATGTGACATGTCATAATTTTAATGGTAGAAAAAGATAACTCATTTTTCTCTTAGTATGAGGAGATACTTTATTCTCTAATTGAAATTTCAAGACAAACTTGTGAGTTGTGACCATAGTTAGTCAAGAGCATATCATTTTCACCAAGGTAAGCATTCAACATCACTACATAAAGCCCTATAGTAGCTACTCATCATGCATTGACTATAAAACTAGATTTCAAATCAAAGAACTCTCTAATCTCTATACATTGTCTTGAGCATAAGGGGTTTGATGCACCAACAAACAAAGCATCAATTATTAATTTCTTTACCTAAAATCATATCAAAAGCAATGCTTTACATTCACATTTGTCATTATATGGCTCCAAATCTTCTAACATCCAAAATTCCAAACCTCATCAAGTAAACCAGAAGCAAACAATTAGATAGCATTATGTTTTTGCTCCATAGCTATAGCAAACCCTTCTATGTACTTCACATTTCAAATGACCTGCAGAAATGATAACAAATGTCTTTACAACAAGGTTGCAATGAAAATAAGGATAAATTATACTTTTAATACTCATACAACATGTTGATTGTTTTGAACTTGGTCCCTATATATACAATTATTTTCATGTTGGTCTTTACGATTGATAGTATAACACCATTTCTTAAATTATATAGGGACTAAGCATGTACTTTTTTAGTCCCTCCATTTTATTTTCACATTGGTATGTATACTACTTGTAGTTATATTCCAACTAATGCTATGGATGATAACAATAAAATACAAGGACCATATTTAAAATAATTACACAGGTAGGGACAAAAATTATGTAAAGAGACCAAGTAAGAACAAGTGTTACATACAAGGACCAAATGTGTAGTTTAACATGTAAATAAACATTGAAGCATTTAAAAGATGAGGAAAAAGAACCTTACCCTTGAACATAGTTGAAGAATTCCATGCCCTCCATACAACATGTGTATAACTTGTTAGTTGACTTAGTAGACAAAAGATTTTAGTTGTTATAATAAGCCTAAAAGATTCATGAAGAAGCTACAAAGTAGTCTCTTATAGTTCTTTTGAGGGAGGATGGAGGGCTCAAAACAGATGAAGGGCTCTTCGAAGTAGATTGTGGAGATTTTTCGGATGATTCAGTCGGATCGAAACCTGAAGAAAGTTGGTCCTTATGGCCTTCAGATGTATGTACTTTTGATGGTGTTATTGGAATGTCTGGCTTAATTGGTTGGCGCGGTGTTTCATTGGATAAAAAAGCTTTATGTTCTGACTTCAGACACATTTCTTCACTATTTAAAAGCATTTTACATTCTGTTCTAGGCATTGCCAACACTCTTCTTCGGATGGAATATGGAAACTTTCTATCGCAGACATAACTGTTTTTATTCCAAATTCGAACCTGAAAAGGAAATAACAGGAAAACAGTTTCAAGGCTAAAACAAACAATGATACAGCATTAACAAAATGTGATATAGAAGACAGTGCTGAACTGGGAGACATTGCAAAAATAACATGCAAGAAAATCTGGTTCTGAAATCAATTATGGTCTCAACTCCGGTGAATAAAATATATACAGTTAGTTTGGCTTACTGTGTGATCATCAGAAGCGGTTGCTAATTTGCCAATTTCAGTGGGGCACCTGTCAAAAATATATTGTTAAAAACTCACATTGAAAAACTTATCTTTATAAGTTGTTCTAGATTTGTACTTTACCAGTCAACTACTGTAACTTCTCCTTCATCATGACTTTTCAAAGCCAGTGGTTTCTCTTGAGGCTTGTTAACCTGATTTTTGAAAGATCGTTAAATTATTTCTCAGTACTACATAAGTATCAAACTTACAATGGCTCTTCAAAAGTAAGAAATTTAACCTGCCAAACATAGGCTTTTCCATCACTAGAACCACTGACTAGGTGACATGCATCTGGGCTAATTGAAGCCTGGAATTGCAAATATCAGAAAGATCTTGAGTCAGGACAGAAACTGGATGCAGCAAATTTAAGGTTGAAGATGCAAGTGCAATTCTCACCTTTACAAAAAAGGAGTCTATTTGACTTCCAGAAAAATATTTTATAGGTCCCTTTTCAAGTTGAAGGACGTTATACAAATATATTCTGCGAAAAGGAAGAAACAATACATTTTAAGTAATTTGTATGCCCTGTCAAACATGGTTTAATTCATCAAGAATGCAAAAGGTGCTACTAAAGTAAGATACCGGTTATCCATGCAAGAGGCTGAAAGAAAAAGTCCACTGTCATCCTGGGACAAGCTAGATATACCATGTAATCTTTTCTGAAATAACAATGACAAATATTGTCACGATACTTAAGACAATAACAGATCATGCCATCAAACATCTCAACAAAATCAGTTAGATAATAAACAGTCTAAACATCACGCTGAAAGTAAAGCAAAAACAATGCATTCGTAATTCCATATTAAACTTATTCTCAAGGTTCAATTTATCCAAGACCATTAATTAGCAACTTCCTGGCTGTATAAAGAAAGAAACAGACATCCACTTTACAGCGCAGTTCCAACGAACCTTTTCTGTAGACTGGGGATGAGGACATGTCTGCGTTACAAAAGTTTTCAAGTTTCTAGTGTCCCAAAACTTCAACACACTGAAATGAACCAAACACATTAAGATCAGTTAATTCAGCAACAACAAAAAACAACAGAAAAGTTGAAGTTCATATTCATGACAAATGCTTCCAACTAACCTATCCACTGCCCCAGCAGTGGCTATGGAGACCTGATCCTTGAGGCAAAGAACAGATGTAATGCTCATGGAAGCAGCCTGAAAGACAGAATTGTTAGAAAGATTTAGCTTGCAAAATGTTAAGTAACATAAAGCTAAAAGCAACCCACCTTGCTCTTCCTAACTCGTCTTGCTTGAGACGAAATATGTGCTTCTTTGACAACTTCCGTCGAAGTACTGAAGCAACCAGATAAGAAGTTTTAAAAAAATAATAAATTAAAATAAATAACTAATGATTAACAGATCAAGATAATGACCATTACAGGATTGCTATAAATGGAAAACTGATAATTACCATATGCTAGGGTCCCCAAACCTATTAGCAGTGGATTTGCATCGTAAGTCCCAAAAACGAAAAGATCCATCTCTTGAACCAGAGACAATTATATCTGTAGATTTGCAGATTAAAGGAACAATAATTTGTAGAATATCACTTTACAGTTGTGGAAAAGTCAGAGTTGTGTCCAAACACTTAGATGCAAATAAAATGCTATTCAAATATTACCAGAATTAGTTGGATGAGAAGACATAGATTTCACACTCCCTGTGTGCCCCACCAACACTCCAATACATTTCTTTTCTTGAACATCCCATAACTTCATCTGCAAATGCGAATCATAACAATATTCAAAATAAAATTAGCTTGAAGGAAGCTAATAATATCAAGTTACAAGTTCTTGTGAATGCTTGTCCAACTGTAATTTTTTTGGGTACATAACATCAACTTTTTTTATACATGATTCGTTAAAAACAAAATCTGTAATTGAATCACATGAAATCCATATCTATTGACTTGATCTCGGTTAAATAAGAACCAGAAGTTCTGCTAAAAATTAAAGATTAATGGAAATACAATTATGTTTTTTAAAAGTCTATGCTAATAGTCAACTACTGTTCTTGCATAAAATAGGAATACAGTGCTTTAGAGTCGAAGTCCAGGAAGTACACATTGAGAGCCAGTAACAGGATAAATTGATTGTAATATAGCAAAAATGTACCAAATTACAATCACATAATAGTGCAAGTATCCTTATAGTTAGCAATGGTAAATTGTGATAAGTGATAACCATTGCATTATCACTTACTGTATGATCACCAGAAGCTGTGAGAATCTGTGTATCTTCCTGCAGAATATTATAAATCATTCAGTCAAATTAATAACAAAGAACTCAAATACCTAAAAAAATTGAAATAGTGAATATGTAACTACAAAATTGTGGGTTACCTTGATCCAACAGACATCAAAAACAGCATTATGATGTGTAACCCATTCGCAAATCTTAGATTTCTCTGACATTAAAAGAATATGAATTTCATATTAGTAAATAACAACAACCTATTTTAAAAGTTTTCTAGTCTCCATGACTATATGAGAAATTACATTGAACTACAATAAGCCTTGGCTTAATTATGCAACTATTGTTTAGAAAGAAGTACTCATATTCATCTAAAATCAATTAACATTACACCTATCTAATCTGAAGCCCGACAGAATGTGAATATAATTCCACTTAATTCCATAACTTCTTTTAATATACAAGTGTCATATAGTGTAATCAAGCAAATCAATGTAATTTCTAATTTATATTATTAAACTCCAAACACCCAATTTAAAAAATAATGAAAAGACCCACATTTGATCCCTGAAAATGAGAATAATAACTTTCATATTTAAAAATATCAAATACAAGTAAAATTAGTTCTTCTTAGTATAGATTTTAGGCACATTAGCGACATATTAAAATCTATACTAAGAAGACCTAATTTTAAAAGTATCACAATTAAAAAAAGAAAAAACAATCTTAAAAAATTAAAATTAACATATAACAAACCTGCATTATCTTCGTAGCATGTGGATTTAGACAAGTTGCGGCGAGTATCAAACAAGTTTATATATCCATCCTCATCAGATAAAGCGAGTATGTGCGAAAATTTCGAAGTCTGTGAATCAATTTGAAAAATCAAGGATTACCCATCAAATATTTCGTGATAGAAAAAACGGCGTGTGATCAAAATGAAAACTTGAGAGAGAGAAAGATAAAGAGAGTACCTTGCAGAAAGAGAGAGAAAGGGGAATAGTGTTTACAGCATCATGTTGAACAGCGAGAGCTGCAGTTTCGTTGAATCCAGAAACGAACCCATCAAAACGAGGTCGTTTTCGGCATTGGAATGAATTGAGTTGTCTTGAAGCTACGAGGGTGAAGATAGATTGAGATTGTTTTGGAATAGAAGAGTTTTCCATTGAGAGAGAGAGAGAGAGAATAATAAGAGAATGGGAATTAGGGTTTTGAGTTTGAAAAATATGAACGAATGAATTAGATGAGAGAAAAAGAGATGAATGAATGTGAAAGATAGTGAGTGAGTTCAGTTTGGCGGGAATCTCAAATTTATTAAAAAAAGGTTCCCTCTCTTTTTCTTTGGGCTTTTCTCTCATGGCCCAAACCCATCTTTATAACCCAATTCAAATAATCAATCAAGGGTTAATTACACTCACGTCCCTTGATTTTTAGTAAAATTACGCAAATTACCTCTCCATTTTTTTGTACTTATATGTATCACCCCTTCATTCTTCAATGAATCACTGTTAATTTTATACATATGTTACTCTGATCACCGCTGCATGAGAGTAACATTTTAAAAAAAAAACGTGTGACGTTTATAATTAAGTTAAATAAAATATTGTATATTGTGTAGACAAATTTAAATAATATAAGAGTTTATGTGTCTTAATTATTTGGTTCATTACAAAATAATATAAGAGTTATATAAACATCTCATCAAAATTATTAATGTATTTTGTAAGAAACAAAAATAATAAAGAGAGATTTGTTCTTGTAATATTTGGAATTGTCTACCAAATATATAATATTTTGTTTAATTTAATTACATTCATTACATAATTTTTGTTTAAAATATTACACTTATATTTAAAAATAGTCAATATAATATATATAAAAAATTATGGATCATTCGTATAGAAGAAATGGGAAAGATATTAGTGATTTATATAATTTGATGTAAAATTAATGATTTATTATTACTCTTAAAATAAGTAAATTAAAAAACATAAATATTAATTTGTGACATAGAGAGAAGAAAAAGAAACCCTAGTATTTAAAGTTAGGGGATTGGTTGTGTAAGCGAAGTACGTAGCCGCTAAACGGGTTCGTTGCAAAATCTCTTTCATCATTCTCACTCACTCACTCTTCTTTGTACAATTCCTTTCTCTTCATAATCTCTTTTATACTCATAAATTTACGTTTTTTAGTTGGATTATTTTGTTATTATCAAGGTTAGTTCGATCATATTCATTATGCACACAACCTGTTTGATACAAAGCCTGAGACAGATTTAATAACCTACCTGTGGATTTTTGTTATTGTTGGTCTCAGCAACCATATTTTATTTCATTATATATATATATATGCATGTGCCTTTGAAATTGTTTGTTAGTCCTGAGTTACTCAACCTATAATAAAATAAAATCATTTAGTGTCTTATTCTCTTCTACGATTGCATCTCCAGATTCTTCACTCATATCACAGTAAACAATGGTGGGCAAGCACTACAGACCTCCGGTGATTACTCTCTTTCATTTTAATGCTTCCCTTTTTTAACTTGTTGCTGCAAATTTGCACCCCATTTTTCCAAGTTCTTATTTTTAGCTTTATTTGTTTAAGTTTCACTCTTTTAACTCATACCCATATTGTGTTCTTTTGTTAGTGGTATGTTTAAGTTGTTAAGGCTTTTGTGCTTCACATGCTTTTGTTCAATTTTTTTCTTATATAGGGGAAGAAAAAGGAAGGAAATGCTGCTAAGTTTGTCACTAGGTCACAAGCACTCAAGCTGCTACAAATCAGTCTACCTCTTTTCAGGTTCCATTTTTAACATATTCATTTATAAAATTCAGTATCAACTTTATCCAGCCAAGACATGAAATCGCAGTGTAAATGTTGCGCTCTAGACTTGGTTTCGCTTGGAAATTTCACAATTTTTAGTGTGGCTATGAAAATTTGGAAAAGAAATTGGTGTAAAATAAGATGAAGTTATTCTAATGTTGACTTCACAAATTTCAGGAAACTATGCATTTTGAAAGGTGTAACCCCCCGGGAGCCCAAAAAGAAGTTCAAGGGTACCCATCAGACTTATTACCATGTGAAGGATATTGCCTTTCTTCATCATGAACCCTTGCTCGAAGTACATCGAGCAATAAAAACACATGAGAGGAAAATAAAGAAAGCTGAGGCAAAGAAAAACATCGAACGTGCAAACAGGTTGAGGGATCAGACGCCAAAACCCAAGATTGATAGGATTATCCGGCAGAGGTTTGTTTGTCAAATGTATCTAAGTTTATGCCTTACAGCCAGAAATGAATTTCAAACTTAATTATTCTTTGAATTATAGGTACCCAAGATTTGTAGACGCACTTGGAGAAATGGATGACTGTCTTTCAATGGTACATCTTTTTGCAGCATTACCTGCATCAGAGAGCAAAAAAATTGATGTGGAGCGTGTCCATAAGTGTCGGAGGTATACATTTGATATAGAAATTTTGGATGGAAATCTATATGCTTTTGTCATACTCTCTCTCGAAGAGAAGGATTTATTCAATTGTCACTAGTATTTTTGGTTTGCTTTCTTAGAAAATATGTAATTTTTAATGTTATTATCTTTTATCTGCTTTAATTTGTACCTTTTTATTGTGTATGCTAGACTGGCACATGAATGGCAAGCATTCATATCCCGCACTCATAAGTTAAGAAAAGCTTTTGTTTCTGTGAAGGGCATATACTACCAGGTATCAATTGTTGCATTTATAGTGGTCATTAATCTTAGTTGTACATGTTATGAATCAAATTTGTTGTTTGTGCAGGCTGCCATTGAGGGTCAGGCAATAACATGGTTAACTCCTCACTCACTGCAGCAGGTTGTGTCTGAAGAAGTTGACCTTCCTACCATGTTAAACTTTCTGCAATTGTATGAGGTTAGTTTCATTTTCATGTATATATATACTAGTGTTATTTTCAGAAGTTTTAACTCGTTAATATTCACTTAATCATATCTTCTTTGTACTTGTCCGAAGTGTAACTGTGTGTGTCTTTAATCATGTAAAAGTTTATATTTATTAGTGTGTTGTATCAGGATCATCTAAACAGCACCTTTAATTACTCACCCAACTTTGTGTCTTTGTTGTTTCTTAGTTATTTACTGTTTAATATGCACTCTATTATCATTAGATTACAAACATTCATATTGATTTGGTTGAAATTTTCATTAATTCCTTTGATTTAATGAATGGATTGATGCAGCCTCTTCTTGGTTTTGTCAATTTCCGTCTCTATCACTCTATAAATTTGAAGTATCCCCCATTACTTGATCCTCGTTTGGAAGCTTTGGCAGCAGGTACCATTCTCTTCAGTTTAATTGAACTGAAGAAGCTTTTTCTTTGATGCATTAATTTTCTTTTCAAATATTGCAGATCTATATGCACTATCTAGATATGTCGGCCGCGATACCAGACATTCAGCAGTGAATTCTGAATCTGTTGATTTAGTTCAACACGAGCAAATTGAGGCTAAGCAAAGTGGGGCACACTCTGAAGATGAAAAATCTGAACTAAGACTTGCTCAACTTCATCATCAACTTCCATCTAATGAGCATGGTGGACCTGGTGCACTAATGCACCTTGTCGAAGAAGCTGCAGGAGATGAGGAGGAGGAGGATCAAGATACAAGGGAATGTAAAAAACTCTTCGAAAATACGAAATTTTTCTTGAGCAGGGAGGTCAGACCAATATCCGATTTATACTGTTAATAACGATAGCTAAAAAATGTTGTATCTTCAATAGTATGTAATCTTGAGCAGGGAGGTCAGACCAATATCCGAAAATATGATTAATGATGTTAGAACTAGTTAGTAACTTGGTAACAAAATGTTTTCATGATTTATACTTAAACTCAAGGCTAATAACATACTTGAAAAATCATTTTTTGAGGTCTCATTGAAATAGTCGGTGGGTATTTAATGCCTGTTTATATTTTAATTTGTACTAGGATTAGGACTAGTATGGCTACTATTACTAATTTTGTTCAGTGTGCATATTAGCTGTTTGATTAAGATGTACCACATAAATGGAAGAGTAGCAGAGATTTGCACACTCACACGGGTAAGGAGGAGAGCATTTGTTAGGGAATCGGTTTGTGATGTGCCCACGTAGCAGGTTAGGGAGAGAGTGGAAATGTGGAGTTAGTTAGGGTATTTGGTCAAAACTGAGTTCCGTAGGGAGGATATGTAGTAGGAGGAAGTTGACCCCTCGAAGAGCTAGCTCATTGCTGCTATATTTTTTGTTTTGATATTTTCTATTGCTGTTTCCGTTATTGAAAAGGAGGTGCCTATCATAAACTACATAAAACTTTGCATTTCCCATGTTTGGTTTAGATTCAATTTTGCACAAAAACCGCTTCTCAGTTTAAGCTCTTTTTTGTAGCATTTTGATCATAAGCTTTTCTGAGCTTAAATTAGTTAATCTAAACATGTACTCCCCTGGAATGGTTAATTTTTCAAGCTTTAATAAGGCACACTTTTATTCCGACAATAACAATTTTTAACAGCACTCCACTCATCGACTTTAAGTTGATGGATGTCATATAAATTATAATATACACGTCTTATCCGATTTTTTATGGGGTGCTGCTATATATCTTTCTAGCGTAAAATTAATTTTGTAATTTTGCTCATGGATTTTTGTTTCTATATCATGCTCTAACTCTCAGGTGCCAAGGGAATCATTGCTTTTCGTTATTCCAGCTTTTGGTGGGGTTGTTTCCTGGGAGGGGGAGGGTGGTCCTTTTGGGGAATCTGACCAAAGCATCACTCATCAGGTTTGTGTCAAAGAATCCATCTTCTAAGTCACAATTTTTTAACCCTTCCTTTCAAGCTCACTTAGTTACTTCTGTGATGTTATTAGGTTGTTGACAGAGATTCACAAGGACATAGGTTCCTCTCTAGGGAATATGTTCAACCACAATGGATATTTGACTGTGTCAATGCACGGATCATTTTGCCGACAATGGATTACATGGTTGGAAAGTAAGTTCTAAGTCTATCTATCTATCTATTTCTTCAATGAATTTCCTTTGTCAATTGTCATACCAAACTATCCTTTTTATATTGTCTGTTTAAGTTTTCTAGCTTTGTTACTGACCATCCATTTAAGCAGTTCTAGTGTAAACCTTTCATTTTTACTAAAGGAATATATATGTATTTGTGTACAAATATTTAATGTTTGTGAGTTATGGTATGTATGTGTAGATGTATAATGCATTATGATATACAGTATGTGTTTACTAAATGTTATTGGTTAAAATATTTCTTTTGTAATTAGGATTCCTCCACCACACTTGTCACCTTTTGTTGACAATGAAGAAGAAGGAGCCTATGTTCCTGATTATGCACAGACCATTAAGCACTTGCAGGCTGCTGCAAGGAAAGAAATTCTACCACTTCCAGGTGTTGGAAAGGATCTGGAAGATCCTCAGAATCTTCTGGCAGAAGGTGTTATTGATCGAGCAGAAGCTAATGAAGCTGCTCAGAGAAAGCAAAAGGTAATGCTTATTTTGTTAAAAATGTTGCAACTTGCATCACAACGTTGGAATGAGTATAGAAGATGTTGTTATGTTCATTACTATTTTAAACTCACTCTGGTATTTAAGAGTGTTTCAATCAGTTGTCAAAAAGTAGATTACCACAATTTGTAATATGTATAATTCATCTTTGTTATAATTGTTTGTAATAGAATCAGTTTTATGTTTAGATATACCATACCATCTTACACTCTAAAACAGTTTTATGTTCAGTGTTATAATTTAATCAATTTTCCCAACATACATCTTACACTCTAAAACAGTTTTATGTTCAGTGTTGTAATTTAATCAGTTTTATGTACCCAAACACACACTAAGTATGCAAATCAATTTCTATGGTTGCAGATGTTGATGTTGGAGAAGCAATATCACGAGGATTTGAAAAAAGAGCTTCAGCATGTGACATATGCTCCATCAGATTCCACCGTTGATAAACAAGTATCTACTGAAGTGACAAAAAGTGGAGAAGAGTCAAGTTATGATGTACAAAATGTTGATGACATGGGTAAACTTCTGATGTCACGAAAAAAGAGGAAGCTTTTGGAGGCTATGCAGGTACCTCTTTTGATCCCTCACTATGCAGACCCCTGAGTTCATTTTTGTTGAAATGCTATTGCTTTGAGTGATTTGTAGTTTCATGTTGAATGTGCTATATCTTCCTACCAAGTTTCTCATTATTAGAAAGCTTAGTTGGGCTTTACAAGAATAGCTTATGTAAGTAGCCTAATGAAAATAGTTTATAACCATTCTATAAGCTCTTATTAGTTAATTTTAATAAGTTTATCAGGCAAATTCATGCAATTAAGTTTTTTACCTTATTACAAAATAGTTAGTTTATTCAATAAATGTTTAATCAAGTACATTACCCAAACAAGCTAGATTGCATTTTGGGTAGACAACTTAGCCGATTTTGATTGGGGCATGATGTGAGTAGCGTAAGTTTGCATACATCTACCATTCCTGACCCCAGTACCACTAGGAGGGAATCTCGAGCACCCCAGTACCACTACCAAAAACTTTATTGTATGCCTTTGATTTCACTTAACTACTTTTTAGGTTTCATCATTATTAGTAGTTTCTGACTTATTTTTTTTTTACCTGGCGATTCAGATATCTAATGATAGGAAGCAAGCAAAACATGATCTTATTAAGCAAAGGAAGAAGAAATTAGAAGCAGCTCAAAGTTAAGGGAGTTGAAGAGAGATGAAGCATTATCCTCATGTACTAGGATATTATTTTTGACTAAATTATGTTTTTATTTCTTATTTGTAAGAGACTTGTTTTTTTAATATTCTTCAAAGGTTTTGGGATTTGAACTTTGCATGCATTTCAGGTTGTACTGGATACTTATTATAAGCATTATTGCAACCCATAATCCTTTCTTTATTCATATAATGTTTCTCGGAAGGGATCCACTTACTCCAAAAGTAAGTTTTTTAAACTTCACGTTTTAGCCATTAATTTTTTAGAAATCTAGTGGTTTGAATTAGTGATTAGATCTAAATCATTGTATTTTCCTAGAATTGATGGCTAAGATGTGAAGTAAGTTTTTAATCTTACTCTTGGAGTAAATGAATTTCTTCGTCCTTAAAAAAATATATGTAATGGTTTTAGTCATGTTTTGGTTTTAGTCCTACTAATATAATTGGTCTTATAACTAATTAGAATGGTATGTGTTACATGTTGGTGTTTCTTATATCATACTAAAGATCAAATTGAAAAAAATAAATTATGGGAATTTTAATGAAAATTTGGATTATTCTGAGGGAAGTTTAAATACTAGTGATGCACAATTGGAAAAAATTGTAAGGAAGTTTAATATGATCTACTTTACATTAAGGGATGCATAATTTCTCCACCAAATTACATAAGTCAAATTTTGACTAAGGAAAAGACTTCTAAATTCTAATTCATTGTCATCAAAAACTCTCTTCACATTGATTGTACCTTTCATTTCATTTTCCTTTTGATTTTATACTTTATAGTTTTACATCAATTATATTGTTCATCAAAATCTGTTTTTTTAGACTTTATTTAAATTTGGTATTTGCTAACATAAGTCAAATCCATTTCAGAAGAGTACAAATCCAAAAAAATGGTCAAAAATATCTATTGTATGAGTATGTGTGTGTGTGTATATAGGGATTGAAAGCAAAATAACATGGAGGAAACATGATTTTTATATGATGGTTCAGGAGTATTTCATAGCATGGCTTAGTATTAGAGCTACAAAAATGGTTGCTTTAATGCATTTTTATATCTTTTTCTTAATTTTAATATAATGATCTACATTAACTTTGTAACTTTTTTACCATTATCTAGTCGGTGGGGTTTCCATGATAAATTTCCATCTTATTTTTATCCCAAACATTAGTGGAAAGAATGACACTTTTTTTGCACTCAACTTTCAACACCTCTCTCTTCCTTACCAACTTTATTCTAAGCTTTTTTTTTTTATTCCACCCTTTTCAAAGTTTTATCTATACTTCTATACTATATATAAAGGCAAAATCCAAATTAACCACCGACCATGATGTAATTTGTGATTGTCTATTTTGTCTTCATTATTTTATAATTTCTACCAAAAACCATATATAACCCAATATTAATGTTCCTCTATATCCAATGCATATTTTATGTTATTTTTAAACCATACATCATTTTTATATAAATTATATATGTGTGGTTATGGTTTATTCATTCACACTATTTATTCATCACATATTATAAATTGGTAATCAAAATCAAATAAAAGAGTTATGATTTTTCTAACCACAAATGAGACGACACATATTATAAATTATATAACCTTCAATACGAATGAGGTCGGCATGCTAGTATATAATAAATTAATTTGCTATCAAAATATACTTATTTATTTAAACAGTTTGAGTAGAAATATAAAATGGTTAAACCACCTATGACTGACTATTTGAAATTGTATATATTATTGACAATTTAATGAGAGGATACTAATAAGAAATCTAAAAATGAAAACCCAAACAATATCTAAATATTTTATTGTTATTATTAATTTGTTGGGTAATTAAGATTTACGACCTCACACCCACAAATGTGCTTTATTTAGCATAACAATAAATTATCTTAATCTTCCCAAAACTAAAAAACCTTAACATTGCAAACATATTATTCAATTATTTGTGCCATTTCGATATGTTATTATTTCTCTAGAATCTAATCCTTCCCAATAGCACCAAATATTTTATCCATATAAAATAGGTTTTTAATTGTTTGTTGACTTAGTTCTGAACTAGCAAATTACTCGTGCATTCGCACGAGGCAATACTTTTTTGTTGTATGATTAAGAAAACGAAAATTATATGAGCATTCATATAGTTAAGAATATATATGTTACTCGTACATTCACATGGTTAAAAAAATACATGTTCCTCATGTATTTGTATTTTTAAGAACACATGTGAACATTCTCATTGCTATGAACACATGTTATATGTGCATTCACTTAGTTAAAACACACATGTTAACCGCACATTCACATTTTTACTCGTGTATTTGCCTATTCAAACACATGATGAAAATAAAAGATACTTTCAAATTTGAATATTCTAACAAAAATAAGAAATCGAATTTGAGGTAAAACTTCAATATGATTTTTTTAATTATAGTAGGGAATAATTAAAATTCAAGAAATATGATATTAAAATTCAATTGGTAAAGTATCACAAAGCTTTAATGAGGTGAAAAGCAGATAGATTAATGCAAATATTGAATGAGGTAAAACTGTATAGTTTTTTTTCAATTTAAATAAAGTATTAGTAAACTTATAGTATTAGTAAACGTTAAATAAAGTAGATAGATTAATGCAAATATTAAATGAGGTAAAATTGTATGAGTTTTTTCAATCTAATTAGTTGGATGATAAAATATTATTAGTGATTTATAATTGGTTATTTGTATATACTTGAATATAATTATTAGTAAAGGTGAGAAGGTTGCAGAAACAAATCTGTTTAGTCTTATTGAGTTATTGACAAATCAACTACTCAAATTAGATGATATATTGATTAATAGAGTATATGTTAAATGGGAGAGATCCATGGACCATATTTACACATTTAAGTGAGAAAAAACGGAAAACATGAATATCAAATACATTTGTTGCTTCTAATTTTCAATTCTAATGATAAAAAGTTTTTCCAACTTTTTCTTCTACAAAAATTATTTATGAACATTTGTGTCCATGAAATAATAGGTGGAAAATAAGAGGAATAATGAATTGAATCATCAATAGGAGTAGATTGTATTTTTAATTAGCATTTAAATTATTAAAATATAAAATGTATAAAAAGTGAGGATGTATTGCGGTAATGTATATAATAATAACATAGAACACTTTTAAAGGAAAAAAAGGTGATGAGGATATGACATGTGGCTAGAAGGACCTTCATAAATTCATTTATAATTGTATCATTCTTCTTTACATGGTCATCACCCGTTTCTAACATTTGACTATTTTACACTATAAATAACATTAATCTTATAATAAATGTCATAATCATAATCTTCGTAGTAAGTGTCTTATGTATAAAAAAAAGTAATTTCTTGCTTGATTTTTTTCTTTTGTATATATGCTAGTCATTTAAATTGTGGATGCAGCCGCAATATATTGCGGTAATAATGATCGCCACAATCGCATCACACTACAATTGTAGTGTGATTCTGAATTACAATGATGTGGTCATATCTGACAGCAACGCAACTACATCGGACCGCATTTGGGTCATATTAGACTGCATTAGGTCACATCGGATTCAAAAATATTGTTTTAGTAACAAAATAATTCACAGCGCAACGGCCACAATCCACATCGAAATAACTGAAATAATTGCAATTGCAGTAGCCACAACCATTACAACAATCGAGACCATAATCACAATTTAAAATATTAGTATATCCTCCTCTTTTAATCTTTATGTGGAATCCTACACTACTAATCCAACAAATTTAAGTGTGAAAAAGTTATTCATATTTATCTCTCTTCTATTGCTGAGAAGATGTGGCATGACCCTTTCCTATTGCATGTCGTCACTCCCAAGAACACAAAATAAATAAATAATATAAAAATGAACAAAAAAAAAAAAAATCAAAATTGGAAATTCAATAAGGCGGGAAAATGAGCCGTTGCTTCTAAAATCAATGATATTTTGGCGCCATAATTCTGATGCTGCCCGTAAAATTTACGGTCACCCCTTTCTCTCTCTCTCTTTCTTTTATTCATTCTCAAAGCTCAAACCTTTTCTCTTATTCCATTCTTCTTCTTCATTTGTGTTCATTCTCTTTAACCCATTTTTTCATTTTCTTCTCATTCTCTCTCTCTCTCTCAATAAAATTCTTCATTTTATTCCATTTTTTTCATCTTATTCTTCTACCCATCAAAAACCCCTTTTTTCTTTCATTTTTCATTTTCATTCCTTCTTCTTCTTCATTTTCTTAAACCCACCCTTTTATCTTTTGATTCTAACCAACACCCACTTTTCCTTTCTCATTCTTCCACCCAAAGTTTAAACCTTTCACACAAGGGTTTTTTCATTTCCATCAATTTCATCCCTTTTTTTCTCTCTTCATTTTCAATTCTATAACTCTTTTATTCCTTGATTCTGATTCATACCCATTTTTCCTTTCACCTTGTTAAACCCAAAGTTGAAAGCTTTCCATGATGGGGTTTTCAAAGAAGAAAACTTTGCAACAAGATTCCAACACTATCATTAGCCTTGAATCAGAATCAAAGAAATGTGCTATTGCTGGAATTGGAATTTCAGTTCGTTCTTTGAAACCAATAAACACAAAAGGAAGAGGAAAAGAGAATGAAGAAGAAGATGAAGAAGATTGTACAACACCAACAACAAAAGAAGCAAGGATTCCAGAGAAGTTGAAGTGTCCAATGGCACCAAGAAAGAAAAAACCAACAAAACGTAACAATTTCAATGGTGTTGTTAGAGAGTTTTTCAATCCTCCTGATTTGGAAACTGTGTTTAAGTACCATGTTGTTCACAAATCTATCTGATTTCAAACCTCATTTTTCAACTAACTACAATTTCAGAACAAGGGTTTTAAGTAACATGAGTTGAGTTAAGAGGTTTTATTCTGATATATTTAGTGTACAAAGAAAAAAAATCATGATATTTAGTTTAGATAGCACTCTTGAGTAGTAATCTTGGTTTGGTTTTTTGTTTTTTTATTATTAGAGACTATGTACTATGTAGTTTTTTTAATTAATGAGAAGCTTTTATTATGTTGAGTCTTAAGCATACCAAAGTTTTTTGTTTGATATTTTATATATTTATTTTGTAGGTAGTTTTGGTGTGTTGTGTATTTTGAGTATTAGCATACAAAATTTGTGAGTTTACAATATTATATATCAATGTTGTAGAGAGAGTAAGAGTTTGAGGTTTGAGCCAATGTATGGTGTTTTGTGTGCTTCTATTGTAGTTTTTTTTTTCCACTAACAGCCTTATTTCCTTACCCTTTTTTATAAGTAATTAATCTCTTTCAAGTGTATAGTTATTTCTCCGGATAAGTATTATTCTCATGGATCAAACATTTGAGCTTTTGATCTTTCTCGTGATTTAGTGAACCTTTACTCTAGCATTTTGTTGGACACTATTAGTTCAACTCTTTGTGGGTATGAGGAATGTGTAGTTGTGTGCACTCTTCTCTTCCCTTTTTCATTTTCCAATGTTGAGCTATGTTGGTTCCAATTTTTCTATCTTTTTACTTTATTTGGTATATTGGTTCTATTTTAATTACTCTATGTCTTGGACTTATCTAGTTGTTATAAATAGCTTAAATTATTTAATATTTTACAAACTTAAAAAACTATTTCACTACTATGAAAATGTTCTCATTCAATTAGGCACCTTCAAATGGGTTCCAAAATTTAGTTTTTGACAATTGAAAAAGTTTATGTCATAGTTAGCATGTGGACCAAATGAAATTGTGTATCTGCCATAGTTTCTGCATGTGTCCTAAACTACTAGGATATGTTGTGCCCTACACCACAACAAACCTAGGAGGTATTTTTAACCCTAATATTTATATATTGTCTTTATAAATTATAAAAATTTATATACGTCAATATATCATCTATAATTTATTTTATTATTTTTTTCAAGAGTGAATAAAACGTGAATAAAATAGTAAATGATTCCTTACACTTGTAAAAGGAAATCTTATTATAATAACTTTGAGTGAGTTTTTTTATATGCACTAACAAATTGATTGTTTAAATAACAATGTTACTTTTTAGGTGTTAAGATGGTACTGCACAAATTGATTGTGACAAATCCTTTTATAACCTTATTATTATCCTCAAGAACCTTTATTAAGCGAGTAAGACTTCTCTCCCTTAATGGAGAGAGAAATATTCAAAAAAAACTGAAGAAATTGGAAAATGCAATATTATTTTTGTCCTTTTTAATTTTAAAGAGTTTACATTTATACTCTTAAAAGCAACATAAAAAAAAAAGAATTTCTCTCTAACTGAACGAAGATGGTCTTTTTCTTTCTTAAGCTATGTCACTCTTGCTTTAATCTTCAATGCCCCACATTTCCTTGAGCCTTGAATACTCCTACCACAAAGGTCAAGACCCTCATAAGATATACATGTCTCATTATTTGAACACAAAATACTTAAGAATCCTATGTGATTGGTACTATTCCAAGGTAAAAGGTTTAACCAACTAAATTAATGCATTGATTTTATTGTATATTTTTAATTAGTGCTTTATATTTGATAATACTAATTTGTATTGATAAAGATTATTATGTTGTTCTTAATTAATGATTTTCTTTACCATATAAGTAAGGAACTATAAAACCAACTCCTTATTGTTGGTATCATGTACTAAAAGTGAGCTATCATTAACATAAATGCCTTATATAGTGGCTTGTGATTATAAAGTCTATAAGAAAGATAATGAAACCCCATTACACTATTATTTAAGAGTATCATGAATAAAATTATACTTAATTATTATCATTATTTTGTGGATGTTATTTGGTAGTATAGATTTGCATGGAGAAGATTATTGTGCATGTTATTGTCATGTATAGGAAAAGCAAATAATCTTTGGGGTAGAGTGGATACTATTCACATGACAAAGGGATATATAGTTTACCTAATCCAAGGTTGTCCATGGTATATTGAATAATATGAAAGGCTATTAGGGATTAGGATACTTTTAAGAAAGCACACACTAAATTAAAGTGATATTTTCACTTTACCCCTTGCTTCCTTTAAGGAAGCAACTCAGTGTCTAAAAAAAATTTCATTTTTATTATTTAGTTTAGTTTAGTACAAATTATTAGCTTACAAGATTAATATATCAACCCATATACTTGCTCTGCTAGTCAAAATTATTTATATTAATTTAATTTTCAATTGATCTCACATGAAATAATTATAATGGTATATCAAAATTCGCATTTAATAACGGTTGTTTAATAACTCTCGTTTGTTGTATGCTATTAAATGTAAGACGGAAGAGAATCAATAGAACTCGGTGAAACACATGCTGTTCAATGTGATAGACGAATATACATTTAACAATGTTTATTTCACTAAATGTTGTTGAATGTATAACTCAATGATTCAACAACACTCAATGAAGTTAGGAGTATTGTGTCTCACACATTTAATAATACATGTTTTTCTATTTTTATTATTCTTCATCTCCATAGGTTATTGATCTTTCTTTTTTGTTTTCGGTTTCACTCTTTAAGCAAGTTATCTTTATTACTAATGGTTCTCATATTTTTAATATAGATTGTGCCAAAAAGACATATCAAACAATGGTCTTAATTTCTCTTAGTGCTTCGACACATCTTATAGAAGTCGTCGAGCATTAATTTAGTTGTAGTGACTTAGACACACCGCTTAAAAACATAAGGTGAAACATTGTATTATTTTATGATGATTCAATGTGGTTATTATGATATTAACTATAATCCATTTATTTCTTCACTTAAAAGAGACAATAAGCTTATGGATTAGTCACCAATATCCTCTTCATCTTCATCCCTTTGATTATTGTGTATAATCATCTTCTTTTGGATTCGATTATTTACTTAATTTTTTGTTTAACCTTCTTTTCTTTTTTTGTGTATTGAGCAATATGTCCTCTTGCCTATTATCACAAAAAATATCATTTTTTTGTGTATTCAATACTAAGCATTTAGGTATCTTTGTAAGATGTGTTAGTTTGGGCTTATGGGCAATAAGTTCATTTGCCTATTATTACCATGCTTCTTCTTTTTTAGTGTACTCAGCATTATGCATTAATGTATTTTTGGAAGATTCCTTAGCTTGGGCTTGTGGGCAATAAGTTCACTTGCCTATTATTATGAGAAACATCCTTCTTCTTTTTTTGTGTAAGATATGTGAACTTAGGCTTTGTGGGTAATAAGTTAACTTTTCCTCGATGCGCTTAAGACGTGTGTTGTGTTAATAGATTTGAACTAAGGGAGACAAGTTCTTGCAAGTTCATTCACATGTTTAATTAAATGTGTGAGAGAAATGTTGCCTCATGGACGCAAATGATTTGTAGATATTGTAACTTAGGAAAATTCGAGATTTAACAGTGTTGCAGAAAGTAGACATTTAATAGCGCTCGCTCAAATGAGCGATATAAAAAAGTAGACATTTTGTAAAAAGTCGATATTCAACCGTGTTCACTGAAGTGAACAATGTTAAATATTTATTTTCTACAACACTTCTAAAGCACGGTTAAATCTAACCTTATATTCTACTTTTATATGCAAGAAAAGGTCAAGGATAGGTGAAGGCATAAGGGAATTAAAACAAGTGCACATTGTGAAAGCAAGGAATTAAGCAGCAAAAACACATGCACATTAACTTCAATGAAGATGAAGAACTCAACAATGCTAGAATGAAGAAGTTGTTCTAGAAATCCTTTTAGATTAGAGTCCAATAATGCTTGTGTAAAATAGATAGCGGTGGCAAAACGGGTCAGTCCGGCCCGGTGCTTTTGGCCCTCCAAAATATGGGCTGGGTTGGCCCGACCCTTATTACTAAAAGGGCTCAAAATGTCAGCCCGACCCATATTTAGCAAGGCTGGCAGGCCAGCAGGTTGGCCCGTTTTTCCTTTTCTTTTAAAAAACACATTTAAATTACACTAATATTTCATGAGTTTTAGTGAAATTACACAAATTATCCTTCCATTTTCTACACTTACAAAAAACCCTTAATTTATAAACTTACATTACATTGATCAACCATGTATGAGAGGTGTAATTCTGCAAACAAAAAAGTGATAAATGTAATTAAGTTAAACAAAATATAATATATGATATAAATTAAACACTAATATGTAAATGTTTTGTATTGTATTTGATATAAATTACATTGATAAGTAATTTACTCATAAATGTGTTATACATGAATAATAAATTGGTTGCACATGATATGTGTAAAATGTTCAGTTGGAAAACAATATTAAATTGACTACATTATTGGAATCACTTGTAACCTTAAAATGGTAAAGCAATATTAATGTTGGCCCGTCGAGCTAGCCCGGCCCGCCGTACCCGTCTAAAAAATAGGCTTCCAAATCGGGTTGAATATGGGCTTTTAGGCTAAAATCTCCAGCTCAGCCCACCAAAAATGTCGATCAAAACGGGCTGGCCCGTCAGGCCAAGCCCATATTGCCATCCCTAAAAATAGATACATTGTGTGTATAATATAGGTACATTACTTGGGCCTAAAGTTATTGTGAAAGACAATTCAATTGGTACAATTATTAGACATAAAGTGTAAGCATATATGTGTTTAACACTAGTAGCCACATAATTTTTCTACATCTAGCATTCATGAAATACTTATATAGAAAATGTAACTTATGACAATGATGCAACAAGTATTTTCAATCTAGGATGCTACAATATCACCTCATACATGTTCATTACATGCCTAGTTTCATAGTAATACATAGAGAACATGTTTAGATCAATCGAAATACTATTATATGATTAAAAAAATTAACATTTCAATTGGTATGCGATAGTGAGTAAGGTAGATAATCTCTGTCATTGATAGTACATTAGTAAACTTTACTAGTTAGGAATATGATGATGTCAAGAAGGGTGAAATAAAATGTACAAGTACATACCCTAGAAGAGTCTTTGACATAACATGTTGCAGGATTCTTAGTCCCAATTTAGCATATGGCAGTGACTTGACTTATCACCACATTTGTAGGGTGGTCCTCTACCCTATGTTAACAATTACTTGGAATTTTGCTAGGCATATATTAATATTATGTATATATTAATTAATTTAAGTTGTGACAATTATATTATTTCACATGTTTTTTTATAAGTTGTGACAATTATATTATTTCACATGTTTTTTTATAAGTGACAAACATTCCACACACCTAGACATCATCCATTGAACATTCATGACAAATAAACATTTAGCAATTTTAAATGAGCTAAATCTTCCAAAATATCACAGAAAATTAATCTATTTTTCATTTACAGGTATGGATTTTGATTTCCATGCCATTCAGTGGAACACTAAGAAAATATGGTATTATGCAGCATTTAATTGATATTTATTATTATTATTATTATATATTTATACACAATTAATATATTATTCATCATTTATTTTTATTATATTTTCTGAAGAATCAATGATAATAAATATAATTGGTGGATAATAAATATGAATAATGGATAATACATCAATATATTTCTCGGTACAACATATATATTTTTTGTTATTATTAATGTGCATTTAACCTGTACTCATATTGAATTTGATGGCATTCCGGTATTTATAAGATATTTTAAAAACAAGAAAAATGGAGATAGTCAAAGTTTCCATTATGGACAATTAGGGAAGAATAATAAATATTTCATAAAAATATTTAATTTTGTAGGTAATGTTTTATAAGAATGATAAGAGAGTAATATTTTATTATTCATAAAAATATTTAATTTTGTAGGTAATGTTTTATAAGAAATGAGAGAAAATATTTCAAAAAACGAATATGGTAAAAATCAGTTCATGCTTGTCGGTTTAATTGATAAATCAGTAAATTAGTTTCAATACAAATATGATACAACAACTATATCGGTTATGTAATTATGTAAAAGTCAAAACTGACCAAAATCGATCAAAATCGACCTGAACAATTTTTCAATTGAATCGTACCAGTTATATCGATCGGTTTTTATATAATTTTTTTAATGTAAGTAAGAAAATATTGTTTTTAACGATTTTTGAATATTAATATTAATATATTATATATATATATATATATAACTTCACTAGTAAATTAGGGTTGAATCATTATATCATGACTGATTTGATAATAAATAGTGCATAAAAGGGTATGGTGGAAGATTGATATAATTAGGGCGGTGGGAGTATTAAGAATGGAAAGTAAATAAAAAGAGAGGAATCCAATGTAGGAAAGAGTGGAGACATGTACACATGGGACTATAAGGAATCCTAAGCATATCTAATTTTCCATTTTTGAATCCTTCATTCTATCTCTTTCTCTCACCAAATCTTATTTCATTTCATTATATCATACTATTATTCTTACTCAACCCAACTTTTTATACCATTTTCTATTTATAAAACTATCTTCAAAGTTCTATATACAACAAATTCATTTTCTTATAAATATGTTTTAGAGAGGAGAAATAGTTTAATGGAATGAATTCATGTGGAATCACTAATAATGATCCAAGAGTGAACCCAATTAATTAAAATGATGAGATATAAAAGGGTAAGTTTTGAGATTTTTAAGTATAACCAATAGTTTTCTTTCCTAGCTAAGACTTACGCGATGACAGATGTAGGTAGAGACAACTATTAAAATATTGACATCATATTAAAATTTTAATTCTAAATAAAAATTAAAATTTTGATCCAAAATTATAATACCAAAAAACTCAAATGCATTTGTCTCTAAATGTGACAATGTTGGAATCGTTTTCATTTAAGTTTTCCTCCTTTCATCATGTAGGTAATGAGTTAATCCTTTAGGGGTGTGTAACTGTCTATTCTCAACAAATTTCAATTCCAAGAATCGAATTTTTGTCCTTGTATTCAGTTTGAATATCAAAAGTGAGATCTTACGTCATTAGACCGATAGTAGAACATTAATCGAATTGTTTTTTCCTAATTTTAGAATTATTAATTGTTGTAGCTTTTGGCATAAGTCACATCCAGCTACTCTTACTGCCCGAAGTGACCGTAAAATTTGGAAGCAAAGTGAGTTGGCGCCAAAACTAAGAGACAGACAGAAACAATGTTTTGAGCCCGCCAATGCGGGCTGTGCCTGCTGTCGTCACTAACAATAACAACAAACAAAACCCATTTGTTCATACTTGAATTGACAAAATTACCCTTTATCTCCTGCCATTTGGGACCCACATGCTTCTAGGGTCATGAGTCCTAATGCCATAACTATTCCATTTAGGGCTCACCTACAAATTCAAAGTGGACATTCTCATACCTATTCATCTCATCTCCTAATACATTTTGGTACAATTAAATGTATTTTTTTTTATAAAAAAATGTGTATTTTCACTTTGGGTAATAATCTTTAAATATATAGTTATTTCTTCTAACTTACATGAATTAAATCTTTAACATATAAGATTCAATAAGATTTTATACTATTAGACTAATATTTTAAAGATATTTTCTCCATGTTTTGAAATGATAAATTAATAAATTACAACAAAATGATAATATTTTTTATAAAAAAACTAAACAATGAAATTAAAAGAGAATAGGCATCTTAGTTTCACTATGTCAATTTCTTTGTTGGATCTTGGATATTCCTCAAACAATATTCACAAGACATTAGTTAATACAACCCTTGTAATAAATTTAAAATATTATTTTTCATTGAGTATTACTTGTGTGAGCATGGAAATAGAGCATTGAAGTAAATATAAGATTGAATTAATTTGATGAGTTTGAGAGAGAATATTGTCGGTTAAGGAGGGAATTGGGTAGAGGGGGCCAATTTGTAGAGGAATCCCAATGGATATGATTATAGGACACATGCCAATCATTCTAAAAACACACAACATCACCTTCCAAGGTTTTACTATCCCATTTATAATCCTATCTCTTTTTCTAGGCTAAATAAACTATATTCTTCTTCTTGTATGCCTTTACTTTCAAGTTTTCATTTAGTTTGGTTACTCTAAATAATCCAATTTTGTACCTTAAAATTTGTGTAAGGACCCAAATTCAACTCTTGAAATTTTTTCCTTTATTTTAATCCTTTCATGCATATATTCATCATCTTACTTTAATCCCTCATTAATCATTCTGTAAAACCACTTTTTAACATGTTATATTACCATACATTTCATATTGCAGAAAAACATAATTCATTCAATTAATCCTTAATGACTACCGCATACAACTAGTTATAGGTTTCTAAGAATCATAATGCCAATAACTATACATATCAAGTGTTACCATACTCAGAATTACATTTATCTCAAAATAGTGCCTAGTCAATTATAATACTAAAGTAGAGATAAAGAAATCAAAGTTAAGAAACGCATAAAATTCCTAAGTGAGCCTTCTCCTTAAATCATTCATTTACCTACAATGCGATTATCATAAACAATACACAAAAACAATGGAGTAAATCATTAGTTCAAGACTAACATTACATGATAATCCACATTTTGAATATAAATAAGCATTGAAATAAATTATCATCACAAGCACATAAATATAAACATTTGTATCTCCTTCCTTCCATTTCCATGTTATTCATATTCACCTTATGGTATATATATCTCATAATATATATTATATAGCATGCATATTACTTTCATTCCAAACATACTCCTTTCTCATCATTCATATTCACCCTATAGAATATATATCTCATAATATATATTCTATAGCATGCATATTACTTTCATCCAAACATACTCATTTCTCATTAATTGTATTCACCCTTAATCATATTTAACGAGTTTTCCCACAAAGATAATCCTCTACCACGTCGGGTAGGTCTAGTTCATTCTCCATACCATATCGGGCAGGTCTAGTTAATTCTCCATACCACATCGGGCAGGTCTAGTTCATTCTCCATACCACATCGGGCAGGTCTAGTTCATTCTCCATGCCACATCGGGCAGGTCTAGTTCATTCTCCATACCACATCGGGCAGGTCTATACTACGATAATCCACTACCACTTCGGATAGGCAACAACAATAATCCACTACCACTTCGGGTAGGAAGACAACAATAATCCACTACCACTGCGGGTAGGATAACAACAATAATCCACTACCACTCCGGGTAGGATAACAACAATAATCCACTAGCACTCCAAGTAATATAAAATGGAAACACTTATCCTTTACCTTGGTGAGCGTTGGGGTCGGTTCCGAGTAACTTTAAAAGTCTCTTTCGCGATTTCCTCCAACCTTAGGATCTTTCATCATTCCCACCAATAACAACAATGTCAGTTATTTATTCAAAATAACACTTAAACGAATCATATTTCATAGTCAAACATACAAGAGATTCACATATTTTCAAGGTTTCCAAAACTACTTTAATACAAGTTCCAAACATATAAAACATACATATTCATCTCATATATCAACATTAGAGCACAAACTCTAATGTTCACTTATGGGTAATAATCTTTAAATATATAATTATTTCTTCTAACTTACATGAATTAAATCTTTAACATATAAGATTTAGTAAGATTTTATACTATTAGACTAATATTTTAAAGATATTTTCTCCATGTTTTGAAATGATAAATTAATAAATTACAACAAAATGATAATATTTTTTATAAAAAAACTAAACAATGAAATTAAAAGAGAATAGGCATCTTAGTTTCACTATGTCAATTTCTTTGTTGGATCTTGGATATTCCTCAAACAATATTCACAAGACATTAGTTAATACAACCCTTGTAATAAATTTAAAATATTATTTTTCATTGAGCATTACTTGTGTGAGTGACATGGAAATAGAGCATTGAAGTAAATATAAGATTGTATTAATTTGATGAGTTTGAGAGAGCCAATTTGTTGAGGAATCCCAATGGATATGATTATAGGACACATGCCAATCATTCTAAAAACACACAACATCACCTTCTAAGGTTTTACTATCCCATTTATAATCCTATCTCTTTTTCATTGAGGAATGGTTGCACACTAGGAGAAGAATACCATTAATAAAAAAATGAATGTAATATTTATACAATATTAGTGTAAATATTTATACACATTCACTATATCATTCATTATTCATTTGTATTAATTTCTTTAAAAATTCAATAATAATTAAACATGAATAATAAATGATAGACTGATAGTATATTAAACATTTACATTGTATGTAGAAAAATATCATAAAAACTTTGAAATTATAATTAAGCCTAATTAATTACTCCAACGAGTTTGGATATATCTTATAGGGTCAACAAAAATTCTTATAGTACTTAGAGATCAACAACATAAACACACTCAAACATATTGGGCCTCGTTGCTCTATTTGGCCCATTCTTACACCTCTAATAATTTTTTATTTATTATTACTAGCGTGTTCATAGGCAGTCACGTGTCTGTCAACTCGCTTTTATATTAAGTGAATTGTAATTGATTTGTATACTTTTATTACATTTCCCCATAACTATAACAAAATCAACAAAACATGATTTGTAATTTTGTATGTTAAAAAATGAAAATGATAAACTGTCGTATCCAAATATTGCCTTAATCCATGTCGAAAACTGCTGTGTTCAAATGAAAAAACTGAAAAATGTTATATAAATAAACATGAAACATAAAATGAGGAAATATGTTATATGATTTTTTGGTAGAAAATATAGATTAGTAAGGACAAAATAAGAAAAAACACAAATTACACCATCATGGATAGTTATTTTGTGTTTTCCCTTTATATATTAGTATAGATGAATTTTGTAATTGAAAGTTTAATTTTTAATGACATAATTTAAAAGGTAATAAATGAATTTTGTAAATTTATTTATTATGAATTGAGCAATAACAAAAGGAGGCAACTTTAATTTAACTTTAATGTTACATTGGGAAAACACATTTACTTTTATTTTTTTAACAATATAAATCTCTCTTTTTCTTTTGTTATATATATGGAAAGGAGAGAATAACTACTATGGTTTATTAATTAATAATGAATTAACAGTTCCTACTTAATAGCCAATCAGTTAGTGCCACCTATCCAATTATTTCAAAACCCTAAACCCTAAATAGTGTTACTTACCAAATTGAATGAATGCAAAATCTGAACTTTTCTTTGTTTTGTGAAGTAAGATGAAGTTGTTATTGATTTTTGTGTTGTTGGTGATGGTGATGATGATGAAGAAGAATCATTATGTAACTTCATCAACTGGGCCTCACATTGCAGATGTTAATCTTCTTTTGCCACCAAAATTGACATTCCCAGTGGAATATACCCTTCAAGGAACCCACGGTTGTTTCAAATGGTTTCATTCTATACCCATCTTTTCATTTTACCAATACCTTATCTGTTTCTCTTGTAGATAGTTTCTTAGAAAATGTTGAAAGATATTAGAAAATGGCAAAATGGCTGCATATTTCATAAAACTCTATAACTTTGTCTTAAGTTTTGTTTTTTTTTGAAAAATGATTAATAAAATATAAGATAGGTAAGTTTAAATTGTTTGTTTTGAGCATTATATGTATTTTTTTAATTTTCTAATATTTATTTATTTATTTATTTGTTTAGCTGTATTCATGTGATTGAGTTGATCTTGATGTTTATGTGATTTCATTGTAATGTGTTGTTAGGTCATGGGATCATCATGATATACTGTCTGTTTTGCCTGAGTATAACTCAAGCAGCAAGTGTTCCACTAGTGCGAGGCTGCGATCCATTGCTCCTTATACCGGTCGGAAGGAGACTGCTGTTTATGCTGAAGATGTACAAACTGGAAGAGTAATCCGCTGCAAAGTCTTCATTGACAACATATCCAGAATCCAGATATTTCATCAATCTGTTAAGCTTGATTTAGATGGGCTTGCTACACTACGTGTTCGTGCATTTGACATTGAAGGTATTCATCAAATTTTATTGATTTGTATTTTCTTGACATCTTTGCATGTTATATTATCCTTACTCGTATAAGCAGACGAATTTGGTTTTATGCCTAGGTGGTCAACAATGGAAGTAAGCAAAGATATTTATACATGATTTTCATTGATTTGGAAAAAGGCCTATGATAGAGTGCCTAGTGAGGTCTCGTGGAAGTCTCTGGGGAAGAAAGGAGTCCGTATTGTGTATATTGAAGCAATCTAAAACATGTATGATGAGGCTAAAACTTGTGTGTGAACACACTGTGGGGTCATAAAAATTTCCCTACAACTATAGGGTTAACCAAGTCTCAACTTTAAGTCCTTAGTCTTGTTACCTTTGTCTTGAATGTGCTTATTGAGCATGTTCAATATCTAGTACCACAATGCATTCTTTATATATAGGAAATGAGAGCTTTGGAGCCTGGACTAGGAAGCACATGGCTTCTAAAATATAGTATATGGATTGTATGTTAAGCATGTAGTGCATTAACAATAACTTAGAGGTGAAAAATGGAAATCATACATTACCGCAAGTTAGCCACTTTAGTTATGTCTGTTCAATCATACAAATGATGGTGAAATAGGGGGACATGTAAACAAAGGTATTGAAAGCTTGGAAGATGAAACAGAAATGTGTTTTGTGTGTTATTTGTGATAGAAAAACCAAGATACAAATGATGGTGAAATAGAGCATAAGTTTATTGTTTTGTGTTCTAGATATGAGGGTGTTGCGTTAGATGGGTGAACATACAAGATTAGATAGGCTTAGGAGTGAACGCATGCGAGAGAAAGTAAGGATATCACCTATTAAGGAAATGATGGTAGAACCTTCAAGCCCATGGTTTCTTTAGAGGTATTTCCTTGACATGCATGCATAAAGATTGACATGCCTTGTTACATAACAAAATATGTTTGACCCTAATTGTTTATTTATTTATTTTTTAGGCGAATATGAAGAGTTTGGGCTTCATTGTGCTCTGTATTTTTGGAGCTTGTTGAACGTTCTTCTATTTATATACCTTTTTGTAGTTTTTCTTAGGGAGGATATCTTCCCTTCCTATTTTGTGATCCTATTTAATCTTAATGAGCTTCTATTTCTATCTTGGAAATAGTCTACTTGCTTGCGAGGGTAAGCTGTGTACATCTAGTCTCCTCATACCCCACTAGGTGGGTGCCTCATGCACTGAGCCACCCTTTTATTTAAAAAAATGATGGCAAAATCCCGCCTTAGTTGGTTTTAGCCATGTGAGAAGTCTATCTGGAATGCCTGTAAGAAGAGTAGATCAGGAGGAGGTATCCCAATAGTTGGAGGTTGATGGTGACAAAAAAACATTAGGTAAAAACATTAAAATGGACTCATATTTAAATGCTCTTCACAAGGGCATGGTGTATGATAAGATGGAATGTTGTCGTTTGGTCCATTTATCCAACCCCACATAACGAGAAATGCCCTTGCTGTTCATTATTAGGATCCAATTGCAAGGTATTGGACTTGAGTGTCACATAGGAAGTATGGAATTATGATGCGTGGGGTTTACAAAACCTTGGGCTCTCCAACTACAATAGCTAGATTTTGTGGTGAGTTTCTCCCAAGTTTTTTATCATTAATATTATATGTTTAGTTCACCAATTATATACCTCATTATGCCCAGACTCACTGTTTTGCATATTCTATGTCTTACCTTAGCAGAATTATTCTCTCCAAAACTTAAGAAGTGACCTATAGTAAACAAAAGAATCCATCTCGATTCCAAGAGTGGCATGAAAAGTACTGTGGTTTTTTTGGGTACTACCAAGGGTATCCCCTCACCTTTTGGGTGAGGAACTAATTCCTTTCGGGGTGCGTGGCTGCCCCTCCCAACAAGTGTCGCTCTCAGGAATCAAACCCTTGACCTTTTGATCATCTTGGGGATCTAGTGGGGCTTTACACCACTAGACTAACACCTTGTTGGTAGTACTGTGGGGTTTATTTTGCTCTGTTATACATAGGCAATCAACTATTAGGTATTATTTTTTAGTTTTTTTAATCCACAGATATATTTATTTCTAGCTTAAAGTTTTTGACTAATTTTACGTTTTATCCTTTTTCCTCCTTTATCATATGTTTATGCAATCGCAAACATTCATTAGACTTATCTTCTGTACTGCAGAAAATGTATTTTCCTCATTAGTTGGCTTACAGTTTGCGTGGAACCTTACGCCTGAATCTGATGGGTTGCCTCATCACCTTGTTAATGTTCCTCTAAAAGATTCTCCCCTTGGCGATAGTGGTGGCGACTTAGATATGCAAATAAAACTTGAAGACATTGTAAGTCTGCCACTAGTAGGTTTAAATTAGTTGAGCCACTATGTTATAACATAGAATACATATTTAATTTATATCCAACCTTTTCCCTGGTGCTGTTTTTTAGGGTGTATTTTCAGATCTGTTTGTAGTAAAGGGAATTGAGATTGGCCATGAGATCGTGTCTGTGAATTTGCTTGAGCCACAGTTGAAGAATTTGGCTGATGAGATTCTTCTTACTGTAGCTGAAGCTATGTCACTTGAACCTCCCTCACCAGTTTTTGTCCTAGTTGGTGCAGTCATTCCCTATACTCTTAAAGTTATCCGTGCAAATGCCCCTCAAGGTTTAGTCTTTCAAAGTCATAAAACCTTTATTTATATGATTATGCTGTTAAATGATCAACAGTCTTACCAATATTTTTGTTTCCATTTGTAGTGGTCACTTTACCTTCACCACATCATTGGTGGTCTGCCTCAAATGCTTCGGTTGCTCAGGTTGACTCGAAGACGGGGTTAGCATATGCATGGAACTTGGGGATGACAACTATCATTGTTGAAGATACAAGGGTTGCGGGCCATGTACAAGTGTCATCATTAAATGTGGTCTTACCAGCTTCTTTATACCTATATATAGCACCTTTATCTAGTTCTGGTGATCCCGAGGAAGTAATCCAATCCATTCCTCTAATGGCCCGTTGGTATGTTATATCTGGCCATCAATATCTTATCCAGATAAAGGTTTTCGCTCATGATCATGATGCTCAAGAGATTTATATTACAGAGGTAGCTTGTGTCATTCTACTTTATCATTTTTATTATTATTTTAATGCAAACAATGGTAAAGCATGTTTACATTAGGCCACCTAATGATCTGTATGATTTGAATTTGTTACTAGCTTTTACATCTCTCTTTCAGTAAGTTCTCATCTTCTTAGAAACTCTTGTGTTTCTGTTCACCCAAATGCTCCACCAAACAGTTGGCAGGAGCAAATATGATGCAATTGGTGCATCCATGATAGAGCACCCTGTGGACTCAAATGAACCGAAAGGAACCAAAATTGATGATTCGTTTACTGATTGCCAAATAGAAGTTAATGGCACTGTGTAGACATCCAAGGATAAGAGTATGACTCAATTAAAGAAGACAAATCAATACCAACAAAATTATTATTGCATTATCTACTAATGGCAAACACCAAAATATTCACCCACAACTGTGTGTTAGAGTACGTACTGCTGATGACCTGACTTGTCAAATCAGCTTTGCTTATGCTATGAATAGCTAGAGTCTAATAATGATTAGGACCAATTGTTGAGCTTTTCTCCTTAGACCATAAGGGGTGAAGCATTGCAGGTGAATTAGCCACCCCATCAATAACATGATTCAACTTAGTCAATTTATGTCTTCCATATTAAAATGATTAATACACGTCTAACTTGTGTATCAATATAAAGAGATGTAGTCATGGCATTTTGTGATATTTTCAGTTTGCATTTCTATCTTATTTCTTCTGATTTATTTATAAATTATTCATCTGCATTAGGAATTTCTCTTCTAATCAATCTCCTTCCTCTCATACAAATTGGTTTTGTGTGTTTCTTTTGACAGTTTTCCATTTATATAGTTACATATTCATTTCATTGCAGAATGACGATGTTAAGGTTCACGATAACCAATCTGATTACTGGAAAACATTTTGGGTTTCAAATGATATTGCTTTAAAGCATGGCTGGTGGAATTCTAAAATCTTGAAAGCCTATTCACCAGGACTGGGAAAATTGACAGCCTCTTTGAGCTATCCGGGTGGTGCTGATGAGAAAAAGGAGGTGGTCACTCTTTCTTCAAAGTTTTTTCGAAAAATACATTCTTCTACAATTAGCTCCTCAATTATTTGCACTCTCCTTTTCTTGATGAACCATCACCATATGTTACTATGGTTATGATATATTTCTTCTTTGTTTGTGGGTGTAGAGAGGCTACACGTTGCTTTATAGGCTCAATTATTTGTAATTCCTTGCAGATTATGAAGGTTGAGCAAGAAATCATGGTTTGTGATCAAGTAAAGTTTATTTTGAGCAACGAAAGTAGAATCATCGTTCTGCCATGGGCCCCTGGTGTTTATCAGGAGGCGGAGTTAAAGGCTATTGGAGGTTGGAAGCTTTTTCCATCTGCTCAAATATGAATTGACTAGCTTATTTCTGACATCTATAAATCTACCTTTGTTCCCACTGCATGGTGTAGGTTGTGCAAAAGCAGTGAGTGACTACAAATGGTTTTCTTCAGACACATCTACTGTTTCTGTGTCGGTTTTTGGTATTATCCAGGCAAAAAAGCCTGGTAAAGCTACAATCAAAGTGTTATCTGCATATGATTCATTAAACTATGATGAGGTAATGTTATTAACATAGTTTGTACTTTTATTCGTTCACACTAAATATCTTTCGTTATATTTGATCTTGATTGGTTCATATGTCTAAATCTAGCTTCATTGCTTTGTGTCTGTTCTTATGTTAAGTAGTTATAGTTTAAGAAAAGTTGTTTTGTTACAGTGTAATAATATGATATGTTAATCTTAAGCATATTTCCGGGGCTTGTTCATGATTTATGAATAATTTTATTTTTTCTTCGAGTGGGTGGATGAAAGAGTGGAGTGCTTCAGGTGTCTTATGTTGTAGAAATGTGTCACTCATGCTTAAGGGAAATTTTTATCACACAACTATAAGATCTAGAATATTATGAGACTGAATGTTGGACGGTAAAATGTCAACAAGAGAACAAGCTCAATCTAGTAGAGATGAGAATATCGCGTTGGATGAATTGACACACTAGACAAGATATGATTAGGAATGAATGCATTTTGGAGAAAGTTGGGTTTCTCCTATTGTAGAAAAGATGGTAGAATCATGCCTTAGGTGGTTTGGGCAGGTGCGGAGAAAACTGTTAGAATCCCCAGTAAAGAGATTAGATCAAATGGAAGTTAGTCCAAATTCTAGAGAGAGAGGATGACCAAGAAAAACCATAGACTAAACGATTAGGAAAGATTTGGAGATCATGCTTTGTTAATGAACATGGATTATGATAGAGCATTATGTCGTAGTTCGATCCATGTAATCGACCTCACTTAGTGAGACTAAGGCTTGAATGTTGTTGTTGTTGTACTTAATGAATAATAATATTACAGAGTGGAAATTATGCTATCATGAATACACTAGTGAGGTTTTCTGAAAAGGGACAGCAGAATGTAAAGAGACTTGTTGAATTTCTGATGATAGTAGGATATTTTCCTTATTATAAAAATGTTGTGAGAGGTGTTTTCTGTCTGTAAGTCTGCACATCATTTGTCTGTCACTTTGTCTTCTATTCATGCATAAAATATCCGTAAATATTTTTCAAAATACTTCGAATGTCTATATACAATTTGTAAAATGTATTTATTTTATATTTCATAATGTATTGTAGGTCGTTGTTGAGGTCTCCACTCCATCTTCTATGGTTATGCTTCACAGCTTTCCTGTAGAAACTGTTGTTGGATCAAATCTTCAAGCCGCTGTGACAATGAAAGCAGCAAATGGTGAGGCGCCATATTCAGGGATATTGTTTACTTTTCCATTTTACTGCGTGGTGTTTTTTACTATATCATTTTGTCATGCGCAGGTGCATTTTTCTATAGATGTGATGCCTTCAATTATTTGATAAAGTGGAAAGCTGGAAGCGAGTTTTTTGTAATTGTGAATAGAACTCAGGACTTGGAAACAGTGCCAAATACTCAGCTCCATTCATCAATTGAGGGTTTCCCCTGTTCTTGGACTTATATATACGCTTCTAATCCTGGTCAAGCTGTGATCCATGCCGTACTCTCTAAAGAATATCACCAATACAGTCATGGTCCTGTTGTCTTAAAAGCATCTTTACATATTGCGGCATATCTACCCCTGATTGTTCGTCAAGCAGGTGATGGAAACCAGTTTGGTGGTTATTGGCTTGACCTGGCTCTAGCAGAAAGTAGCAGCTTAGAGGAGTTATATCTTGTCCCTGGGACAAATTTAGACGTATTACTTGTTGGTGGACCTGAACGGTGGGATAAAGGTGTTGATTTCATTGAAACTGTGGAAGTTTTAGATGAAACAAATACTTTGGTTGAAGATGGGGTTCTTCTGCAATGGGTATCTGACAGCTATAAAAGTTTGTATAGAGTTTTATGTCAAAAACGGGGAACCTATGTAAGTTTCAGTGTTATTTTCTTGGTAGAAAGCTTCCTATTATATTTAAGATGACATAAAAGCTGGCAAATATTAATAATGGCCTTTTCTTGTTTAAAATGACTCAGAAACTTCTTTTCAAACGAGGAAATTTAGTTGGGGATGACCATCCTTTGCCTTCAGTAGGTGAAGCTTGGTTGTTAATTACATGTAGCATTCCCTCTTCTATTGTACTTATAGCTGATGAAGCAGGTAAACATTATTTTGCACAATATGATTTTCAGTCATTGGCAAATGGCAACACATTTTTTGAAGTTCTCTATCTCTCAAGTTAATGTTGCTTTGCAGTGAATGAACGTGGAATTATTAGAGCTGCAGCACGAGCTGACCGTAGTTCAGGACAAATCCGTGATGCACCTGTTACTGTGGCAAATGGGCGCACTACTCGGATATCTGCTGTTGGTATTACTGATTCTGGTGAAGCTTTTGCGAACTCATCATCTCTCACTTTGAAGTGGGAACTTGGAAGTTGTGAGGCACTAGCATATTGGGATTATGCTTTCGATTCCATGAAATTCAACAATTGGGAGAGGTTTTTGGTCTTGCAAAACGAAACAGGATTGGTACTGAAAGATTGCTGATAAATTGTCATTTTATTTTTTATCTGGCCCTATTACTTTTATTTGGCAACATGCCAACTTCTGACAATTTAACTACTGCAGTTGCTTGTGAAAACTTGCTGTCCCAAAAACTAGTTTATTTAGGCTTGCTTTTGAACATCACTTTAGTTTATATACGTCGTACTTAATAACATATGAATGTAGAAATCTGCAGACAAGTTATGCTATAATTGTAAGCTTGTTACCACTATTTGACATGTTATACAGGACTGTTGTCTGTTAATTCTCAATGCCCTGCTTAGAAATAAGTTTTGCAGAAATAGTGCATATGAATAAGTTTTAGTGATATTTTCTGATGTATACGTGGCTGTGTACCTACCATGCAATTTTTCCCCACTTGCTAATTATTTTTCAGAAAATGTTGACATTATTCTATTAAAGAAAAAAGTGAAATTAATTTACTTACTTTGTTCTAATGTATGGATAACTAAAGTGACCTTGAATGCTGTTTCTGTTAGTGTATTGTTCGTGCTACTGTTACTGGCTTTCCTGATAGCTTGGGAGAAGATACTCTTCATCAGTTTCCTGCAACCGGAAATTTGCTGACAGATGCAATTCGTTTGCAGGTACTATCTATTGGAGTTAGTTTTTCTTCAATAGGAAGCCGATTCTTTTCCTTTAGTTGCTTAAAATATTTAGTTTATGAATTACAAGTTTCATGGTTAGTTTTTGCATCTTCTCCCTGTAACTCAGTTACTTGCTCCGTGACTTGGAGGTCTCGGGTTCAAATCCTGGAAACAACATATTCTCTTGAGAGGGTAAGGGTGCATACATCTACCCTCCCAGATCTCACTAGGTGGGAACCTCATGCACTGGGTTGCCCTCCCAATAACTGTGTTCTTTATGATGGGATTTTGTAGCACTTATATGCACTTATTGTTGTTATTCTGTCTTGAAAAGTTGTCTTATTTTTACATTGATGCAACAATGCAGCTTGTTGCTTCTCTAAGAGTTGATCCAGAGTTCAACTTGATATATTTCAACCCTAATGCAAAGGTAATACAGTAATACCATTTTTTGTAGAGATTTTCTGCTTTTTTGCCGAGTCAAGAATTTAGTAATTCTTTGTATGAACATTGATTTTTCGTTGGCTGCACTCTGGGTTTGCCATTTTAATTTTAAGCGAAGTGGCTGGGTTTTCATGTATTTAGCGAAAGATCATGCCAGCATATTATTAATATGATTACATTTTTTGTTAGAATTATTTTTCCTTCAGGGATATATATATCAAGTGAATTAGCTCTGCTACGTGGACTATTCATCTTAACTGAAACTTTCATGTCAAAAGTGATCACTGTTAGTTATGAATGTTAACACGTAAAATTGATGGGGGCAGTGTAGTTAATATAACTTTTTCTGAACCCTAATGCACCAATATTCAGTACTGTTATGAATAACTTCCTCTCTAGACCACTATGCATTTCTGCTATCTATAACCACTATACGCTAGAGCTTGACACTAGAAATTATTAGCCATATCCCTTATTAGTCTTTACCAAGACAATTGATGATTACTTATTTGGACTTTACGGTTATATTTGAGTTTATTTTTCCAAAGGGGTCCCACTTCTGTCACAGATGGTGATCTAACATGTTTTTATTGCCCATATGTACAATTAAATATGTCTTTCATAATGCTTTTTATTGATAAATTATACTGTTAATACAATTCAGTTAGCATAATGGGCTCTTAGTTATTTTTTATGTCTGCGTTCAGGTAAATTTGTCAATTACCGGCGGGAGCTGTTTCTTGGAAGCCATTACAAATGATTCTCAAGTTGTAGAGGTTATTCAACCACCATCAGGATTACAATGCCTGCAACTGATTCTGTCCCCAAAAGGATTAGGGATAGCTAATCTTACTTTATATGACATTGGGTTAAATCCTCCACTAAGAGCATCTGCACTCGTAAGCTCCTTTTTTTCTCTCACTTTTGAATTGGTCAAAATTTAAGGATAAATGCTTGGCTGTGTCCATAACTTTTGGCGTGTTTGGTTGGAAAGGAACAATTGAAATTTCAATGACTCATTTTTTTCTATCGTTTTGTTTGGGGTAAGGTGATTTTTTTGGCTTCTCTTTGGTTCTCTGTATATGGGCTTTTTAGTGGTATTTCTTTGGTAGACATGCAAAGGGATTGGCATGATTTGGTGCATGGCCATTCTGATTACCCTTAGGAGTTTCTTTTTGTTTCCATAAGGCTATGTTATCCTCCCCTTGTAATCGTCTATCTTCTAATCTAATATTTTTTTAACATAATAAAAAAAAAAAAACAACAACGAAGATGACCTCACAGATTAAACATATATATTTTGTTATAATCTCTTAGAATGATTAGTGACTAATTTCCGTCTTTCTTCTTGCACGCTTATGACTTTTATTTTTGTTTGGAAAGCCATAAATATCTGTGTCTTGTCATTCAAATGTCAATATCAAATCTCTTAATTAGTTTTAAACTTTTAATTTACCACTTTTTCTGCTTAGTAAAAATAGTTGTTCCATTATCTCCTTAATTCCTGTCTAGTGTTGAAAAAGTTACAATTGCAAATTGGTTCATACACTAAGAACATATACTTCTATTACTTTTTCTGTAAGGAGCTGCTCTTTGTTGATCAACACTAAAGGATTTAGTTTATGTGGTCATATCTAATTTTGACATCAATTTTGTGTCTAAAGCTTACTATCTTTGATGGAATATTTATTGACTTCTAGTAAGAGTTTAAAAGGTATCACCTTAAGTGTCAATAAAGGTTTGAAATTTGCATGTCTAGGTTTTCTGTACTGCAATACACCTTGATCTTGGTGTATGATGATGATCAACTGATGTTTAATGTTTGATGCTTAGAACGGTTAAATATTGCAGGTCCAAGTTGCAGATATAGAGTGGATTAAGATGATGTCAGAAGAGATTAGCCTAATGGTATGTTTTTTTACTAAAATATTAGCATTCTGTGGCCTAAACTGGCTTTGAATAAGACTTTCTTTGATGAACATATTCTCAAACATAAAATGATCCCACTAAAAAGAGGGAGAAAAAAACAAAAGAAAGCTGAATAAAAGCTTTTTTAACTTGCTCAAACCTGATTTCTGCTTATGAAAAGAATTAAAAATGAATTCTTTAAGAGAATTCTATTAAGCCATTCTTTAATGAGCTGGAATGTTGCTTTTTTGCTATTGTTTTTTGTTATTTTTAAATGTGACTATGTGATGTATATAGATTTGTGTCCAACCCAGAATTTCTCGTTCATGATATCCTTGCTATTCTGAACTTTACAGGAAGGAAGTTTTCAAACTATTGACTTATCGGTTGGTATTAATGATGGCAGCATTTTTCACGCTTCTCAGGTTTGAATTATTTCTCTTTTTTCATTTTAGGATTTGTGTTAGAGGGCGAGCTTTGGTGCAATCGTAAGGTTGTTTGCCTTGTGACCTGGGGGTCATGAGATCAAATCCTGGAAACAACCTCTTCACTTGCGAGGGTATGGCTGCATATATCTACGCTCCTTAAACCCTACTAGGTGGGAGCCTCGTGCACTAGGTCACCCTTTATTTTAGGATCCGTGTTTCATTTTCCTGTGCTTGACATGCTTTAATCTGATCATGTGGGAAAGGGATGTAATCTGAGCTGCCTTGAATTTTGTTTTGGTCCTTTTGGATATTGTCTTGCCCATATTCACCTATAGGAAAAATATTGTAGTGAGGGTTTTATAGTTTGAGTCAGTTTAATGATTTGGAAATTGTGATGCAGTTTGTATACATGAATCTTCATGCACATGTTGAGGATAGTATAATTGAGCTAGTGGATACTGACAATATCTCAAGTCTTGTTGGTGGACATGTGAATGCACCAAGTTTTAAAATAAAGGGGATGCATCTTGGAATTACAACCCTTTATGTAAGCCTATTATTGTCAACCTCTATAATCTTTACCTCCATCTCAATCAAATTTCTTTGTAGACTATTGAGAATTCAAAAGCTTACTTATTATTTATTGTAATTAGGTCAGCGCCATGCAGCATTTTGGCAATTTAGTTCAAAGTCAAGCTATGAAGGTGGAAGTTTATGCGCCACCAAGAATACACCCTTCAGAGATTTTCCTGTTACCCGGTGCATCATATGTGGTATGTTCCAGAGTAGAAGTGTTGTTTATTCAGAATTACAAGTTTGACTTGAAAAGAAACACATGCTAACATTCTTTTCTTCAATTTCTGTTAAACTTTTATTGGTTCTATGATGAGACCATTCTGTTTTATTTATTTGCTTAGCTTACCATGCAAGGAGGCCCAACTCTTGGTGGCCGTGTTGAGTATTCAATTGAAAATGATAAAATTGCAAGTATTGATAGATACTCTGGACGGCTGTTGGCAATTTCTACTGGGAACACTGTAAGATGTGAAATCCTGCTCAGATGTATTTTTGTTCCCAATTTTATTTAGCTTTAGCTATATTAATTGTTAATTTGTTATAAAATATTGATAGTCATGTCTGTTCATGGTTTAGTTGATTGTGTAGCACAATTTTCTTTTATACATCAACACAAGATAGATACCGTACTTTGGCAGAGCACAATAATATTTTGTTTCGTTTGAGTGACAATGTTATTAGAACAGGAAACTTACTGATGTGAATAAGTTATGGCATCCTCAATCTTAGGAAAGTTACTTGGGGTGGTATTAGAGCCCGAGTTAAATTTACTGCCGACATTCTTCAAAATTAAATTGGGTTTTAGCACAGATAAAGTGAGTTTGTGCATTGTCCACACTCCAGCCCAAGGCTCTAGTGTGAGGGTAGTGTGTTCACTGTTCAAGATATACAAACAAATTTTTGTGCCTTCACTTAATGCTTTAAGCTTTTAGGTGATTTGGTCCTTGACAACACCCATTTAAATGTGTCAATTTTTGATTTCATTGTTCAACTTATATTCAATGTTTTATTTATTGTCTGTTGGGTTGGACCCTTTTCTGATCTAATCCCATTTACGGCATACACAACTCCGTTTATTTCTGTAACAGTTAGTTCATCATATACTTTACATTTAGACATGTGGTTTGTAGAATATATTAGTCTAATTCAAGACATCTTTCTTATGGTTACAGACAATTCATGCGAGCATCTTTGTGAATGACAATAGTGTGATTTGTGAAGCACTAAGCATTTTAAGGGTGGGAGTTCCATCTACTGTCACATTGCACGTGCAGAGTGAACAACTCGGTGTTGGAAACATATTGCCAATTTATCCATTATTTCCTAAGGTGATAGTTAAAATCAGAATAAAGAAAGTTTACGTTCATTTATGTATTTCATGTCCTAATATCCATACCTTGGCGGAATTGACAGGGGAACTTGTTTTCTTTTTATGAACTGTGTAAGAACTACCAGTGGACTATTGAAGATGAAAAGGTTTGGTTTTATGATTTATCTTCAACTTTATCTTTTCTTTTCAATATGGGATTTTTTCTTCTTTCATTATATATAATAAATTAGTTAAGGGGCGCCAATCTAGTAAAAAGATGTTCAATTCTAGTACACAAAGTATATAAAAGTTTATACCTCCTAAGAATCAAAAGACCATTATGTGCTAAAAGTCACACAATTAGTTTTTTTAGCAAGAAAGACATTAGAATCAGAAGGAAAGTGTGTTGTGCACTAAAGAAACAACTTGAAACAACAGTCTTGAAAACTCTCCCCGGACTTGTCTTTGCTGTTAGTTTTTAGCGTTTTTATAAAATATTTTATAGACCATATAGCACACAAGCTGGAAGCACTCTCTCTGTATACCTTGACTCCTAGCACTAGAGTTGCATCTCAAGCAATACAAGCATTCTGATGTCACACCAAAATGAGTAATTCCAAACTAAATAAAATTTGTGCTTCTTGAATTGAAACAGATAAATGATTTACTGTCTCACTATCTGTCTCCCACATAGCACCAAGCCACAACCAATTGTGTTCCTTATTTCCACAATTATCATCAAACTTCTTTAATGGACAACTCCATTCTCAAATTAAGAAAAACAACTACTGTAGTTAACAACCATGGCAGGAACTTTTACTTAGACATGCCATAACCCATAAATCATGCTAAAAAACTGTATTTGAGCATCACCTTGCAAACCCCTACCCTGTAAAACTCTGAATTGAGGGGAGTAATCTGTTTGTCTTGCTCTCCATTTATTTACTTCCAATCAATTGCTTCCGATGAAAATCATGCTCAAAGGTGTAAGAGAGTCTAAAGAATTTTGACTTTCCTTTGTTTCTTTAGGTATTGAATTTCAAGGCGGCAGAGAACTTGCTTGGTGAAAGTCAAATTAGTGGCTATTTGGATGAGAATGACATTAGGTTTATAAATGTCTTGTATGGAAGGTATTAAGTTACGTAGCATTCTTGTTGAGAATAGTAGCATCTGATAAATATGTAAAACGCATAAGGGTAGGGAGTATTGAATGACATTAGAATATGTAATACAATAACATATATACATTTTCAGATCTGCAGGCAAGACCAATGTCGCTGTGTCTTTCTCATGTGAACTTCCAACTTCTGGGTCCAAGACACTTTCAAAATCTTATAGCTCATCTTTATCTGTAACGGTGGTTCCTAATCTTCCACTGGCTCTGGGAATCCCAATAACCTGGATTCTTCCTCCACATTATACAACTACAAGCCTTTTGCCTTCATCCTCAGAATCTTACACTCAACTTAAAAGTCAGAATCGCAAAGGAACTATCAACTACTCTTTATTGAGAGGTTCGGAGAAAAATGATGCACTGCAGACAGATGGCATATTCATTGATGGAGATAGAATTAAAACAACATCAAGTAATAATGTTGCATGCATTCAAGCTAAAGATCGTACCACAGGAAGAATGGAGATTGCTTCTTGTATCAAGGTTGCCGAGGTAAGGAATTTAATCCTTCATTTATTGTATAGCTGGGGCTACTTGTTGGCAATCCAATGAGAGTTCAAGCTTTTGAGGCATTGAGGCATGCTGGTTTCTGCTAGAGCAGTCTGTCTCTATTGGGCACCAACGTTTAACTGAACCGAATGGATCTAATATCATAGCGATTCGACAAAGTTTTACGTTAGCTATCGATTACCTAACACAACCTTTAACCAGGCTTAGGATCTGCTATGTATAACATCAAACATACATACACATTGTGAACTATTTTAAAATCTAACAGAGTGAACTATTTTAGATTAAATTTTTGACATGCTAGTTGGTCCTTTGTGGTGAGATGTTTATATTTTTTGTGTTGCACTTCTGTCTATTTTATTGACCATGTTATTTGAATGCTGGGCATACCTTTATTGGTTTGGAAACTGTAATTCACATCATAAAATTATTAACTATGATCAGGTGACTCAAATAAGAACTGCCAATAAGGACGTTCTGTTCAATGTAATGGACCTTGCTGTTGGTGCAGAACTTGATCTTCAAACAAGCTTTTACGATGCTCTAGGTATCAGTGACCTTTTAATGATGAATAGCTTGTAGGAACATTCAGACTGAAAGTATTCATCTTCTTTTGTGTCTTAACTGTGTTCCTTTCAACAGGAAATTCTTTCTATGAAGCATACAACACAGTGCCATTTTTTGCTGAAACTAATTACCCCGATGTTCTCTTCATAAACAAAACAGCTGATGGAAAAGGCAATATCCATATCAAGGTTTTTTATGGTTCTTACATGAAATCAATTTCATGCTTGTCCATGTTTTTATATTACTTTGGGCAAGAAGGAGGATAAGATTGCAGCTTATGTGTTCTTAGATTTTGGTGACTTTTTGCTGGTATTTGTGCTGAACAGTATATCATGTGACTTCAGTCTGTAATTAGTGACGCCGACATAGTTTTTGTGTATCAATATCAGGCTCAATTCACTATATTTATCTTTGTGATTCAACTTGAGAAGAACTTGTGAGTGCATGGTATTGGTTAGATCAAACTATATTGGTTTAGAGTCTACACAAATTTTATAATGTTTGATACTTTAGTTTATTATCTTCTAAATGCTTTGCTAAGCTAAGTAGTTTACTATGCTATTCATTGTTGAAGGCAATTCGGCCTGGGAAAGCTCTTGTGCGTGTATCAATTAGTGAAGCACCACCAAAATCTGACTATGTGCTGGTAAGTATTTGCTTTTTGTCCAAGATAAAAAGAAAATCACTGTTCTATGTACCCTGATATCTTATCCTGAAATCTGCCCTATAATTAACATTTATTTATTTCTCATCGCTACCTCAAGAATTATCCTTTTGTCCAAATTCTCATGTTCACTGTTCTGCTGTGTGTTCATTTTGCTTTACTCTTCCTCTGCCCTCTTGCACTATCTTAGTGTTTTTTTCTTCTTTTTTTCAGATTAGAGTTGGTGCCCATATATATCCTAAAAATCCAGTCCTTCACATCGGAAGTCCTCTTAATTTCAGCATAAAAGGTTGCTTTTAATTTATTCTTCTAACGTCTCCATTAATGATTTTTTTTAATGATTAAAGATGCATGTTGTTTAACCCTTGTTCCTCGAAATAGTCTGTGCACAATTTAGTCCCTGAAGTTGTGAAATGGCTAATATGTTCACCCTCCCATCGGGTGGAGTTCACAACTCTAGTAATCTTGCATATTATAAAATGTTTTCTTTTCCTGTTTCTTCTGGAAGGATAATGCCATTCTATTTTTATGATTTAGGTTTGAACGATAAAGTGTCCGGACAGTGGTTTTCCACAAATGCAAGTGTAGTATCGGTTGATGCATTATCTGGCATAGCGAAAGCTGTTGGGGAAGGTTCAGTCCAAGGTGCTGATATAGCAATATTTGTGTACAGAAAATGAAATCAATGCTGAAGTTTTGTCTAGAGTTTTTTGCTTTATAAACATTTATACCACTCATTGGTTGAAATTTGTTATTACGAACAGTGTCTTTCAAGTACGCAAGATCGAAACTGCAAACAACAGTGACAGTGTTGAGAGGAAATACTATGACTGTGCATGCTCCAAAAGAGCTATTAACTAATGTTCCATACCCTTCAAAAGGATACAAATTCTCTGTTAATTTCAGGTACATAAACTATTACTCTTGAGTCTAAACATGTACTTGGTTTGAATGTAATCACTGATTCACCATTAATTTCTGTGTGACTGAATCAATTGCAATAGTGAAAGCCTTGGTGCACCTGAAGGAAGCAAGGGAATTTCTTTTGATTGTAGAGTAGATCCGCCATATTTGGGGTATCTCTCTTTCTTTAGTCATAATTATCTGTTATGGTCCTTTAAACTAGGGGTGAGCAGGACCCGACCCTACTCGCTTACCCGGTATGGCCCGATCATGATCGGTTCTGAAAAGGGTCGAGTCTCAACGGGTCTAGGGTCGGGTTCAAAAATTAGACCCATTCAATATCTAGGGCCGAGTCCGGGTTCAGAAAACTGGTCCGAACAACATTTAGGGCCGGGTAAAGACAAGCCTTAACCCGTTCCAACCCGGCCCACGCTCACCCTGTTTAAACAGTCAATTTATTCTTAGATACATATTGCCTATTTCCCCCTTACTGAAGGTACGTGAGGCCATGGATGGATTTGAACTCGGGTGACACATATTGCCTATTTTTCCCTTACACACCGGAGCATTTGGTGCACTCGGTACCTAAGTTAGAAGGCATGAGACAAGAGGTATCTCTCTCCGTATATGCTTCTCTAAAAGAACTTGAACATGTTTCGGGATCTACATCAGCACTTTTTATTGGAGGGTTTTCTATAATGGAGTTGGGAAAGGTAATTTCGTACCGTGTTTCTTTTCTGGCTCATTGCTTAAAACTTGAAAGAGTAAATATCTGCATCTCTTGATCAATTTGTACTCCTTTATAAACCTTATAAATGTTGAAACAAATTATTAATGTTTAATTTATAATGTTATTATTCCCCTCAGAATTCAATGCAGCTGAATTTGACATCAGGGTCTAACAAATCTAGCATAACCATCTTGGGAAATACTGGTAAGATGGCATACCATGGTACATCTTTTAAATAAATTGTCATTTTCATTGCAATTTTTCCATTTCTTCAATTATATGGTAAGGTCTAGCTGAAGGAAAAAGAATAGGAAATTTCTTCTCCATTTATTTCCCCCACAATTACCCAATTTTGTTGCTTAATTATCCACATTTTTTCAGAAGTTCCATTTTTTGTATTTATCCAACAAAATAGAAGGGCTTGCTTGTTTAGATTTTTCTTAAATAAAGTGTTTTTTGATTGAAAGTATAATTTCTGACATTTAGCTAGACTTTACTAAATATCTTAAGCTGAAATTCAGCTTTTAGGCATCTCAGGCAAAAATGTTTTTTAAGATAACTTTTTTTTTAGAATCCTCAAAGAAAGGTTGATATGTTTAGTGGGTAACATTAATCACTTAACTAAGTGTGAAGATCATAATGGTCAGAAATATTTCATCACTGTCATCTACTGTGTGTATGTTGAAAACTAGTTTGCTGTCTTCTTATTAGATGTTGAAATACACTGGAATCGCCGAGATTTGATCATGATCAGTCCCATCCATAACGAAAATTTTGGTGTTGGAGGGTTTGCGCGGTATGAGGTGAGTGCTTTTACTTTGTCTCATTCATATCTGAAGTTGATTCTTTTGTTCACTAGTTAGAGGATGCATTCCATTGCAAAAATATCACCTCAGAAGTTAATACTTAACAGTTAACCATTGAACCGATCCATATTCATTTTTCTCGTCCATGTTTATAGGTCAAACTGCTGAAAGCGAAGCGATTCGACGACAAAATCATCATCACACTCCCATCTAATGGTTACATATTCCTCTATATACAGTTTAATTCCTATCAGCAATTTAGTAAATTTTATAGGTTAAACATAAAGAATTCAATTCAGTCATACTTTTTTGGTCCTTTAAGTAGCTCCTCAAATTTGAGACAATCATTTTCAATTTAGTCCATATATTGAGAGTATTGTAACAAAAAATAAGCGGCGAGGACCAAATCGAAAGTAGTTGTACAGAAACAATTGAATTTTTTTTGTACATATAGGGATCACATTGAAAATAAGTGTCACATATGGAACCAAAAATACAATTTAACCAAAATTACTAAAAGGGTAACTTTTCCTTGTTTTACTTTTGTTTACAGACCAGAGAGTAGAAATAGACATCAACCATGAACCAGAGGAAACAACACCATCATCATCAATTTTAACCTTAAACAAAGCTTTCTGGGCAAGCATACTTGGGTGTCTTCTGCTGTCGATTTTTACAGTCGTGATCTTCGTCCGATACTTAGACAGACCAGAGAGACTACAGCAATCGAGCACTCCGGTTAGTGGAAGCAATGCAGCACCTACAACTCCTGATAGAAGCAGCCCTGTTGTTATAAATGAAATGTCTCCTAGAACTCCTCAACCATTTGTAGACTATGTAAGGAGAACAATTGATGAAACTCCATACTACAATAGAGAAGCAAGGAGAAGGGTTAATCCACAGAATACTTATTAGACTTGTGGAATATGAATCATACATGTAGTAGCCTCACTAATGTTGCATGTATAATTTTCACACTCACAAATTTTGGTAACAAGTAGTTGTGTAAATTTTTAGAAAGCATGCTATCATTGTCTCATAATTATTGTGTTAAATATTTTTGTTGTTAGCTATATTACAATGCATGTGTTTATTTAATTCCACTACCTTATTTGTTCTAAAAAAAATTTTGAATTGCAAAATTATTAGTGAGTTGTACATTATTTTGCCATCATTTACCATATATCTTCGATATTTGTTGAAATCATTGATAGAAGAAAACATTAATTTATAGTACAACATTGTGGTGTTGCTCGATCTATGTATGTTTACATCTCCGGTCTTTAGAAAATCTTAAAATTCAAAAAATTCAACATATCAAGGTCATGTTGATATTAAAAAGCTTTGTATGCTGTTTTTTGACATTACTAAGGGTATCTCCTCACTATAGGATAACGAATCAGTAATTTGAATCAAGTGAGTCATTCCTCTTCACATGCTTTTGTTTATTTGAGTTTTAGCCCCCTAAACTATGTTTCTCCCTTTTCTTATAAATACTTTCCTCTAAAGAAAAGAAAAATAAAGACTTAGTAAATAATCAAGACGAGTTTTAATAAAAATCATTGTAAATAATATTATATTTTTAATAAAATTTGTAAGAAACTTTTGTACTAAAATGCATATTTATTTAACTCGGTTTGGACCAATCAACCACCTAATTAGTTCAAGTCCCTCTATCGATGAGTTGTGTATCAAAATTGGTATGAATCAGTTCGACTTGGTCAATTCGAGCAAAAAACTGGTGACTAGGTTGGTTGAACCAGTTCAAATCGATCAGTTCAATTAGTATTAAAATACGTCAAAATAACATCATTTTTGTTGTGATTAAAGCGTAAAGCTCATGTTGTATGTAATACCTACAATTTTCTATTTTATGTGAGTGAAAAATATGGTTTTGCTTTTATAGATGTATCTAAAAATAGATAGATAAGATTTATAGATGAGTTGTAGATCTTTTGATGTTTATCCAATAAGTTTATTATTTTATATCATATTAAAAATAACTTACTTCATTGGTTATCTTGTAGTCAAGTAAATCTTTATCTTCTAAGAGTTAAGATGGTTTCAAAACTATAATTTAAAATAGAAATTATACTATATTATATTATTAAATTAGTCACATATTTTGAGAATACATAGTGAAATTGTATTAAATATATTTTATTAGTATTTACCATTTAGTAAATAATTTACCGAATAATATGATTGATATTATTTATTTTGATTTGAATAGTTACATTTATCATAAACTATTTTAGATAAGGTATCATACTTTTATTCACTTTATCCTTCAACCTTAACTAATTATATATTTAATTTACTATATATATTATCACACAAAAATCATATCATATTGTCAGAAAATTGTAATTTTTCCTATCTTCTTTTATCATGTTTTTGTTTGCTAATAAATAATGAGATTATATCTACAAATATGTTGATATAATTTTATAGTCACCCACATATATCTCTTCGGAGATGAGAGTATTTATGCCCTCCGTTATTTTTGTTGTTTGTATAATATTTTATATCTATCATCTGTCATAATTATTGTGTTAAATATTTTTGTTGTTAGCTATATTACAATGCCTGTGTTTATTTAATTGCACTACCTTATTTGTTCTAAAAAAATGTGAATTGCAAAATTGGTAAACACTAGATTTATTAGTGAGTGGTACATTTATTTTGCTACAAAATGTCATTTACCATATATCTTTGATATTTGTTGAGATCATTTGATAGAAGAAAACATTAATTTATAGTATATCATTGTGGTGTTGCTCGATCTACCTAAGTTTACATCTTCAGTCTTTAGAAAATCTTAAAATTCAAAATTTTCAACATATAAAGGTCATATTGATATTAATTTTCTACCCAAACTTATAGTTTCTCTATGTTTAATGTCTAATAAAAAAAGCTTTGTATGTTGTTTTTTGATATTACTAAAGGTATCTCCTCACTATAGGAAAATGAGTCAGTAATTTGAATCAAGTGAGTTATTCCTCTCCAGATGTACTATTCATTAACATTTTAGTCCTTGTATATTTTTGTTTCTTTGAGTTTTAGCCCCTATACTATGTTCAATTGTTTGGATTTTGTTCTTAACCATTCATTATTAATCAACCGTGTCAATATAATTGAAAAAGGAAAATAATAATGTATATATATATATATAATAATGTCATTTTGAATATTTTATAAATGATTAGAAATGAATATAATAAGGGAAACTTGAATAATAATTATTGTAAGAAAGATAAAAGAAACAAATTTTATTTGAATCGGATATATCTCGACCAAAGTATTAAGAAATATTAAGGTAGATCAAATGAGTATTAATCCTTTGTTTAGAGGATGGTGAAGCTTAGCTAAAGAAAAATCATGTAGACATAATTAAAAAATATTTAAATATAAATATTTTGTCAATTAACATAATTTATGGTGGGATCATATGTGTTGTTTGTAAAATATAAAAATATAATATATTTTCTATGAAATAATATTTAACAAGGAAGCAATTTGAATAAGATGTGATAATAACAATTCCAATAATTTGTGATTAATCATGTGTTGTTTATAATCATTATTTGAAATAATTAATATTTAATATAATGAAAAATTAATATTTTACATATTAATTAATATGTAAAAGGATAAAAAGCTAATTAGATGAGATAATAACGAGTAAAAATTCATTCTAATATATAATATAAATCACCATAATTACATACTTTCACTTTTCTTATAAATACTTTCCTCAAAAGAAAATAAAAATAAAGACTTAGTACATAATCAAAACGAGTTTTAATAAAAAAATCATGGTAAATGCTATTCTATTTTTAATAAAATTTGTAAGAAACTTTTATACTAAAATGCATATTTATTCAACCTGGCTTGGACCAATCAATTACCTAATTAGTTCAAGTCCCTCTACCGATCAATTGTGTACCAAAATCGGTATGAATTATTTCGACTTGGTCCATTTGAGAAAAAAACCGGTGACTCGATCGGTTGAACCAGTTCAACTCGATCAGTTGAACCAGTTCAACTCGATCAGTTCAATTAGCATTAAAATACGTCAAAATAACATCATTTTGAGAGAAGAAAAATTTAGGTCTTTCAACATATTTCTAGCTATTTTTATCATTATTTGAACAAAATGTTGTTGTTTAATTAAGTTTAATGTTTACTTGTTCATTTGTTCATTTTTATTGTGATTAAAGCGTAAAGCACATATTATATAATGATATTTTCAATGTATTTAGGATATTTTGTTGTAGTTATACAACCAATATTTGTTGTTTAATTAAATACTTATTTGAGATATTTTGTTGGACCAAGTGAGCTAATCGAACCAATGACTCAATAGTCCGACTAGTAACACATTGACCCAATACGTTGATCGATTGGATGACAATGAAAACCGAACCCGCAGGTACCCGTCCGAACCCAATCCGAATTTAACGGGGAAAACCCGATGTTATTGGGTTCGGGTTTTACCCGTGTTCAAATTTCGGGTTCGGGTTTGGTATTGTTAATACCCTACCTCGAACCCGCCCCGAACCCGATTAATATATATAAAATTATAAAATTACACATAAATACATATATAAAAGCTATATATATATAAATTTCTCACACATATATATATATAAATTTCACACATATACATATATAAATATATAAAAGCTATATATATATATAAATTTCATATATATATATATATATATAAAATATGTTTTGGTTTGAGTTTTTTTCGGGTTCGGGTTACCCGAAACCCGACGGGTTCGGGGATGGTATTGTTATTTCTAACCCCGCTTAATTCGGGTTCGGGTTTTGAATTTCGGGTTCGGGGTTGGGTAAGTACAAACCCGACCCCGACCCGCCCCGTTGCCATTCCTAAATTGATGTGTTTAATAACTCAGCTAAAATGAAAAAAGTGCATATAATACAAAATTTATATATATGTTTTCTCCTCAATATATATCCTTTTAATCCATAACATTATATACACTAAAAATCATCTTGCTCTCATTTTATATTTTCTAAACAAACACTACTTATCATAGTTAACAAGTGGAAAACCAAGTGATGCAATTGCAGGTGGAGGGTCATGTGCCAACAGAGGCTGTGTCATACAAAATTTCACGTGAATCATATATGAGTAATGACAAGCACCATTAATATTTAATCAACATTGACTTTTAGATATAAATATTATAAATGAATGATGTATTAATTGTATATAAATGTTCATACTAAAATGCACATATATTACCCTCTAAGTGATTAATGTAATTAATGTGTATATGAATACATGTATGAATTATAGTGTGAGGCATATCTTTTTTTCATTGGACAGAATGACAAATTTGGCACTTGATTTAAATCTATAACACTAATATAAGAATAAGAAATGCAATCAATAGTGAAACCATACCAATCTTCCAATAGCGAGTGAAATCATCAATCACATATATATATATATATATGATGGCTATTTTAGTGAACAAAATTATGTTATCATCGTTTATGTTAGCAATAATATTTGTTATTTTGATGGTTGGTGTAGAGTCATTATTCGAAGTCTATGAACCTAAAGTTTTAATGACAAACCAAATTTCAACTCCACTTACTCTTCATTGCAAAGACAAGCACCATGATGATCATTTGAATACATTGCAACCAGGTGAAAGTCATCGTTTTAAGTTCATCCCTAATCCATTTCGTAAATCATTTTTATGGTTTTGCAGCTTTAATAGGACAGGTGCATTACACTACTTTGACATTTATATTCAAAAAAGAGACTATTGCACTAATGATCTTTGCACTTGGGATATATATACAAATGGGCTATGTAAAACAGATTGACAAATAAAATGCTATCGATGGAATAGTTGAGCAAGTAATCTCTTCACTTGTTGTGATCAAGGGACAAATATAATGAGTAATGTGTGACCACTTTTAAAATTTGGAATTATCCAATCAAATAAATAAAAAGTTACATTTCTCTCTTCATTAGTCTTTATTATGTGATCAAGTCTAAGAAAAATATATATTTCTTCATAAGAATTTCCTATTGACAATTCAAAGGTAATATATTAACCATTAGAAATTCTCCGTTAAGTCAGTTCAATGGTCATATCCCTATATGCACCATTTATATGTGTAATTTAATAAATGAGATCTATTAATCTTTATCTAATAAAGACTACTATACATATATTGATCTATCTGAATTAATAATGTCCTAAGCTTAATAATTATATGATCAAGAACAATTTAGATTAAAATTATAAAAGATTTATTTCTCATTATTATAATATCTATTATAATAATAACTCTCTAATTTTAATCAATGACCTTTCATATTAATATTTTCAACAAACAATGAATATGATAAGAAGATAATAATAAATAAAACTTTATTATTATAAACATGACAAATTAATTCTTGGACATACCTTATATCCTATCATAAAGAATAATGTTTAACCACTTTTAAAATTTTGAATTATCCAATCAAAAAAATAAAAAGTTAGATTTCTTTGCATTAGTCTTTATATATTTTACTTTATTTGAGTTTTAACCCCGCTACTATTTTTCTAATGTTTATTTTTTAGAGTAAATTACACTCACACCCCTGAGTTTTAGTGAAATTATACAAATTACCTCTCCCTTTTTTGTCCTTACACGAACCACCCCTATCTCCTACACGAACCACCCCTAGTTTTATATATATATTACACTAACTACCCCTGCATGTTATAAAAATGTATTATTTTAAAAAAAAAACGTGTGGTGAATGTAATTAATTTAAAAAATATATTATATATTGTGTAACATTTCAAATAGTACAAAAAATAAATGTTTCTTTATTGTTTTTGTCTCATTACAAAATACATTACTAATTCTAAATATATATTTAAATAACTCTTATAATATTTTGTAATGAGCCAAATAATGAAGACACATCGACTCTCATATTATTTGAATTTTTCTACACAATATATAATATTTTATTTAACTTAATTACACATGCCACACATTTTTTGTTTAAAATATTACACTTTTATATTACGCAGATGTAGTCAGTGTAACATATGTACAAAATTAGGGGTGATTCGTGTAAGGACAAAAAATGAAGAAGTGATTTATGTAATTTCACTAAAATTCAGGGGGTGTGAGTGTAATATACTCATTTTTATTATCAATTTTTTTGGATTTTGTTCTCAACCATTAGTTATTAATCAACCCAATCAATATAATTTCAACTTCAAACGTTGTGAATCCTCACTATTTATTGAACAGGGAATTATTGGTAAATTATCTGAGAATATTTTGTTTTAAATTTCTCAATTTTTAAAGTATCAGTTTTGCTTCTCACAAATTTAAAAAGGTAATAATTATTTATCACTTAATTTTATTTGCATACCTTATAAAATAATAATATAATTTTAAATATTGGATGGCTAGACAAACAAAATAAGATAGAATTAGGACCGATAGCAATAAGAATAAAGTTTCAAAAACACCTATTGTAGAAAATGGTGTAGAATTAAGTCTTAGTGATCAAACTATTAAACAATATTAAGGTAGATCAATTGGATTTTAATTATTTGTTTAGAGTGATCAAGCTAAGCTATATAAAAATCATGTAGACATAATTAAAATAGATTTAAAATGTCATAATAACAATTCCAATAATTTGTGATTAATCAAATTTGTTGTTATAGTCATTATTTAAAATAATTAGTATTTACTATAATGAAAAATTAATATTTAACATATTAATTATTATGTAAAAGCATAAAAAGGTGAATTAGATGGGATAATTACAAGTAAAAATTCTTTTTAATATATAAAATAAATCAACATGATTGCATAAAGACTTAATAAATAATGAAGATGAGTTTTAATAAAAAAATCATTGTAAATGATATTCCATTCTAATAAAATTTGTAAGAAACTTTTGTACTAAAATGCATATTTATCCAACTCGGCTTGGACTGATTAATTACCTAATCAGTTCAAGTCCCTTTATCGATCGGTTATGTACCAAAATTAGTATGAATCAATTCAACTTGATCAATTTGAGTGTAAAACAAGTGACTCAATCGGTTGACCTAATTCAATTCAACTAGTTCAATTAGCATTAAAATACGTCAAAATAACATATTGTAGAAATTACAAGTAAAAATTCTTTCTAAGATATAAAATAAATCAACATTTGATTAATAATATATTAGGGAAAAGTTCAATAATAATATATTAACATTTGATAAGGGTTTCAACTTCCAATCAAATATTTAAATTAATCAATAATAATAAATATTAATTACTAATATGATAGGAATATACCTTAAACTAATTTTTTAAAAGTTCAAAAAAGGCACTTTTTAAAAGAAATTAAAAACACTTTTGCAAAAAATATATATTTTAAATGTCTAATAAATTAATAGTATAGGCCATGAGCAATGTTAGGAGTAGAGGTAGTGACACACAAAATTTCACGTGAATCCGATATATGTAAGCAGCTAGCGAATAATAGATGCATCTAAGACGTCATCAGGTGTTCACTGAGGTATGCCTAATTATTATTTCATTATTCACCGTTCATATTTAATTGATATTGATTTTTAAATATAAGTAATATAAATGAATGATAAATGACGTATTGATTATATATAAATGTTTACACTAAAAATACATAGATATTACACTCTAAGTGATAAATGTAATTAATGTGTATATATATATAGACATGCATTAAATACATGCATGAGTTTTAGTGTGACACGTGTATTTTTTCATTGGTAAAAGTGACAAATTAGTTACTTGATTTGAACCTATACCACCAACATAGTGGTGAGTGAAAACGTCAATCATATATATATATATATATATCATTGCTATTTTAGTGAACAAAATTATGTTATCATCGTTTATGTTAGCAATATTATTTGTTATTTTGATGGTTGGTGTAGAGTCATATTTCCAAATCTATATAGTTAAAGTTATAATGACAAACAAACTTCCAAGTCCATTTACTCTTCATTGCAGAGACAAGCACCATAACGATCATATCAATACACTGAAACCAGGTGAAAGTCATCATTTTAAGTTCGTCCCTGATCCATTTGGTAAAGCATCTTTATGGTTTTGCAGCTTTAATTGGACAGGTGCATTTCACTGCTTTGACATTTATGTTCAAATAAGAGATCATTGCATTAAAGATATTTGCACTTGGGATATAGATACACATGGACCATGTAAAACAGATTCACAAAACAAATGCTATCCATGAAATAGTTGAGGAAGTAGTCTTTTCAATTCTTGTGACCAAGGAATAATATAATGAGTAATGTGTAACAATTAAAATTTGGAATTATCCGATCAAATAAATAAAAAGTAACATTTCTGTCTGCAGTAGTCCTGGTATATTTTACTTTATTTGAGTTTTAACCCAATACTATTTTTCTAATGTTTATTGTTTTTATTTTCAATTTTTTTGGATTTTGTTCTCAACCATTAGTTATTAATAAACCCAATCAATATAATTTCAACTTCAAATGTTGCAACAACGTGAATTCTCACTATTTATTGAACAGGGGAATTATAGGTAGATTATTTGAGAATATTTTATTTTAAATTTATCAATTTTTAAAGTATGATTTTTGCTTCTCACAAATTTAAAAAGGTATTAATTATTTATCAGTTAATTTTATTTGCATACATTATAAAATAATAATGTAATTTTGAACATTGGATGGCTAGACGTACAAAATAAGATAGAATTAGAACTGATAGCAATAAGAATAATGTTTGAAGAACACCTGTTATAGAAAATAGTGTAGAATTAAGTCTTAGTGATTTAAATATCGAGTGGACTAGTAGATGAAATTAACGTTAGTCTTATTTATAGAGGATGATGAAGTCCAAGAAATACTATAGACGAAAAGATTTAGAACGATTTAAAAAGTAACGCTTTATCAACAAACATGACTTAACATGAGTTTGTGAAATATAAAAGTATAATATTTTTTTTGAAATAATCTCTATCTGACTGAGTAAGATGTCATAATTACATTTTGAATGATTTAAGAATAATCAAATATGGTTTTTGAATCATTAATTACAATAATAAATAATTTCTATAATAGGAAAATTTAATATTTAGCATATTATTTATTATGCTAATGGATAAAAAAGGTTGATAAGATGTGATAATAGCAAATTAAAATTCATTGTAATAAATAAATAAATCAACATAATTTAAATTAAAATTATGGAGAAGGATATATTTCACATTTCTTATAAATATTTTCCTAAAAAGAAAGGAAATTAAGAAGAACTTGCACCCTTTGCTCTGTTATGAAATTGAGAGGACTCACATCTCTTGCTTTAATAAGTAGGATAAACTTATCTGGTTACACTATTCTAAAGGGGCTCTCACTATGAAAGATGCTTATGCTTTCATTAAGGCTAGTAGCAACCATCTAAATTGGTGTAAGCTCATATGGTCCAGCTCTATTCCTCATTCTAAATCTTTCCTTACTTGGAGGCTTATGCTAAACAAGCTTCCAACTGATGAAAATCTCATGAGGAGATGTATACCCCTGACCTTTGTTTGTAACCTTTGCTTTGCCGGGGAAGAAATATCCGATCACATTTTCTTCCAATGTAAATTTGCGTCTTCGCTATGGCAGTGGTTCAATAGTCTGGCGGGTTTTAATTTCAACCACTCTTATGTTTCTAATTTGTTAGCCTCTGTTGTTGATTCATGTAGTCCTTAGGTCAAGGAAATTCTTGTGGCTGGTATTTTAAATACCATTGCCACAATCTGGTTTTGTAGAAACAACTCCAGATTTGATGGGCTCAATTTGTCGGTGTTTCAAGCTGTTAATAGAATTAAGTTGGCCACTTCTACAACCGATAACTGTTCTACGTTGTTAGCTAAACCTTTTCTGCTCGAATTTTCAATCCTTAGAGCTTTTAATGTCTCAACAAACTTCAACAAAGCTCCTTTGTACAAATAATTGATATGGTGTCCTCCTTGTTTGGGTTGGGTTAAAATCAACACTAATGGAGCAGCCCATGGTTCTCTTGGTCATGCTGGGGGAGGCGAAATTTTTAGAGACTACAAGGGTGATTGCTTGGGTTGTTTTGCAACCTATACAGACATTGAGAATTCAGCATTTGCTGAGTTGTTTTTTTGCCTTGATTGCTATTAAAATGGCCTACACCAAAGGTTGACATAATCTTTGGTTGGAGTATGATTCAAATTGGGTGGTTGACATTTTCAATGGCAACTCTTTATCCCCGTGGAAGTTCAGCAATTTATGGTATCATTGTAGAGGTCTTTGGGCTAGGATGCATTTGAGAGTCTCTCACATATATAGAGAAGGAAACAGTTGTGCTGACAAGCTTAATGCTTTTGGGGTTCATTCTAATATGGATTCATGGTGGGATTTTTCTCCTCATTTCTTGTTGGACGAGTTTAATAAAAATAGATTATCCTTGCCAAGTTATAGGTTCCGGTTTGTGTAAGGAGGCTTGGACCTTTGTGTAGCCTCTGCCTGCCTTTTACTGTTCTTGTTTGGCTGATCATTGTGCTTTCTTCTCTGTGGGTTTCTTGCTTGAGTGAGTTTCTCTCGCTCAAGCGACACCCCAAGATAACAGAACAATCTCACTGACATTTTCTCGCCTAAGCGAGTGTTTCTCGCTCAAACGGCGTTCATAGATACATTCTTTTGTTTTCTCCAATATTAACTTATTAATTGTATATAAATGTTTATACTAAAATACACATATATTACCCTATAAGTGACTAATGTAATTAATGTGTGTATATATAGACATTGCGTTAACGTTGAATACATGTATGATGTATAATGTGAGACATGTCTTTTTTTCATTGGACAGAATGACAAATTTGGCACTTGATTTGAATCTATACCACCTATATAAGAATAAGAAATGCATCAATAGTGAAACCATACCAATCTTCTAATAGTGAGTAAAATCATTAATCATAAATATATATATCATGGCTATTTTAGTGAACAAAATTATGTTATCATCGTTTATATTAGCAATAATATTTGTTACTTTCATGGTTGGTGTAGAGTCAATATTCGAAGTCTACGAAGCTAAAGTTCTAATGACAAACAAACTTTCAACTCCACTTACTCTTCATTGCAAAGACAAGACCCATGATGATCATATCAATACACTGCAACCAGGTGAAAGTCATCGTTTTAAGTTCGTCCCTAATCCATTTGGTACTGCATCTCTATGGTTTTGCAGCTTTAATTGGACAGGTGCATTTCACCGCTTTGACATTTTTGTTCAAAAAAGAGATGAGTGCCACGATTGCAATTGGGAAATATATACAACTGGACCATGTAAACTTGATCCACTAGTAAAATGCTATCCATGGTATAGTTGAGCAAGTAGTCTCTTCACTTGTTATGATCAGAGGGATAATATAATGAATAATGTGTAACCACTTTTAAAATTTGGAATTATCCAATCAAATAAATAAAAAGTTACATTTCTCTCTGCATAGTGCTTATATATTTGCTTTATTTGAGTTTTAACCCCCAATTTTATTTTTCTAATATTTATTCTTTTATTTTCAATTTTTTGGATTTGTTCTCAACCATTAGTTATTAATCAACCCAATCAATATAATTTCAACTTCAAATGTTGCAAAAACGTGGATCCTCACTACTTTTTGAACAGAGAATTATAGGTAAATTATTTGAGAATATTTTATTTTAAATTTCTGAATTTTTAAGGTATCATTTTTGCTTCTCACAAATTTAAAAAGGTATTAATTAATATTTTATATATCATTTAATTTTAAAAGGTATTAATTATTTGAATTTTGGATGGCTAGACACACAAAATAGGATAGATTAGAAGTGATAGCAATAAGAATAAAGTTTGAAAAACACCTATTACAGAAAATAGTGTAGAATCAAGTCTTAGTGATTTAGATATGTGTCGAGTGGACTAGTAGATGAAATTGACGTTAGTCCAATTTATAGAGGATGATGAGGTCCAAGAAATACTATAAACCAAAAGATTCGGAACGATTTAAAAATTAACGCTTTATCGACAGACATGATTTATAATAGAGTAACATGAGTTTGTGAAATATAAAAGTATAATATTTTTTGTGAAATAATCTTTATCTGATTGAATAAGATGTCATAATAACATTTTGAATGATTCTAGAATAATCAAATATGGTTTTAGAATCATTAATTACAATAATAAATATTTTTTATAATAGGAAAATTTAATATTTAGCATATTACTTATTATGCTAATGGATAAAAAAAGGTTGATAAGATGTGATAATATCAAATTAAAATTCTTTGTAATAAATAAATAAATCAACATAATTAAAATTAAAATTATGGAGAATGATATATTTCACATTTCTTATAAATCTCTTCCTCAAAAGAAAGAATATTAAAATTAAAAATAGATGATTTAGTAAATACTCAATATGAATTTTAATTTAAAAAAATCATCGTAAAATGATGTTATAGTATTTAATAAAAATATTAAGAAACGGTTGCACTAAATTGAAAAAAAAAACAATTTTGAAAAAAAATTAATATAGTTTTTATTAAAACTAAATGAAAAATAAAAATTGAGGTAATAATCAATATAAATAATAATATATAAAAAACACAATTTGTATACAATTTTGTTCTCTTCATTATATATCATTTCCACCCATACTATTGATACTAGAAACATCTATCATCTTATTTACTTTTATATTTTCCAAAATGATACTACTTATCATACTTAATTAACAATAAGGAGTGGATTTAATAGTAGGAAAAAGTCTATCTTAAATCTTGATAAATACTACTCACTTGAAAGGGTATCTACAATTTGTAGGGGAACTAGTTCATCATTCAAGGTAGATGGATATTGTGGCAAGGGATAAATAATTGTTGCTACTTAATATTATATATTTTATTAATAATGGCATAAATCATCTATGATGAATAAAAAAGGTAAAATTTATTTATTGTTTATTAAATCTTTCAACATATCAGTAACTGTTTCCTAATAATATGAAAAGAGTTCAACTCGGTGTGGTTATTAACTTCCATTTCAAAAAATTAGATGAAAAATTCAACAATTTATCAACATTATTAGATATTTTAGTTTTAAGCAATTCAATGTCTTTGTAGTTCTTAATAACGAAATTTTCAAAATAAATTATAATAATTTATTGTAATGTAAGATGTTGGTGAACAAAAGAATTATAATTGGACTAAAAAGTACTCCTTATATTGGTCATTAAATTACTATAGCATTCTATAACATTCTCACAACTTGCCCTTATTACATGGAGAGAGAACCACTACGAATGTTCTCCATTATGAGTTTTAACTTCCCGCACTACTCAAAAATGCACATTACCATGTGCAAAATTGTGATTCAATCCAACACCATGGGGGAATTGATCGACGGATTGAAATGTAGCTTCAAGACATTCTAGAGGTAGAAGTGTCTGTGTAACATCCTAAATTTAAGTCTTTAAAATTATAGTATCAGTCCTGGGATTCTCGCATGAGCGAGGGATTCTCGCCTGGGAGGATGAAATCCTGGGCTATACTGAAGGATTCTCGCCTGAGCGAGGGTTGGCTCGCTTGAGCGAGAGTGGTCTCGCCTGGGCGAGAAAGGCTCAATTGGAAGGGTGAAATCCTAGGCTATACGTAAGGATTCTCGCCTGAGCGAGAGTTGGCTCGCCTAGGCGAGAAAAGTGATGTTTTGGACCTGTCGAGGCTGTAAGATCCTAGCTTGAGCGAGAGATGCCTCGTCTGGGCGAGATGGTCAGATCTGAGTTTTTAAAATAGGCGGGATTTTCTCGCTTAAGCGAGAACCCGACGAGACATCATTTAATGAGAAACCCCAAACACATTTTAGGGTTAAGAATTGAAGAGAGGTGAGAGAAGAGAGCTTTTCCAAGGGCAAGGAGATTTGATACTCATCCAAGAGCTTGAGAAGAGGTAAAACTCTTGATTCTAACTCTCTTCTTCTCTTTGATACTCATTTTGGGTATGTTGGATCTCTTCTCAAAATGTGAGAAACAATGGAAACTCATCCCTTTGAGTTATGGTTCGTTTTTATGTTGTTTTTATCTTGTAAATTCTTGGTTTAGAGTTAATATTTCAAGAATGGAAAGGGTTTGTGGGTTGATTCATGAAAACCCCAAAACCCTAAAGAGAAAATGTGGTTAAAGTGGAAAATGGGTAAAATGCTAGAGGTAGAAGATTAGTTTACTTTCTAATGTTGAAATATCAGATGATTATGTATGTTTTGGATGGTTGTAAACTTATGATGAAAGTAGTTTAGCAACATTGAAAATATGATGAATACCTTTGATGGTTAAATAATGCAATATAAGTTGTTTATGTGATATTTGGAATAAATGACTACATTGTGTTATATGGTGGGAATGAGGAAAGATCCTAAAGTTGGCGGCGGTGTCCGTGGAACTTGTGAAGTTTCCAAGAACCAAACCCAACACTCACCAAGGTAAGGATACGTCATTAATTGTGCATTTTGAATGGAAAATGTGTGTATTTTCTGGTTATGCAATGATTGAGTTGTGAGTTACGCATTTAATATAAACATATATGGGTGTGTTTATACTAAAGTATGCGTAGATTTACGGGAGATGGAAAATGTGTGTATTTTCTGGTTATGCAATGATTGAGTTGTGAATTACGCATTTAGTATAAACATATATGGGTGTGTTTATACTAAAGTGGACGTAGATTTACGGGAAACGAGAAATGGTGATATCAAAGAAAGGAAAATATATTTTTAGCCGACCATGAATGGTTAGCGACTCTGGCTTGAGTATATAAGCAAAACTCTAGCTTGAGTATATAAGCTAAACTCTGACTTGAGTATATAAGCAAAACTCTGGCTTGAGTATATAAGCGAAACTCTGGCTTGAGTATATAAGCGAAATTCTGGCTTGAGTATAGAAGCAAAACTCTGGCTTGAGTATAGAAGCGAAACTCTGGCTTGAGTATATAAGCAAAACTCCGGCTCGAGTATATGTAGCACATTTTCTTTTAAAAGAAATGAGAATCTGCTTTTAGCTAACCTTAAGGGGTGTAGCGACTTTGGCTCAAGTTATGCAGCAAAGAAAATGAATTTCAAAATGGTTTACTAACCCTTTTCTAATGTGGATTATCTTATATTGACGTTTATTGAATTAATGACTTACTCCTTTGTGTGTTTTGTACTTTTGTCATTGATAATCCCATTGCAATATGGTATTAGAGCATAGTTAACCTTACTTGCTTCTTTGAAACCTCTATTTGATTTAACTATGTGGATTAAGTGAACTGTTGTGTGGTTATATGGTGGTTAGTCTGGTTAAACATGGTTTACTGACAAATGAATGAGTGTAGGTACCCGTTATGGAGATGTCTGGAAGAGGATGAGGAAGAGGATCGGGTCAGAATGACTTGTTGGCCCAGATTGCTGTTGTACTAATGAACATGAATGAGAACTTGCATCACCTGAACCAGAACGCGACACCAAGTCCGAGTTCGCATCCATTGGTTCCACCTGGGCCGACTGCGTACCGTCTGGATGAATTCTGCAGGAGGAATCCTAGTCAGCTCCAAGGTGGATTCTCTCCTGATGCCGCCATTGAATGGGTCCAAGGTGGATTCTCTCCTGATGCCGCCATTGAATGGGTCCAAGAAAGTGGCTTACGCCACCTACATGCTAGTGAAAGAGACTGAGAACTGGTGGGAAATAACCCGGAGGCAGATGGAGACCGAAGGGCAAATCATCACATGGGGAGCTTTCAAGAGTAAATTCCTCCAGAAATACTTCCCTGCCGACCTGAAAAGGAAGAATGATATGGAATTCTTGCAATTAGAGCAAGGAAACATGTTAGTGGGGGAGTACGCAGCCAAGTTTGAGGAATTGATCCGGTATTGCCCTTATGCTGAACTAGAGTTGGACGGGAGGTCCAAATGTGTAAAGTTTGAGATGGGTTTGAAGGCCGAGATGAAGGTGACGTTTGGTCATGAAGAGATTTCTGATTTTCCTACACTAGTGAACAAGTGTAGGATGTATGAGGATAATGTGCGGGCGAGGGACGCTGCTGCTAGAAAATAGAACCCTCCACGGCACTATGTCCCTCAACGGAACTTCTCACATGGAAAAGGGAAGGGCAAAGCGTTTCAAGAGAAACGGAAGCCTTACTCTCCTCCAACGGGTAGTCGAGGTCGTACTTCGCATGGGCCGAAGACTCATGTTAATGCTGGAGGGTCACGGTTGAACTCTTCATCTTTGTGCGGCAAATGTGGCTGAACTCATGTCGATGACTCATGCCCTGGAATGACGCTTACCTGTTTCCACTGTAAGGAGGTTGGGCATATCAGAAGATATTGTCCTAAGTTACCGTAGAGTGTAAATGTTGTGAGAGTTGAGCGACCTCGATCTACTGGCAGAGTGTTCACCATGAGTGGTGCAGAGGCATCGGGTGTAGATGGCCTGATAAAAGGTAATTTCATGGTGGCATGTATTCCTCTTTTAGTGCTATTTGATTTGGGAGCGACACACTCATTTGTATCTATTGAATGCGTGGATAGACTGAAACTGCAAACTGAGTCGCTGCCTTTCGACTTGGTCGTATCCACCCCAACTAATGTGCATGTGGTGGTGTCGACAGTTATGTCTCGATGTCCAGTAGTGGTAAACGGTAGAACATTTACCGTGGATTTAATTTGCTTACCACTATCCCAGATAGATCTAATTCTGGGGATGAAATGGTTGTCGGCGAATCATGTGGTGCTTAATTGTGCTGATAAGACCGTGATATTCGGAGATCCAGATGGGATTTCTGATGAGGTTAGTTATATGAAGTCGTTGTCGGCAATGGAAGTCAGGACTTCCTGTAAAGAGGGAGGAGCCGTGTTTATGATGTTGGCATCCCTAGAGGGTATTGAGAAACCCAAGGTTGAGGACATTCTGATAGTTCGTGAGTTCACTAAGGTATTTCCTGATGACATTTCGGAGTTGCCCCCAGTGAGAAATGTTGAATTCTCTATTAATTCGGTACCTGGAACGAGACCATCTCTATAGCTCCGTATAGAATGGCACCGTTGGAATTGGCGGAGTTGAAAAAGCAGGTTGAAGACTTGTTGGTAAAGAAGTTTATTCGTCCTAGTGTCTCGCCGTGGGGTGCGCCTGTCTTGTTGGTTAAGAAGAAAGATGGTAGTATGCGGTTGTGTACCGATTACCGGCAGTTGAACAAGGTTACTATTAAGAACAAGTATCCATTGCCTCAGATTGATGACTTGATGGATTAGTTGAGAGGGGCGATAGTGTTTTCAAAGATTGTTCTTCGGTCGGGTTACCACCAACTTCGTGTGAAGTCGGAGGATATTCCTAAAACTGCTTTTAGGACAAGGTATGGACATTTTGAATATTTAGTCATGCCTTTTGGTGTAACGAATGCCCCAACAATATTTACCGACTACTTGAATCCGATTTTTCATTCGTATTTGGATTCATTCATAGTGGTATTTATTGATGACATTCTGGTTTACTCCAAAAGCCGAGAGGATCATGCAGAGCACCTGAGAATTGTTCTAGAGCTTCTGAGTAAGAACCAGCTGAATGCTAAATTGTCTAAATGCGATTTCTGGTTGCAATCAGTGAATTTTCTTGGACATGTAATATCCAAGGAAGGGGTAGCGGTAGATCCTTCAAAGGTTGAAGTGGTTGTGGAATGGGAAGTGTCCAAGTCGGTCACTGATATCAGGAGTTTTCTGGGTTTGGCTAGTTATTATCGGAAATTCATTGAGGGATTTTCGAAGTTGGCACTACCTTTGACTAAGCTCACTAGGAAAGGGGAACCGTATGTGCGAACAATTCGTTGTGAAGAAAGCTTCCAAGAGTTGAAACGAAGGTTGACTACGGCACCAGTGTTTGTTCTTCCTTGTACTGATCGGGATTTCAGTGTTTATTGTAATGCTTCTAAGCAAGGTTTGGGTTGTGTTCTGATGCAAGAAGGGAAAATGGTTGCCTATGCTTCTCGACAGTTAAAAACGCATGAGCAAAACTAACCTACGCATGATTTAGAATTGGCTGCAGTGGTCTTTGCTTTAAAAATATGGAGACACCATTTGTATGGCATAAGGTTCGAGGTGTACAGCGACCACAAGAGTCTGAAATATCTGTTTGATCAGAAGGAACTGAATATGAGACAGAGGAGGTGGATGGAGTTTCTAAAGGACTATGATTTTGGACTGTAGTACCATCTGGGAAAGGCCAATGTAGTGGCCGATGCACTCAGTTGGAAGTCTTTGCACATGTCGGTTTTAATGGTTAGAGAAGGAAAGCTGATTGAGCAGTTCAGGGATATGAACTTGGAAGTTCAGATAAGGCCTCATATTATGATGATAGGAATGCTGAAGGTCACTAATGAACTGTTTGATCATATTCGGGTAATGCAAGCTGAGGATATTGAGCTAATGGCTAAATGCGATTTGATGCTAAGTGGCAAGGAAACCGATTTCGCATCAGACCCTAGTGGAATGTTGCATTATAAAGGGAGGGTTTGTGTGCCTCGTGATGAGGATTTACGGAAGAGTATTTTAGAGGAGTCCCATAAGAGCAAGATGAGTTTCCACCCGGGGACTACAAAGAAGTACCAAGACTTGAAAAAGCTATTTTGGTGGTCTGGATTGAAAAAGATGCGGCGTGTATGTCTCGAGTTGTCTTGTCTGTCAGAAAGCCAAGATTGAGCATCAGCGGCCAGCAGGAGAACTACAATCCCTAGAAATTCCCGTTTGGAAGTGGGATAGTATTTCCATGAATTTGTATCGGGCTTTCCAAGGACTCAGAAATGGTATGATTCGATATGGGTGATAGTGGATTAGTTAACTAAATCTGCACACTTTCTGCCTATGAACATGAGGTCATCTTTGGAGCGATTGGTGGAAATGTATATCCGGGAAATAGTTCGTTTCAGTGGATAATGTCGAGCATTGTATCGGATAGGATCCCCGTTTTACTTCCAACTTTTGGACTAGTTTGCAGTCCGCATTGGGAACTAAGTTGAAGTTGAGTTCAGCTTATCATCCACAAACGGACGATCAATCGGAAAGGACAATACAGTCATTGGAGGATCTTTAGAGGGCTTGTGTCTTGGAACAACCGGGGGGGTTGGGATGGCATGTTGCCTTTGATTGAATTTACCTACAACAATAGTTTCCATTCGAGTATTGGAATGACACCTTATGAGGCGTTGTATGGTAGAAAGTGTCGAACTCTAGTGAGTTGGTTTTGAAACTGGGGAGAACTTGATATTGGGACCCGAGCTGGTCCAAGAGACGACGAAAAAGATCAAGAAAATCCGGGAGAATATGAGGATCGCCTAGAGTCAGCAGAAAAGCTATTACGATAAGAGGCGGAAACCTCTTCAGTTTAATGAGGGAGATCACGTTTTTATGAGAATAGTCCCGACTACCGGGATTGGTAGAGTGTTGAAGTCTCGTAAACTGACTCCGCGATTTATTGGGCCGTATCAAGTATTGAAGAGGATTGGGCCGGTAGCATATCAGATTGCTTTACCTCCGTTGTTGTCGAATCTCCACAATGTGTTTCATGTGTCTCAGTTAAGGAAATATATTAGGGATCCATCTCACTAATGTTGTTGTCGAATCTCCCCTGAGCGAGGGTTGGCTCGCTTGAGCGAGAGTGGTCTCGCCTGAGCGAGTGTTGGCTCGCCTGGGCGAGAAAGGCTTAACTGGAAGGGTGAAATCATGGGCTATACGGAAGGATTCTCGCCTGAGCGAGAGTGGTCTCGCTTAGGTGAGAAAATTGATATTTTGGACCTGTCGAGGCTGTAAGATCCTCGCTTGAGCGAGAGTGGTCTCGCTTGAGCGAGAGTGGTCTCGCTTGAGCGAGAGTGGTCTCGCTTGAGCGAGAGATGCCTCGCCTGGGCGAGAGGGTCAAATCTTAGTTTTTAAAATGGGCGGGATTTTCTCGCTTGAGCGAGAATGGGCGGAATTTTCTCGCTTGAGCGAGAATGGCGGAATTTTCTCGCTTGAGCGAGAATGGGCTCGCTTAAGCGAGAACCCGACGAGTGCATTAAATGAGAAAAACCACAAACACATTTTAGGGTTAAGTTTTGAAGAAAGGTGAGATAAGAGAGCATTTCCAAGGTCAAGGAGCTTTGATTCTCGTCCAAGAGCTTAAGATGAGGTAAAACTCTTGATTCTAACTCTCTTCTTCTCTTTGAAACTCATTTTTTGGTATGTTGGATCTCTTCTCAAAATATGAGAAACCATGGAAACTCAACCTTTTGAGTTATGGTTCGTTTTATGTGTTTTTCTCTTGTAAACTCTTGGTTTAGAGTTAGTATTTCGAGAATGGAAAGAGTTTGTGGGTTGATTTATGAAAACCCCAACACCCTAAAGGGAAAATGTGGTTAAAGTGGAAAATGGGTAAAATGCTAGAGGTAGAAATATGAGATGAATATGTATGTTTTAGATGGTTGTGAACTTATGATGAAAGTAGTTTAGAAACATTGAAAATATGATGAATATCTTGTATGGTCAAATAATGCAATATAAGTTGTTTATGTGATATTTGGAATAAATGACTAACATTGTGTTATGTGGTGGGAATGAGGAAAGATCCTAAAGTTGGAGGCAGTGTCGGTGGAACTTGCGAAGTTGCCAAGAACCAAACCCAACACTCACCGAGTTAAGGATAAGTCTTAACTTATGCATTGTGATAGAAAATGCGTGGATTTCCTGATTGTGGGTAAAGAATTGAGTTGTGAACCACTTAATTATTATAAGCATATATGGGTATGTTTATAATAATGAGGGTGTGGATTTACTGTTTATGAATTGATTGATTGTCAATGAAAAGAAAACTCGTTTTTAGCCGACCATGAGTGGTTATTAAAATGTGGATTAACGTACATTGACATTTATTGAGTTAACGACTTACTCCTTTGTGTTTTCTGTGTATGATCAATGTTAATCCCATTGCAGGTAGGTGGAAGAAGTAAGAGTGTTTTGATTAGGAGCTTAGAGACTTTTGTTTTGAAATCATATTGTCCATTCTTTTTGTAAATTAATTGATTGTATTCTGAATTGACTATTTGTAACTATGGGCATGATTTTGTACATGGTAGTGACCATGGATTCTGGTAACTCTGGATATTGGTAGCTATGGGTGTTTTGGAAACCCATAGCTAGTGGTATGCGGTAGTTATTATGCTGCATTAATACGAATTATGTTTTTCTGTCAAACGATTGTGTATGTCATTTTTGGTTCTTAGATTGAGTGTGATGAGGAAAGTGAGATTTTAAAATAAGGTTATTCAATTGGTAAATGTAATTTATAGGTAAATGCATGAAATTGAATTAAAATAAGGAAAAAATTTTAAGGATAGAATTTGGGTCCTTACAAGATGACTGTCACATACACTATTTATTAACATTTTAGTCCTCTCCACATAGATATAATTCCTCTCCACATGCACTATTTATTAACATTTTAGTCCTTGTATAATTTTGTTTATTTAAGTTTTTGCCCCTATACTCATATTTGTTCTTTTATTTTCAATTATTTGGATTTTGTTCTCAACCATTGATTATTAACTAGCCCTATTGATATAATTGAAAAAGGAAAACCAAGTGATGCAATTGCAGGTGGAGGACCATGTGGCAACAGTAGGAGCAAAGCCGGTGTCACAAAATTTCATGTGAATTAGATATGAGTCGCCGAGAAGTGTAGGCAAGAAAGAAACATGACTAATTGTTATTACATCATCCACCATTCATATTTAATTAATATTAACTTATTAATTGTATATAAATGTTTATACTAAAATACACATATATTACCCTATAAGTGATTAATGTAATTAATGTGTGTATATATAGACATTGCGTTAACGTTGAATACATGTATGATGTATAATGTGAGACATGTCTTTTTTTCATTGGACAGAATGACAAATTTGGCACTTGATTTGAATCTATACCACCTATATAAGAATAAGAAATGCATCAATAGTGAAACCATACCAATCTTCTAATAGTGAGTAAAATCATTAATCATAAATATATATATCATGGCTATTTTAGTGAACAAAATTATGTTATCATCGTTTATATTAGCAATAATATTTGTTACTTTCATGGTTGGTGTAGAGTCAATATTCGAAGTCTACGAAGCTAAAGTTCTAATGACAAACAAACTTTCAACTCCACTTACTCTTCATTGCAAAGACAAGACCCATGATGATCATATCAATACACTGCAACCAGGTGAAAGTCATCGTTTTAAGTTCGTCCCTAATCCATTTGGTACTGCATCTCTATGGTTTTGCAGCTTTAATTGGACAGGTGCATTTCACCGCTTTGACATTTTTGTTCAAAAAAGAGATGAGTGCCACGATTGCAATTGGGAAATATATACAACTGGACCATGTAAACTTGATCCACTAGTAAAATGCTATCCATGGTATAGTTGAGCAAGTAGTCTCTTCACTTGTTATGATCAGAGGGATAATATAATGAATAATGTGTAACCACTTTTAAAATTTGGAATTATCCAATCAAATAAATAAAAAGTTACATTTCTCTCTGCATAGTGCTTATATATTTGCTTTATTTGAGTTTTAACCCCCAATACTATTTTTCTAATATTTATTCTTTTATTTTCAATTTTTTGGATTTGTTCTCAACCATTAGTTATTAATCAACCCAATCAATATAATTTCAACTTCAAATGTTGCAAAAACGTGGATCCTCACTACTTTTTGAACAGAGAATTATAGGTAAATTATTTGGGAATATTTTATTTTAAATTTCTGAATTTTTAAGGTATCATTTTTGCTTCTCACAAATTTTAAAAGGTATTAATTAATATTTTATATATCATTTAATTTTAAAAGGCATTAATTATTTGAATTTTGGATGGCTAGACACACAAAATAAGATAGATTAGAAGTGATAGCAATAAGAATAAAGTTTGAAAAACACCTATTACCGAAAATAGAGTAGAATCAAGTCTTAGTGGTTTAGATATGTGTCGAGTGGACTAGTAGATGAAATTGACATTAGTCCAATTTATAGAGGATGATGAGGTCCAAGAAATACTATAAACGAAAAGATTAGGAACGATTTAAAAATTAACACTTTATCGACAGACATGATTTATAATAGAGTAACATGAGTTTGTGAAATATAAAAATATAATATTTTTTGTGAAATAATCTTTATCTGATTGAATAAGATGTCATAATAACATTTTGAATGATTCTAGAATAATCAAATATGGTTTTAGAATCATTAATTACAATAATAAATATTGTAATTACAATATTACTTATTATGCTAATGGATAAAAAAGGTTGATAAGATGTGATAATATCAAATTAAAATTCCTTGTAGTAAATAAATAAATCAACATAATTTAAATTAAAATTATGGAGAATGATATATTTCACATTTCTTATAAATGTCTTCCTCAAAAGAAAGAAAATTAAAATTAAAAATAGATGACTTAGTAAATACTCAATATGAATTTTAATTTAAAAAAATCATCGTAAAATGATGTTATAGTATTTAATTAAAATATTAAGAAACGATTGCACTAAATTGAAAAAAAAAACAATTTTAGAAAAAAATTAATATAGTTTTTATTAAAACTAAATGAAAAAAAAATTGAGGTAATAATCAATATAAATAATTATATATAAAAAACACAATTTGTATACAATTTTGTTCTCTTCATTATATATCATTTCCACCCATACTATTGATACTAGAAATATCTATCATCTTATTTATTTTTATATTTTCCAAAATGATACTACTTATCATACTTAATTAATAATAAGGAGTGGATTTAATAGTAGGAAAAAATCTATGTTAAATCTTGATAAATACTACTCACTTGAAAGGGTATCTACAATTTGTAGGGGAACTAGTTCATCATTCAAGGTACATGGATATTGTGGTAAGGGATAAATAATTGTTACTACTTAATATTATATATTTTATTAATAATGGCATAAATCATCTATGATGAATAAAAAAGGTAAAATTTATTTATTATTTATTAAATCGTTCAACATATCACTAATTGTTTCCTAATAATATGAAAAGAGGTCAACTCGGTGTGGTTATTAACTTCCATTTCAAAAAATTAGATGAAAAATTTAACAATTTATCAACATTATTAGATATTTTAGTTTTAAGCAATTCAATGTCTTTGTAGTTCTTAATAACGAAATTTCCAAAAAAAATTATAATAATTTATTGTAATGTAAGATGTTGGTGAACAAAAGAATTATAATTGGACTAAAAAGTACTCCTTATATTGGTCATTAAATTACTATCGCATTCTATAACATTCTCACAACTTGCCCATATTACACGGAGAGAGAACCACTACTAATGTTCTCCATTATGAGTTTTAACTTCCCGCACTACTCAAAAATGCACATTGCCATGTGCACAATTGTGATTCAATCCAACACCATGGGGGAATCGATGGACGGATTGAAATGTAGCTTCAAAACATTCTAGAGGTAGAAGTGTCTGACTGTTGGGTATCGATTTTATGAGACCATTTACATCACGCCACTCAATATATACATTCTTATGAGGGTGGAATGTGTCAAAATGGGTTGAAGCCATTGCCTCTCCCAGTGCTCATGGTGAGACAATGTTTATCAACTTTCTAGAAAGAAACATTTTATCCATTTTGTATTAATATGTAGCTTTTTTTTGCACAATTAATTTAAAAGATGGAGATGGAGGCGTATTCAGAGACAATAATGGGCAATCATGGGCTGCATTGCAGCCTATTTGGACAAGATTTTCTGCAGAGCTCATATTTGCCATTATTGCTATTAAGATAGCTTATTCTAAAGGCTAAAATGCTATTTGGTTGGAGTGTGATTTAGTTTTGGTTGTGGATAACTTCATTGGTAAAGATGCTGCCCCTTGGTAGCTTCTTGGTAATTGGAATCAATGTAACAATTTGATCTAGTCTATGGATTTCATAATTCCTCACATTTTCAGAGTGGGAAAACATGCTCGGATAAGCTGAAAACTTTCGCACTTTTCAAAAGTGTGACTCGTGGTGGGAATTTATTCCTGACTTTCTAACAACTGACTTCTATAGGAATAGGCTTAGGTTACATAATTACTGATTCAGTCACATATTCCCTATTTGGACCTTTTTTTGTATTTTTTTTATTTTCTTCAATAAATTTGGCTGCTATTGCACCATTGTCTAAAAAATTATTTCTTGAAATAAAATATTATTAAATAATGTTATATTATGAGGATATTAGTTTTTTAATATAAACAAAGTCAATTGGTTCATTGAGTGACTCATCGCAACCAATGATGCATTGTCCAATACCTTAACCGAATCAATAATTGTCGCGCCCTGATTTTCGACTGCATGACTTTATTAGAGTTGCCATTACATTTTATGGTAAAAATGTAGAAAAATATTTTAGCCCAATTACATTGGGCTTTGGATTTTTTATATCTAGGTTCGAGAGTCAATTATGGAGTAGGGAAGATATTAGCAACATATCCGTCCATTTTAAATGGTACCCCTCACTAAATTGCATGGCTTATTTTATACTTTAAAGTTATTTGATTATTAAATTAACTATATAAAAGGACAAATTTTTTTTTTTTTTGTTGTGCCTGATAATGTGAAACTTTTCTCTTACGTATCCCTATGAGTGACATAGAATTAAGCCTACATAGATCCTTAGGTAGAAATGGTTTGTTGGTTGGGTTATTTTTATTGTATTAAAAAAGGGTGTTAAATTCCAACTGATAACCCTATTAATACAGTGAAATACAACACGTATGTTCGATATCGTGCCTCATACTACAGATTAGTTAGTATTTATTGTAAATATCCGAATTCTACCCTTGAAATTTTGTCCCTATTTTATTCATCCTTTATGCATTTTCCTACGACTTTTAAATATAAATGCCAATAACTTATGTTAAATCCCAATTTCCTGCTCGTACCCATTTCATAAGTCCAAAAATAACATACACATTCGCCTAGCAGAAAATCATAATTCATTCATGCATCCCGGTAACTACCACATACATTTAGCTATGGGATTCCAAAATACCTATAGCTACGAATATCCAGAGTTACAAATAGTCATGTTCAAAATACAATCAGTCATATTACAAAAGAATGAAGATAAGAACTTCCAAAAAATTAAAAGCCTCGAAGCTCCTAATCAAAACGTCCTTACATCTTCCACCTACCTGCAACGGGATTAACATTGACCATACATAGAAAACACAAAGGAGTAAGTCGTTAACGTAATAAATGTCAATGTACGTTAATCCACATTTTAATAAGATTTAAGTAAACAATTTAGACTTAAATATACTTAAAACCATTTTCATCATTTATACTTTTTGAAAACCATGCTACATAACTTGAGTCAAAGTTTGCTACATCGCTTGAGCCAAAGCTTGCTACATCGCTTGAGCCAAAGCTTGCTACATCGCTTGAGCCAAAGCTTGCTACATCGCTTGAGACAAAGATTGCTACATCGCTTGAGCCAAAGATTGCTACATCGCTTGAGCCAAAGCTTAATACATCTCTTGAGCCAAATCTTGCTACATCGCTTGAGCCAAAGCTTGCTACATCGCTTGAGCCAAAGCTTGCTACATTACTTGAGCCATAGTCGCTAACCAATCATGGTCGGCTAAAACGAGTTTTCTTTTCATTGATACACCATCAATTCATAATCAGTAAATCCACACAATCATTATTACAAATATATCCATATATGTTTATAATAAATAAGTGATTCACAACTTGTTCATTATGCACAACCAGAAAATCCACATATTTTCTATTACAATACACAAGTTAAAGACTTATCCTTACCTCGGTGAGTGTTGAGTTTGGTTCTTGGTAACTTCACAAGTTCCACCGACACCGCCTCAAACTGTAGGATCTTTCCTCATTCCCACCATGTAACACAATGTTAGTCATTTATTCCAAATAACACATAAACAACTCATATTGTATATTTAACCACACAAGAGATTTAACACATTTTCAATGTTTCTAAACTACTTTCATTATAAGTTTACAAACACCTAAAACATACATATTCATCTTATATTTCAACATTAAAGTGCATACTCATATTCTACATCTAACATTTTACCCTTTCCCCTTTTTAACCACATTTTCATTTTAGGGTTTTGGGGTTTTCATGAATCAACCCACAAATCCTTTCCATTCTTGAAATACCAACTCTAAACCAAGAGTTTACAAGAGGGGAAATAGAAATGAAAAGGAGGGTAACAAGGTTTGACATCGAAGAAGGTGAAAGTAAGAATGGTTGGATGAGGTAGTCATACACAGAAAACACAAAGGAGTAAGTCGTTAACTCAATAAATGTCAATGTACGTTAATCCACATTTTAATAACCACTCATGGTCGGCTAAAAACGAGTTTTCTTTTCATTGACACTCAATCAATTCATAAACAGTAAATCTACACCCTCATTATTATAAACATACCCATATATGCTTATAATAATTAAGTGGTTCACAACTCAATTCTTTACCCACAATCAGGAAATCCACGCATTTTCTATCACAATGCATAAGTTAAGACTTATCCTTACCTCGGTGAGTGTTGGGTTTGGTTCTTGGCAACTTCGCAAGTTTCACCGACACTGCCTCCAACTTTAGGATCTTTCCTCATTCCCACCACATAACACAATGTTAGTCATTTATTCCAAATATCACATAAACAACTTATATTGCATTATTTGACCATACAAGATATTCATCATATTTTCAATGTTTCTAAACTACTTTCATCATAAGTTCACAACCATCTAAAACATACATATTCATCTCATATTTCAACATTAGAATGTAAACTCATCTTCTACCTCTAGCATTTTACCCATTTTCCACTTTAACCACATTTTCCATTTAGGGTTTTGGGGTTTTCATAAATCAACCCACAAACCCTTTCCATTCTCGAAATACTAACTCTAAACCAAGAGTTTACAAGAGAAAAACACATAAAACGAACCATAACTCAAAAGGTTGAGTTTCCATGGTTTCTCATATTTTGAGAAGAGATCCAACATACCAAAAAATGACTTTCAAAGAGAAGAAGAGAGTTAGAATCAAGAGTTTTACCTCATCTTAAGCTCTTGGACGAGAATCAAAGCTCCTTGACCTTGGAAATGCTCTCTTCTCTCACCTCTCTTCAAAACTTAACCCTAAAATGTGTTTGGGGTTTTTCTCATTTAATGCACTCGTCGGGTTCTCGCTTAAGCGAGCCCATTCTCGCTCAAGCGAGAAAATTCCGCCCATTCTCGCTCAAGCGAGAAAATTCCGCCCATTCTCGCTCAAGCGAGAAAATTCCGCCCATTCTCGCTCAAGTGAGAAAATCCCACCCATTTTAAAAACTAAGATTTGACCCTCTCGCCCAGGCGAGGCATCTCTCGCTCAAGCGAGACCACTCTCGCTCAAGCGAGGATCTTACAGCCTCGACAGGTCCAAAATATCAATTTTCTCGCCCAGGCGAGCCAACTCTAGCTCAGGCGAGACCACTCTCGCTCAGGCGAGAATCCTTCCGTATAGCCCATGGTTTCACCCTTCCAGTTAAGCCTTTCTCGCCCAGGTGAGCCAACACTCGCTCAGGCGAGACCACTCTCACTCAGGCGAGACCACTCTCGCTCAAGCGAGCCAACCCTCGCTCAGGGGAGATTCGACAACAACATTAGTGAGATGGATCCCCAATATATTTCCTTAACTGAGACACATGAAACACATTGTGGAGATTCGACAACAACGGAGGTAAAGCAATCTAATATGCTACCGGCCCAATCCTCTTCAATACTTGATACGGCCCAATAAATCGCGGAGTCAGTTTACGAGACTTCAACACTCTACCAATCCCGGTAGTTGGGACTACTCTCATAAAAACGTGATCTCCCTCATTAAAATCAAGAGGTTTTCGCCTCTTATCGTAATAGCTTTTCTGCCGACTCTAGGCGATCCTCATATTCTCCCGGATTTTCTTGATCTTTTTCGTCGTCTCTTGGACCAGCTCGGGTCCCAATATCAAGTTCTCCCCAGTTTCAAACCAACTCACTAGAGTTCAGCACTTTCTACCATACAACGCCTCATAAGGTGTCATTCCAATACTCGAATGGAAACTATTGTTGTAGGTAAATTCAATCAAAGGCAACATGTCATCCCAACCCCCCGGTTGTTCCAAGACACAAGCCCTCTAAAGATCCTCCAATGACTGTATTGTCCTTTCCGATTGACCTTCCGTTTGTGGATGATAAGCTGAACTCAACTTCAACTTAGTTCCCAATACGGACTGCAAACTAGTCCAAAAGTTGGAAGTAAAACGGGGATCCTATCCGATACAATGCTCGACAGTATCCCATGCAAACGAACTATTTCACGGATATACATTTCCACCAATCGCTCCAAAGATGACCTCATGTTCATAGGCAGAAAGTGTGCAGATTTAGTTAACTAATCCATTATCACCCATATCGAATCATACCATTTCTGAGTCCTTGGAAAGCCCGATACAAATTCATGGAAATACTATCCCACTTCCAAACGGGAATTTCTAGGGATTGTAGTTCTCCTGCTGGCCGCTGATGCTCAATCTTGGCTTTCTGACAGACAAGACAACTCGAGACATACACGCCACATCTTTTTCAATCCAGACCACCAAAACAGCTTTTTCAAGTCTTGGTACATCTTTGTAGTCCCCGGGTGGAAACTCATCTTGCTCTTATGGGACTCCTCTAAAATACTCTTCCGTAAATCCTCATCACGAGGCACACAAACCCTCCCTTTATAATGCAACATTCCACTAGGGTCTGATGCGAAATCGGTTTCCTTGCCACTTAGCATCAAATCGCGTTTAGCCATTAGCTCAATATCCTCAGCTTGCATTACCCGAATATGATCAAACAGTTCATTAGTGACCTTCAGCATTCCTATCATCATACTATGAGGCCTTATATGAACTTCCAAGTTCATATCCCTGAACTTCTCAATCAGCTTTCCTTATCTAACCATTAAAACCGACATGTGCAAAGACTTCCAACTGAGTGCATCGGCCACTACAATGGCCTTTCCCAGATGGTACTACAGTCCAAAATCATAGTCCTTTAGAAACTCCATCCACCTCATCTGTCTCATATTCAGTTCCTTCTGATCAAACAGATATTTCAGACTCTTGTGGTCGCTGTACACCTCGAACCTTATGCCATACAAATGGTGACTCCATATTTTTAAAGCAAAGACCATTGCAGCCAATTCTAAATCATGCGTAGGTTAGTTTTGCTCATGCGTTCTTAACTGTCGAGAAGCATAGGCAACCATTTTCCCTTCTTGCATCAGAACACAACCCAAACCTTGCTTAGAAGCATCACAATAAACACTGAAATCCCGATCAGTACAAGGAAGAACAAACATTGGTGCCGTAGTCAACCTTCGTTTCAACTCTTGGAAGCTTTCTTCAAAACGAATTGTTCACACATACGGTTCCCCTTTCCTAGTGAGCTTAGTCAAAGGTAGTGCCAACTTCGAAAATCACTCAATGAATTTCCGATAATAACCAGCCAAACCTAGAAAACTCCTGATCTTAGTGACCGACTTAGACACTTCCCATTCCATAACCGCTTCAACCTTTGAAGGATCTACAGCTACCCCTTCCTTGGATATTACATGTCCAAGAAAATTCACCGATTGCAACCAGAAATCGCATTTAGACAATTTAGCATACAACTGGTTCTTACTCAGAAGCTCTAGAACAATTCTCAGGTGCTCTGCATGATCCTCTCGGCTTTTGGAGTAAACCAGAATGTCATCAATAAATACCACTATGAATGAATCCAAATACGAATGAAAAATCGGATTCAAGTAGTTGGTAAATATTGTTGGGGCATTCGTTACACCAAAAGGCATGACTAAATATTCAAAATGTCCATACCTTGTCCTAAAAGCAGTTTTAGGAATATCCTCCGACACGAAGTTGGTGGTAACCCGACCGAAGATCAATCTTTGAAAACACTACCGCCCCTCTCAACTGATCCATCAAGTCATCAATCCGAGGCAATGACACTTAAAACAGTTAGATGTAAACAATGCATTCCTACATGGAGATCTCAAAGAAGAGGTATACATGAAAATCCCTCCTGGACTTCAAAATACATTACCAAACCAAGTGTGCAGACTCCATAAATCACTTTATGGACTCAAATAGGCAAGTAGGCAATGGTTTGGCAAGCTATCTGCCTTCCTAGTTAAACATGGCTATGTCAAATCCAATCATGATCATTCTTTGTTCATCAAGCACATCTCCAAACACTCTATATCCATTGTATTAGTCTATGTTGATGACATAATACTCACTGGTAACAATATTGATGACTTACACAACTTGAAAGCTCTTCTGCACACTACTTTTCAAATAAAGGATCTAGGCAACCTCAAATTCTTTCTAGGCCTCGAAATAGCAAGAAACAGTTCAGGAATTTCCATCAATCAAAGGAAATATGCACTAGAAATCCTATCAGATGCAGGACTCCTTGGCTGCAAGCCCTCTTCCACTCCAATGACCAATGGCACTCACCTATATCAGGACTCCAGTTCACCTTTTTCTGATCCTCATGCTTATAGGAGACTCATTGGCAGGCTTATATACTTGACCAACACAAGGCCAGACATAGCCTTTGTGGTCAATCAACTTGCTCAATTTATGGCATCCCCAACTACAATTCATCACAACACAACTCTCAAAGTTCTAAGATATATAAAAGGCAACCCTGCTCTTGGCCTTTTCTTCCCTTCTGATTCAAAAATTCACTTAAATGCATACAGTGACAGTGACTGGGCTTCATGCCTAGATACACGAAAATCAGTCACTGGTTTTTGTATTTTCCTTGGAAAGTCACTCATATCTTGGAAATCCAAGAAACAAAGAACAATTTCCAGAAGCTCGTGTGAAGCAGAATACAGAGCAATGGCTCTTACCACTTGTGAGCTTCAATGGCTATCTTATCTTCTTTGAGACTTGTATTTATCACCTACAGGTACTACCACAATGTTTTGTGACAATCAATCTGCTCTTCACATTGCTTCCAACCCAGTCTTCCATGAAAGAAAAAAGCATATCGAAGTGGACTGCCACACTATTAGGGAAGAATGCATCAGAGGATCCCTTAAGCTTCTCCCTATTGCTTCTCATTTACAACTTGCAGATGCATTGACTAAACCCCTTGGTCCAAAGGATTACTCCAATATACATCTCAAGCTTGGTTTACACAGTCTGTGTGCACCAACTTGCGGGGGGATCTTAGCCAAAACAGAACACCCAAAGTCAGCAATTTCACATATGACCGAGACATTCCATAAGCCCGACTCAGCCATGCCTAAGTCAAGTGATGCGCCTCGCCCAGCCACAAATGCACATCTGACCGAGACAGTTAAAGGACATGCCTCGGTCACTACTGCGCCATGCCTAGACACGCAGACCAGGCCACCTCGGTCAGCTAGGGACCACGATGCACCAACAGACCAGGCCATCTCAGTCAGACACAGGTCAGAGCCAAGACATATGCACCAGCATGCCAACCACGATGCACCAATAGGCCAGGCCACCTCGGTCAAGCACATGCCATGCCACCTCGGTCAAGCACAGGCCAGGGTCAAGACATGTGCTCCAGGACCCAACAGGCCAGGACTGGCACGATCAGCCAGCAGCCAACAGCAAGCCACGACAGTTGCTTAAGACACAAGCAACCTCCTTAAACAATATTAAAACTTCCTTTATCTTCTCCTAATCTCTTCTAATCTTATCTACAAATTAGTTAGGATTATAAATAACTCATTATAAATAGGATTCTTGTAAGTTCTTGAATTTAAGTTGAATAAAACAAGATTCAATGTATTATTGGTAAACCACTTTCTTGATTCAGTTTTGCCACATCCAATCTCAACCATTCATCATTCTTTCATCCAAATTCTTCATTATTTAATACTTAATATTATATATTTTATTAATAACGGCATAAATCATCTATGATGAATAAAAAGGTAAAATTTATTTATTGTTTATTAAATCTTTCAACATATCACTAATTGTTTCCTAATAATATGAAAAGAGGTCAACTCGGTGTGGTTATTAACTTCCATTTCAAAAAATTAGATGAAAAATTCAACAATTTATCAACATTATTAGATATTTTAGTTTTAAGCAATTCAATGTCTTTGTAGTTCTTAATAACGAAATTTCCAAAAAAAATTATAATAATTTATTGTAATGTAAGATGTTGGTGAACAAAAGAATTATAATTGGACTAAAAAGTACTCCTTATATTGGTCATTAAATTACTTTCGCATTCTATAACATTTTCACAACTTGCTCGTATTACACGGAGAGAGAACCACTACTAATGTTCTCCATTATGAGTTTTAACTTCCCGTACTACTCAAAAATGCACATTACCATGTGCACAATTGTGATTCAATCCAACACCATGGGGGAATCGATGGACGAATTGAAATGTAGCTTCAAAACATTCTAGAGGTAGAAGTGTCTGACTGTTGGGTATCGATTTCATGAGACCATTTACATCACGCCACTCAAATATATACATTCTTATGAGGGTGGAATGTGTCAAAATGGGTTGAAGCCATTGCCTCTCCCAGTGCTTATGGTGAGACAATGTTTATCAACTTTCTAGAAAGAAATATTTTATCTATTTTGTATTAATATGTAGGTTTTTTTTGCACAATTAATTTAAAAGATTCTAAATAAAAAATACAATTATATTATAACATTTTTTTGAACTATTTACCGAATTAAAACATAAAATAATTACAATGTTCTGTATGATAGATAATAACAATAAAAATTCCTTTTTTGTGGCCATTACTAAACAAACTTTTTGAATTTGAATAACTTTGTCTTTTTTACTATTTCAGAATTACATTAACCCAAAAAAGGTTGTAAAAAAATAAAATCAATAAATTTACAAAATTTGTCTTTTTTAAATTAAAATGTAAAGGAACTTAATAATGATAAAAGTAGCTATTATTTTAAATTTTAAGATATGATGCGGTGACAGACATAAAGACTGCACTTCACATTCTTAAAATTTAAGAATAATTACTACGGCTGTTTTGATGAGTCAAATATTTTAAAACAAAAAAGGTGATTAAATCATAGCTAATCCCTAGTATGAGGAGCAATATCAGACATATGAGGTGTTCTTCATTCATATTAATACGGGTATTATATAGGACTCAATACCCTATTTTTAATCAACAATAAATATGACTCAATCTATAAAGGTGATAAATACTAACTAATCTGTAGTATGAGGCACGATATCGAACATATGTGTTGTATTTCACTATATTAATATGTAGGTTATTAGTTGGAATTTAACACCCTTTTTAAAACAATAAAAATAACCCAACCAACAAACCATTTCTACCTAAGGAGCTATGTAGCCTTAATTCTCTATCATTCATAGGGATACGTAAGAGCAAAGTTTCATATTTTCAGGCACAACAAAAAAATAAATAAAATTTTGTCCTTTTTAATAGTTAATTTAATAATCAAATAACATTAAAGTATAAAATAAGTCATGCAATTTAGTGAGGGGTACCATTTAAAATGGACGAATAGGGTGCTAATATCTTCCCTACTCCATAACTGACTCTCAAACCTAAATATAAAATATCCAAAGCCCAATGTAATTGGGCTAAAATATTTTTATACATTTTTTACCATAAAATATAATGGCGACTCTAATAAAGTCATGCAGCCAAAAATTAGGGCGTGACAATAATTATATTCGGTTAAGGTATTGGACAATGCATCATTGGTTGCAATGAGTCACTCATTGAACCAATTGACTTAGTTTATATTAAAAAACTAATAACCTCATAATATAACATTATTTAACAATATTTTATTTGAAGAAATATTTTTTTAGACAATGGTGCAATAGCACCCAAAATTATTGAAGAAAATAAAGAAGATACAAAAAAGAGGTCCAAATAGGGAATATGTGATTGAATCAGTAATTATATAACCTAAGCCTATTCCTATAGAAGTCAGTTGTTAGAAAGTCAGGAATAAATTCCCACCACGAGTCACACTTTTGAAAAGTGCGAAAGTTTTCAGCTTATCCGAGCATGTTTTCCCACTCTGAAAATGTGAGGAATTATGAAATCCATAGACTAGATCAAATTGTTACATTGATTCCAATTACCAAGAAGCTACCAAGGGGCAGCATCTTTACCAATGAAGTTATCCACAACCAAAACTAAATCACACTCCAACCAAATAGCATTTTAGCCCTTAGAATAAGCTATCTTAATAGCAATAATGGCAGATATCAGCTTGGATGTCCAAATAGGCTGCAATGCAGGCCATGAGATCCGTGAGCAGCTCCATCATTGTTTATTTTAGTCCAAAGAACCTCAATATTTCTAGGAGCTTTATTGTAATTTATGACAACATTAAACATTTTAAGAATTTTGAAATCAGACAAAGAAAGATAAGGACAAAGAGTGGAGGCGTTTGTAGTGAGGGAAGTGGCCATCTTGACCCTAGAAATGGCTTGGCAGGTGGAGGTTTTGATTCCATCAGATACGGTTTTATTTTTTCAAAACCAAATTGTGGAGATAATGTTGATAATACCAACTATAACAACTTCGGCTCCACAACACTTTTCATATGTGGACATCATGTTATTGTAAACCCTCCTAGTGGTGAAAGATTTTGAAGGAGGGATTGAGTTAGACCAATGAAACTGATTGGAAGTTGGGATAAAATAGCCAAAGGCAACTTTCATCAAGAGCACACCCTCACTGATATGCTGCCAAACTACTTGACATGTTGGTTTGCAGAAGTGATTGTTATCTTGACAATAACATTGACAAAAAACAACTATCCAGTCTCGGATAATCCATTGAGAATCCTAGATGAAGTGTGCCACAATGTTACAAATAACTTCAAATCATCAACAAACAACATAAGCTTTATGCTTGAATCGGAACAAAAACAAACAAAAATTCTAAAATTAATTAAACAACCATTTTCTGAGCTAACAAATAACAATTATATTTCTAATAATGATAAACATAATTACAAATAAATAGAAAATAAATCAAAATTTCCATCCCGAAAGAATATCATTTTGATTAGTGCGGTACGTTAAAGTTTAACCAATATTTTTTTAAGTTTAACATATTTAATTGCATGTGTGATATAATTATAACAATGTATCAATAAGGGAATCAATTTAACGGTTGAATCAATGTGTATGGTATGTTGTTTATAACAATGATATAAACTATTTTTTTAGTTTCTCTGCCAAATTCAAATAAAATCGTTAAACATTAGATTTATTAGTGAGTTGTACATTTATTTTGCCACTAAATGTCATTTGCCATATATCTTTGATATTTGTTGAGATCATTGATAAAAGAAAACATTGATTTATAGTATAGAATTGTGGCGTTACTCGATCTTTTTAAGCTTATGACTATATATAAGGAAACCTGCCTTGTACGTTTACATCTATGGTCTTTATAAAATCTGAAAATCCAAAAATTTCAACCTATCAAGCAAATATTGATATTAATTTTATACCCTAACTTAGAGTTTATTTATGTTTAATATGATATCTCTTGGTAGAGGGTTCTATGACTTTGCCTTCTCATCTGTGGAAGATCTAAGGCGTGTGTGTGCGGTTGGAGCTTGGAATCTTAAGCCTGGTTTTCTCAGATTGTACCTTTGGACCCCTGATTTCAATCCTGCCCAACAAAAGCTCTCACATACTCAATGCTGGATTAAAATCTTGGGTCTCTCACAAGAGTATTGGAGTGGTAGATTTATATACTCCATTGCAGGAGGGATTGACACTCCGATTTCGTTGGATGAAGCTACTTCAAATCGAACTTTTGGCCATTTTGCTAGAGTTTTGGTTGATATTGATCTGAAAAGCGACTTGCCTAACTAGACCTTAGTTGAAAGGGAGGGTTATGCTTTCTTTGTATCAATTGAGTATGACAATTTGACTGCTTTTTGTGTTGGATGTCAAACCATTGGACACATGGCTTCTGATTGCAGGAAGATGTAGAAAGAGGTGATGACAGAGGCTAGTAAACCTACGCATAAGATAGTTGATAATGTATGACATGTGTATTATTTTGTTTAATTTTAGAAATATTTTTGTAGAAAATGATTAAATGAGACACATGTCACAATTTTAGTGGCCGGAGGAGATAACTTATCTTTATTCTCTAATGTTATTTTGAAGATTAGATGACTGTCACATACACTATTTATTAACATTTTAGTCTTCTCCACATAGATATAATTCCTCTCCACATGCACTATTTATTAACATTTTTTTACTTGTATAATTTTGTTTATTTAAGTTTCTGCCCCTATACTCATATTTGTTCTTTTATTTTCAATTATTTGGATTTTGTTCTTAACCATTGATTATTAACTAGCCCTATTTTAACACCCTAGATTTTAAAGTTATTAAATTATAGTATCAGTCCTGGGAGTCTCGCTTGAGCGAGAGAATTTTCGCCTGGGCGAGAAAGGCTCACCTAGGAGGGTGAAATCCTGGGCTATACTGAAGGATTCTCGCTTGAGCGAGAATTGTCTCGCTTGAGCGATAGTGGCCCTCGCCTGAGCGAGAGATGTCTCGCCTGGGCGAGAAAAGTGACATTTTGGACATGTCGAGGCTGTAAGATCTTCGCTTGAGCGAGAGCTGTCTCGCCTGAGCGAGAGTTCCCTCGCATGGGCGAGAGAGTCAGAATTGAGTTTTTAAAATGGGCGGGATTTTCTCGCTTGAGCGAGAATGAGCTCGCTTAAGTGAGAACCCGACGAGTTTGCATTAAATGAGAAACCCCAAACACATTTTAGGGTCAGAAATTGAAGAGAGATGAGAGAAGAGAGCTTTTCCAAGGGCTAGGAGCTTTGATACTCATCTAGAAGCTTGAGAAGAGGTAAAACTCTTGATTCTAACTCTCTTCTTCTCTTTGAAACTTGTTTTGGGTATGTTGGATCTCTTCTCAAAATGTGAGAAATCATGGAAACTCATCATTTAGAGTTATGGTTCGTTTTATGTTGTTTTTCTCTTGAAAACTCTTAGTTTAGAGTTGGTATTTAGTGAATGGAAAGGTTTTGTGGGTTGATTCATGAAAAGCCCAAAACCCCCAAAATGAAAATGTGTCAAAAGGGGAAAATGGGTAAAATGGTAGATGGAAAAGATGAGTAGGTGTTCTAATGCAAAAATAGAAGGTAAATATGTATGTTTTAATGTTGGAAACTTCTAATGAAAGTAGTTTTGGAAAATGTTGGAAATGTGTGAATGTCCTATATGTTTAAAAAATGATATATGAGTTGTTTATATGTTGTTGAGAATAAATAATTGGCTTTTTTTGTTAATTGGTGGGAATGAAGAAAGATCCTAAGATTGGAGGAGTTAGCGGAGGAACTTGCAAAGTTACCCAAAGCCCACACCGACACCCACCAAGGTAAGGAGAAGTTGTTAATTATATATGACGATAGAAATTGTGTGGAGTTTCTGAATATGTATATGATTTGAGAATGACTTGCCCTACGTGGTAATGAGAATGACTTGCCCTACGTGGTATTGTGAATGACTTGCCCTACGTGGTATTTTGAATGACTTGCCCTACGTGGTAATGAGAATGACTTGCCCTACGTGGTATTGTGTATGACTTGTCCTACGTGGTATTGAATTGTATGTCTTGCCCCATGTGGTAATGAGAGGGTAAATATATATGTGGGAGGTAATTATATGGTGTGGTATTGATGAGTAAAGTGACAATGTATGGTAAGGATGAATTTATAGACAAAAGGTGATGAATGAGATAGTATGAGATGGGCAATATGATATGTTGATTTTATATTCGAACGTCAAGTCGTTTATTTAGACCTTTTAAAATGTGGATTATCGCTTAATGATATTTATTGAATTAATGACTTACTCCTTTGTATGTTTTGTGTATTTGTCATCGATAATCTCATTGCAGGTAGACAAGAAAATTGAGGAGGCTTGGGTTTGATGCCTTAGGAGCTTAAACCTGGATTCTTCTGTTTACACCTTTTTGTATCATGATTGAATAATATGTGGACTTAAGTATTTGTAACTATGATCGCTATCATTCTTTTGGATAATTGTAACTCTGGATATTTGTAGCTATGAGTATTTTGGAAACCCATATCTAGTTGTATGCAGTAGTTACCCGAATGCATTAATATGAATTATGTTTTTCTGTCAAACGAATGCGTATGTCATTATGAGTTCATGGTTTGAGTGAGAAAGGGAAAGCGAGATTTCAACATAAGGTTATTCGATTGGTAAATGTAAGTTATAGGAAAATGCATTAAATTGGATTAAAATAAGGAAAAAAATTTAAGGGTAGAATTTGGGTCATCACACAAAATTTCACGTGAATTAGATATGAGTCGCCAAGAAGTGTAGGCAAGAAAGAAACATGACTAATTGTTATTACATCATCCACCATTCATATTTAATTAATATTAACTTTTAGATATAAATGATACAAATGAATAATGAATGATGTATTAATTGTATATAAATGTTTATACTAAAATGCACATATATTACCCTATAAGTGATTAATGTAATTAATGTGTGTATATATAGACATTGCGTTAATGTTGAATACATGTATGATGTATAATGTGAGACATGTCTTTTTTTCATTGGACAGAATGACAAATTTGGCACTTGATTTGAATCTATACCACCTATATAAGAATAAGAAATGCATCAATAGTGAAACCATACCAATCTTCTAATAGTGAGTAAAATCATTAATCATAAATATATATATCATGGCTATTTTAGTGAACAAAATTATGTTATCATCGTTTATATTAGCAATAATATTTGTTACTTTCATGGTTGGTGTAGAGTCAATATTCGAAGTCTACGAAGCTAAAGTTCTAATGACAAACAAACTTTCAACTCCACTTACTCTTCATTGCAAAGACAAGACCCATGATGATCATATCAATACACTGCAACCAGGTGAAAGTCATCGTTTTAAGTTCGTCCCTAATCCATTTGGTACTGCATCTCTATGGTTTTGCAGTTTTAATTGGACAGGTGCATTTCACCGCTTTGACATTTTTGTTCAAAAAAGAGATGAGTGCCACGATTGCAATTGGGAAATATATACAACTGGACCATGTAAACTTGATCCACTAGTAAAATGCTATCCATGGTATAGTTGAGCAAGTAGTCTCTTCACTTGTTGTGATCAGAGGGATAATATAATGAATAATGTGTAACCACTTTTAAAATTTGGAATTATCCAATCAAATAAATAAAAAGTTACATTTCTCTCTGCATAGTGCTTATATATTTGCTTTATTTGAGTTTTAACCCCCAATACTATTTTTCTAATATTTATTCTTTTATTTTCAATTTTTTGGATTTGTTCTCAACCATTAGTTATTAATCAACCCAATCAATATAATTTCAACTTCAAATGTTGCAAAAACGTGGATCCTCACTACTTTTTGAACAGAGAATTATAGGTAAATTATTTGGGAATATTTTATTTTAAATTTCTGAATTTTTAAGGTATCATTTTTGCTTCTCACAAATTTTAAAAGGTATTAATTAATATTTTATATATCATTTAATTTTAAAAGGTATTAATTATTTGAATTTTGGATGGCTAGACACACAAAATAGGATAGATTAGAAGTGATAGCAATAAGAATAAAGTTTGAAAAACACCTATTACAAAAAATAGTGTAGAATCAAGTCTTAGTGATTTAGATATGTGTCGAGTGGACTAGTAGATGAAATTGACGTTAGTCCAATTTATAGAGGATGATGTGGTCCAAGAAATACTATAAACGAAAATATTTTGAACGATTTAAAAATTAACCCTTTATCGACAAACATGACTTATAATAGAGTAACATGAGTTTGTGAAATATAAAAGTATAATATTTGTTAGGGATAGAGCACAATGGGGAAACACAAGATCGAATCAATTGAGAACAAAAGAGAAGCAATGAAAAATAAGGCACAAGATTTAACGTGGAAAAACCCCCTCAGTGTGAGAGTTAAAAAATCACGGACGCTCAAGAGCAAAATTCCACTATGTAAAAAGTGAGAGTACAATAAATCCTCTTATAGTAACAAAGATAAAGAACAATATTTATTCTCACAAATACTCTCTCAAATGGAACAAGAATTCTCACCAAAATACACTTGTGTAGGAAATTTAAAATTCTCTGTAATTTTGTTGTTGTTATAATATGCCATAGCATTGTCCTTTTATAGACAAGTGAATAAGAGAGAAAAATCTTATAATATTTAATAAGATTTAATATACACATGAGAGGCACAAACTTCTCATCAATGCAATCAAGAATCATATTAAATAATATTTAATAAGATATATATGAGAGGCACAAACTTCTCAACAATCTCCACCTTGGCTCAAATTGGGTAAGTTGCTCATCGCCAAATACAGCCCCGAAGGGCGGTCAAATGCTGTAGATATTAACCAAGTCCAGGTAGTGTTCGAACTTGGTATTTGGAAGTGGCTTGGTAAGCATATCTGCTGGATTCTCTGATGTGTGAATCTTCTCCACCATAATTTCACCAATAGTAACCATATCTCGGATAAAGTGACGTTTCACATCAATGTGTTTGGTCTTTTCGTGATAACGATTATTCTTGGTCAAATGAATAGCACTTTGTTTATCACAAAATACTCTAAGAACACATTGTGCTAAACCAAGTTCATTTACCAAACCTCGGAACCAAATAGCCTCATTCACACCATTTGTTACAGAAATATATTCTGCTTCAGTTGTAGATAATGCAACAATATACTGAAGATTAGCTTTCCAGTTGATAGCACTATTACAGAGAGTAAAGATGTAACCAGAAAGATATATCCTTCTGTCATTGTCACCAGCATAATCTGAATCAACATAACCTACAACATCATCTGTTGTAGCCTTGCTTCTATCAATTACCAAGCCAAAGCCATTTTACAGCACTCTAGTGATCCTTATCAGGATTATGCATATATCGACTCACCATGCTAGCAGCATATGCTAAATCTGGTCTAGTACACATCATATCGTAAATAAGACTACCAACTACTTTTTGAACAGAGAATTATAGGTAGATTATTTGAGAATATTTTATTTTAAATTTCTGAATTTTTAAGGTATCATTTTTGCTTCTCACAAATCTAAAAAGGTATTAATTAATTATTTATATATCATTTAATTTTAAAAGGTATTAATTATTTGAATATTGGATGGCTAGACACACAAAATAAGATAGAGTTGGAAGTGATAGCAATAAGAATAAAGTTTGAAAAACACCTATTACATAAAATAGTGTAGAATCAAGTCTTAGTGATTTAGATATGTGTCGAGTCGACTAGTAGATGAAATTGACGTTAGTCCAATATATAGAGGGTGATGAGGTCCAAGAAATACTATAAATGAAAAGATTTGGAACGATTTAAAAATTAACGCTGACAAACATGACTTATAATAGAGTAACATGAATTTGTGAAATATAAAAGTATAATATTTTTTGTTAAATAATATTTATCTGATTGAATAAGATGACATAATAACATTTTGAATGATTCAAGAATAATCAAATATGGTTTTAGAATCATTAATTACAATAATAAATATTTTCTACAATAGGAAAATTTAATATTTAGCATATTACTTATTATGCTAATGGATAAAAAAAGTTGATAGGATGTGATAATATCAAATTAAAATTCATTGTAATAAATAAATAAATCAACATAATTTAAATTAAAATTATGGAGAAGGATATATTTCACATTTCTTATAAATCTCTTCCTCAAAAGAAAGAAAATTAAAATTAAAAGTAGATGACTTAGTAAATACTCAATTTGAATTTTAATTAAAAAAATCATCGTAAAGTGATATTATAGTATTTAATAAAAATATTAAGAAACTGTTGCACTAAATTGAAAAAAATTAATATAGTTTTTATCAAAACTAAATGAAAAATAAAAATTGAGGTAATAATCAAAATAAATAATTATATATAAAATACACAATTTGTATACAATATTGTTCTTTTCATTATATATCCTTTCCGTCCATACTATTGATACTAGAAACATCTATCATCTTATTTCTTTTTATATTTTCCAAAATGATACTACTTATCATACTTAATTAACAATAAGGAGTGGATTTAACAATAGGAAAAACTCTATGTTAAATCTTGATAAATACTACTCACTTGAAAGGGTATCTACAATTTGTAGGGGAACTAGTTCACCATTAAAGGTACATGGATATTGTGGCAAGGGATAAATAATTGTTACTACTTAATATTATATATTTTCTTAATAACGGCATAAATCATCTATGACGAATAAAAAAGGTAAAATTTACTTATTATTTATTAAATCTTTCAACATGTCACTAACTGTTTCCTAATAATATGAAAAGAGGTCAACTCGGTGTGGTTATTAACTTCCATTTCAAAAAATAAAATGAAAAAATCAACAATTTATCAACATTATTATATATTTTAGTTTTAAGCAATTCAATGTCTATGTAGTTCTTAATAACGAAATTTCCAAAAAATTTCATAATAATTTATTCTAATGTAAGATGTTGGTGAACAAAATAATTATAATTGGACTAAAAAGTACTCCTTATATTGGTCATTAAATTACTATCACATTCTATAACATTCTCACAACTTGCCCTTATTACATGGTGAGAGAACCACCAATAATGTTCTCTAATATAAGTTTTATCTTCCCGCACTTCTCATTATAATTTAAAAGTAAAATAACAGAGGAAAGTTGAATAATAAATATTATGTAATGGGATAAAAAGGCGTATTAGATGGGATAATTACAATTAAAAATTCTTTCTAATATATAAAATAAATTAACATTTAAATAATAATATATTAGGGGAAATTTGAATAATAATATATTAAGATTTGATAAGGGGTTTCAACTTCCAATCAAATATTTAAATCACTCATATAATAATAAATATTAATTACTACTATTTTACAAAAAATAAGAGATTAATATGAATTATATAAGAAAACAAACACACATATTGATAGGATAAAATACAATACTCTACATACAAATGGCATCTTTCACAATAATTTAATATCTTAACAAATATATTTTTATAATTATAATAATTTTAATTGTAACAGTAACAACACGAAAATAATAATAATAAATTTATATTATTCATTATCATCTTAATACAACGATTTTAAATTTATTATTATATTATACTATCACTTAATAAAATTACAATATGAGACTATGTATTCTTTAATAAATACATCAGAATAATTTTTTAAATTAAATTAGAAGGCATTATTTTTTTAGGATGTTACACGGGAAACTATTTAGGCACCTTAATAATTGAATTGACATAGAGAAGAATAAAAAATAAATAAATTTAATGCCTCAAACTTTTAATAATTATAAAATATGAATTATTTTAGAAACTTTTAATATTATATTAAAAATCTGAAATTTTCCAGTCATTAGTTACTTATTAGGATACCCACCAACGGATATTTAAATTTAAGTATATATTTAAATGTTTTAAAATAGCAACATATAAAATAATTATTATATGAATAATAAAATTTATGTACAAAATCACTAAAATTAATTATAAAATAAATATGTAATTAAAGAATAATATATTAAAATACATTTATTAATACATGGGTACACAAGGAGATAGTATTACTCATAGTTTTGAAAACCGTGTCGTACCGGCCGGTTCAACCGGAAAACCGGTGAACCGGACTCCTAACCGGTACGGTACGTATGTTATATCGGATATGCAATAGAACCGGTCAAAACCGGTGAAAACCGGTACCAGTTTAAACCGGTTGGTTTGTACATTTTTTTTTTTTTTTTTAAATTTCAAATTTTCAATTCTTCACCAATTCTTCAACTTCAATGATTGATATTTGGGTCATTTATTTGTATTTTGCGTTTGTTAAGTGATAATTTTGGATAAATATATGTTTTGTACTTTAGACTTTGATTTTATTAAAGACTTAATGTTGTTTGTTTGTGTGAATTTGAAGTAAATTATGAATATGGATTATGAATATCTACTTATTTGAAATTTTTTGTTATAGGTTTACATATATATATATATATAAGCAAGTATGTCCGGTTTAACCGGCATGCGGTTTAATTACTGAACCACTGGTTGAACCACTGTACCACTATACCAGTACCCTAACCGGTTTGATAACCGGTACGGTTTTAATAACATTGGTATTACTAGAGGTAACAAAATTATCCACAATCCATAATTTATTCAAATCAAATAAAACTGAATTCATCCAAATCTATTTATTATAACTAATGGATTTAAATGGATATAATCCAACAAATAACTTTTGTAATTGATGAATTTGAATTCAATCATTATATCCAATATAATGGATATCCAACCCATCAATAAAACAAAATATTCAAAAATGATGTTCTTTGTTTTTCAGCAATTTAATTCAGTGTCCAAACTCTCACTTTCTTATAGTACTACTCACTCTCACTTTAATTTTTTTACTAAATCGATATCAATTATAGTACATATGGATGTAATACAACAATATAACCATTGCAATTGATATTCCAAATTACAACTTTTCCACAATATTTTATCACAGAAAATAATCGTCAAATTTTATCACAAATACTCACATGCATACAAACAAATTGAAATTTTTAGCAACCTTTCATAACGATGTAATACCATAAGATAGTACCTCACATTATGTTAAACAAAAACAAGTTCACACACATGTATTTCCAGCAAATCAAACATATAAGACTATATACATCCTCATGAAAAGATTAAACAATACTCTAAGGCCGCAATGGTATTCTCTTCAAAATTGTTACTCCATTCATCTCCACTAATGTCTACCAAGCATGGCCACTTTATCGAACAATAACCAAAACAAAATAATTTCAAACAATACTAAACACTTAATACAAGTATAAGATTATAAGCATGTCTTTGGTTATATACATCAACAGACATACAATATGAAGTGTAAAGGGTTACACATTTACTTGATCAATACGTTACATACTTATTTACCACTTTGTCAACCCCTTAAGGTTTAGTCCTTATAATTCAGCACTAATTGAAGGAAAATATGAAAGCTAATCACACAAGAAGACAACACAAATGCATATAAACAAGTTACCAAAATCATTCTCCAAAATTGGCTGCTTTTGTTGTTTTATTGTTGTTTGTTAATTCAACAACCTCAATATTATCTCAACCTGTTGCAAACCAGAATCTTAAAACAGGTGTATGTTGAGTTGAATAAGTTGACAAGGAACAGACATCATTTGAAGAAGACAATTAGGGCATTTTCATCTACTTTAGAAGTTGTGGCAGTATCTATCATCATCCTCTTCTCTCATTCATTCGTTATCATTACTTTACTACTAAACATCCAAACCAATCTAATCTTTTCTTTCTTTCTTCTATCAAATTACTCATTTATTATTCATTGATTCATTGCTCTTATTATATGCAGAGTACCAATTACCATATATTTTTGTTTTGGTTCTTTCCTTGGCATAACATGAGATGAGATGTACAACAATAACAACAACACATGAGAAATAGTGGACTAGTGTTCTGTTATAACAAAAAATCATTGCTTATTCACTTTCACTGGATCAATATTTTTGACAAGTTACATTTTGCCACTTACAAAGTAGTTCAGTCATGAACTATTATCCAAAGCATTCAAATTTCTTTTTAGTGGAAAATGAGGTCCAAAATTAGGTAGAACTCAAGTAGAAAAAAAGAACATATTGAAACATCAATATTATATCTCAACTATTTCACCAAAAAGTAAAAAACAAATATGGTAACAATTCTTTAAAAACAAACATCACTACTTTTTTCCTTTCTTTCTTTTGGATGTATGCTCTATGTTCTTAACTTGTTATACAAAATCTATATGAACTGCCAACACACTAACACAAGACAAGACAATAGAACACAACACAAAAGGCACATTTTAAAAGAAATTAAAAACATGTTTGCAATAAAAAATATTTTAAAAGTGATTTTATTAAAAATGTGAATTTAAAAAATGCTTTATTAAAGTACTGGTTTTTAAATAAATTATTCTCTTCACAATTGTTTTTAGTTCTAATAAAATCAAATGGGCTGAATATTCATTCAACCAAATCCATGAAAAAAGTCATGGTGGATTGAAATTCATCCATTAAATTTGGATAAGGATGAATTGAATAATTTAAAATATAATTTAAATGAATTTATATGGATTGGTGGATGACTTTTCATCCATTCATTAGGATCCAAATTAAAATCCATCCATTTGACACGCACAACTATCATAATATTCGTCATCACCCATAAGTTATTTTGCAAGTATCCGTTATGGTATTTTTATGGGTGCCCATGTGAAGTTTTATTAAAATCGAACCGTCATTGATTCGATCAAGATATTGGGTCAATGGTCGAACTAATGAAAGTCATTGGTTGGACCAATTCACTCGGTTAATAATAAAAAATCTAATAAATTAATAGTATAATACTATTTAATAATTATTTATTCTAAATTTAAAAATTATCATTCCAAAAATACCTTATTAATTCATTATACAACCAAAAAATGAGGATTTTTCTATAAACAAAAATGTCACAAATAAATTTAAAACTTCATCGAACAACATATATTTTATACTTTGAAGAATATTTTATTTTTAATTACAAATCTCCTTTAGAAGTTCTAAAGTACTTTAATTATTATGTTCCATGTTTATTATTGTCTAATATTTTATTGATTTTTTTTCTCGAAATTGGACTCATAAATATCAATAAATTTAATAATGTATGGAAGGAGTTGATTGACCAGACACCGGACATGTTTCAGGGGCATAGGAAGAAATGTATAAATGTATGTTTATGTTGTATGAATTGTGGAATCATCATTAACATATCATGGTTGATTTATTAGTGAAGAAAAATGTGCTACTACTTATGTTGGTAACATTATATGTGACATTACAAATGATGGTTGGTGTGGAAGCAGTCGACATAGGCATAGCTAAAGATACATCAGTAACAATGTTTAACAACATATCACGACTGCTTATAATTCATTGCCAAGAGAAGGGATATGATGATGGCTTTCATCATGTGTCTCCAGGAGAAAGCTATCGTTTCACACTAGGCATTCTTAAATTTATCCATAAATCACTATGGTTTTGCAGAGAGCATTTCACTCCTTTGACATTTATGTTCAAAAAAGAGATAAAAAGTGTGGTCATCATGGGTGTACCTGGAATATAAAAAAAGAAGGACCATGTAAGATTGGTGGAGATTGTTATCCGTGGACGAAGTAACAAAATAATAATGCAGCTCCCGAAGTACTTGAAGAAAATAATACTCTTTGGTAATAAAAATCAACTCTTGCTTATAGTATTGATGTAATAAAATGATATATGTGCTTTCTTACAATATATACTACCATATGTAATATGTACAAGATAGTTCATATATGCTATGAGAATAATTTGGTCGAAATTCTTTGTTAACTTTATATTTTTATAGTGTTTAGAAAACTTGAAAATAATGTATATTCCTATGTCCCTTATTCAGTTAGAAATATTGATTGTTAGATGAGGCATGACATCTAACAAAACTCCTATGCTCCACATCATCACGTGATTGACAACAAAGAAAGAAAAAAATATTGATGAATCATTATATTGCCTAATCCACCAAATCATGAGTGGTTTGATTTGACTAGTTTCTCGGTTTTCTGCATTTTAATAAAAAATTATGCATGGGTAATATTCAAAATGTATTTCATGAGACATTTTTGTCCATAAAAGGAATAACAACAAATTAAAACTCATAACTATTTGCTAGTAACATATATAACAATTACGTAATTTAGAAACAATAAAAGGAAAACCACGTTTTTTTTAATCACAAAAATAAATTTTGATAGATTTATAAGAATAACTAGCAAGTCACCCGTGCATTTGCACAAGACAATATCTTTTTGTCGTATGATTAAGAACACGCATTACATGTGCATTCATATGTTTAAAACACACATGTTACATGTGCATTCGTATTGTTAAGAACACACATGTAACACCCTTAATTTAAGTCTTTAAAATTATAGTATCAGTCCTGCGATTCTCGCTTGAGCGAGGGATTCTCGCCTGGGCGAGAAAGACTCACCTGGGAGGGTGAAATCCTGGGCTATACTGAAGGATTATCGCATGAGCGAGAATTGACTCGCTTGACCGAGAGTGGTCTCGCTTGAGAGAGAGTTGGCTCGCCTGGGCGAGAAAAGTGACATTTTGGACATGTCGAGGCTGTAAGATCCTCGCTTGAACGAGAGGTGCCTCGCTTGGGCGAGAGGGTCAGATCTGAGTTTTTAAAATAGGCGGGATTTTCTCGCTTGAGCGAGAATGGGCTCGCTTAAGCGAGAACCCGACGAGTTGCATTAAATGTGAAACCTCCAAACACATTTTAGGGTTAAGAATTGAAGAGAGGTGGGAGAAGAGAGCTTTTTCAAGGGCAAGGAGCTTGGATACTCATCTAAGAGCTTGAGAAGAGGTAAAACTCTTGATTCTAACTCTCTTCTTCTCTTTGAAACTCATTTTGGGTATGTTAGATCTCTTCTCAATGTATGAGAAAACATGGAAACTCATCATTTTGAGTTATGGTTCGTTTTATGTTGTTTTTATCTTAAAAACTCTTAGTTTAGAGTTGGTATTTAGTGAATGGAAAGGTTTTGTGGGTTGATTCATGGAAACCCAAAACCCCCCCAAAATGAGAATATGAGTAAAATGGGAAATGGACGAAATGTTAGATGAATATACGTTTTAATGTTGGATATAGGATGAACATGAATATTTTGGATGTTGTGGAAACTACCATTGAATGTGGTTTCGGAAACATTGGGAATGTGTATCTCTTGTATGTTTAAATATTGAAATGAGCTATTTACGTGTTATTTTGGATAAATGACTAACATTATTGTTTTGTGGTGGGGGATAATGAAAGATCCTAAGGTTGGAGGAGGTAGTGAAGGAACTTGAAAAGTTACCCAAAACCAACCTCGACAAGCACAAGGTAAGGAGAAGTGATTAATGGTATATGATAATAGAAAATGTGTGGATTTTCTGATTACGTATATGATTTGTGTATGACTTGCCCTATGTGGTATTGTGTATGACTTGACTTACGTGGTATTGAGAATGACTTGCCCTATGTGGTATTGTGTATGACTTGCCCTATGTGGTATTGTGTATGACTTGCCCTATGTGGTATTATGTATGACTTGCCCTACGTGGTATTGTATTGTATCGTATGTCTTGCCCATGTGGTAATGAAAAGGTAAACGTATATGTGGAAGGTGACGATATGAGGTGGTATCGATGAGTGAGGTGACAAGTTATGGTAGGGACAAACGTATAGACCAAAGATGATCGATGAGGTGGTATGAGATGGATAAATATGATATGTTGATTTTATCGTTGAATGCCAAATCGTTTATGTAAAACCCTTTTAAAATGTGGATTATCAATTAATGATGTTTATTGAATTAATGACTTACTCCTTTGTTTGTTGTGTGTATTTGCTGTTGATAATTCCATTGCAGGTAAACGAGATAGTTGAGGATGCGCGGTTCGAGGCATTAGGAGCTTAGAACTTGGAATCCTTATTTTGCTTTTTGTTTGATGTAAATTGCTACTTGGATGATTTTAATCCTAATTGATTTATTTTCTACATTTTTATAATGCTGGATATTCATAACTATGGGTATTTTGGAATCCCATAGCTAGTCATATGCGGTAATTACCGGGAAGGGAATATATGAATTATGTTTTTCTGTCTTATAAAGACGTGTCGTAGAATAGTATAATAATTGAGTTTTAAGTAATGAATATTGAGTAGTTAAGGTGTAGTGGAGACTGTAATAATAATTGGATTAAAACAAGGAAAAAATTTCAAGGATAGAATTTGGGTCCTTACAATATGGTATCAGAGCATAGTTAATTATGCGGCCTAGGGTATGGCTTACTTGCTTCTTTGTAACCTTATTTGATTTAACTATGTGATTTAGGTGAACTGTTGTGTGGTTATATGATGATTTATCTGGTTAAACGTGGTTTATTTATAAGCGAATGAGTGCAAGTACCCGTTACGAAGATGTCTGGAAGAGGGAGAGGAAGAGGATCGGGTCAGAATGACCTGTTGGCCCAGATTGCGGCGGTGCTGATGAACATGAATGAGAACTTGCAACATCTGAACCAGAATGCGACACCAAGCCCGAGGTCTGGATGAATTCCGTAGGAGGAACCCCACCCAGTTCCAAGGTGGATTCGCCCCTAATGTCGCCATTGAATGGGTCCAAGGATTGGAAAGAATCTTCAGGGCCATGAGTTGTTCTGATGCTCAAAAAGTGCCATACGCCACTTACATGCTAGTAAAGGAGGTTGAGAACTGGTGGGAAATGGCCTGGAGACGGAAGGGAAAATCATCACTTGGGGAACCTTCAAGGGTAAATTCCTTCAAAAGTATTTCCATGTAGACCTAAGGAGGAAGAAAGATATGGAATTTGTAACACCCTAAATTTAAGTCTTTAAAATTATAGTATCAGTCTTGGGATCCTCGCTTGAGCGAGAGATTCTCGCCTGAGCGAGAAAGGCTCACCTGGGAGGGTGAAATCCTAGGCTATACTGGAGGATTCTCGCCTGAGCGAGAAATGGCATTTTGGAATTGTTGAGACTGTGAGATTCTCGCTTGAGCGAGAATCCCTCGCTTGAGCGAGAGGGTCAGATCTGAGTTTTTAAAATATGCGGGATTTTCTCGCTTGAGTGAGAAATGGCTCGCTTAAGAGAGAACCCGACGCTGTTACATTAAATAGGGGACCCCAAACACATTTATGAGGGTTAACCTAAAGAGAAGTGAGAGAATGGAGCATTTTCAAGAGCAAGAAGGCTTGTGAGTCATATAGAAGCTTGAGAAGAGGTAGATCTCTTGATTCTAACTCTCTTCTTCCCTTTGAAACTTGTTTTGGGTATGTTGGATCTCTTCTAAAAAATGAGAGAAACCATGGAAACTCACCCTTTTGAGTTATGGTTCATTTTATGTTATTTTATCTTGTAAACTTTTGGTATAGAGTTAGTATTTCAATAAAGGAGAGGGTTTGTGGGTTGAGTCATGAAAACCCCAAAACCCTAAAGAGAAAATGTGGTTAAAATGGAAAATGGGTAAAATGCTAGAGGTAGAAGATGAGTTTACTTTCTAATATTGAAAATATGATGAATATCTTGTATGGTTAAATAATGCAATATAAGTTGTTTATATGATATTTGGAATAAATGACTAACATTGTGTTATATGGTGGGATGAGGAAAGATCCTAAAGTTGGAGGCGGTGTCAGTGGAACTTGAGGAGTTGCCAAGAACCCAAACCCAACACTCACCGAGGTAAGGATAAGTCTTTAACTTATGCACTGTGATAGAAAATGTGTGGATTTCCTGGTGTGGATAATGAACTGTATCGTAAATCACTTAGTTGTTATAAGCATATATGGGTATGTTTGTAACAACGAGGAGTGTATTTACTGTTTATGTATTGGTGGAGTGCCAATGGAAATAATTCTCGGAATAATGCAATGAAGCGTAAATCACTTAGTTGTTATAAGCATATATGGGTATGTTTGTAACAACGAGGAGTGAATTTACCGTTTATGTATCGGTGGAGTGCCAATGTAAATAAAACTCGGAGTAATGAAATTAATCGTAAATCACTTTGTAGTTATAAGCATACATGGATATGTTTGTAATGATGTCGGGTGAATTTACTGTTTTTGTATTGGTGGAGTGCCAATGGAAATAAAACTCGGAAAATGTATTGGTGGAATGCCAATGGAAATAAAACTCGTTTTTAGCCGACCATGATGGGTTAGCGACTTTGGCTCAAGTAATGTAGCAAGTTTTGGCTCAAGCGATGTAGCAAACTTTGGCTCAAGTAATGGAGCAAGCTTTGTCTCAAGCAATGTAGCAAACTTTGGCTCAAGTTATGTAGCATGGTTTTCAAAAGTATGAACGATGAAAATGGTTTTGAGTATAGTTGATTTTAATACCGTTATTTAGTCTTATTAAATGTGGATTAACTTACATTGATATTTATTGAGTTAATGACTTACTCCTTTGTGTTTCTTGGTGTATTGTCAATGTTAATCCCAAACACATTTTTGGGTTAGAAATTGAAGAGAGGTGAGAGAAGATAGTTTTTCCAAGGGCAAGGAGCTTTGATACTCATCTAGAAGCTTGAGAAGAGGTAAAACTCTTGATTCTAACTCTTTTCTTCCATTTGAAACTTGTTTTGGGTATGTTGGATCTCTTCTCAAAATGTGATAAACCATGGAAACTCATCCTCTAGAGTTATGGTTCGTTTTATGTTGTTTTTATCTTGAAAACTCTTGGTTTAGAGTTGGTGTTTGATGAATGAAAAGGTTTTGTGGGTTGATTCATGAAAACCCCAAAACCCCCAAAATGAGAATATGAGTAAAAAGCGAAATAGGAGAAATGTTAGATGTAAAAGATGAATATATGTTCAATGTTGGATATGAGATGAATATGTATGTTGGAGATGTTTGGAAACTATTAATGAAGGTAATTTTGGAAACATTGGGAATATGTAAATCTCTTGTATGTTTAAAGATGAAATATGAGTTGTTATGCGTTATTTCAAAATAAATGATTGACATTGTTGTTTGGTGGGGATGCGGAAAGATCCTAAGGTTGGAGGAGGTAGCGAAGGAACTTGCAAAGTTTCCCAAAACCAACCTCGACACGCACCAAGGTAAGGAGAATTGGTTAATTATGTATGATGATAGAAAACGTGTGGATTTTATGATTATGTATATGATTTGTGAATGACTTGCCCTACGTGGTAATGCGAATGACTTGCCCTACCTGGTAATGCGAATGACTTGCCCTACGTGGTATTGTGAATGACTTGCCCTACGTGGTATTGTGAATGACTTGCCCTACGTGGTAATGAGAATGTCTTGCCCTACGTGGTAATGAGAATGACTTTCCCTACGTGGTAATGAGAATGACTTGCCCTATGTGGTATTGTGAATGACTTGTCCTATGTGGTATTGAATTGAATGTCTTGCCCTATATGGTAATGTGAAGGTAAATACATATGTGGAATGAGATTGTGTGGTGTAGTGATGATGAGTAAAGTGACAAAGTTCGATAAGGATGAATGTATTGACAAAGTTGATGAATGAGGTGGTATGAGATGGGAAATATGCTATGTTGTTTGTATATCAGAATGTCAATTAGTCTATTTAAATCTCTTTGAATGTGGATTATCGCTTAATGATATTTATTGAATTAACGACTTATTCATTTGTCTGTTTTGTGTATTTGTCGTTGATAATCCCATTTCAGGTAAACTAGTAAATTGAGGAAGCTTGGTTTGGTGCCTTAGGAGCTTGAAACCTGGATTTCCATTATTTGCACCTTTTTGTATCATGATTGAATATTTGCGAATTTTAGTACTTGTAACTATGATTGTTATAACTTTCGGATAATTGTAACTCTGGATATTTGTAGCTGTGGGTATTTTGGAAACCCATAGCTGGTTGTATGCGGTAGTTACCTGGATACGTTAATATGAATTATGATTTTCTGTCATGTGAATGGGGTGTAGTATGGCATGTTAAAGAAGTCTTAAGTAATGAATAATTAGTGATCTATGTGATTGAGGAATGTATGTAAAAATAGATTAAAATAAGGAAAAAATTTCAAGGGTAGAATTTGGGTCATTACAAATATTAATTAGTACTATTTTATAAATTAAGATATTAATATGAATTATATAAGAAAATAAAATACAATACTCTATATACAAATAGCATCTTTCACAATAAGTTAATATCTTAACATATATATATATATATATATATATATATATATATATATATTTGTATAATCTATACAAATAGATAAAGGCAAAACAAGATGGTGTAATTTTAATATTTCAGTTTTGACTTTCACACTATCATTAAAGTAACCTCTAAATTTTGTAATTCCAAATTAGCCCCTTAGTATATGTTAACTTCCTTTTAAATCCCATTTCTCTCATGTTAAAACTGCATACTCTTTCTCCACAACCAAATTCTTTCTCATCTCTACAATCAAAAACTCATTCAACACATTATCTCTCCTCATTCTCAGATTAGAAAGAAAATCAAATCATTCTATGAATCCTAAAGATACTAAAGACACTCTCAATTCAATGTGTCTTCTGTAAAACCACCACAACATGTCATCGAACTTTCGAAGGTGATGATATGGCTAAAAGTGGTTGTTCCTCAAACATTTCCCCCAAAGTTGCTCTCTTGGTTTCAACCAGTGGTGATAGGTATTTGAAAATAAAATGTGAATATGCAATCATTCGGTGGTTTCTATGATGATATTAAACCTGACAATATGTTACTTTTTTTTGCTTCAATCTTTAGTTTATATTGTTGGTATATTGTTTTCTATGTTTAGATTATTTCACTCTTTCTTATTTTATATTGGGGTTTGATTTTAAATTGTTTCATTGAATTTGGTTGAGTATGAATTGGAATCTTCAACCTGTGTTATATTTGTTCTAACAATTTGATGAAATGTCATAGTGAATTATATTGTCTATGCATGCATACTTTGTTTGCAGATTATGACTATTCCCACATTTTTATCACTACTAAATAATTTAACAATCACAGTTACAATCTTTTCATTTGGGTTTATCCTATTCCTAATATAACTTTATCTGTAACTTACTTTCAAGTTAAAATTGATGCTACGAGTTGGGCATCAACATATTTGATAGCATATTTAGGATATACATACAAAAACAAACTTTCACTGCAGTGCCACATCTTCTCATAAATTGCAACAATCTTAGACAAAAACCAGCATCCAAACTCATACATTCAATGACTGTTTTGACTAAAAAACAACATAGTTTATAAAACAATATCAAAACTCTATTTAGTATGTGTATTTGTGGTTATTCCAGTGAGTACCACTTACTAAAATCACCATTTTATATGAACACTCTAATTGCCTAATGATACACTTCTCCACTGATTTTCTACTTTGTTTTTAATATTTCAGTTATAGAAACTGGAACGGGTTGTAGCAATTGGAAGATGATGTTTTTGTTTATAACTCACGTCAACATGGGTTCTTGATATAGAAAAGTATTGGTCCATTGGAACATGCAACTATTATCATCCATGTGAGAAGAGGGAAAGATAACATACCTATAATACCGTGTAAACTATGGGATTAGGTATGTACTCAAGCTAAAAAATAATAGTCGTTCAAAAAATATGACTAAGAGTGGGTTTTTAGAGTGTAGAATTGTAACCATATTTTAGGGTATAGATTGCAAACAAGCTCTTTGGCTGGTAGTTCAACTTTGTAGAAGTGACCATACATTGTATACAAGATATATTTTAAATTATGTCTCACTTTAAATCCATCTTGCGTATGAGTATCATATATCCTAAAATGTGTTCAACATATGACTATGAGTAATGGAATAGGTTGCAAAGGAGATGCTAATACTAATTATCTAATTACAGTGCTCCTTAGTCATGACCTATACAAAGTTGTGGTTGTTGATTTTACTATATTAGATTCTATGATAATATTATGGTCATGAGTCAACCAACGGGAAATATTCCAACATTGGTGATGAAATTGAACTAAATGCAATAATAGGACAATTTTTACCATTGAATTATGGCAACTAATTTTTGTTGTTACATGTGTATTGACAAATACCATATAAAACAACTGATTGTCCTCGAACAAAGTTGCAAGTTAGAAAAGGGCATGGTTCATTTGTTCTTGCTTACAGTGGTCATTGTACTTGGTTTATTTTGAAGAAACTAATATTTTGTCCTACTTTATTTCAACACATCAAAATGTTTTATTCCCATGTTTTCATTACAATGCTTCATTTGTTAATGTGTGTTACTAACATATATTTTACTCTATCAATTCAACCTTTATTTCTCTTTTCTTCTGAGGTTCATAATATATGTAATCAATGAACCATTACTTTCAAGGGAATACACTTCAATCAATGAATAATTTCCACGGGAATGGAAAATGATGGGGGATTGATGATCTTAAGATACCATTGTTGGTGACTGAAGAAGACTACGTTAGAGATAGGACAATTTTGTTTCAAATATGTGATATAAAGTGTGATTCATGCGTAAACTCTATTGAATATGCACTTAGAAACATTAATGGGGTCAAAAGTATCATGGTGTCACCACTTGATGGTAGAGCAGCAATCAAATATGCCCCCAAGTTCATAACTGTTAGTCACCCTTCATAAATCATGCATGTTCAATTGAATTTATTAGTGTTAAATTACGGTATCAATCATGTTGTATGTGAGAAAATGCAACCGCGATATTGCAATCATGTTGCGTGTAGGAAAATGCAACTGCAATATTGCGGAGTAGAGCACAATTTAAAAAGTGGGCTTTATTAGTGTTTTAAATTGTATTTATAACCATGCTGGGTGAGAAAAATGTTGATGTAATTGTGGTTGTGATACCTTTGCGGGACTCTCTGAGACCACAATATTGCGGGGCAAGGTGCAATTTAAAAATGGGCTTTATTATATTTTTAGATTGTGATTTCTATCGTGGTTGTGACAAAAGATGGCTGGCGTGGTTGCAATTATGATTGTGATGCACATGTGGTGATAGGTACCAAATGTACAAAAATTATAGCCATAATTGCATTAGTGAACTGCAATTTAGAACCTTCATGAGCTTTGTAACATAGAGGCACTACTCTTGTTTTTGATTTACTTCTTTTTTTCAGTACATAGTGTTATTAACATGTATTGGATGATATGATTTTTTCTACCAATATAATGATATTTTATAAATAGTTTTCTATTTCCATCAACGTTGTGGTTATTAAAACATGTTAATTATTTGGTTTATAAGTTTTTTATTTTCTTTGTTATGTTGTGCTACTTGGACATTGTTATGTTGATGTTATATTTGTATTGTGTTACTTTTTGTCCTACACGTAGTTAGAGTCGTAAAAACACTACACATATAGACTATACATTACAAACAATACAAAAGCGGGTTGACATACATAGGAGTGTCTGTCAACACGCTAGTTATAATAATGTTAATGTAACAATAACAACAGGAAAATAATAATAATAAAATTCTATTATTCTCAAAGTAAATAGCTGTATTATTATATTATACTATCAGTTAATAAAATTACAATATGAGGCTATGTATTCTTTAATAAATAAATCATAATAATTTTTAAAATTAAATTACAAGGCATTATTTTTTAGAATGTGTAGGAAACTATTAAGTGCCTCAAACTATTTAGGCACCTTAATAATTGAATTGACATAGAGAAGAATAAAAAAAAATTAATGCCTCAAACTTTTAATAATAAAAAATCTGAAATTTTAAAAAAAAATTAATATTATATTAAAAATCTGAAATTTTCAAGTCATTAGTTACTTACTACCAAAGTTATCAAAATCGGTTCGTGTCAGCCGGTTTAACGGTGAACCGGTCCCAATAACGGTACAATATAACAATTATATCAGTCATGCAATTATGACAGTCAAAACTGATCAAAATTGGTCATACCAGACGGTTTTCAATTGAACCGTACCGGTCGGTTTTTATTTAAAATTAATTTTTTAATGAAAATAAAAATAATTATTTTTTTACTGATTTTTCAACATTAATATTAATATATTATATATGTATATCTAACTTCACCGATATGCGATTTAATTAGTTAACCACTGATTAAACCGTTATATCATTATATCAGTATCTCTACCAGTTAGATGACCGATATGATATTAATAACACTACTTACTAGGATACTCAACCGATTATAAAAAAATAATAAAATATAATTATAAATAATATATTAAAATACAATAATATTTAATTATAAATAATATATAATTATAAAATAATATATTAAAATAAATTTATTAATACATGTATACACAAGGACAGAGTATCATTAGAGGTGGTAAAATTATATATCGTCCATAATTTATTCAAATCCAATAAAACTAAATTCATCTATTAGAGTTAAAGGATTTAAATGAATATAATCCAACGAATAACTTTTGTAATTGATGGATTTGAATTCAACCATTATATCCAATATAATGGATATCCAATTCATCCAAAAAAAACAAAATATTCAAAAATTATGTTATTTGTTTTTTAGTTATTTCACTATCCAAACTCTCACTTTCTTATAGTATTTTTCACTCTCACTTTAATTTTGTACTAAATCGAGATCAATTATAGGACATATGGATGCAATTAATATTACAAATTTTGTTCTTAAATACATAACATATATAAATATATGTTAAAATAGTTACACTTAGAACCTTAAACGTCATATGCTTGTATAATATTGCAAAAACTAAAAAAAATTAAAGTTCAAAAAAGGCACTTTTTAAAAGAAATTAAAAACATGTTTTCCAAAAAGAAATAAAAGTGTTTTATTAAAAATGTGATTTTAAAAAATGTTTTATTGAAATACTGGTTTTTAAATAAATGATTCTCTTCACAATTGTTATTAGTTCTAAAAAATCAAATGGATTGAATATCCATTCAACCAAATCCTTGAAGATAGTAATGGATGGATTGGAATTCATCCTTTAAGTTTGGATATGGATGAATTGAATAATTTAAAATATGATTTAGATGAATTTATATGGATTGATAGATGACTTTTCATCCATCCATTAGGATCCAAATCCAAACATATCCATTTGTCACGCATAACGATCATAATATTCGTCATCTCCCATAAGTTAATTTGCAAGTATTTGTTACGGTATTTTTGCGGGTGACCTGGTGAAGTTTTATTAAACTCAAACCACCATTGACTCGGTCAAGATACTGGGTCAACGGTTGAACTAGTGAAAGTCATTGGTTGGATCAGTTCACTCGATTTATAATAAAAAATCTAATAAATTAATAGTATAACACTATTTAATAATTATTTATTCTAAATGTAAAAATTACCAATACAAAAAGTATTTTATTAAATCATTATACAACCAAAAATGAGGATTTTCTATAACAAAAATTTCACAAATAAGTTTAAAACTTCATCGAACAACATATGTTTTACACTTTGAAGAATATTTTATTTTTAATTACATATCTCGTTCAAAGTTCTAAAGTACTTTAATTATAATTTTCCATTTTTATTATTATCTAAGAGGAGGGATCCACTTACTCCAAGAGTAAGTGAAAAATGACTTACTCCACATCTTAACCATTCAATCTTGGAAAATCTAATGGTTTAGATATAATTTTTAATTCATTTTTCACTTACTCTTGGAGTAAATGGATTCCTCCCCATTATCTAATACTTTATTGACTTTGTTTTCCAAATTGGAAAGAGTACTTTAAATCGGAAAGAGTACTTTAAATTGGAAAGAGTACTTTAATTATAATTTTACATTTTTATTATTATCTAGTACTTTAAATATAATAAATTTAATAAATGTATGCAAAAAGTTGATTGACCAGGCAGCACACATGTTTCACGGGCATAGGAAGAAATGTATAAATGTATTTTTACATTGTATGAATTGTGGAATCATCATTAACATATCATGGCTGCTTTATTTGTGAAGAAAAATGTGCTACCACTTATGTTGGTAACAGTATATTTGACATTACAAATGATGGTTGGTGTGGAAACAGTCGACATAGGCATAGCTAAAGATACATCAGTAACAATGTTCAATAACATATCACAACAACCGCTTACAATTCATTGCCAAGAGAAAGGCTATGATGATGGCTTTCATAATGTGTCTCCAGGAGAAAGCTATTGTATCAATGTAGGCATTCTTAAATTTGTCAATAAATCACTATGGTTTTGCAGCTTTAATTGGACAGGAGCATTTCACTCCTTTGACATTTTTGTTCAAAAAAGAGATAAAGGGTGTACCAATCATGGGTGTGTCTGGAATATAAAAAAAGAAGGACCATGTAAGATTGGTGGAGATTGCTATCCGTGGACGAAGTAACAAAATAATAATGTAGCTCTCCAAGTACTTGGAGAAAATAATACTCTTTGGTGATCAAAAATCAACTCTTGCTTATAGTATTGATGTAATAAAATGGTATATGTGCTTTCTTAAAATAAAAACTACCATATGTATTATATACAAGATAATTCATATATGCTATGAGAATAATTTGGTTTAAATTATTAACTTTATTTTTTTATAGTGTCTAAGAAACTTGAAAATAATGTATAATCTTATGTCTCGTATTCACTTAGAAATATTGATTGCCAAATGAGCCACGACGTCTAACACAACTCCTATGCTCCACATCATCACGTGATTGACTACAAGGAAAGAAAAAAAAACATTGATGAGTCATCATATTGCCTAATCCACTATATCATGAGTGGTTTGATTTGACTCGTTCCGCGTTTTTCTTGTATTTTAATTAAAAATTATGCATGAGTAATGTTCAAAATGTATTCCATGAGACATTTTTGTCCAGAAAAGGAAAAACAACAAATTAAAATTCATAACCGCTTCCTAATAACATATATAATAATTACGTAATTTAGGAATAATAAAAGGAAGAACAATTTTTTTTTAATCAGAAAAATAAAATTTTATTGATTTATACAAATAATTACTATGAAGGAAAGTAGACAAAGGACTAGAAAAAGAAAAGGTTACAACACAATGTTGAGACAAGCTAAAGGACTAGCAATCCAGTCAAAATAGAGAATATTGGAGTCCATTACCCTCTTACCATTGATCCAGAGCCAAGATTTAACCATTCCTGAGTCCATAATTTGATAAAGCGAAGGCTTGACATCATTGAATATTATATCATTCCTAGATAGTCATATTACCCAAATTATGGCCAACCAGATGACACTCCAAACTTTTCAACTTTTCCTGTCCCGCGCCATTCCTATGTGATTTAGAAAGTGATGGTTTGGATCAAGAGGCAAAACGACACTGATATCAACCTATTTTTAAATAAGTTGCTAGACATAGTATATGAGATTGCATAAAGACAAAAGGTAATGAGTAGATTTTGGGTGCTCGTTGCAAAAAGAGCATAAAATTCCACCTCTTGTGATTGAAGACACCCCCTCCTAAGGACTGCGTCTTAAGTTGGAATTTTGTCGTGAAAGAGTCTCCGAGCAAAAGTAGTGACCTTCAAAGGAGCTTTGGATCTCCACAGAAGGTTTCAATGATGATTGAGAAAAGTTGGTTGGGCATCATGATGAGTAATAATTTTGTAAGCGGATCTAATGGAGTACTACTTTGATTTTTCATGTCTTCACTCCCAAGAATCTGATTTGTTGACTTGGAGCGCCAAATGATTAATTTCGTCTACAAAAAAGTTTATAAGTTCAAGTTCCCAAGTAAAGGGATGACGTCTCCAAGTAATATTTCATACTCACTTTCCCTTTACCCAACTAACAAAATCACAAATATTTTCATGAGGAAGAATACTAAGATTGTAGATCAGAGCCTTCTATACCTAGTAAATAAATTGGAAAGTCACGACCACTTATCATACCAAAAGCTAGTATTAGACTCGTCCCATATACAACAGACAACACCTCCCCGGAACTAATGAGTGCTAACTGACTCCTTAGAAGAAGTAAAATCTAAATCCCCAACCTAAACTAACGTTTTTTGCTAAATAGGACCTAGAACCTACCCTAAAAAACTTTTTGAAACCATGACCGTACTTAAACTTTAATACTTTACACCACAGACTATCACTCTCATTTATCAGACGTCGATTCGATTTCCCCAACATAACAATATTAAAAGAGTGAATATCCTTGACCCCCAACACCACCCTCATTCTTAGGTTTACACACATTTTCCCATTTCACCCAATTAATCTTCCTTACACCATTAACCTCTCCCCAAAGGAAATTGTGTTGAATTTTTTGGATAGAACAAACAACAGTGAGAGAAGCTTTATAAAAGGACAAGTAATATACATGGGGGTAGATAGGACAAAATTAATCAAAATTACTCGACCACTGAAAGATATCTGATTTGATTTCCAAAAGGCTAGTCTGAGTTGAATTCTGTTGATGAGAGTATTCCAAGTATTCTTGCGATTGTCGTTGACACCCACATGAATTCCAAGATAAGAGGAGTTAGTCAGTTAGAAGAGAACTTGCATTGGAGGAAGTCTTCAATTCTCTAGATATGAGCCTCCTCAATGTTCAGCACATACAGACTGCTCTTACTGAAGTTGATTTTGAGGCCAGAGTAGAGTTCAAACATTTTCAAAGTACTTTTTATGATCCATATCTTTCAATTGCATCATGAGCAGATTGCAAGAGAGAAACAAGAATGTTGCCGGAACCAACCTTATAAGGACTGGAAAACCAAGGGTTTAAGCTTGTCTCATAAGACCAGAGAGACCTTTAGCCGCAATGAGGAATGAGAATTGAGATAAAGGGTCACCTTAATGAAGACCACGATTTAGATGAATCCCCTCTGTAGGACTTCCATTCACCATAATCGAGGTTGATGCATTGGTCAAGCATTCCATGATCCAACCTCTCCATTTATAACAAAACTCTAGCTCGTGCATCATATGATCAAGAAAGCTCCAAGAGACCAAATCAAAAGCTTTTTCAAAATCAATTTTGAAGATGCAAAATTGGTTCCTAGAAGTCTTTGCATCATGGATAATTCCATTAAGCACTAAAACTCCATCTAGAATATGTCTCTCATCAAGAACTTTTCATAGTCTGTTTGCCAACAACTTCATAAGAATCTTGTAGAGACAACCTATTAGGGAGATAAGTCTGTAATCTCCCATATTATGAGGGTTGTCCTTCTTCGGAATTAGACAAATGAAAGAGGAAATAACCCATTTAGTTATTACGATTGTTGTGAAAATCTTGACCATGTTAGTGATGTCGTCCTTCATGATATTCCAAAAGGCTTTAATGAATTTAAAATCGTCTAGCCCATGACTCTTCCTGCTATCACAATCCCAAATTTCATCGAAGTTAGCAATAAGAGTAGCATTATTCGAGTGGCCTAATTTGTTGAAGGGATCACCATGTAGAGTAGGTCGATTCTTGTTTTGTTCAATGAATAAAATTTGAAAGTGATTATGAAATCCATGTCTGGCAACACCCTTTACGTCCTCAATCCAGTGACCATGGATCCGCAACCCATGAAGAGTGTTAGCCCTCCTTTGACTATTCATCAGCCCATGGAAAATTCAAAGTTGGAATCACCTTCCTTAAGCCATCTAGATCTAGATTTTTGAAAGAGCAGATTGTGTTGCATTGACCTAGCTTGCCATAAATCAGCCCATAGATTTGCAATCTCTAATTTATTTGATCAAAATCTCTAAGGATTAAATTTTATAATAAATTAATTAGTGCAACACAATCAAATTCATATGAAATTTTCTAATCTAATTTGATTTGCATATTTTCATATCGCAAATTTTGAATAAATTGTAACCATATTTTTATGAAAGCATATATCAAAAGTTTCAATTTTTATAATAAAATCTTTTTTTGTAAAAATAACATTTTTGAAGAAGTTTCAATAGATTGTGCCCCTCTTTACTTGTTGCTTATCGAATAGGTAGTAAACCGTGTTAGTGCAGCGGAAGCGATCGTTGCGCAGCGTTGGTCACAAAGCAATCAAATAATGCATAGAATAAATAGAAGAGAATAAACAAAGAATTTGGTAACGGGGTTCGGCCAATTGTGCCTACGTCACCGGGAGTGTTGAGCGACTACCAAGATATTATTAGAGAATAAGGATTAAAAACCCTATCACACCCATGGGCCCAACTACCCATGGGTATTTCTATTTGGTGCTTATATCTGGTGCACATTACAACAAGGGACCTAAGTCCAATATATAACATTGGTTACTCTACTCTATTACAATACTAGGCGATGTGGGACTAATCTAATAACATATTTCAAACATCCCCAACAATCTCCATCTACCAATTGACTTTAATACCAATAGTGAAGATGATCTACTATCTGTCATATACCCTTGTGAAAGAAAGTAAACTTTGCAAAAGTGAAGAATGTACAATTTTGCTTGGATTGCCATACAAGTGTATATGACAATTTCTAGAACTTGCAATCCAATAACAACTCGTATACTTGAGATAATAATGCTCTTTTAACTTTGAAAATGTTTGGAAAACACTTTGAAGCAACTCAGAAATACTTAGAAAGTTTGAGAGTATGTTGCTTTGAAAAGTGCAGAAAATTCAGAAAAATATAAGAGCTTTGTGTGATTTTATTATGAGAGTTGTTGTTTTGTTGTGAGAGTGTTTCAATGTCTTTATATAGGCTTCCAATCGACCACAATACCCTTAGGCATGAGTAGGTTTCGTTTGGAATGAAAATCAATCAGTTTGGAGTGAAACATTTTCACTTGAAATCTGAAAAACTGATGCAACAGCTCTCGGTAATCGATTACTGCAAATGGGTAATCGATTACCCAACAATCTTGTTAACAGCTTTTTGAAAATTCACACAGTGTAATCGATTATTGGAATTATGTAATCGATTACTCAACAACATTGTTTGACAGCTTTGTGAATTTGCCTTAGTGTAATCGATTACACTACTTTGAGTAATCGATTACCCTATTTTTCTAAAAATGGTAATTTATTACTCCAAAGTCTGTAATGGATTACTCATAGCTGTAAGAGGTTTGAAAACTTTTTCCCCACTCATGTAACTTGTTACTCAAGTATGGTAACCCGTTACATGTTGTTTTTGAAAATCATTTTTATTCACACTTAGTTTTTCCTGATTTTCTTGAAAACAATTTTGAGCATTATTAACTAAGTAAATAAATGAGTTGTAAGGATAGAAGTACCTAAAGACTTAGACTCTAATTCTTGAAGATTTATCTTCGATAGTCTTTGTCGGTCTTCTTCCTTTCTTTTTTTTGTGATATTGGTGTCTTCATCAAAACCGTGCCAAGATCAGGAGCAATATCTTCTTCACAAGCTCAACACAATTATTTTACCATTTTTTAAAATAGTCGTAGCCGAAAATATTTTCTTGGATAGAAAATTATGTAGTGATTCTACAAAATCCCAAAATTATCACATTACCCATAAATGTAGGAAAAAAATCAATCATTTGACTTATATTAATTCAAAAAATAGATATTTTGAGTACATCTTTTACTTTACAATTAAACAGAAAACGAAAATTAAAGGATTTTGAGATATAATTTTTTAAACTGGAATCATTCCATAATTAGGGTGATAAGTGACCATTAATTCACTTAAAATCAATTTTTTATTTGATTTGATATGATTTGAAATTTTCTAATCTAATTTGATTTGCAAATTTTCATATAGCAATATTTGAATACATTTTTTGACTAGATTTTTATGAAAGCATATATCAAAAGATTCAATTTTTACAATAAAAACTTTTTTTTTTTTGCCAAAATATCATTTTTGAAGAATTATATTTCTTTTTGGGTCGGACAAAATTAAGTATTCACACATATATAAGAATATAATTCACATAAGTATCATTATATGTGTCATCACCCATAAGTTATTTTACAAGTATTCATTACGGTATTTTTGTGGGTACCCATGTGAAATTTTTTTAAACTCGAACCGTCATTGACTCGGTAAAGATAATGGGTCAATGGTTGAACTAGTAAAAGTCATTGGTTGGACCAGTTAACTCATTTTATAATAAAAAATCTAATAAACTAAAAGAATAACACTATTTAATAATTATTTATTATAAATGTAAAAACATCTTTACATATAGTATCATAATATTAAATCATTAAACAACCAAAAATGAGGAATTTTTTATAACAAAATGTCACAAATAAGTTTAAAACTTTGTCGAACAACATATTTTTACGCTTTGAAGAATATTTTACTTTTAGTTACATATCTCGTTTAGAAATTCTAAAGTACATTAATTATAATTTTTCTTGTTTATTATTGTCTAATTCTTTATTGATTTTGTTTTCTAATTTGGACTCATAAATATGAAAAATGAAATTAATTTAATAATGTATAGAAAGATTTGATTGACCAGGCACCAAATATGTTTGACGGACATAGGAAGAAATGTATAAAGGTATGTTTACATGAATTGTGGAATCATCATTAGCATATCATGCCTGCTTTATTAGTGAAGAAAAATGAGCTACTACTTATGTTGGTAGCAATATCTATGACATTACAAATGATGGTTGGTGTAGAAGCAATGAATATAGGCTTTGCTAAAGATACATCGATAACAATGTTCAACAACATGTCACAACCTCTTACAATTCATTGCAAAGAGAAGGGCTATGATGATGGCTTTCATATTGTGGCTCCAGGAGAAAGCTATCGTTTAACGATAGCCATTCTTATAATTGTCCCTAGATCACTATGGTTTTGCAGTTTTAATTGGACGGAAGCATTTTACTCCTTTGACATTTATGTTCAAAAAAGAGATAAAGGGTGTGGCCATCATGGGTGTAACTGGAATATAAAAAAAGAAGGACCATGTAAGATTGGTGGAGATTGTTATCCGTGGACGAAGTAACAAAATAATAATGCAGCTCCTGAAGTACTTGAAGAAAATAATACTCTTTGGTAATCAAAAATCAACTCTTGCTTATAGTATTGATGTAATAAAATGGTATATGTGCTTTCTTACAATATATACTACCATATATATTATGTACAAGATAGTTCATATATGCTATGAGAATAATTTGGTTCAAATTCTACTGATATTGTAATTGTTAAATTTATATTTTTATAGTGTTTAAGAAACTTGAAAATAATGTATAATCTTATGTCTCGTATTCGGTTAGAAATACTGATTGCCAAATGAGCCATGACGTCTAACACAACTCCTATGCTCCACATCATCACGTGATTGACTACAAGGAAAGAAAAAACATTGATGAGTCATCATATTGCCTAATCCACCAAATCATGAGTGGTTTGATTGACTACAAGGAAAGAAAAGTCATTTCGAGTGACCTAATTTGTTGAAGGGAACACCATGTAGAGTAGGTTGATTCTCATTCTGTTCAGTGAATAAAATTTGAAAGTGATTATGAACTCCATGCCTGACACCCTTTACGTCCTCAATCCAGTGACCATGGATCCGCAACCCATGAAGAGTGTTAGATTTTTGAAAGAGCATATTGTATTACATTGACCTAGCTTGCCATAAATCAACCCATAGATTTGCAATCTCAAATTTATTTGGTCAAAATCTCTAAGGATTAAATTTTATAATAAATTAATTTGTGCAACACACTCAAATTCATATGAAATTTTCTAATCAAATTTGATTTGCATATTTTCATATCGTAATTTTTGAATAAATTGTGACCAGATTTTTATGAAAGTAGATATTAAAAGTTTCAATTATTACAATAAAATCTTTTTTTGTAAAAATATCATTTTTGAAGAACTTTCAACTGATTGTGCCCCTCTTTACTTGTTGCTTATCGGATAGGGAGTAAACCGAGGTTTGAGAGATATCATGGTAAATAACTAGTAAAGATAAGAACGCTAATTTTGTTAAGACCGGAAAAGAAATAACTTATTCATATCTTGGATGAAGGGGAGACATGAATTAGGAGAAGGAGTTCCACAATCTGTTGTGATGGACCAGGGATATGTTAAGATAGTTCACGCCCTTGCCATGATAAACCAGGGATTAGTTGAGACATGTCCCGCATTTTGTCGTGATGGACCGGGGATTTGTTGAGGCACTTCTCGCGTTTTGCCGTGATGGATTAGGGATTTGTTGAGGCAGTTCCCGCATTTCCTATGATGGACCATGGATTTGTTGAGGTAGCTCTCGCGTTTTGCCGTGGTGGACCATGGATTTGTTGATCAATTCCTGCGTTTTGCCGTGGTGGACAAGAGATTTGTTGATGTAGTTCCCGCGTTTTGTCGTGATGAACTAGGGATTTGTTGAGCCAGTTCCCCTATTTTGTCGGGTGGACCAGGGATTTTTTGAGGCAGTTCTCGCGTTTTGTTATGGTGAACTAGGGATTTGTTGAGGTAGTTCCCGCGTTTAACCGTGATGGACCAAGGATTTCTTGAGGCAGTTCCCGCATTTTGTCATGATGGGCCAGGGATTTTTTGAGGCAGTTCCAGCGTTTTGTCGTGGAGGGTCAGGGATTTGTTAAGGCAGTTCTCATGTTTTCCATGATAGAAAGGTTTTTGTTGAGACAGTTCCCGTGTTTTGTCATGACTGACCAGAGATTTGTTTAGGAATTTCTCGCGTTTCGCCGTGATGGACTAGGGACTTGTTGAGGTAGTTCCCGCATTTTAACATGATGAACCAGAGATTTGTTGACCTAGTTTTCGCGCATGCTATAATGAAGGCGTTGGAGTTGTCCAAAAATGTACCTTAGGAATAGGATGGTCCTGAACCGATAATTTATGCAGTTAAGAAGTAGATATGCATGTTTGAATGCATGGTTATTTGTAAATGTTAATGTGGTGTTTGTTTTCCTATTGTAGGGATATGTGATGCATGAATTTCCGTTTATTATAGTTATAATGATTGATGCATGAATGTGACTATGCATTGATTTATATGGTGATGCAGAGTGATGTGTACGATGCATGTAACTCATATTGATGATATTATGATTAATGTGAATATGCATTGACTTGAATATGGACATCTTTTGATGTATGTATGTCATGTGTGACATCAGTATTAGATGTTTGTTTGAATGGAAGGCAATGCTCTAAAGTATCACTCATGGTATAATTCCTAGAGGGAACTCATCAAATTTTACGGACTCGGCTGAAGTGGCCCTTGTTGTTTGCTGTTGGTTGGGACTATAGATTTTCATCCATCAAATGTTGATCCATTTTACTTGAGGACACCTATATTTTAAGGCGATCCATAAAACTACCCCAGTGTAATCTTAAGGATAATGAATAAACTCATTTATTTTGCCCCGGTGTAGGCTTGCATAGAACATCTCTCAAGAGTATTGATGTTTTTGTAGCAACAAAAATTGTCCCAATGTGCCTGTTATGAATCTTGTCTTCAGTTAGGAGGTTATAACTTAGACTTTCCAATAAAATGGTATTCGTTTGGGTGATTAAGGATGTGTAATATTAAGTCTTTAGCTTGAGAGTTGTTCATTAAATTTTCCCTAATTTTTCCCAGAATACCTTATGTAGGCATCTATCGAGAATTCTCACATTTTATTATGATTTAAATTCGTCTTTGCAGTTTTTCAACTTTGAACCACTCTCCTTTTCCTAGGTTGTCCAGGTGGGTTTTCAACCTAGTGGTCTTTGTTTTTGCTATTTTTTATTTTTATTTTTTTGCTTTTTTATGAACTGCCCAATATGGCGATTTGAATTGATAGAAAGCCGAAGACTTGTATGAGCTGTTGAAAGTGTTCTTGAAGAAGATAACTTAAGATCATATATCTTCTTATTTGAAGTATTTTGACTTCTTTTGATCGAATCGACTTGGAGTCATGAGAAATCACTTCACTATTGTCCCAGTTTTGGGCTTTTTATGACTATTCACAAGAAAATGAGATCAGCCCAAAAACTACCCCAGATGGGCTTCTTGTGACTTTCCACTAGAAAGTACGATCAACCCAAATATTGCCCCAGTGTGAGATAAAGTCATTCTTCCATTCATAATGATTTGGTATATTTGGACTAGAAAGCCTTAGACCAAGAATTATCCCAAAATGTGCCCCAGTTTGGAAGGCTTCCATTTTTTATCTTTACTATAGAGCTCCTTATTTCATGCATAACTCGTTAAAAAGAAATACTAAAACAATGATCATGCAAACTTTGGCAAGTGTTTGGTCTATGAGTAGTGATGGGGTAGTGGTGGTGATAAAAGTTAATTTGGATTTGGCTAATAGTATATGTGATGGTGATTATGATAAAAATTGAATTTGTTTTAGGCTGTAAGTGGTGACAGGGTAATGATAATAGTGAGTAAATGAAATTTTAACTTTATGCATTAAAAAGATATATTTTTCGCAAAACTTTATGAGATTAGTGGAGTCAGTCTTTTCTGTCATAACACGCATCTTAGGCAAATACGTCTAGGACAAGGTCTTTTTAAGCTTATATTGTGGTTTGGCTAATAGTTTTCAAGAAAATAATATAAGACTCAAAACATGTGTTTCTCATACTCACATTTCACCATTCTTCTTTATCTTATTTTCAACAGCTTTCTAACATTACATTCAACAATTAAGAGAATTTTCTAGGTTGATATAAGAACAACCTGAGACTTAATACAAAAATTTCTTATTAAATGTTCCTTTTATGATCATTGATATTGCACTTTTTTCCTAACTTTTGCGTAAGATATTAATTGAGGATTCTTAGTATTCTTTTTTCATTTTGTTTTGCTTTTTGCTTTTTTAGCCAAGAACATTCATTGTGTTCTCTTATCGTTCAACCACATGATGAATGTAATAGAATGTATTCTTTTATTTAATAATTGAATGTCAAAAAAACAGTTGAAAAACTATCCGCCCCAAGTTATTGCCATATTGAGGGTTATTAAAAAATTATCTCATTTCATGATGTCTAGGCTCAAATGGGGTGACTAAGAATATCTTCTCATTGTTTGGGAATTAAAAAATATGTCTTGTGTCATTGAAAAAATATGCCTAAATATGTACATCATTTTTGTTTTATATTTGCATCATCCTCCATTAGTAATACATGAATTAATTTTGACTTATTTTTATGTATTTTTTTGGGTAAATATGATTGGTGTGGTTAATATGGTTGGTAGGGGGAGCATGGGGTGGTGAAATTTGCATGATCAATGCATTAGTATGTACTTGTTAAAAATATATGCATAAATAAATATTTATTCAAGAAGTACGAATGGATATAGGAGTGGTTGACTTTGAGTGGTGTCCTCAAGTGAGAAAATTTTTCAAGTTGGTTTCCAATTTAGCTGGGGTTGGAGACAATGCACTATCTTGTGCGACGAGTGTAGCACATGCAATTTTAATCACAAATTGTGAACTCTTCATATTTATTAGGTTTATTCATGTTCAATCAAGATTGCTTTCAGTCGAGTCCAACAATAATGTTCTTAAAAGTATTTCAATTCACAAGTACCCTTAGGAGTAGAGGCAGTGCAGTGGCTTACAAAATTTCACCTGAATAAGATATGAGTTGCGCAGAGGTGCACGAGAGAAAGCAGCTAGCGAATGGTGTTCACTGAAGCATGACTATTTATCATTATATCATCTACCATTCATATTTAATTGATATTGACTTTTAAATATAAGTAATACAAATGAGTGATAAACGATGTATTGATTCTATATAAATGTTTAAACTAAAAATGCATAGATATTAGTGATAAATGTAATTAATGTATGTATGTATATATAGACATGCGTTGAATACATGCATTAGTTTTAGTGTGACAAATGTCTTTTTTCCATTGGGCAAAATGACAAATTAGGCATTTGATTTGAACCTATAACACCAATATTAGAATAAGAAATGCATCAATAGTGAAACCATTCCATTCTTCTTCCAGTACTGAGCGAAAACTTCAATCACATATATATATCAATGCAAATGAAAAAAAAAGGATGCAATTAAAAAGTGCATGTGATTTTCTTTTTCAGTGCATCAAACTCTTAGAAAATGCAATTTATGATGTGCATGACTCTGAATATATGAAGGCTAGAGAAAATGTATGAAATGTTTTTTTTGCTTTTTATGACAACGAATTAGGGTAATAACAATAGTTAATGAAATGATATGGTGAAAGTACATGACAGTAATTCATGAAATGTAATGTTTGAATGACTTCATTTTTTATGAATGCATGAATAAATGAATATGATGTATTTTTTCATGAATGATGAATTTTTTATTTTTATTTTTTTAATGAATGAGTGAATGGATAAAAGTAGATGAATGTATGAATGCATGAGTCAATAAATCGAGATTTTTTTTATTTTTGAATGCATGAATGAATGCACAAGTCAATTAATGAAGATTTTTTATTTTTGAATGCATAAGCCACAATGAAGATTTTTATTATAGAATGCAAGGAACGAATGTATAAGTCAATCAATAAAATTTTTATTCTTGAATGCATTAAGGAATGGATAATTGAATTAACGAGTGAATCAATGCATAAGTCAATCAATGAAGATTTTATTCTTGAATGGATAAATGAATTAATGAGTGAATGAATGCATAAATCAATCAATGAATCTTGTATTCTTGAATGCATAAGTGAATGGATGAATGAGTGAATGGATACTTAAGTCAATCAATGAATATTTTTATTTTTGATTGTATTGAAGGAATGGTTGAATAATTGAATGAATGAATGCATAAGTCAATCAATGAAGATTGTATTCTTGAATGCATAAATGAATAATGAATGAGTGAATGAATACATAAGTCAATAAATGAAGATTTTTATTTTTGAATTTAATTAATGAATGAATGTTTGGATATGTATTTTTTTGCTTTTTGAGTAAATGTATGCATAGATGTAATGTTCGATAATTCAAAATGTGTGCCCCTTAGGGTAATGGACCCTATCTTGGGGTAACTTAGCCATCATTACAATTAATATGTAACTTTATAAAAAAATATTTTTTTTATCGTTCAGGCTGACCTAGGACAAAGATGGATGCCCTACTTTTTAGTGATAATCTTTTTTTGCGAATACGAACTTCCCTCAAGGTTTACTATATAAAGGTCTATGTTGCAAGATGAGATCTCACATCATTTTAAATGACATGTGGTTTTTATTTGAGGGACAAGAGTCCCAACTTGTGCATGATATGGTATAGTACATGTTTTCCAAGGTTCATACCTACCAGAGTTTTTGGAATATATAAGGAACAACATCTTAGGGTAGAGTTCTAGGGTAAAGTGTATACCTTAGCAAGCTCTAAACTCTCTATAAGGTGTTCATATTGCATATCTTTCAAAATAAGAGAAACCCAAGTATTATGGGGTTAGAAACAAGAGTCAAGCTCGAGTAACTAACTCATAATCCTCAGTAACAATATGAGTGGTCCACATCACCAGCACCAGATATGACTAAGGTCATGACCAGCGGGGCTAGTGTCCCTCATATCCAAAAATATATCACTAATACCCGGGTGTAGGGCATATGTGTGTCAAAACTTATGTATTATACTCCTTGGAAAATAAGTAACTTCATCCACAACACATATCACAAGTTAAAAGAAAACAATATACAATTGTTCAATAAAAATAAATAATAGTTATTTGTATATATTATTTTTTTGCACAAATTTAAATAAAGAAATAATTAAAAGTATAATTAGCCATATAATATAGTGATTATGGGTCACACTCTCTTAAAAGAGTCCCCAACAGAGTCCCCTGCTGTCGTGCCCCAATTTTCGACCGTTCAACTTTCTTAGAGTTGCCATTATATTTTATGATCAAAAATGTAGAAAAATTTGTTAGCTCAATTACATTGGGCTTTGGATTTCTGATAGTGGTTCGGGAGTTGGTTATAGATTAGGGAAGGTATTAGCACCCTATACGCCTACTTTAAGTAGTACCCCTCTATCAGTTATGTGGCATATTTTATACTTTTAAAATTATTTGGTTTATTTAATTAATCATTAGAGGTGACCTAATTTTTTTGTCTCACAAGGTAAAACATTGGTCATATATATCTCTATTAAGGGAATCAAGGTTGTGTAGTTCTTTAGTTGAAAAGTGATTGTTGTTTTTGTAGTTTAATTAGGGAAAGAAGCAACGTAACACTTCCGTCCAAATGATGAGTTGAGGGGAAGAAACCATCAGTGACAATCGTCCTTCAATCCTTGATGTGGTTGTTAATTTTTATTATTTTGAGAAAATATTTATTTTGAGTATTTATTGACCAAAAGTGATTCTTAATTATTGATTTCATTAATTTAATAATAAAAAGTTTTTTTTTTATATATTTTAAGAATTAATCGAATGAAAATAAACAGTATAGTGCGACCGTTGGAAGAATAAGTTAAGGGATATAAGTCACTAGTAGCGACCGTCCCTCCATCATTGATTAATTCCTAAAAAAGTTATATATTTAATAAAATATTACCATATAAAATATATTTTTTCTTATTAAAGTAAATAATTTTATTTATAGTAACTTTTATTTTAGTAAAAGGTTTTAAATTTTTATTAATATTTAACTTTTATAGGGTCATCTTAATCATTTAAAATATTATAATAATTATCTATTATTTTTTGTTGAAATTATATTTAAAATTATTAAGGAAAAATGGTTTGATCAAATTATGCATTATTTATTAACTAATTAAGATTTATAATTAAGTAAAAAAAACTAAAACAGAAAATAAATAAAAAGGGAAATATAGAAAGTACTTGGAGATTTACAAGGGAAATGATTCAGTGTGGACAGGAGCAGAACTGCTTGCTGACGTGTTGCTAGGGAAGTGGCTTCTTGCGAGGAGGAGTTGATTATGTCCACACGGAATCCCGTTTTCAAACGGGTGGTGTAATACAATGCGGTAGGTCAGAGTAAAGTTATAATGCTCAAAATGAGCTTAACACAATTATTTGACCCTTTTTAAAATAGTTGTAGCCGAAAACATCTTCTTGGATAGAAAATTATATAGTGATTCTATAAAATTCTAAAATTATCACATTACCCATAAGTAGGAAAAAAATCAATCATTTGAACTATATAAATTCATAAAAGGAATATTTTGAGTGCATTTCTTAATTTACAATTAAACAGAAAACAAAAAATTAAAGGATTTTGGGATATGATTTTTCAAAATGAAATCCTTCCATAATTAGGATGATAATTAATCATTAATTCACTTAAAATCACTTTTTTATTTGTAATCTCTAATTTGTTTGATCAAAATATCTAAGAATTTGACCATTAATTCATCGAACAACATATGTTTTACGGTTTGAAGAATATTTTACTTTTAGGTACATATTTCGTTTTGAAGTTTTAAAGCAATTTAATTATAATTTTTCATGTTTATTATTGTCAAATACTTCATTGATTTTGTTTTCCAAATTGGACTCATAAATAAATGTAATAAATTCAATAATGTATGGAAAGAGTTAATTGACCGGACACCAAATATGTTTGACGGGCAAAGGAAGAAATGTATAAAGGTATGTTTACATGAATTGTGGAATCATCATTAGCATATCATGGCTACTTTATTAGTGAAGAAAAATGTGCTACTACTTATGTTGGTAGCAATATCTATGACATTACAAATGATGGTTGGTGTGGAAGCAATCGATATAGGCATTGCAAAAGATACATCGATAACAATGTTCAATAACATATCACAACCTCTTACAATTCATTGCAAAGAGAAGGGCTATGATGATGGCTTTCATACTCTGTCTCCAGGAGCAAGCTATCGTTTCACTATAACCATTCTTAGAATTTTCCCTAGATCATTATGGTTTTGTAGCTTTAATTGGACAGGAGCGTTTCACTATTTTGACATTTATGTTCAAAAAAGAGATAAAGGGTGTGGCCGTCATGGGTGTGGCTGGTATATAAAAAAAGAAGGACCATGTAAGATTGGTGGAGACTGCTATCCGTGGATGAAGTAACAAAAAAATAATGCAACTCTCGAAGTGCTTGAAGAAAATAATACTCTTTGGTAATAAAAAAAATTAACTCTTGCTTATAGTATTGATGTAATAAAATGATATATGTGCTTTCTTATATATAGTGATAGTTCATATATGTTATGAGAATAATTTGGTTGAAGTTCTACCAACACTATATAATTGTTAACTTTATATTTTTATAGTGTTTAAGAAACTTGAAAAGAATGTATATTCTTATATCACGTATTTAGTTAGAAATATTGATGGCCAATTGAGCCATGGCGTCTAACACAACTCATATGCTACACATCGTCACGTGATTGATTACAAGGAAATTAAAAAAAACATTGATGGGTCACTATATTGCCTAATCCACAAGATCATGAATGGTTTGATTTAACTTGTTTCATGGTTTTCCAGTATTTTAACAACAACAAAAAAGTATGCATGGGTAATGTTCATAATGTATTTGAGACATTTTTGTCCATCAAAGGAAAAACAACTTCAATTATTATTATTATAAAAAATATAAATCATGAAAAACAAATTGAAACTCATAACTGTTTGCTAATAATATATATATAACAATTACGTAATTTAGGAATAACAAAAGGAAGACCATGCATCCTCTCTATATATGTATATATATATAAAAAAGAAACTAGTAAATATTAAATTATTAATACAAAGTTTGGAGATAACCTTTTTGAACAAAAGGGTAAGATTTCATGCTAATAAAAAATCTTTAATTATTATATTTGGAATAGTGTTGATTGTAAAATACATTAATCATTAATATATTTAGCTAGTATGATTCCTAATATGCATGGTGGTACATCAATTCTGAGTATACTAAATATTTTTATTCAAGCTTTCCATTATCAGAATTTTGAATCAAATAAGTGGTTTGCTTTATTTATTTACCTTATATGAAATAATGGAATAAGTTTTTCAATATGAGAATTTCCAATACTAAAAATTTCCCTTGTTCATTTACTTTATAAGAAATAATAAAAATGCAGGTTTTTAATATATGGTTTGGTTTGAGTAATTCCTTAGAATAGTAAACTAAACCAATTTTAAATGGTTCCTTAAAAAAAAAAATCGAACTCAATCATAAAACTGAATTAAACTCTATTTTTTGGTTTGATTTAGTTGAGAATTTCGAAGTTTAAATTGGTTACCTCTCTAAATAAGTTACACTTACCGTTGATATGTATATAACTTATCTTTTATATTCTCAAACAATGCATGTTATCTCTTGTATGACTGTAATGAAGTGTGGCAACAAAATATTTAACTTCGAAATAAATAGATTATAAAGAGTTGCTACCCGTCAATAATTTATAAATCTCAGTTGTGAAAAAGATATAAATACATGAGGTGAATTAAAAATAAAAATCATACAAACTTTCAATATGCATCTTATATCTATTATACTATAAGAAAAAAAGGTTCTCCATTATTAGTCTTGGACACATGTCATCTTCTCATGCAAAGTTTTCTCACACAAACACTCACACCAACTACCATGCATAGTCCCACATTGTATCATTACCATTTACATTCATATCATACATCAAACCATCAACTACCATGCATAGTCTCACATTGTATCAATATCATCTACATTCATATCATACATCAAAATGACACATGCATGTCACTTCTCATATCATACATCAAAATGACACATGCATGTCACATTTATTAATTCTTCATTATTTCTACCAAACACTTAATCATATTCACATATTCTCATATTCATTTTCCATCCAAAAAAAATTCTTCATTTTCAGTAAATGAATTCTTACATTTCTTCATTTTCCCTAAGATCATATTCTGATTAACAATTTTATTATACTATTATGCACGTTCATTATAATATTCTCATATTAATTTATATTAAAAATATATGAGTTTAGGGAAACAAAAATAGTTTTTATCCTATTATGTTGTTTGATTATGTAAAAACAAAAATAATTCTTTGAATTCTCATCCACCCGGAAAATGATGAACTCTCTGTAACAAAAATCACAAAGTCAGAAAAATGAAAAGTTTTGAATGAGAAATGAAGAAAATTAAAGTATGATGTAATATAATGTTACCTAAGAAGAAGAAAAAGAATCATGAAATTGTAAGATTATCCTATTACGCACATATGCAATTACCATTACCTACAGGAAATTGTGGTTTGATTATGTAAAAAAATAATTCTTTAAATTCTCATCCACATTATCCCAAAAATGATGAACTCTCTCTAACAAAAATCACAAAGTCGGAATATTAAAAAACTTAGAATGCGAAATGAAAAAAACTAAAGTATAATGTAATGTTACCTAAGAAAAAGAAAAAGAATCATGAGATTGTAAGCAAAGAGTGTTGGTAATAATTGTAAAATATCGTTGTTATGATATGGTATGAAAGCAATTCTATAAATATATCATACTCTAATTAGCAATTCTATTATCTTATTATTATGCACATTTCTTATATATTAATTTCTATTAATCACCATGTACATATGTTTAAAATCAACATTCATCACCATTACCATTACGGAATATTCATGAATAATTCAATTAGAATGAATATAAATATTATACTTAATGATCATTCATGACTTCATAAAAAAATCATTATACATATTTATTCTTATATTCTTTTTCCCACAAAAAATCTTTCTTTATTTCCCTAAATCAATTCTTATATTTCTCAATTCTTATAATATTGTGCACATTCTATTGATATTTCATAATCTCATTAGCAATTCTATTATCGTATTATGCACATTCATTATATATTTCCCCTAAATCAATTCTTATAAGCGGAACTTTAAATTCGTATAATATTCTGAAAGCAATTCTATTAATATTTCATACTCTGATTAGCAATCTTATTATACATATTTCTTATATATTTCCTCCTAAATCAATTCTTATCAATATTATTATACACATTCCATATATATTTTTTATATTAATTTCTATTAATCATCAGCTAAATATGTTTAAAATTATACCCAACAATTAATTTCCCTAAATCAATTCTTATTATAAGTGGAGCTTTAAATTCTTATAATACTGTGAAAGCAATCCTATTGATATCTCATATTCTGATTAGCAATCCTATTATCCACATTCCTTATATATTCTTCCCTAAATCAATTCTTATCTTTCTTCATTTTCCCAAAATCAATTCTTATAAGTGGGACTTTAAATTCTTATAATATTGTGAAAGCAATCCTATTAATGTCTCATACTCTGATTAACAATCATATTATCTTATTATTATGCACATTTATTATATATTCATTTATATTAATCACCAGCTACATATCTTTAAAATTATATTCAACAATTAATCATCATTGATCACTATTATCATACCGCAATATTCATGAATAATTCAATTAAAATGAATGTAATTATTATACTTAATGGTCATTCATGATTTCATAAAAATATTATTATACACATTTATTCTCATATTCTTTTTCCCTTCAAAAATCTTCCTTTATTTCCCTAAATCAATTCTTATATGACTTAATTTTCCCTAAACTCATATTCTGATTAGCAATCATATTTTCCTATTATGCACATTCCTTATAATATTGTGAAAACAATTATATTAATATCTATACTCTGATTAGCAATCCTATTATCTTATTATTATCCACATTTTTTATATATTCATTTCTATTAATTTATATTAATCATTTCTCATTTCTTTGTCATACTAAAATGATTAAACACATATTTATTTTGAAACAAAAATCTAAGTAATTATTTATAATGTCCCATTTTGTATACCTTTTAAAAAATATAAAATAATAAATCAATTATACTAAAAACTAATAAGAAATAATATTGTGGAAATAAAAGAAAATATCAACAAGTTATATTAACAAATATATAAGTTTTCTATATGTACATGTCTATATTAAGAATGAACAATACAAGTTTTTATTGTATTTATTAGTTAACCAAATATATAGACTATTGAGTATGAAAATCAATCAAAAAATTACAAAAGTGTATGGGTAACATATGTTTACGAATGCATATGTAATATGTTGTTTTAATCATTCAAATGCACAAACAGCTTGTGTATTCTTAAAAACCATATGAACGCATTGTGTGTTCTTAATCATACAATATAAAATACCGACCTGTGCAAATGCACGGGTATTTTGCTAGTATATGTAAGGACTCAAATTCTACCCTTGAAATTTTTTCATTTATTTAAAATCCTCCCTTACATACATTCATCATTTTACGTAAAAACCCTCATGAATCATTCCTTGAAACTAATCTTTTAACCTATTATACTATCATACAATTCATATTGCAAAAAAACATAATTCATTCAATTAGTAATTACCACCTACGACCAGTTATGGGTTTTCCAAGAATCATAATATACATAACTACATATCCCCAGTATTATCCTAATCAGATTTACATTCATCCCAAAATAATATCTAGTCAACTACAATGTAAAAGTAACGATAAAGACATTCAAGTCAATAAACACATAAGATTCCTAAGTGAGCTCCCTCCTCAAATCCTTCATTTACCTACAATGGAATTATCATAAACAACACACAAAAACAAGAGAGTAAGTCATTAGTTCAAAAGTAACATTGCATGATAATCCACATTTTAAATACGATTAAGCATTAATATAAATTATAACCACAAATACGTAAATGTAAACATTCATATCTTCTTTCTTTCATTTCCACGTTATTCATATTCATCCTATAGCATATATATCCCATAATATATATTCTATAGCATGCATACTACGTTCATTCGAGACATCGTCCTTCTCATTATTCATATCCACCCTATAGAACATATATCCCATAATATATATCCTATAGCATGTATATTACTTTCATTCTTAACATCTTTATTTTCATCATTCATATTCACTCTATAGTATATATATCCCATAATATATATTCTATAGCATGCATATTACGTTCATTCGAGACATCGTCCTTCTCATTATTCATATCCACCCTATAGAACATATATCCCATAATATATATCCTATAGCATGTATATTACTTTCATTCTTAACATCTTCATTTTCATCATTCATATTCACCCTATAGTATATATATCCCATAATATATATCTTATAGCATGCATATTACTTTTATTCTTAACATCCTCATTTCTCATCAGTCGTATTCACCCTTAATCGTATTCACCGAGTTCTTTCACAAAGATAATCCTCTACCACATCGGGTAGGTCTAGTTACTTCTCCATACCACATCGGGCAGGTCTAGTTTAACCTCCATACCACATCGGGCAGGTCTAGTTCATTCCCCATACCACATCGGGCAAGTCTAGTTCATTCTCCATACCACATCGGGCAGGTCTAGTTATTCCCCATACCACATCGGGCAGGTCTAGCTTATCCTCCATACCACATCGGGCAGGTCTAGTTCATTCTCCATACCACATCGGGCAGGTCTAGTTTATTCCCCATACCACATCGGGCAGGTCCAATTTATCCTCCATACCACATCGGGCAGGTCTAGTTCATTCTCCATACCACATCGGTCAGGTCTAGTTTATTCCCCATACCACATCGGGCAGGTCTAGTTTATCCTCCATACCACATCGGGCAGGACTAGTTATTCTTATTTCCACATAACACCACCACTTCGGTTAGAACATCAAAATACACCACTACCATTTCGGGTAGGGCAACAACAATAAAACACTACTACCTCGGATGGAATTACAATAACAATCCACTACCATTTCGGGTAGGGTAACAACAGTATTCTTACAAATACATTACCTCTTTCGCATACCTCATTCACATCAGCTAGTATGATTTAGAGACACTTATCTCTTACCTTGGTGAGTGTTGGGGATCGGTTCCGAGTAACTTTAAAAGCCTCATCCGCGATTTCCTCCAACCTTAGGATCTTTCCTCATTTCCACCAATAACAACAATGTCAATCATTTATTCAAAATAACACATAAAAAACTCGTATTTCATCATCAAACATACAAGGGATTCACATATTTTCAAGATTTCCAAAACTAGTTCAACACAAGTTTCCAAACATCTAAACATACATGTTCTTCTCATATATCAACATCAAAGCACAAACTCATCATCCACATTTAACATTTCATCCATTTCTCTTTTTACTCATTCTCATTTTGGGGTTTTTTGGGGTTTTCATGAATAACCCATAAAACCTTTCCATTCATCAAATACCAACTCTAAACCAAGAGTTTACAAGAGAAAAACAACATAAAATGAACCATAACTCTAAAGGATGAGTTTCCATGGTTTCTCATATTTTGAAAAGAGATCCAACATACCAAAACAAGTTAGAGAGGAAGAAGAAGAGTTAGGAACAATAGGTTTACCTCTTCTCAAGCTCTAAGATGATTTCTAAGGCTCTTTGCTCTTGAAAAACTCTCATCTTTCTCTTCTCTTCAAAGTTCTAACCCTAAAATGTGTTTGAGATTTCTATTTTAAAGAGGAGTCGTCGGGTTCTCGCTCAGGCGAGAAAATCCCGCCTTTTTAAAATTTCAAATCTGACGCTCTCGCTCAAGCGAGGTTCCTCTCGCTCAGGCGAGAATCTCATAGCCTCGACAGGCTTCCTCTCGCTCAAGCGAACCATTCCTCGCTTGGGCGAGACCCCCAGAATTTCCAATTTCAAAACACTAATCCTCTCACTTGGGCGAGGTCCTCTCGCTCAAGCGAGAATCTGACAGTATGCCTCATTCCTCAAGACTGTTACCTAATTTCAAGGAGGATAAATTTGGGGTGTTACAGTATACTATAAAAAATATGTCTTTTATATTTTTGGGTTGGGTTGGTCAGAATAAGGATCATCTATCCCAAAAAAAGTTGTCCTCATGTCTCAAGCCAATCATGTTGCACCAAGTAAGGTAAAAAAATATTTTTATTTTTTTTTATTTTCATATTGTAACACCCTAAATTTAAGTCTTTAAAATTATAGTATCAGTACTAGAATTCTCGCTTGAGAGAGAGATTCTCGCCGGGCGAGAAAGGTTCACCTGGGAGGGTGAAATCCTGGGCTATATTGAAGGATTCTCGCCTGAGCGAGAGTGGTCTCGCCTGAGCGAGAGTGGTCTCGCCTGAGCGAGAGTTGGCTCGCTTGGGAGAGAAAAGTGATGTTTTGGACCTGTCGAGGCTGTAAGATCCTCGCTTGAGCGAGAGATGTCTCGTGTAACATCCCAAAATTTTCAATTTTTGAATATAGTGGATATCAGGAAGTCTGGGAGCTACTGGGTGATTCTCGCTTGAGCGAGAGGAGCTCGCCCAAGCGAGGAACTCAGTGTTGTTCCCAGGTATTTTCCTGGGATTATCGCCTGAGCGAGACAAAGCTCGCTTAAGCGAGAGAGTGGTGTTGCCACGGGACGAATCTCGCCTGGGCGAGAAAATGTCGCTCGAGCAAGAGCATCAGTTCCTGAATGATGCAAAGAGTCGTTGGGTTCTCGCCCAAGCGAGCCTATCCTCGCTTGAGCGAGAGTCCGAAATATTAAAACCTAAAATAGACGTCCCAATTGAGAATTGGGTATTATTTTCGAAAACCAAGAGAAGAGGAACGATTGGGAGAGTTGTGCACCCTTAGAGTCAAGGAAAATACCGGAGAAGAGGTAAATCGCTTAACTTAGCCTCTCTTATGGTTGAATGTCATAATTTTGAATGGGGTTTCTCCTCCATTTTTAGGGATAAAACCCCATAAACCCTCTCTCGGCATTGCGATTCGTTTTGCTTTGGAAAACCTTGTAAAACTCATAGAGTATGAGTTGTTTTTCGAAATGGGTGTGTGAGAAGTTGTATTCAAAACCATAGAGTCATTGTAATATTAGGGAAAACCTTTTATTGAAGATGAAACGAATAGATGATGTTTTCTTATGTTGTATGAGTAATGGTTTGTATTATTAGTGTTTTGATATGTAAATTGATGTGTTGTAATCATTGTTGTTTTGGGTTGAAAGATCCTAAGGTTGGAGGAGACGGCGGAGAACGCAACTGAGCTTTAGTGTAAAGCCTTTGCGAATACTCAGGTGAGGGAGCAGTATTACACTTTGTGGTATTAGAGTCATAACATTGGAAACTCCAACGACACTCACTAGTTGGAGGATTTCATTTGGTTAACACGATTAAATGGGAAATCTCATGAATTTCCTATTTAACAGCGTTAGTCCTACTGATGTGAATGATATGCTTGACCTGCCTTCGTGGTATGGATTTTGACCTGCCTTCGTGGTATGGATTTTGACCTGCCTTCGTGATATGGATTTTGACCTGCCTTCGTGGTATGCATTTTGACCTGCCTTCGTGGTATGGATTTTGGGTATGCACTTGTAGTATGGATTTTGATTGTGGTTCGAATGGTTGAAAGTTGATTGTACTATGGATGGGTGGTATGGTTGTGATTAATGGTTCATTGCATCTCATGGATGTGTTTGTGCTGTAACGATGCGTAGTTCCTGTTTCGCAATGTTCTAATGTTATTATTCTATTTAAAACCCACCATGTTATATATTGCATGTATTTAATGACTGACTCTCTCTATGTTGTCTTGTTTACTCAATCTGTGGTAATCGGATTGTAGGTGGAGCTAAGGAATAAGAGACATCAGACTCCTGAAGTGAATTTAGCTTGCATTGAAATTTAGCATGTGTTATTATAATTATTCAAAAGATTGTATGTGTTGATATTGGACCCATTTATGGGAGTTTTTCATTTATGTTTTTATGTTAGTTTTATAGACTAAAAGGTGTAGAAACTAGTATTGCGAAACTATTGTACTGTTTTCTATTAACGTTATATAGACTATTGGAGTACTACTGGTTGAAGTTAGATTTTGAACGAGATGATATCTATTAAGAGTATTATATGTTAGAAAAATGATTGAATTTTCCGTGTTAGTAATTTGAGGTGTTACATCTCGCCTGGGCGAGAGGGTTAGATCTGAGTTTTTAAAATAGGCGGGATTTTCTCGCTTGAGCGAGAATGGGCTCGCTTAAGCGAGAACCCGACGAGACAACATTAAATGAAAAATCCCAAACACATTTTAGGGTTAGAAATTGAAGAGAGATGGGAGAATAGAGCTTTTCTGAGGGCAAGAAGCTTGGATACTCATCTAAGAGCTTGAGAAGAGGTAAAACTCTTGATTATAACTTTCTTCTTCTCTTTGAAATTCATTTTGGGTATGTTGGATCTCTTCTCGAAATGTGTAAAACCATGGAAACCCGCCCCTTTGAGTTATGATTCGTTTTATGTTGTTTTTATCTTGTAAACTCTTGGTTTAGAGTTGGTATTTCAAGAATGGAAAGGGTTTGTGGGTTGATTCATGAAAACCCCAAAAACCCTAAAGTGAAGATGTGATTAAAGAGGAAAATGGATAAAATGCTAGAGGTAGAAGATGATTAAGCATTCTAATGTTGAAATATGAGATGAATATGTATGTTTTAGATGTTGTAAACTTATGATGAAAGTAGTTTAGAAACATTGAAAATATGTTAAATATCTTGTATGGTTAAATAATGCAATATAAGTTGTTTATATGATATTTGGAATAAATGACTAACATTGTATTATATGGTGGGAATGAGGAAAGATCCTAAAGTTGGCGGCGGTGTCGGTGGAACTTGCGAAGTTACCAAGAACCAAACCCAACACTCATCGAGGTAAGGATAAGTCTTAACTTATGCATTGTGATAGAAAATGCGTGGATTTTCTAGTTGTGGATAATGGATTGAGTTGTAAATCACATAATTATTATGAGCATATATGGGTATGTTTGTAATAATGATGGTATGGATTTACTATTAATGAAAAGAAAACTCGTTTTAAGCCGACCATGAATGGTTAGCGACTTTGGCTCAAGTAATGTAGCAAAATTTGGCTCAAGCGATGTAGCAAGCTTTGGCTCAAGCGATGTAGCAAGCTTTGCCTCAAGCGATGTAGCAAGCTTTGGCTCAAGTGATGTAGCAAGTCTTGGCTCAAGCAATGTAGCAAGTTTTGGCTCAAGCGATGTAGCAAGCTTTGGCTCAAGCGATGTAGCAAACTTTGGCTCAAGTTATGTAGCACGTTTTCAAAAGAAAAGAGAAATCAGTTTTAGCTAACCTTAAGGGGTGTAGCGGCTTTGGCTCAAGCAATGTAACAAACTTTAGCTCAAGTTATGTAGCATGATTTTCAAAAGTATAAACAACGGAAATGGTTTTAAGTGTATTTAACTTTATATTGTTACTTAATCTTATTAAAATGTGGATTAACGTACATTGACATTTATTTCGTTAACGACTTACTCCTTTGTGTTTTATGTGTATGGTTAATGTTAATCTCATTGCAGGTAGGTGGAAGATGTAAGGACGTTTGATTAGGAGCTTAAATGCTTTTAAATTTTTGAAGTCCTTATATTCATTCTTTTGTAATATGACTAACTGTATTTGATACATGAATATTTGTAACTCTGGATATTCGTAGCTATGGGTATTTTGGAATCTCATAGCTAATTGTATGTGATAGTTACCGAAATGCATGAATGAATTATGATTTTCTGTTATGCGAATGTGTATGTTATTTTGATAGTGAGAGATGGGTATGAGCAAGGAAATGAGACTTAACTTAAGTTGTTGGTATTTTTCTTTAAAAGTCGTAAGAAAATGTATAAAGGATGAATAAAATAAGGAAAAAATTTCAATGGTAGAATTTGGGTCCTTACACATATTAATGACGTGTCAGTTTTTTAGTTGATCGGAACACATCGAGACACCATTTTTAGGACAAGTGATCTTCATTCGTTTGGTCACGATATTTTAATTGTGAACTAGCATGGACCTTTGCGAGACCAATCCACATTAAGTATAAAAAATTGAATCAACAATCTCAAATTTGAATTATTATTCTTTTTCAGTTCAATAATTTATGTGTTGTATATTTTTCCCTAAAGTATTATTGATTTCTATTTCTTGAATGGTTCTCATCATGTATAATAATATATATTGGCGTCTTACAATCTCTATATTTTATCTTTTTTTAGGAATTGAGAATTTTTCATTAATGTGATGAACAATTTCACTTTCACTTGAAAGTTATGGATTTTATATTTGAGAAGCCACCTCAATTGATAATGAAATAGATCTCTCTATCAATATTGAGAACGAAGCATAAACATATTTAATTTACAATATTAATAATATGAATGATGGTTGCATATGAAATCTATTATTTCATAGTTTGTCCAAAAAAGAAATAGTCAATTCATTAGATGTTACTAAAACGTGATGGGTCAAACCAATAAACTAATTAATTAGTGAAATCTATCCATTGGAGTAATCTTGATGACTAATATGTGTTATCTACCATTCTTCCTATGCATTGACAATACTACTTATTTTAGGGATGAGAATAATGTATCTCTTAGTATAATGAGATAAATTATCTCATCCGACCACTAAAATCGTGACACGTGTATCATTTAATCATTTTCTGCAAAAATATTTCTAAAACTAAAGAAAACAATACATATGTCATTTTTTTACTGACCGTATGATATAGGTTATCTCCTGATATGAGAATATACATTATCTTCATATAGGTGTTAAACTTTTATAATTTTTTGTACACAATCATAGTTAATTACATTTTCTTTTTAATTAATGTTCAAAGTTTAAACATCTAGTGGAATTAATCATTTTAAAGTTTAAACATCTAGTGATATGTTTGGATCACCTTTGTCTTCTTCAATTTCTCCCTGGTATTCGAAAAAATAGTACTAACTTCCTGATGAGAGATCTTCATTCTTCCATGTGTTAAGTAAAAGAAAAATATACACTACGCTAGATATGTTGAGCAACAGTGCTTTTTTTGTCTTTAGAACAGCACTTCTCGCCGCTGTCTGTTTGACCAAAGTCGTAGATAATAGTTATTAACTATGTTTTCTTATTTCGCTGTTGTATACCACATTTTACACCATATTTAAAATTTATAATTATAATTTTACCTTTCCTTCACTATTAAAATCAATCAACACAATTATATATATATTCACAACCTTTTCAACATACACAACTAAAACAAATTCAACAAGACTTAAGATTTGGAAAATATATTGGAAATGGGTTAGTGGTAAGATCAAGGAAGGATTGGTCAATAGTAGTTTAATTAAGATATATATATAATAAATAAAAATATTTTAATCGCATTTATTTGTAATGCATTAATGATTTTATGTTTCCCTTAGTTTTTACTTTTTTCTTTCTTCTTATATTTCTTTAACAATTGGCAAGAAAAAAAATACATTTTCCTTTCATTATTTTTATTCTCTCTATTATTATTTTTTTGCAGTTTTCACTCTCTCTCCTCATGTGAACAAAGCATTTTATTTGTGTAAAAGAAAAGAAAAACAAATTCGTTTTATGATATATAATTTTTTTTAATGAATTAACTAAATATATTATATTTCTTAAGAAATAAGACTGACAATATAACCTTAATAGAAATTTAATTAAATGATCAATAAGTGGATTCCTGATTGAGAATGAAAAAAACAAGTGGCTGATTGAATTTTATAACCAGCTCATGTGATCTAAATTGAACATAATATTATCATTCATGTTCTGCTCTCTTATTTATTTTTATGAATAAAAAAAATTATTTTCTGTATATAAGAATATGTGAAAAACTTCACTAAAATGAAATTAACATTTTTCATTTTAATAAATTTATTTATTATATAACAGATATTTCTATTACATATAAATTTTACTAAAATAAATGAATTGTTATATTATGTATATATATCGTAAACGTTAATGGGTCATATATTTTTTATATGCAATTGCGGAAGTATTGTGTCCCAAAATAATTATATTCCCTGTTTTTAAATAATATAAAAATGTTATTTATTATTTTTAGAATTTTTCTTTTTCAATTAAGTAATACAGGAAATTAGGACACGTTATGGATTTCTATTATTTCCATTGACTTGGAAGTTTGTGCATTATTTTGAAAAGCACTTACTCCCAAAGTGGCCCATCACATTACTGTCTGCACGATACTCTTGACTAATTCTAAATCTTACTTTAATCAATTAAATCACCACTTTACATTCCAATACACCCACTTTAGAGTAACAATCAAATTTAGCACTAGCTTTATTGATATTTACAACATTTTTTAAACTTACTCATCATCTTACTCATTAATTTTAGGAAATTTAATGGTTTAAATTTACTCACTAATTCAAATCATTGAATTTCCCTAGAATTGATCGTTATGATATGTAATAAGTTTAAAAAATTTACTCGTAAGTGAATTTCTTCCCTTTTTCTAAACTAAAAGTATTATTATAATGTTTCTTACGTGATATCAATTATTTATTATTTATTTATATCACTTACATTTTATTTAAGAGTGAATAATAATTAATATATAAATAATAGATTATAGACTTGAAATTTTGTGCTTTTATTAATATGTAAATAATAATTAATAATGGATAGTATAAAGAATTTTTACATTATTAATATAATATATATATATATATAATAAACTCAAAAACGAAATATAAGGAGCGAATGTTAACACTCAAAAATAGGCTAAGTAACATAATTAATACAAATTCTAGGATCTATATACCATTGATGCTTCAATAAATAAAAAAGAGATTTAATTTTCATTAACGAAATTCAGCACAACCACATAGCCAAAAACAATTTCCAAGGCTGATCTAAACTCACAACTAATAAATAAATAATATATAGTTTCAATTTCATAAGATACATATATTACAAATCATCTTCTCCATTTAGATTTAAAAAGGTTTCTCATGTGAAGTGCATCCTTTGTTGCCATCCTCATCCTAAGAACTTTCCAACTAAAACAAACATTTAAGGTTTGCATTTTGTTGCTATTCCCAAAAAAAACAATGATCTCATCCAAGGAACAAACAAAACTCATAATAAATAATGTAGTAAGTTTCAAGATTTTTTAAAATGAGATCAATAATAATTTTGAGAATTGACTTGCCCAAAGAAACAAATGACTTGTATAATGATTGTAGTGGGCTGATTTCAATAAAAATAAAAAAATTAATTATTTTAAATTGCTTACTTTTAATATAAAAAGTAAGGGAGAGAATTTATATACTTCAATGGTAAATTTTTTAAACTTACTCCACATCTTAGTCATCAATTCTAGACAAATATAATTGTTTGAATTAGTGAGTAAATCTAAACCATTAGATTTCATAAATAATTACTTTTTAATCTTTTAGGTAAACTTATCAAAATTAGCAATAATAAATATGAAAAAATATGAATCAATTTTTTTTAAATTATCAAATTAAGAGATACATCGGCTAGAAGTGTAATCATATTGGGTTACGCTATATTTTATCTTAAACAATTCGAGCCTATATAACATATAATAATATGAGTCTAATTTCTTTACCTATTTAAAAAATTAAAGTCTACGTCAATCCTAAATTAATTCTCTATTTAAATTCCTATTACAAGACCCTAGAACACAAGCCTATTGGCTCATCTAATATCTTTTTTACGTTAAAATTTCATATATTATAATATTAATTATATTAAAATAATATAATATAATTAAATATATTTATCTTTAAACTTAAAACAACCTTCGATAACCTAAAATCGATCTTATTAAATTAAATATGTTTTTTTCTAAGTGAGATTTGAATCGATCTATTATAAGTCAGGTAATAGATATCGACTTTACCTATAGCTTTTCAATTATTGCACACGGTTTGGTTTTCCACTTCCATATATATGGCCCCACCAACTTGCATCGACATGTCAACTCCATCACCGTTGGATCAAATCATGATTACATAAGTGAAGTGACACTTCACCGTTTCAAAGCTTTTTGATGTTTGTCTTCTCTATTCATCATTCAATTCTTCTTTCTTCTTCTTAACTCTCACTCACCCACTTTCCAAAAAGCAATTATTTTTACAAATTTCAAGATAAAAATCGAACTTGGGTCGAACAAAAAATTCAATTTTTTTATTCTATAAAAAAAATGGGACTTTGTAGTTCTAAACCCAAAGTTGAAGATGATCTTGCTACCAAGAAGAACAAGAATCATCAAAGGAGAAGAAGAAGAATCCTTAGAAGGCGTGTTTCTTCACGCAACATTGAAGCTAATAATATTGCTCACTCTAATTCTGCTCTTCAAGCTTCAAATCGTGCTTCAGGTAAATGTATATATATAATAATAATTATGAGATATACCCTTTTTTTTGTTTAATTGTACTTTTATTATAATTTCAGAATAGCCCAGTTTAATGAATGATGTTAATTTTTATTTTGTTCTGTATTTTTTAGTTTAATGCATATTTTTTGTTGAGTTAGAAGTGGAGCTGATTTTTTATTTATTAATTTAATTTAATTGTATGATTACTTTTCATGTTTATAGATGCTGCTTGGTTTGATTCTGCTTCAGCTTTGGATTCTGAAAACGATGAGGAATTTTACAGTGTCTTTGATGGTGTTGGTATGTGACTTATTTTTTTTGAAGTATCAATTTTGTTTTTAATTTTTATCAGCATGATTGTACTTTTTTTCAAGTTAATGTTTGATATGGAGGATGTCTTTGAGTGATTGTATAATTGGATCAAAGCCAAGTGATTAAATCCTAAGGGTTTGTTTACGAGTTAAATTTCGGAGGGAATGAAGTGGAAGGGAATAATTAGGAGCTATGAAATACACCGGTGAGATCACTGAGATGGCTCCAAAGCCTTCCATTTTCCTTCATTTCCCTCAAAAACTCAACTCGTAAATAGACCCTTTAGGCTTCAATCTGGTGATATTAGATAGAGACTTAAATGGAACCTAGCGGTTCCCAATGGCGGCCTGTTGCAGTTAAGGTGGTTGCGGACGCAATTGCAGCAGTATTATATGATGTGGTCCACATTCTATAACACTGCTATATATATAATGTAAATAGATATACTGATTTCTTCTTTAAGATTGCTAATCGAGCCGATCCAAGAGATGGTACGTTCAAATCCGGTGACTGTTGAACTGATTTGAACTTTGTTTTCCACAGGAGAAGTGTCTGCAAGTCATGCCGATGAAGTTGGAGACGACAAAAAGCTTACTGCAGATTTTTGTGGTGGGATTCTGCCAAACGTCTGTTTGCCTTGTATTTCTTCCGTTGCGCTCTCTGTGGAGAAAAGAAGACCAACGAGTCCAGACACACCAGGTTCGCGAAGGAAGTCGTTTTCTAGACCCTCTTTCAAATTTAAGGAAGGGACATCAGATATGACATTACGTTAGTATTCTCTTTAATTTTCGCCTGCTTGAGTTGCTTTCCGTTTCTTCTCATTTATAATTTTTCGGTTTTATGCAAGTTGAAGAATTAGAATGACTATGAAAGTGATGATACTGCATTCCTTTATGATTGCGCTTGTTTTCTTGGTTTACTCATACATTGCATATCTCTTGTTTCAGTTCCACTGAAGCCACTTAAACATAAACTCGTAGCAGGTTCATTGATTCCATTTTGTCCAATAGAGAAGCAAATGCCTGGTTCATGGTCACCCATTGAGCCAAGTTCCTTCAAAGTCAGAGCGAAGAACTACTTAAGGTTCAAACTAAATACTAATTTTGCACTAAATCTTATCTCGGCAATTGAACCTTATTATTAGGATGAACCTCATGTATAGGACATTATCATTAATCCAAAGGGCAACTCAGTGCATGAGGCTCCTACTCAGTGGGGTCTGGGGGAAGGTAGATGTGTGCAGCCTTACCCCCGCAAGCAAAGCGATTGTTTCCAGGATTTGAACCTGTGACCTCATAGTCACTATGCAACAACCTTAGCGTTGCGCCAAGCTCACTCTCTGACATTATCATTAATCTACCAAGCTTTCTTTTATCTTTACATTTTTTTAACTAATAGTTTTACGGTTGGCAGGGATAAGAAAAAAGAGTTTGCTCCAAGCAATGCTGCTTTTTACCCTCTTGGTGTTGACCTCTTTTTGTCTCCACGAAAAGTTGATCACATTGCTCGCTTTGTCCAAATTCCTGCAATTAACATACCTGGGGATGTCCCTTCTATTCTCATTGTGAATATTCAGGTAGCTGTGTATTTCCTTCTTTCGGATTTTAATTCGAACTGATATCAAAAGTACAAACATTTTCACATTCTGCATATAGGTGGCAATTTTCTTGAAAATACTGTATTATATGCACTGATAAGGGTGAAAGTTTAATAATACACATACACATCCATCGCAATATGGACATTTTTTCATGAAGTTCATGACATTTTTACGCTGTTTGAAATGCAGATACCGTTGTATCCTGCCACCATCTTCCAAAGTGAAAATGATGGTGATGGGATGAATGTAGTTTTGTACTTTAAATTATCTGAAAGATATGCTAAAGACCTTCCAGACCAATTCCGAGAAAATATCACTGTAAGGGGATATGCGTTTTTTGCCTTTGTGTTCTATCATTCTGCTTTATGTTACAGAAGATATCGCCTCTGTGATGTTTATAGTCGTTAGACACCTCATTAACTAGTTCGGTACCTGTTCTTTTGTTGCTTGGCAGAAAATGATCAACGACGAAGTCGAGAGAGTTAAAGGCTTCCCACTAGATACAATTGCACCCTTTAGGGAGAGATTAAAAATTTTAGGTAGAGTGGCAAATGTGGAGAATCTTTCTTTAGGTGCAACTGAAAAGAAGCTTATGAACGCTTACAATGAAAAGCCTGTTCTCTCCCGTCCGCAGCACGAATTTTACTTGGTAATTACACTTACATGTTCTCGATGTAAACTTAATGCTTCGATAAATTCTCGTGGAACATTTAATCGTGCAGTGAAGCAACCACTGCTGCAGTTTCTGTATTAGTAAGATTATGTAAATTTTTATTTGTCTATGTATTAATTTTTAGAAGCTCATTGAGACATTGGTTTTGTTTCCATTATCATGATCTCTATCTCACTATTTTCCCTCATTTTCATTCTGATGCTATTTCTTTCACAGGGAGAAAACTATCTTGAGATTGATTTGGATGTACACCGATTTAGCTATATTGCTAGGAAAGGGTTCGAAGGTTTCATCGAAAGACTGAAGCTATGTAACTTGGATTTTGCTCTAACGATTCAGGTAATTTTCGTATCATATCATTGGCAACATAAGCTTTCTTTTGCAAGAACCAAGTCTTAAAACTTTTACTCGATATATATTATTTAGGGAAAAGTCCAAAAAACTCGATGAGCCGTGCACGATTTGCTATTTAGTCCTTGAATTTAAAAAAATGAGTAAAAATGATCACCGTCTCCTGTTCGGGTGTGAATCATCCTTCACCATCTAAAACTTTAAAATTGAATGGAAAATATAAATGCAAAACGAAGTTCCGGGTCGTTTTTTAACAAATTTTCAACTCAATGGACTAAATCGTAACCTTTTTTGGTAATGGTCTATGTCCTATCTAAGTTAGAGTTCAAGATCTTCTTACAACAACCAAGTCTTTATCCCACTAGGTGGGAAATCGACTACATGGGTCGAACAATGTCATAATGTCCTATCATAAATCACGCAACAAAAAAGATGCTTTTCAAATTTGAGGTACTAAATTGCACATAATACATGGTTTAGGTGATGCTTTTGAACTTTTCACTATTATTTATTGCACCTTTACCACATGTTTAGTTTATTCTAAAGAAGTTCTGATATATAATATACTTTCTATTGCATTTTTGATACAGGGAAACAAGCCTGAAGATTTGCCAGAACATTTATTATGTGCCATAAGGCTGAATAAACTTGACTACAGCAATTTCAATCAGATTGGCTTTTAAGTTGAAGGGACACTAACCTTGTAATGTATTTGGTAATAGTTTACGAGCTTTGTCACTAAAGTTGTTTCAACATGAGATTATGTAACTATCTGTGATATATCTTTGAATTTCTGTATTCATTGATATTAAAGTAATAAGAGGGTTAACTTCAACCCAACGGTAAAATTGTTTGACCTGTGATCGGAGATCATAGTTTCAGAACCTAGAAATGGTCTTTTCGTTTGTAACGGTAAGATTGTGCTCATCTACACTTCTCATACATCATTTGACGGGAACCTCGAGGCCACCTTTTTTATTGAGTTATATTTATAAATCTAGTGTTTATTCATATTTAAATGTATTTTATTTAATATGTTTATCCAATAATTATGAATTGATTGGAAAATTATGATTAATTATTATATCAATTAATTCAAATATTTATAAATGTGAATTAGGAATGCAAAAGCTGTGTTTTGGGCTGTTGGGTAAGAGTGAATGAGCATAAAAATTTGAGACCAAATATTGTCACATTCACCATTATCATACCTTAAGACAATAAGGTACAAAAGATGATAAAAAAAATAGTTAATACACATTAATTGACAATTAATATATTTTATACTAATAAGGACATTATCTTATCCTATAATTGAGTAAGTAACTATTCTATTTTGTTGTGTGTAAGTGTCCTTCCTAGGAATCGAATACTTAAGTTTTTGATGTTCCTGATAATCTAGCAGAGTCTTACACTATTAGACAAACGACTTGTTGATAATTAATTGACATTTACATATTGATTTTGTACCCAAAAATTCCCCTATTGGTCCCATTGCCTAACCTACCCCAAAGTAGATATCTCTTACTATGAATTCAGGTCATTGCATATCTTTTACAAAGTAGCTAGACTAAAAGGATTTGGATGACACAAAGCAGACATATATACTATATATAGCTTTACTTATTCAAATACTCAATTGCCTTTTTCTATTAACCAATTAATTTTCTTCTTCTTATAATTGAATGGTTGATGAGGTGTATAATGGATACTATAGTCCTTGCAGTCTTATTCTCTTAACCAAAAAAATTATTTACAGAATCTAAATTCTTGACATTCATATTATAAGATAAACAAGTCGAGTTTTAGCCTTATATATTCTTATAAGATACAAGTTTTGCCAAATGTTAATAAATGATGTCAACAATACCAAAAACCAATTTACAAACGAGAGTATATCTCTCGAAAACAACATGAATCTTCTCAATATATCTCACCCATATAAGCCTATGAAATATTAGAGAAGTTTACTTCTAGTTCTAATATGATGGTAAAGTTTTCGTATTATAGCATGTTATCAAAACTAATCACTCCCGAAACAATGAGACGGAGGATATGAGGCCTTCTTTCAGAGAATTACAATGAAGGTTCATCAATTACATGCAACTATGCAACTACGCGGTGATCATTATACAATATGTGATCATTATACAATATGTGATCATATGTGGTGATAAACATATATTATTGGATGATCTCAAACCAATTGATTAGAGTACATTGATGAGACGTACATTAATGAATACTTATCAATTAGTCTGAGATCATCTAATAATTTTTCGGTAAATAATGTCATTCAAGAACATTGATTGTATTAGAAATAACCAAAGGAAAAGTTGATTGTAGAACATAATTTTGATTAGTCATGAATTGTTGGAGAACTCATACATGGACCAAAAATGGAAGACAAAAAGCTTCTATGTACCTTATTTTGAGTTCTAGATGAAGGTGGTGAATTTAATGAACATGAACTTGATGCAACTTCATCATCATGCAATCTTCCCCTATTGTTTCTATCCATTTGTGACACATTCTTTATTATTTATTACTATATTCTTCCTAATAAACGACGATGATGGTGATAATGATGGTGATGATGAAGCATTGCCATTGGCCTTTTGTTCCACGAGCATTCGATCGTTCCATATTCGACCCGATGATCCTTGTCTTCGAAATGTAGATGATGATCTTTGCAATGTGTACATGATTAGAAACTTGTAGAATTTCCTTTGTTGTATTATGCTTTTCCTTTGTTTTAACAATAACCCTTTTATTTATCTTATCTGTTCTTGATATAAAGAGAAAATAACACTTAAAGCTGTGGATAAAGTTGTTATAAGGATTATATATATATATATATATATATATATGTTGTTCTGGTTCATTGATTTTGCATATGCAAAAATAGTAAATACCCTTATATATATATATATTATCCATTGAATTTTGACTGATTCAATCTTTGAGAGTTGCTATGGTTTGAATCTATAAGTGTCTTTATCTAAAACTTATGGTGATGATTTATTTCAGGGATGTAACAACATGAATGATTGTTATTCTGTTAATTATATAGAATTGAACAATTCATTACAAATAAAATAAAAAAGCATGCACTTATAATACTTTTTATACAGGAAATTGAATTCTGTAATAGCCTGTAATTAAAAACTTTCATACAAATAGTTATTCACATGAAGGATTTTTAGTCCATAAGGTCCTAAAACTAGTAAATATGATATCATAGTTACTGAATTCGCAGTAATTTTTCGGTATGCACTATTGGTACTCGTGTGTGATTTATCGAATTTTATCATACAATTAAAGACTCTCTTTGCATTGTGAATTGGTACGCAAGAATTGGTACATGGTTTGAAGACTTACTAAGAGATGTAACTATTTGAGTTTCATCAGAAGTATCTAAAAAGGAAAGAAAAGAAAAACAATGTCGATCGAGAAAAGATTGATCTCGATATCATAATGAAAATTTAAGCTGCAAATAGTTATGCCACTATCCAAAGGATCATTATAAAGGTTAAAAATCAGATTTAAACAAACACAGCAAATCAATTAAGTTTCTATGTCCTAATAACTTTTAGTCTAAAGTAGAAAAAATTCTACTAAGTATCAATAAACAACACATAATGAGATATAAATAGTTAGTAATCAAAAGCAGCATCCAAAATGTTAGGGAATGCTTCTCTAATCTCACTATCCTTATCCAAAATACCATCCACAAAAGATGAATGATTTTCACATTGCTTCTTCATTTGATATGACATACTTGGGTCACAAGTTACAGCTACAGAACCCTCACTTGCACCAACTTGGCCATTGTTGTTGGAAATTACAACTTCACTTTGCATTAAACTTGAGGGTTTCAATGGTGACATAACCATCTGCATGTCACATTGTTGCAGCTGCTGAAACTCCGACCATATAAACGGATCGCTGTGAAGAAACTCGCTCCATTCGAAGGAAGAACAAGGAGTTGTAATCTGTGCCTGTGGATTTTGGCAAGAATAGGACTGTGTGGAACTTAATCGCTCGATATTAGAGGAAGTCGACGATGAATTCGACGATGAAGCTTCACTAAAAACATGGTACTGCATAGGAACAAATCGAAAAAAATATCAAAAGGAAGGGGCCAGATATGTATATTATAGTAAATATATTGAACATAAAAGACTTGGATGTGTATACTACTGCACCTGATGTTCCAATGAGTGAATTTGATCCACTTTTGTGTTCTTTTTAGCACTTGCATTGGTTGTTATTGATGAGTATTGAGATCCATATGGTTCAGTTCTTGTTGGTAACATGTTTTTCATTAAGTCATTGTTCACAAAACTCATTTGGTTATTATTGGTGTTAGGGAATGTACTAATGCTTCCTAAATCAGAGAGGACTTGTGAAACTGGCTTATGTGTTACTGGATCAATTCCCATTTTCATAAGCTTTTTCCTTAGTTTCGTGTTCCAGTAGTTCTTCACATCATTGTCGGTTCTCCCGGGTAATCGTCTCGCAATTAAAGACCATCTGCATACAAAAAAAGATCAAATATTTGTAATGAGATGTCACAATAAGATGACAAGATTTTTATCTTCAAAAAAAAAGGATAATGTTGTGCAAAGAAAAATGGTTTATAGTTGGCACATTTTTTATGCATGCTAAAGTTTATGGTTAGTTTATTTTCTCAAGAAAACGAGGCAAAACAGATTATATTTTACTCATATGACATAAGCCAAAAACTGCTTAACATTTTGTTATGCTAATTCTGCTTATGAGACTCATAATAGCTATATCAGAAAGAAAAAATTAGAATCAAAAGCTCTTAAAAGTTATAAGTCTCCTTTCTAAAATGAAGCAAATAGGTGAACACCAATATGAATATGATGAAAGATTAGTATATAGCAGATTATACTGAATGAATTAGATTTTACTTAAAAGCAATGTCACATTTCATATTGGCTTAATGCCTTAAACATTTACACATGAGGTTATGTAAGAATTTGTTCAAATATAACAAAGTAGAACATACCTGCTTCCTATAGCTGCATGAAGGTTAATAATGAGCATTTCTTCTTGAGGAGTGAAGCCATCATGCTTGAGATCAGGTCTTAGGTAGTTGGTCCATCTAAGTCTACAGCTCTTACCGCATCGGTTCAGTCCTGCAAACCGAATCGAGAAAAATAAAAACAAGTAATCGTTAACCATATATGCGTCTTGATTCGATTTTCGGTATTTTATAAGGAAAAGGGTATCTAGAAAAAACCTGCTTTCTTCGGAACTAATGTCCAATTACCAGTTCCGTGATTGGAAACATAAGCAAGTATTTTAGCATCTTCCTCAGGAGTCCATAGACCTCTTTTAACATTGGATTTGTCACAACAAGGTGGTCTTCCCATTGAAAGAGAGAAATATAGATGAATGTAAAAGAGTGAATGAATGAATGAATGAATGAATTATGTTATAGTGATGCAATATGAATTTAAGGGTCATTCATTCACTAAAACTAGTGGTTAAAGAGGCCTAATGTATAAGAAATGAAGAGGCAAGAAAAGCATGCAATTTTTGGTTCATATTAACAACAATTGCATGATAAATATTCATCTTTTTTTCTCTGTAAACAAAATAAAAAGGCAAAGCTATTTGTATGACATCAGAAACATAATGCAAGTGCCTTATTTTCATAAACACTCTCTCTTCATATGCTTGGTTCCTATAAGCAAATTATATTTCAGGTACAATTTGAATGATCTGATTGGTTAAAACTGATTTTCATACCCTCAAATGCATGCAACTGATTATTTCATCTTATGTTACTTGGCTACTAGTACAGTGCAAACTCTCAATAGAGCATGTACAAAGAACAAATTAATAATTAGAAGTTACACACACACACACATATATATATATAGACCAAAAGGCAATGGTTCGATTCCTGGGAGCGATACTTGTTGGGAGGGGAAGTCACGCATCCCGAAAATAATTAGTTCCTTACCTAAAATGGTGAGAAGATACCCTTCATAGTACTTATATATATATATACCCTCTTCACGAGTTAGAATCATAGTGGTGGAGAATGTTGTAAGCATTATACTAATACTATATGATAAATGAATATTATTATCTTACACTTTTTTTCTTACTTTCTTGTATAAGATATGTTGGTCCTTGTGTAAGGCCAATGCATGTGGGGACTTTAAACCAATCCCTTTAAAAGGATTTAAATAATGTTTGAGTTACAACACAATTTTGTATTATAGATTTAAAATATATTTTAGTTATTACAAGTGATACTTTTTTCCTTAATACTTAATTCAGTGAATATAGTCATTTTCAACCCTATGTATTGTAAATTAAAAACAAATAAAATATACTTAATTCTTGTGATAATTAAGTGGTGAATGGGCAAAATTGATAGATAATGACAAGACATCATAAATTCAAATATTATAAATAGTTTTTCTACTTATTGCATACATTTATCATCTTCAAATCCGACTCTATGATAGTCTCTTATGCATTGTCTTTGCTATAGTCATTTTTAACTTTAACCCCCAATATTTTAGGATAACTCTAACTCCATGTTAATGTTACCATATTTATATTAATAGTAAGCATAAGATGGTATTTTAAAATGTGTCACATAAATGAAATAAATATAAGTTAACCTATGTTATGTGTAGTTAAAATAATGATCCATATTTCATATTTCAAATGCAAAGAAATGCACCTATAACTTCATTGAAACTAAAGAGAAAGGGGGTGTGAGAAATTGCATGATAAGTTATTGCCCTAGTTCCATTTTGCAGTTAAGCATAAATGAATGTTATATACAACAACATATATAACAAAATACCGCGACTCTATATAAAAATATTTAATAAGATGGTAGTCTCGTACAATAGGTTCTACACGATATTTCGATACGATGATAGTCTCGTGAAATGGGTTGTCATTGTTTTTTTTTCTCCCTAAGAAGTGCACACATTGCAACTCTTCATACAATATCCTTTGACTTCTTCATTACCAACCATATAAAGTGGATTCTTCTCACATTCACCTGTCTTTGCCCACATAGGACAATTCTCATTCTCATCAGAACAGACACCACTAAATACTCTTTCTTTCTTTGGTTTCTCAAAATCACTCACATGAATCCACTTAGTTGCAGACCACTTCTCACCCTCAATCACCGGGCAACTTCCGTGCAAGCTCTTTGTATCCGTCGTTGCGTCCAGATGAAGACTGAAGAAGAGCAAGGCATCACCCTTCTCAGGTTTTACTGAAACGATGGAAAATTAAAGCATTATAATTTAGATCTTATGTCAAAAACATAAGATGGAAAATCTGATAGTTAGATTATATAAGCATGCAAGCCAAAACAACCAAAATGTTAAGGGTGCGTTCGGGAGAAAATAGCTTAGATAAGCGCGTATTCAAGTTTTATAACTCTTCCAAAAATCTGCTTAAGTGCGTTTATATGATAAGCATAAGAAGGCATTTGGAAGAGTTTATTTTCGGCTTATAAAAACAGCTTGTGAAAATAAGCTTATGAAAGTCGTCGTGTAAATAGCCTATGACATTCTCACAAGTTTTGTTAGCTTGTTTGAGAAGCTTATGAGAATAAGCTTATTGTAAATAAATTATTGAATAAGTGCCTAGTTAAGTTTTTTTTATCCAAACACACCCTAACAGAACATCAAATACAATTTCAGTTTGATTTATCTAGTACAGGACAAAACATTGAATGTTTGGTTTGTCATAAGATCAATATTATCTATCACATTACAAAATCTATTCACATAAGAAAAGTGTTTAGTTCAACCATGCAACACATATTTGATATAACCAAGAAGATTTTAACCAACTTCGTAATACTTGGAAGCAGATAAGTGAGGACCAAACCAAGCTGCAATAAACGGCGAAAAAGTAATCCTCTTGGACAAGAAACTTATACCTGCATATCCCTTGTGAGCACATTCAGACCAGCTCTCATCTTTTGGCTGGGACAACTTTCCCTGAAGACGCAACAAATTGATCAATGATTTCTTTTTCCTTTTTCGGGTGGAGAGGTTAGCACGGAAATATTCGACAAAAAGGAAACATCGGATTAAAATACATGAGAAACTTTTTATACCTCGTAATTGGGAAATATTGTTTCCCCACCCTTCTCAACATTAGACAAATACATCAATACAGTGGCAACCCGATGGCCGCCCATGACTTGATTAGCCTTGTCATGGAAGTAATCAAAGTGTGGTTCGTACTTCTGACCATGCTCGTAGTGCAATACTTGCATAGACTCACCATTCTCTGATAATATTCGACACATAATTTAAATTAAAGAGAACAAAACAAAAAACTGAAATGAACCAAAGAATAACATGGTTTACTAACCTATAGGAAGGAATGTCCAAGTTGCAATTCTGGCTTCAATTTCAGAAACTGTCTCATCCTTTAAGCAGAATTAAAAATGAACTAAGCAATCAAATTCAATATTTAAATGCATAAAAGTCAAACAGCTTTTATAGAGCAATGATCCGGTCCATGAAAGTACAGTTACATTGTAACAAGAATCGTGCAGAGAAATTTTGCCTATTTTTCCTCAATCAAGTTAGAGAAGAGGATAATTTGAGAGCACTGAGAGGAAAGAGGAGTTATTAACGACCATTATAATAAAATAGATAGTATAGTTATAAACACTACATTAAAAACGCATAAGCCGTCTTCACATGATTCACTGGCTATTCTTTCTCTCTCTCTCAAGCAATATCGGCACTCTCCATTCTTATCTTGGCAGCCTCATTTTTAATCCCGTTGTTTGTTCTCGCCGAATCTTAATCTCATGCTTTGTACTAAAAAACTTCAAAGATTATCTGGACACGAGAAAGAATATTTTTTTTTGTTCTATCAAGTTCCCTTACTAAGTAAGCCATTCACCTTCTGATAACTGCACACTGTAGCTGAAATCAATGATGATGTCTGGATTCAACTCCTCCCACACCATACATGTCTTCTATACGTTTTTTTATAAGACCATTTATGTCTTCTATGAATACACAAATAAAAACATCCAAAGACAAGATTCACTGCTAAGCACACAAAGGCAGTGGTTCTTAATTTCTTTTTGACAACTAAGCAAATATAACCGGCTTTTCAGAGCTTAGTGACACACTGACACCCTCATAAATTTATTCTACAATTGTGGATAGCGAAGATGAGGTAGAGTGACAGTTCACTAAGACTATCCTTGAAAACATTAAGAAATATCTCGCATCATTTTGTTCAAAACATAAAAACAAGCTTTGCTTTGGAAATGGTTGACGATATATGCATACATGTAAGAGATTTCAAAAATGAATGGTAATATCCTGATGAAGGCCTTTTCTCTCCAGTCGCCCCTGTTCGGCTGTTCCCTCCTAAAAGTGAAAAGGGACAAACTGTCTTCAACTTAAGGATTCTTTGATAACTCACTTGAGAACGTTTTGGATGAAAATCAAATGAGCCTCCTCTTATTTACCTATGACTTTTGATTTAGGGTGTCTTCATTTCATTGCTAATTATAATTCAGTCCACATTTTGCATCTTTTTCCTTCAATCCACATCTTACAGTCTATTTCTCATCGTTAAGCACTGTTGACAAACATGCCTATACTCGGAATATAACAATAACCCATGTCTTCCAATAAAGCACACGAAGTAGCAAATAAATGTAAATAATCTTTGACGACAATATTTCTCTTTATGATTGATATTATAATTACACGAGGAACCTAAGAGTTTTGCAATAGAAAGGAAATAATTAAATAAATTAACTTGGTGGTACCAAAACATAACCACGAGAGAAAGAAATGTGCACCTCCTAAACTATTTATATCAAAAACAAAAGTACATCACAAAACAAGGCGCAGCACACTATATAGGCAAGCATTACACTTGAAAGCATACCTGTGCCTTGCTAAGAAACATCCCAGAACTTGTTCTGACTTCACTCGCTATACTTTTACCGGATTCATTATCCGCCACCATAGACTTCTCCAGCTTATCCTTGGCCTAACATCACAACAATTCAAGCATGGAAGATATAACATAACATACACTATTATAGCCCACCAAAATAATAATACTAATAACAATCACCTAAAGGTTTAACCAAATTGCAAGAGGCAGAAAGAGACAAAGAAAAACTATAGGTCAAACTATTAAACAAAGAAGAAGATATTTATGGTTTGTCTATACCATAGTTATATGATACACGGTACTCTTCGGTACGGGTATGGATACACAGTACGCAATATGCAATAAGCTACTTGTCAAATATAGAGTACGCAAGGGATATACTTAGTCACTACATTAGTTGGCTTCATGTCTTACTTATTAGTTGATACGCTCTCTTATTTTATTCGATGTTATTTAGCTATTAGTTAGAGGTTAAATTATAACACAAATTCATTAAAATTAAGCTATTTAAATATAAGTCAAAATACGACAAAATATTTAATTTCACAACTTTAGTAGTCCAACCTATAAAAAACCATAAATGGGTCAACCCACAAAAATAAGTCCTAAATAGGCCGACCCACAAAAATAAGCCCTAAATGGGTCAACCCACAACTTGTAACTAGTTTGATTAGGATTTTTTGTCTTCCCTCAACTTTGCAGCCATCATCCTTCTCTTTCCAACCTCTCCCATTCTTCTGTTTACGGCTGCGAATCTAGTCGTGAACGCACCGCGATTTGGAACACGCAAATCGGTGTGCTGTTCGTAGGAGTGGTAGGCGAATTCTGGGACTACGGTCTATACTCTATGTCCTAGACATGACTTAGAATATTATGATGCCGTTTGATCTCATATAGCCAACATTGCCTAGTGGTAACAAGCTTATAAAAAACACATAAATCAAGAAAATAACACATGCAATACATTTGTATAATTTAACTTCTACGCTTAAGCAGAAGCTGGAATTCAGCTTTCAATGAGAAGCTACATTTCTTCATCTTCTCAAAAGATCAGTTTTGTCAACAACAAAAACACTTTTTTTTAAAATCACTTTTTTAAATCCTAGAAAAAATGACCCTAAAAACATTATAGAAAAATCAACAAACCAGAACGATGAGATGATCACATTCTTCCTCAGATAAAAAACCCTTATATAGAAAAGCCCTGCAACCCATAATTCACAATAATTAATTAAATAAAATAAAAATAAAAACAACCCTATCATCTAAGATAAGAAAAAGTTCATACCTGGGTTCCCATGAAAGTTGAGTGACACGTGTTGGATCAAACTTCACTTTGTTTAATCTAAGCACCGATCCAGCCCTGAAATATAATCTCAAAATTCAAAATTTATATTAAAAAAATCACTTTTTTAATAATTAATTTAGACAGAGTGAAAGAAAAGTATATGTTTTTGTTGTTGTATTACGTTGTTGTCTTATGTTCATCATCTGAAGTTGTTGGCAATCGAATTGAAGAGACAGAGAGATCAAGAAAACAAAGAAAACAGAGAGAGATCAGAAGAAAATGGCGTGAACCCATTATTATGGATTGAAAAAGAGATTGAATCGAAAGAATTGGAGAAAAAGAAGAGTGATAATGGGAACAAAAAGAGGAGAGAGAAAATGTGAGTGGGTGAAAATGTGAGCTGTGCGTTTTTACTTAGTTGGGTTTGTCGTTTTGGGGAATTTCAACAAAAGTGACTCATTCACTTTGGTCTTCTTTTACACTCACTATTTTCTAATCTCACCACTATATATAGTTTTCTATTTTAATTAAATCATCAAATTATTTAATTAAATGGTTTGTAATTGAGTCTTTACTTTTATTACCCATCACTAATTAAGTCCTAGGTAGAGCTCACAAAGTAATTGTCCATAATAAAGAATTAGGTTGAGTCTCGGGTGAGTGTGGGTCTGGTTGGGACGAGTTAAGGATTGTCCTTACCCGGCCCTAAATGTTGGTTGAGTTATTTTTTTTGAACTCGGACTCGGCCCTAGACCCAAAGTTAACTCAACCATAAATATTCACAAGACCTTTAAACCCGAACTCGACTCTAGACCGACTAAATATAATGTATACTCATTTTAGATAAAGTCTTTTAAATATTATTTATTATTGTGAATGTGTAATTTGACATCTAAAATAATATATGTATATATATATTATTAAACATTTATATGTGATGAAAAAATTAGAGAACCGATGATACTTTCAATCAAAATGTATCATTACTCTCTACACATTTGAATAGAGACACATACAAATATCATGAGTGAGTGACTATAAGACGGATCGAGACATGTCATGTTTGGTTCCTATCTGGCCCTAAATATTGTATGGGTCTAATTTTTGGATCTGAACCGACCTTAGACACGATGAGACCCAACCTTATTTAAGTCTGATCATAATCGGGTCATACCGAATGAGATGGTTGGGGCATACCGGGTGAGCGGGTAGGACCGATTCCTACTCTTGAATCAATAGAATTATATACTAAAATAGGTTTGGGTTCATTTAGCTCGACCAAGAAATCGAGATTTGTTGGGTATGTAAATAAGATATTATGAATACTAGTGTGTCGACACGCGCATTATGAATACTAGTGTGTCGACACGCGCATTCTTATTTAAAGTTATGATTTATAATATGTGTCGTCTTATTTGTGGTTAGAAAAATCATAACTCTTTTATTTTGATTTTGATTACCAATTTATAATATGTGATAAATAAATAGTGTAAATGAATAAATCATAACCACACATATATAATTTATATAAAAATGGTGCATTGTTTAAAAATAACATAGAATATGCATTGAGTATAGATAAATATTGGGTTATATATGGTTTTTGGTAGAATTTATAAAATAAAGAAGGCAAAAATAGGCAACAATAAATTACACCATGCTGGGTGGTTAATTTGAGTTTTACCTTTATATATAGAGTAAATTACATTCACACCCCCTGAGTTTTAATGAAATTACACAAACCACCCCTCCATTTTTTGTCCTTACACCAACCACCCCTCCCTCATACACAAATCACCCCTAAATTTATACATACATTACACTGATTACCCATGCATGTTATAAAAGTGTAATATTTTAAATAAAAAACGTGTGATGAATGTAATTAAGTTAAACAAAATATTGTGTATTGTTTCTTTATTATTTTTGTGTCATTAAAAAATACATTAATAATTTCAAATAAATGTTTAAATAACTCTTATATTATTTTATAACGAGTCAAATAATGAAGATATATTGACTCTTATATTATTTGAATTTGTCTACACAATATACAATATTTTGTTTAATTAATTGCACACATAATACATTTTTTGTTTAAAATATTACACGTTTATATCATGCAGGGGTAGTCAGTGTAACATATGTACAAAATTAGGGGTGGTTTGTGTAAGGACAAAAAAGTGAGGGGTGGTTTGTGTAATTTCACTAAAACTCAGGGGGTGTGAGTGGAATTTACTCTTATATATAGTATAGAAATATAAATATAAATATATAGTATAGATAAATATATAAGTATATACTATATAATAATGTCATGATGATGAAATGAAATATATGATTTTTTTGTAAAAATAAAAAAATGGTAAGGGTAAAATTGGAAACCATAAATTACACCATAATGAGGTGGTTATTTTAAGTTTTGCCTTTATTAGTATAATATATAATATATAATATATATATATATTATTAGTATATATATAATATATATATATATATATAAAATATATAAATATATAATATATATAATATATATAATATAATAATATAATAATATAATATATATAATATATATATATATATATAGATGAGACTGGATTATATGAAAGCATTAGTCACAAAAGGTTATATGATTCAAGGATATTATGAACATGGGACTAGATTACATGAAAGCATTAATCACAAAAGGTTACATGAAAAACATTAGAACATAAACATTCATGTTACATGATTCAAAAAATAAATGTATTTTGTTTGTAAATTTACATTTCAAACTTAAATCAAGCTAAAATTTGGTCTATGAAAAACAAAATCAATTAAATCATCCAAATAGCTAAACTATTATAGAAATTTGTCATTGACTATTTTAAAGATGTGAAATTTTAAGAATTAAATTAGCACTTGTGATTTTTTTAATATTACTCATTTTATAGTTAATATTAAAATATTAATATAATATATATGTTTCCTTTAAATTTAACAATGATAAAGAAGAAGATGCTAATTCATGGGAAGAAAATTAAAACATCAATTGATTAGTGTTGGCTTAAGTTACTCATATTTAACTTATGATATTATAAGTTATAAAAAACTAATCAAATAAAACTAATGAATTAATTTGAATCAAATAAAATATTGATTAACTTAATTTGAAAAATAAATTACATGATTCCTCGTGATATTATTAATAATCAAAAATATCATTTATCATATATGATTAACAATATATATATATATATATCATTTTTTATGTCAAATTATATATTCATAATAATAACAAAGTTTTGGTCTAATAATGTAATATCACAATTGATTCTCATGTATCATAATAGATTAAAGTTTAAATATTCGATTTTATATGCGACATTTGTTAAAAAAATACAAACATACCTCCTGAAATTGATTAGCTTCTTACACTGATTATAGCAAGTTGAAAAAGTGAAAGGTTCTGATTTGTTGTCACTAGTCAATTGTAATTTGTAGCAAGTTGAAAAGAAACATATTTCTTCCTTTCTTTTCTAGTGAGTTAAGATTCAATTTTCTCACCCATTTTTTTAACTATATCAATTTGGTCCATAACAAATTAAAATAATCCAATTAGATCATCAAAATAGTGATTGTACTATTTTATACAATTTTATTTGACAAACATTTAAAATTTTAAGGATTAAATTAACAATATGTGATTTTTTTTTGAATCTCACCAATTTTATAGTTAATATTAAAATAATATAAATTTGTTTCCTTTAATTTTAACAACAATAAAAAAGGTAATACCAATTGATGAGAAGCAAATTAAAACAAAAATTATTCGGTGTTTGACTTATCAAATTCCAAGTTATCTTGCAAACTTATGAAAAAAAAAACTAACCAAATAAAACTAATGGCTTAAGTTGAATCAAATAAATTATGGATTAACTTAAATATTATATAATTATTATGAGTGTAACATTCATGGATTTAAACAAATATAAATATTTATTAGTTTGATTACTTTTTGACATTGACCAGAGTAAACAATAATTATATATATATATATATAAACGATGAATAATACAATAATAATATATAAATTAGAGTAAATTATATTGATATGTTAAATTTTGATGAAATTACATAAATCATCATTCCATTTCTTACACATACAAACATCCTTAATTTGTAAACATACATTACACTAATAACCCATACATGAGAAACAAGTGAGATTTTTTAAATAAAAAAATGATAAATGTAATTAAGTTCAACATGATATATTGTGTAAACAAATCTAATAGTATATGAGTCAATACATTTTAATTATTTTTGTTCCTTATAATAAAAATGTATTGATTTATATATTATTTAGATTTATCTACATAATATATCATATTTTGTTTAACTTAATTGCATTTATCATTATTTTGTATTTAAAAAATCACATTTATTTCTCACATGATTAATAAAATATATGTATTTTTTATAACTGTTATAAATAAAGAATTAATATATAAACTGATGTGAATACAAATTATGAGTAATACATTGATGGATTTGTTAGGCTGAATCCGGTAAAGAAAGAATGACGTGAATATGGGCCTAATTGATATGATTCCGGCCCATTACCCATTTTATTATCCTTCAATATTATTAGGGTTTCAACATTACGCCGACCAAACATCCTTATAAATTGCCTCTACCAAACATCCTCATTCCACCGATCTTTCTTATTTTCATTTCAATGTTTCATTTTGTTTTTGTTTACACTTTCATTATGTGATTTTCTCTTTCTCTATATTTCAAGTGATGAGAAAAAAATAACTGCAACAATATGATTGGAATTCCATTCCAATGATTCTTCTGTATTTAAGTCTCTGATGATCCTTTCATATATTTCTAGATAAGTTTCTTTATTCTCTTCACATGTTTTCTACCTTATTTTTATGTTTATGTGAAAAACTAAGTTTATAAGAGATATGATGAATTTTTCATTGGTCCGTGTTTCTGATTAACCGTGACCGAAAACCTTTTTCCAATTTCTGATCTCTTTTTATAATTTTGATTCTGCTTTGATGATTTAAGAACAAATTCACATGTCAGACTTCAGAGATTTTAAAAAATCAATGAGAATGACAATTCTAAATTCTGAGCAGAATTTGATTTAATTTTATTAATAATTTTATGGAAAATAGACGGGAGATTCATGATCTAGGATCTCAAGCTATATATATGTGGGAGCAAACTATTCTATGTTTGTATATTTCTCAAGTAACCGTCTTATATCAATGCTTTTTGGTGTTGACGGCGCCACCGTCACTGGTGGCATCTCCGCCGTTAGCTGTCTCATATTCCATTGCCTTGTGGAGTGGCGTCGCTGCATTTACCATTTGGGACTGGCCATGAGACTAACATTCCATTCCATTTAGGTTTCACTATTTATTATTTTACTATTTTATTTTATATTTAATAAGTAAAAAGAAGAATATATTATATTTAATTGGTTCGGTTACACTCTTGTAGACAATGAACACATATATTGTAATGCTACATTTCCAACGAAAAGGATTGTATTTGGACACTATCTGTAGACAATGAACAATAACTCATGATCGATCATAAACTGTCATTATCCACTTTTTCACTAAATCAAATGAGTATCGGCAATATTTAAAGATTTTAAATTATTATATTTTATAATAATTAATATATAAAATAATTATTACATTACTAATGTAATATACAATTTTGATATCTAAAATACTGTAATGTACAATTACATTTTGATATCTAAAATACGTCATAAAATAATAAATAAAAATAATAATATATATTTATAAAATATTTAATTAAAAAATAAATTTATAAATACATGGATACTCGTACGTAAGATAAGTATGATGAATATTTTTTATGTGAGTTATCATTTTCAAAACTAATTTTATGGCCAAACTTTATCTTGCTCTCACTAGGAGAGGAAGGATGGACGAGCACAAAATTTGTTCCCAGTCTCATTAAGGTATTTGCCATTGAACTATTTGCATCGGATTGAGTCGTGATTTGGTCAGATCGGGATCATGATTTGGTCAGATCGAGTCAAATTTGGATATTGAGGAAAAAAGTATACGGGACATTGGACAATGTTTTAAATTGAGGATGATGTGATTATAATATTGTTGTTTAAGTAATTGTTTAACAGTGTCATTGCATTCTGATACCAAATCAAATGTTGTGATTGTATTAGGCTACATCACAAATACTTCAAACTACATCAAGCCGCATTGAAATGTATTATACTATATTGAATTCAAAATTATTTATAAAATAATTTACACTGTAACAGAACCTATTGGGTCATAATGACCACAATTGTAACTATAATAATAACAATTGTAACTCGCAACTGTAATTCAAAATACTGGGGTTAAATTGAAGGAAGAATCTAGTTAGGAAAATTATTTTTACTGAGTTACAATGGAAGTATTTTTAAAATATCAATTAGTGATTTTGATAAGTTTAGTTTGTATACTAAACTAGCCAGTTCCAGTGTTGGAAAAATTTACCAATTTTCCCATTCTATGAATCAAGGGCTAATAGACAATCATGTTATGTGGCTCAATTTCTTGGTTTTGATATTTTTTAATTTTATGGATCAGTTGTTGTAATTCAAGGGTGGCCAACAACATTTATTTGCCATTTTGGCCTTTTGAATAGCTCAATTAATGTTTCAAGGAATGAGAAACATTTATGTAGAATTGTAGGATTGTTAGAAATATCTATATTAAGTTAAGTTAGTTTCATTTTATTTTAATTTATCTATAAATTATGTTTATTTTATTAGTTATTACTTGAATTTATCATTGTTAGTAACAAATTCTTTTTATATAATGAATTGTGTGGGCTAATCATTTTGATGGTGATTATACCATTGAGTTCTCTCATTTTGATAATGTTTTTATCCCATTGTTAAACTATGTTTGTGTTGATTTATTTTCCGATTAACGATTATTCTGATAGTAACTATGCACATGTTTTCTCTTTTTATCAACAATCATTCTAATGTTTCACTTTCTGAATGATGAATTTTGTCACCTGCGAATATTATTTTCATCCAAAGTGATCATTTTGTAGTGGTTACACCAAAAGATTTCGCAATTACAATTCATTCTTAATGATTTTGTGGAACAATATAATTAGTTTGATTATTTTCATTTTGAAAGGAATTATTTGTAAAAAAAATTAAAGCTTATTAAGCTTTTACATGAGGGAATGTGTTAAATATATTTGGATTAATGAAACATTATCTAAGGTTTAGTTATTTTCAATTTATTTGAATTTATTTTTGATTAAATCATACTTAACTTCACCAATCTTTTACCCTCTAAATCGTCTACATATTTCATCATCATTGCAACTTGGTTGATGTAGAATTACAAAATAAGAAAATGCCAAACATTTAAAAGAATGTTTATGTTAACATCAAATGGAGGATTAGCAATAAAAAATATTTGTTGGGAAATCACACTTACCACTTTTTAACATATTAAATACATATTTTCTTCAAGAAATAAATGTATGCCAGATTGATCAAATATTGGCCTAGCCACTAAAAAAAGGTTTAAGTGATAAGATATAGTTTAGTTAGCACTTGCAAAACTAGAAAATAACTTTACATGTGTCGCATGAAGTGCATACTCTTCCACAAAGTTAAATATACTACGTGAGCATTGGAAACTTCTCTCTATCATCAAGACGACCAACCATAGATAAAGTACTATGCTAGTAAGAATATGGATACCTAGACCTGTGTGTATCTGGACGCGCTATTTCTTTATAAATCTAAATATATATAACATTATAATTGTAATACCATGTTAATTAATGTTATAATATTATATTAATCCAGATAAAACATCTCACGTCAACCTTGGCAAAGACATGACATGGTAACTCGTCATGATTGAGTGAAGTATACTTGGCAATAGGAGAGACTTCTCACAACAAAGAAATTACACTCTAATACTCTATCTTTATCTTCTCTTTACATATATTCACTTGAGTTAAGTGTCAAATTATATTTTCAATTACCCTCTTAAGATGGTTCAAGATTAAACAACAAATTTAAGCCTTTGACCTATCATCTCCATAGTAGAGAACATGTGTATTGCCAAGTATTAACACAGTCCTCACAATTTGGGTTGTTCTACTCGTGCCTACGTAATATCCTCCTAACTTAGGATATGTATAGGCATATATGTTTATGAAAATGACATGAAATATCATATTGAGTCCACCCTACTTAATATTTTATTGCAAATAAAAGAATAAAAGTGTCATAATATTACATTTGATTTGTATTAAATGTTGGTAATTAGTATGATAAACGATAATAATAAAGAAACTTGTGGAGAATCTATTCAAACTTATGAGTATATTTTATTGCTTTCAATAATTTTGTTGAGAAAAAACTAATCAAAATAAGTTGTTTTTAGCTTCTTTTTTATATTGAGTAAGCATTTAACGAAGATGGTTAGCCATAACACTCTTACTTTTAATGTTCTAAAGAAGCATGCTATAAATAGATTAAAAAAATGGGTTCTTTATTCTGGTTTGTGATATCAATGAGCATTATTCATATTCTAATTATAAATAATAACAATCCATAAACATTATTATTAAAGAATGAATTCAATAGTTTAAACTTATTCTAACCGTATAAAACTTACTCGACAACTTAACTATTAATTTTAGGAAAATCTAATAATTTAGATTTACTCAGTAATTTAAATCATTGAATTTTCCTAAAGTTAATGGGTAAAGGAGTAAGTGGATCTCCTTACTCCAAGAGTAAGTGACCCCTCGTTTGTTATTAATAATACCTTATAAAATTGGGGAGAATAAAATTGATTTGTATTAGATTTTATTTAAAGAATGCCAATCATTAACCTTAATTGTTAAATAACAAATTGATATGCGTTAGATATTATTATATAATTAAACCAAATTGCAATAATTTCTTGTTTGGACTAGATAATTTTTTATCACAAAATCTTATCCCAACCCCTATGATAAGCATTCTACTGAAAAAATATCAATCTTAAACTATTGCTTAGAGAATATCTTTAAAAAATTAAAAAAACTGTTCAGATAAGCTATCAACAAAATGAAATATCCAAGTTTTGATACTGATTATCTAATTGAAGCTGTAAACTTCTATTCTATCTAAAAATCACATCTTATTTCTAACATAAAATAAAGAAATTTTGTAAATATTTTTTCCTTTTGTGACTAAAATATAATTTTTATGTTTTAATTTAGTCATAAAATAAATTGAGTGTCAATTTAGCATAATTATAAAAACTGGTTCGTGCCGGCCAGTTCAACTGGTAAATCAGTCATAATATCAGTATGATACAATAATTATACCGATAATGCAATTATACCAGTCAAAACTAATCATACCGGTCGTTTTTTATTTAAATTAATTTTTTTAATGAAAATAAAAATAATTATTATTTTTATTGCTTTTTCAATATTAATATTAATATATTATATATATGTATCTAAATTCACCATTATACGATTTAATTAGTAAAGCACCGGTTGAATCACTGTACCACTATACTGATACTCCTACTAGTTTGGTGACCGATACGGTATTACTAACAATACAATTTACTCATTTATTTTCTTTTTAAATTTTATTTTAGTCTTATAATAAATAAAGTGTCAATTTAATCTTCTATCTTTACAATGGTTACAAATTTCACAATTCTATCCTAATATACCTACTTCCTCATTACTCATTTTCCATATTTGAAATATGCAATTTAAATTTTTAAATGAATTTTAAGATAATTAAGTTTTATTTTGTTAGAGAATCACGGAAAATTAAGATAAATGATTAAATGCAAGTAAAAAAAAAACCTATCACTACCTAACACTATAAGTATAAATATTCTTTATATTTTTTTCATTCTGAATACTTTGAATTACTTTCTTCTTTCAACTATGGCAAACCAACCTGAATCTTCAGATTCGTATGTTTTTTTCTTCTTCTCACAATTCATAATCTTTCTCTTCTCATGTTTAATTTTTGATTTTATTTAATCTGATTCTGCTTTTAATTTTAATCTTTTTCAGTAAGAAAAAGGATTTCAGCACTGCGATCTTGGAGCGTAAGAAAGCGCCGAATCGTCTCGTCGTCGATGAAGCTATTAACGATGATAACTCCGTCGTCGCACTTCACCCTGAAACTATGGAGAAGCTTCAGCTCTTTCGCGGTGATACTATTTTGATTAAGGTAGAGTTTGTGTATTTTCATCAAATTAGGGTTTTTTTTATTTGTGTAATTGTTGATTTGAATTTGGAGATTGTGTTTCGTGTGTGTGTGAGTGAGTGAGGGTTTTGTAAGATAGGGAAATTTCAATCAAGGTTAGTTGTGTTTCCCACGGATTTAGGGTTTTGATTTGTTGATTTTAAAATTGAATGTCTTGGTTTTTATGTGGGTTTTGAATTTAAGGAGTAGTTTTAAGAAAAAGGTTGGTGATTAAAGTATATCGAATTCATTATTTGTTGTTTTAATTAACCAAAATTAATTGGCTGTTTGTTTAATTAGACCCAGTAGTTTTTTTTTTTCGTGTCAATAGATTCAATGTAATTTTAACCATCACATTGTGGGTTATTTTTGTAGCTTGTAGGGTTTGAGTCTTATTTGGTTTTGACTTTTGACTCTTTATAAGAGAAAACCTTGTGTAGTGAATCATTTCTGCTATTAGCTTTATTTTTACATTTGATGGAGCAGTTTGAATTTGTTCTCTGCTTGAATATTGGAAATGCTTGTTGGGTATGAAAATGAAAAATGTTATGAAAGATGTGGGGGCGATTTCCGTTAAAGTTCAATGTTTTTTATTTATTTTTTAGTTATCAGTTTTTTGGCAACTGTAACAATATGGCACCCCTCTTTAATTATCTGTTTTATTGGTTGTGTTTGATCTCCAGGGAAAGAAAAGGAAAGATACAGTCTGTATTGCACTTGCTGATGACACTTGTGAGGAGCCAAAGATAAGAATGAACAAGGTTGTGAGAAACAACCTTAGGGTCAGGCTGGGAGATGTTGTCTCCGTTCATCAATGTCCTGATGTCAAATATGGAAAGCAAGTTCACATTCTTCCTGTTGATGACACTATTGAAGGGGTTACTGGGAATCTGTTTGATGCCTACCTAAAACGTAAGTCATTATCTCATCATTTTTTCTTGTACAATAGATGTGCTTCTCCTTTTCTATTGTTTATTTATATCTAATTGACATTTTTCATATCTTATACATTTCTCGTTTTCTTTTGTTGTTAAAACATTTTGATAATGGCAAAATTAGTTTTTAGAAGAATACTTAGTTGTTAGCATTGAAAGTTGACGATCTTTGTAAATAGATCATGTGTTCCCTGTGTTATGGATGGTTTCACTGTTTTAAACTGCGGTTGTGATCACAGTTGCGGTTACTCTGATTGCTGTCATTGCAGGCTGCAGCGGTTGTGATGTGAATTTTTTGTGATTAAACAATATTTTTGAATTTGATGCGGTTTGATGCGTCCTAATGTAATCCAACTGTGTGCACTGTGGCCAATGCGGCCACATCATTGTGATTCGGTGTCATAGCGCAATTGTGGTATGATGTGGTTGTGCACCACAATTGCAATATTGCGGCATCATCAGGTGTTGCAGTCCAGAATTTGAATCAATGGATGATTCAATATGACGAGTTAGTCATGATTTCTTTTACTTAAGTGATAATTGTTGCTAAATCTTGAGTTTTTACACGGAATCTATCCTTACTAAATGATGCATAAAATAATCTCTTCCTTCAACTATTTAGTTCCGGGCTTAATACTAAATATTCTTTGAGATTTATCTAAATAAGTTAAATGGCAGCAGGACATCTTACAAGTTTTGTTCTGTTGTTTACATTGTCATCCTCTTGGCTCCCTGGCATATATTTGTTGAATTCTATTTCATTATGAATACTAAGTCCAGTTTTACTTTTGCAGCATATTTCCTGGAGGCATATCGTCCAGTGAGGAAGGGTGACTTTTTCCTTGTAAGAGGAGGGATGAGAAGTGTAGAATTCAAGGTTATTGAGACTGACCCTGGTGAGTTTTGTGTTGTTGCTCCTGACACTGAGATCTACTGTGAAGGAGAGCCTATTAAGAGGGAAGATGAAAATCGATTAGATGAGATTGGTTATGATGATGTTGGTGGTGTAAGAAAGCAGATGGCGCAGATTCGGGAGCTGGTTGAACTGCCATTGAGGCATCCACAATTGTTCAAGTCTATTGGTGTTAAGCCACCAAAAGGAATTCTGCTCTATGGACCACCTGGGTCCGGTAAGACTTTAATTGCCCGTGCAGTTGCAAATGAAACCGGTGCCTTCTTTTTCTGCATCAATGGCCCTGAAATCATGTCAAAACTGGCTGGTGAAAGTGAAAGCAATTTAAGGAAAGCATTTGAGGAAGCTGAGAAGAATGCACCTTCCATCATCTTCATTGATGAGATAGATTCAATAGCTCCAAAACGGGAGAAGACTCATGGTGAAGTTGAGAGGAGAATTGTTTCTCAGCTCTTGACCCTCATGGATGGGCTTAAATCCCGTGCACATGTTATTGTTATGGGAGCTACAAATCGTCCCAATAGCATTGATCCTGCTCTTAGGAGGTTTGGAAGGTTTGATCGGGAGATAGATATTGGTGTTCCAGATGAAGTTGGGCGTCTTGAGGTTCTTCGGATCCATACAAAGAATATGAAGCTTTCTGAAGAAGTAAGATTGAATTCTTTTCCCACTTAGTTGTGTTTTGATTTGGAAGTTATGAAATCTTATTAGTTAGTCCATTGTCTTATTTTCAGGTTGATCTAGAAAAGATTTCCAAGAACACCCATGGCTATGTTGGTGCTGATTTAGCTGCTTTATGTACTGAAGCTGCACTTCAGTGCATCAGAGAGAAAATGGACGTAATTGATTTGGAAGATGATACCATTGATGCTGAGATACTGAACTCAATGGCGGTAACAAATGAGCATTTCCAGACTGCTCTTGGGTCAAGTAATCCTTCTGCTCTCCGAGAAACAGTAAGTATTTTAGCAGTTTCTTATATCACTGCTAAGTTTCCTTTCCTTATTCTCCCCTGACCAACACCTTTCCTGATTATACCTTTTGAACTTTGACGAATCTGTAACCTTGATTTTGCTAATGAAACCAGGTTGTTGAAGTGCCCAATGTCAGCTGGGAAGATATTGGTGGTCTTGAAAATGTTAAGAGAGAACTTCAAGAGGTAACTTGAGTTCTTGCACTGAATCACATTAAACCAGCTGTTTAATCTCATCTGCCTTTGGGTTTTAATATGTTTTCTTTTGCAGACTGTTCAATATCCAGTGGAACACCCTGAGAAATTTGAAAAGTTTGGAATGTCACCATCAAAGGGGGTTCTTTTCTATGGTCCTCCTGGTTGTGGTAAAACCCTTCTGGCAAAAGCTATTGCCAACGAATGTCAGGCAAACTTCATCAGTATCAAAGGTCCCGAGCTACTTACAATGTGGTTTGGAGAAAGTGAGGCTAATGTGAGGGAAATTTTTGACAAGGCTCGTGGTTCTGCTCCATGTGTCCTATTCTTTGATGAACTTGACTCTATTGCTACTCAGGTTTGTACCATACTCTAGGCTATGATTTGGTCATCAGGCGAAGTTCATTGGCTTTTAAAGTATTTCAGTTTTCATTTTAAATATATTAAAGTATTGTTAGTTAGTGTGCTCCAAAGACATGGCTTGTAACATTACACTAATGTCATTTGGTCCATGCAACTGTCCCTACCTTTTGCGTTAATGGCTTTGTTGTTGTGCGGATGATTTGTATGTCTTCAGACACTGTAATTATCTATTGTTAGCTGTGCCTAAATCTATTGTGTCTTTATCTTGCAGAGAGGCAGTAGCACAGGAGATGCTGGTGGTGCTGCTGATCGGGTTTTGAACCAGCTGCTTACGGAAATGGATGGGATGTCAGCAAAGAAAACTGTGTTCATCATTGGGGCCACTAATCGGCCAGACATCATTGATCCTGCTCTTCTGCGACCAGGCCGTCTAGACCAATTGATTTATATACCCCTTCCGGACGAGGAGTCCCGCTTTCAGATCTTCAAATCTTGCTTGAGAAAATCCCCCATCGCAAAAGATGTTGATCTTAGAGCTCTGGCTAAGTATACTCAAGGCTTCAGCGGTGCTGATATTACTGAGATTTGCCAGCGTGCGTGCAAGTATGCTATAAGAGAGAACATTGAGAAGGTAACAGTTTGGGGAGCCTTCTTCTCTGTAATTCCATTAATTAAATGCATTGACAATCATAGAATTTTTTATATTGGAATCAGTTGAAGCTAATATTCCCCCCTAACATCTCTTGGCAGGATATCGAAAAGGAAAGGAGGAGAAGTGATAACCCTGAGGCCATGGAAGAGGATATCGAAGATGAAGATGTTGCAGAAATCAAGGCAGCTCATTTTGAAGAATCAATGAAGTTTGCAAGGAGGAGTGTGAGCGATGCCGACATTCGCAAGTATCAGGCATTTGCTCAGACATTGCAGCAGTCCAGAGGGTTTGGATCTGAGTTCAGGTTTGCAGATAATGCCAGCTCTGGTGCTGCTACTGCTCCTGCTGCATCTGACCCCTTTGCAAGTGCTGATGGGGCTGATGATGATGACCTTTATAGTTAGGTCAATTTGTGCTTTTGTTTTTATTTATGGCTGGCAACACTGCCTTGTTTATGTACTTCTCATTTTCTTTCTGCATGAAGTCTCTGAGGCTTCCATTTGATTATTGTCTCTTCTAAACATGGAAAGAATTTACTGTAAAAATACAGCTTTTGAAACTATCATCTCAGAGTTTGGGTGCCACTACTGTTTTATATTTATATGCCTCACGTTTCCTCAATTTGTAGCAAATCATGACATAGATTTATAAAGGGTGGGTGTATAACACCTATTCAATGAATTTAATTGGTATCCATACAGAGTTTCATATAGATACTGGTATCTTGTGACAAACAGGATTATCTATATGCACTTTATATTTTTTCTTATAAATCATGTATTCTTTTTATTTATTAATAAATTATGCCTGTATCAAAATATGACATATATCCATTTATAATTCGTGATTGCAAAGCTTAGAAACTTGCTGTTGTAATATCACTTGCCTGTTTTCATTTCTTTTTTTCAACCTTCCTCTCACCTTTTTTCTGCAATTTTCCACCAAGGAGAAAGTACATCCATATATTTTCTAGATTTTGTTTAGGTTCAGGTACATATAGCCACTGGCCTCACAGGACCAGTATAGTTCTAATTTCTAAGGTTACATAGTGTGCCTGTCTTATCCATTCCCTTCTACTAACCCATTCCTCTAACTCAGGGATTGGACTCAATGACTTTGAAAAAGGTGATTCTGGCATCTTTGGCAAATTTGAGTCTAATTTTTATCTAAGCAGTCCAAAATCTTCATCCAAATGCTCAAATTTGTTAAAGTCATCAAAACTCACAAATTTTAAAGTCATTGACTCCAAATCCAATCAAGTCTCTTTATTTAGGTATACTGTACTTTGCATCAAGCTGATGTGTTGTTTCTGACTGTGAAATTTGTTGGCCAATTAGAATATCAATTGAGGGTTGGTTCACTCTTTGTTGCAACTTCTTCATATTTCAGATTGGCTTCTTCTTTTGCCAATTGAAGTGCTTGAATCAAACTCTTCAAATAAAGTTCTGCATCCCCTGAAGAAGTCTTGGGCATCAGATGTTCTGCAACTTCAGCTGGTGTGATTTTAGTTTCCTTCAGCAATTCACATATTGTTCCAAACAAATGGTGTGATTCAATTTTAAGGTAATTCTTAGCCAGCAACTTGAATGCCTCAAATCCACAATATGATAACTCTATATGCTTATCCATTCTCCCTTTTCTAACCAATGCAGGATCCAATTTCTCAACATAATTTGTTGTGAAAACTATTAGTCTTTCTCCACCACAAGCAGACCATAACCCATCAATGAAATTCAATAAACCAGAAAGAGTAACCTTACTATTCTTTCCATCACTTTCTTCCATTCCTTGTTGTTTTTGTCTTGGATCTTTCTCTTCTTCTTCCTCCTCCCTTTTCCCCCTTTTCTTCCTTCTTTGACCAGTTAAATCAAGTGAACAATCTATATCTTCAATCACAATTATAGATTTGCTTGATGTCTCTATCAACAGCTTCCTCAATTCAGTGTTATCCTTCACATTAGTCAATTCAAGATCATACAAATCATAGCCTAAAAGATTTGCCATAGCAGCAATCATCGTCGATTTTCCGGTCCCTGGAGGACCATATAGCAAATACCCTCTCTTCCAAGCCCTTCCAATTCCTGCATAGAATTCACCTGATTTGCTAAATGTGATGAGATCATCAATGATTAATTCCTTCTCTTTTGGTTCCATAGCTAGTGTTTGAAATGTTGCAGGGTGCTGAAACACTACATGGCTCCAATAAGAACCATTATTTGTATAAAGCTTCCTTTGCCTATTCTTAACCTTAATATCATTACCCTCTTTCATTACATAATTCAAGTATGTCCCTAGAATCATATCTCTATGATATTTATGGAAAGTAAGCTTATAATACCTCTTTTCATCTGTCATATTGTTGAATGAAATTGATTGTGATTTCATAGCATGTTTTCCAGAAGCCCACCAAAGTTTGATTCCATTAAACTCATCAGCAACTTCTTCATGATCATCCATGCTAAGAACAAGTGATTGATTGTTCTTAGCTATGTCACCTTTGAGTCTTTTTGCTTGTGTTGATGCCTTGGAACTGAGGTAGTTTTCTATGGCTGAGTATGCTTCACTTCTCATCATTCTTTCACCAGTGAATTCATGGAATGTGATTTGGATGTAAGGGTAGATTGTAGTTACTAATCTTTGAGAGTATTTCTCAAATTGTTTTATGATTTGGGATGGAAAATATCTCTCAAACATAGCCCAGAAAAACATGAAAGAAGCAATAATGGATCCTATGTAAGTAAACATGTCTCCTGGTTTCATCTTTTTAGATCTTATCACTCTTTCTTTCTTTTGTGGATGATGCTTTTTTAGGCTTTGCCTTTATATACAAAGTCATGCCTTAGCAAATAACCTTTTATCTCTTGCAGAAAGTTAAGGATGAGATTCACTTCAATATTAAGTTTAAAAAGCTTACTCTACATTAGTGAGTATATCTAAATTATTGAATTTCTCTATAATTGATAGATAAGATACGAAAGAAGTTTAAAAAATTTACTTCATATTAGTAAATATATCTAAACAATTGGAAATACAGTTACTTTCCAATATCTTAATTTTCTTAGTCTTATTATTTGTTTTTTAATTAGATAAGACCATCACGTGGTATCAAAATATCTCTACCAAATATCTGTATTTTATAATTATTGTCCAATTTATGTATGCACTTGTTAGTATTTATCCTATATGAGTCATCTTAATATCTATAAAGAAAGATGAGTGAATGTGCATCTTTGTCTTTTATTCTTAGTGTTCCAAATAAAAGTAAACACTTTCTGCCTGAGTTGTAGTGTTACTAACATATCTAAATAATATAATATCTAAAAATTTATACATATTTAATATATTTCTATTATTAATTTATATTCAAAATGAATAACTAATAATATATAATAAAAATGGCAAAGTTGATTTGTACTTTATAGGTAGGATCTTCCTTTAAGATCTTCTAAATTGGTGACCTAAGAGTTTTGTATATTATCGTTGTATCATTCATTCTTATTATTATCTCTTACATAAAAGTAATAAAATGAATAATGAATATTGCACTGACTGCATATAAATATTTACACAAATAATACATAAATAAATATTACGTTATCATATATTATAATTTCATATTGACCTTTGATGTGCCTATAAGAGTTGTTTATTTTAATTGATATGTTTGACAATTTTCTTAAAGTTTGTGTAAGGATAAAGTTTTTGTAAAAAATTATTACATTTCAAGTCTTACTTTAAAAAATATGTTATTTATTTCAATATTTTACAAAATAGGTTATCGAAAAAAATATATAAAGAAATATCATATCCATAAAACTTGTGTAATATTAAGTTGTTGAATAATAATTATTTTCCAAACTTAAATTTTGGGTTTTGAGATTAGTTTTGGTTCACAACTAAGACAAATAGTAAAATTTTAAAAGGTAGATTTAATGTGAAAAAAGACCTTGGGATTAGATTTTATTTTTCAATTTCTTAATATCCTAAGGATTCAAGTCACTAAAATTAATTAGACTTTAAATTCTTCAAAATCACTTCTTTCTAATATCATTAGTGTGTCTCACTAAAAAAATTAACAACTCATTTCTCTTAATTTCTTCAATATTATATTGAGAAGTAGATGTAACATCATTCCTAAACATTATAACCAATAGGTGCCATCTACTAGATCCAGCTCAAACATACATTTTCTACTATTGATTCAATAATAATAATAAATTTAGTAAAAACATTATAATAAAAACAACAATAATAAATTTATAAATATTGATTGCATCTACTAATTATTTTTAAAACTGATGCATGCAATCAAAATAAAGAATTGATTCAATATATTACAAATTGATTAAAGGCAATTTAATATCAAATGAAAACTTTAATAACTATTTAAAGGACTAATATTTTTCTTTCTCTTTTAGATGACAATAATAAATTCTATATTAATTAAAATATTAAATAGATGTTATCCCTTAAACATTGATAGCATATTAATTTTGCTCTATTAAATTTCATTCAACTTACTTTAACATTTCTGTACACTAGTTACTATAATTTTAATCATGAGTCGGGTTAAGTCGGATAAGGTTTGTCCCTTATCCGACCATGAATATTGATCAAGATAGTTTTTTGAATATGGACCTGACTCTAGACTCGACCCTAAATGTCATTCAGATCGACATTTGAACTTGAACATATCATTTTAGATAATGCATATCTATTTTAGATAATATATTATAAATATTACTTATTATTATGGATATTTAATTAACATATAAAATGAAATATGTGTATATATTATTAATCATATATATATGATGAAAAATTAGAGAATCAATGATACTTTCGACAAAAGAAGTATGTACACAATTGAATAAAGACATATACAAACATGATGAGTAAGTGACCATGAGACGGGACGATCCGAGTCATGCTTGTCCCATACCCGATCCTAAATATTAATCGGGTCTAATTTTAGAACCCGACCCTAGACCTAAAGAGACACAATCTTATATGGGCTTGACTATGATTTGACCATACTTAATGAGCGGGTAGGGTCGATTCCTGCTCACCCATAGTATATGGGTCATTTTATTAGTGTCATCAATTGGAGTGACAATTTGAAAAATAGGAGATCTCCCCACTTTCCCTCCAAATTTATTGCAATCTTTCCTAAGGCCTAGGGCACTACAAATCGATGCAAGCCACAATAATGGGAAATCATATCACTCCTCCCACTTTTTGTATCTTAATTGTTTCACAATCCAATTAAAAATTGTCACATATTTTAAAAGAAAACTCGTAAAAACTGAATAAGTGATAATATAAAAAAGAAAAGAAGTCTGAAGGGGTGAGACGTACTACTAACCTGGTTATGAGTTATGTCTACAACAAATATTTTTTTTTTGAGAATTTAGAATGGTGTGATGTTTCTTAGTTGAGGGGAGGATGAAATAATGGAATGATTAGAATATAGATGTACATCAATTCAATTTGTCATATGAGTAGGTTTTGTTTTTATATAGTACTTGCATGTTGATATATACATTTTTTTTAGAATTTAGAATATTATCATGTTTAGTTGTCGAGGGGAGGGTGAGTTAAGGGTATGATTGGATTTTAGAAATTATACCAGTTCAATTACTAGTATGTCCTTTAGGTAGGTTTTTTATTTATATAGTACTCGCATGGAGACATGTACAAATATTTTTTTAGAATTTAGAATATCATGATGTTTCTTAGTTGAGGGGAGGTTAGTTAAGGGTATGGTTAGAATATAGAAATTATATCAATTCAAATACTAGTATGTCATTTGGGTATGTTTTGTCTTTATATAACACTCGCGTGTGTCGAAATACACAATTTTTTTTTGAGAATTTAGAATATTATGATGTTTCGTTGTTGAGAGAGGTGAATTAAGGGTGTGATTGGAATATAGAAATTACATCAATTCAATTACTTATATGTCCTTTGGGTAGGTTTTGTCGTTATATAGTACTCGCGTGTTGACATGCACAAATATTTTTCTTATGATTTAGAATATTGTGATGTTTCTTAGTTGAGGGGAGGGTGAGTTAAGGGTATGACTAGAATATAGAAATCATATCAATTCAATTACTAGTATGCATCTTAGGTATGTTTTGTCTTTGCATAATACTAGTGTGTCAACAGACACTTCGTATCTGGCGACCCATATTCTTATTTTATAGTATTGAATATTTAATTTTATTATTTTATTTTAGAGAATTATATCACATTTTTTTGTATTGAGTGTACATTATATTTAAATTTTTGTGATAAAGATATATGAAAATGAATCATGATATTATTATAAAGTTTGATTCAAAATTGCATTGATGGTTTGATATTTTTTTGTGTATGTAATGTAACTTCCTTGATATTTTTTATTGTGTTAAAGTTAATTAGAATGGAAAATTAGGCAAGAGAAATTACAACATATGTAATTATAAATTTTTTTGTATTTATATATAACATATATATGTATATATACACATATATTGATAGGCTATATATATCTACTGAATTTCTATATAGACCAAATATTCAATTATAAAAAGAGACGGAAATATAACTACACATGAAGAAAAAATATCTAGAGGATACTCTTAAATATAACAAAAAATATATATTATCAACATCCATATCTTTATGAATGTTTACGAAAATAATGTATCTCCTGATATAAGGAGATAAATTATCACATTCAGCCACTAAAATTGTGACATAGGTACCATTTAATCATTTTCTAAAAAAAAAAATCTAAAACAAAACAATACAATACACATTATATTCATAAAGATATGAAAGATGTAAATTATCTTATGGTATGAGGAGATACATTATTAATATTATTCTTATAGGATATTATTATTAGGGTTTCAACACTACGCCGACCAAACATCCTTATAAATTGCCTCTACCAAACATCCTCGTTCAATCCACCTTTCTTCTTTTCATTCCAATCTTTCATTTTGTGTTTGTTTACACTTTCGTTATGTGATTTTTTCTTTCTGTATATTTCAAGTGATGAGAAAAAAATAACTGCAACAATATGATTGGAATTCCATTCCAATGATTCTTCTGTATTTAAGTCTCTGATGATCCTTTCATATATTTCTAGATAAGTTTCTTTATTCTCTTCACATATTTTCTACAATATTTTTATGTGAAAAACTAAGTTTATAAGAGATATGATGAATTTTTCATTGGTCCGTGTTTCTGATTAACTGTGACCGAAAACCTTTTTCCAATTTCTGATCTCTTTTTATAATTTTGATTCTGCTTTGATGATTTAAGAACAAATTCACATGTCAGACTTCAGAGATTTTAAAAAATCAATGAGAATGAGAATTCTAAATTCTGAGCAGAATTTGATTTAATTTTATTAATAATTTAATGGAAAATAGACGGGAGATTCATGATCTAGGATCTCAAGCTATATATATGTGGGAGCAAACTATTCTATGTTTGTATATTTCTCAAGTAACCGTCTTATATCAATGCTTTTTGGTGTTGACGGCGCCACCGTCACTGGTGGCATCTCCGCCGTTAGCTGTCTCATATTCCATTGCCTTGTGGAGTGGCGTCGCTGCATTTACCATTTGGGACTGGCCATGAGACTAACATTCCATTCCATTTAGGTTTCACTATTTATTATTTTACTATTTTATTTTATATTTAATAAGTAAAAAGAAGAATAACATCATGAATTTGGAAAGCATATGCTAAATGAAAAATACATTAAACAAATTTACATTCCATTTTACACAGCTTGGTTTTGTTCTTTTGTTTCCACACTAACAATTCCCTCCATCACCACCCTCTTTCCCCCTTCTTTCTTGTTCAACACGAAACCCGAAAAACGATAAAGCTAGAGATCACCTTCAATGCTTGTAATTGATGTGGCTGGGATGGAATAAAGTAAGTGAAAAGGAGGGAAATGGTGACAAAGGGTAATAGTATTACAGTGTAAGATCCAGCTCTGTAGTCAAAATCTCATTTCACCAGATTTGTCTCACTTTATATTTGCAATATGAAAGATGATGTGTATATTTTCACTATTTTCTTTTCCAAATGGAAAGAAACAGTAATTTACTGATCACGCTAACTAAACGTGAACATATAAACTAAAACTGTGGCAGCGAAAAATAATCTTTACCAGACTATGTTTGCGCGTTGGTTCTTCTCATACACACTGTCTTGGACGGAAACTTTCATTTGACAACAATGAGCTGATCAATGTTTCTAGTCTTTTTGAACCAGGGCCAGGCCTGAGGATTTCAATATCACCGATTTCAGAGCAGGGATCAGTTCCATTCTCCCTGCTTCCTATGCACCAGCCTCCAGGAACAGCCATTCCAGGACCTCTAGATAATAGTTCAGCATCAATTCGGTCCAATACTGGATCTTCTCTGTGGAACTTCCTTGCAAAGGGAGCATTGCTGTTAACCATCCTTTGCATGTCATCAACGGTAAGGTAATGAGGATGTTGCTTGGGAGGATTGTCCCAAGAAATGAAATGTAAATCACTATTAACAGTTGTGTTCCTGAACTCTTGAGCATTACAAATAACTGTGTGGAAGTATCCTTCAGGGGAAGATAAGAAATTTGAATAGTACATGAGAACAGTTCGTGGTAGGTTATCCCATCCCCATATCGTATAATCGACAAAAGATCTTGAGAGTACCATCCAAGCCGAACCTAACAAGAGAGGAGTTTACATAATCAATTACGTCAATGTTCTCTCTTCTAAGGATTGTATATTTACTACTCGCAATGTTAGTTTCAAAAACACTTAAACATTACATATTAAAAAGAAGTGAAATTATTCCTGCATGGAAGATCTATTAAAGATATGTTACAATAACAAAAAGTATACAATCAATCAGCATGCAATTCACTTGTCAAATTCATGGAGGGGAATGAGTCCAAGATGCATAACAAAAGTATCATATAAAATCTGTTTAAATACAATGGTGCAACATACAATCAAAACAGATCAGACTAGGGGATTTGATCCCATTTGAACAAAGAGGATTGTTCACCTACCACAATTATATTCATTAATCATCACAATGGAACAAAAATATGACAAAAAGAATTCAAGAATTGATGCTGAGAAAAAAATGGATGTGACTAAAATGGAATTTACAAATGAAATAATGTATCCGTGCTATAATAATGTTGCACCAGAATTCACCGATCTAGTCCAAATGATGAAACATAAAATGTCTTCTAGGATCAACAAGATACAAAAGAATAAAATGAGTGTATGATTCCAAAAGGTCATTAACTCATTATGAAGCAAAGTTATAGCAAGGAAATGTTATATTGCAAAAAGTTAGAAATTAGTGTCATCGGATGTGTTACATCTCTCTAACCTATCAGACGTCACAATGTTTAATTCACAGGAAAAATACACAAAAGGTCACAAATAAGTAGCCTTCACTCACATGTCCTGAAAATTACATAATCACGTTGCAGAACAAGGATAGATACTGCTCAATGTTTCCAACTCTCTTGAAGTAATCTTGGTTTGAGTGTAGCCAAAAGTTTTCATACTAACAAATAAATGGTTTTCCGTTAGTTTCAACTTTCATAAGTTTTCATTACCGAATTTGTTTCAAACAAAAATCAGCCAGAGTACAGGTTCTAGAAAAACAAATCACTTTAGCAGCATAAGTAAAAAAACACAAGTAATTGCAGCTAACCAGAAAGTACTCAAACAAAGTCTTGCTCTATTAATAGCAGATTCAAAAACTGATGGAAAACAGTGATACCTTCTGGCATATAAACCCAAAACTGAACTGATGATACGATGAAATAAATACACAAAGGTTCTTTTAAGCTTTTTCACTATTTTAAGTTCATCACAATGTATTGAAAGAAAAAATTCCTCTAAAGTGGAAAGCCCAAAACAAGCTAGGACTTCTACTGTAAATACGGGTAGCTCTATCCACACAAACTCTCATTGGCATATGGTATCTATACTACTGTGATAAACCTGGATCAAATAAAAGAAAGAAACACTAAGGCGATAAAGTGAAGGAAATCGATCCTAACCTGTGAAAAGCTTGAATGCAGTTGGCCTACTTCTCCTCTGTGTAACCCAAAATACGTCTTGCTTCGTACTCATATACAACCCCGGATCGATTATTATCGGTCTTGCACGGTGATGACTATTCAACACACATCACAAAATAAATAACCTCACTTCAAAAAGTAAAATATATTTACAAAGAAGAAGAAAATAACAAAAACTCACTCTTTCCAACCAATGTCACTAGTATGATCAATGAAATTAAGATCCCTTGGCAAGTAAGAAAACATGTGCAGCAAATCTAATTCACCAAAACACCAAATCAGTCCCACAAAACCAAACCTCATAACATAATCAACAACAAAAAAGGTTAACTTATGCTATCCCACATAAGTGTGAAAAAACAAAGAAAACATTAAATAAAATGACACTTATATCCTTATTAGTTATATCGAGATTACAATTTTACCTCTGCCATAGGTTCTGATTGGTTCATATTACTCGACTCGACCAATCAGAATCCAAGGCATATGGCTCTGACATAACTTATGTGACAACAAATATTATTCCTCCTTCACAAAAATAGAAATAAAATTTGTTGTCCTATATATATATATATATATATATATATATATATATATATCAAAACTTCGTGCCACTGATTCTGATTGGCGGCAACTTAACAAAAAAAGTGAGAAACCAACCATCTTGTGTAACAAGTGGATAATCAGAAGCACTAAGATTAATAAACCAATCCCAATCCCCACATTCCTTCAACAAAATCGCAGCGGCGTGAAGCGTATTCGCCACCATAGTAGGCCCTCTATAAGTCACCAAATTAGCCTTACTGATAACCCTAACATTCCCAAACCTCCGAAACAATTCACTCTCTCTCACGAAATTCCTCAGATCTAACCTCTCACGAGGCGAAGCCTCAAGGTCGAGGTGAAGAATATAGTAATTGAGAGGATGATAGAGCGATAAGAGCGTTCTCTTGGTAGCGTTGCCATCGCCGGCGGAGCCGGAGATGAGGTATGAGATTCGCGGCGGCGGAGGGACGGTGGCGATAGGTAAAGGGTGGAGTTTGGATTCGACGAAAACGGAGTAGGTGGCGGTGACGGAACGGTAGAAAGGGAAGGTAGGTGTAACCGCGGGTGAGGTTAGTGTAATAACTAAGAATAAGAAGAAAAGAAAAAATGAAAAGATTAAAATAATTGAAAATGGAAAAACCATTTTCTTTCGATGTGGTGGTGTTGATGATGGTGTTTAAGGTGCATGTAATAATTCTTAAAAATTTTCATTTTTTTTTGGAAAATTCTTTGTATATATTGAAGAAATAATGTTGAGAGAGTTAGGTTTAGAAAATTTAGATATGAAAAAATTGAATTTGTTTTGAGAAATGGGTTTGAGGTGGGTGAGTTTGTGTGAAAGATGAGGTGTTCTTATTGTTGGGGGAAGACAAAATTTGTTACAACTTTAGAACTAAGTGCATGTTTGGTACTTTGGTATTTGTTTCATTATTTTTGTTTATTTTATAAATTAAGTAACTTTTTCTTTATAGGGAAAAAAGTTTGCTAATTACTATTTACATTTTTTATTTTTTTAAAGGGAATAATTATTATTCACACTAACTCACAATCTACATGATTTAACCTCTCATAGAATTACATTATTCATTTGGTTCATAATGATAATCGATTACAAGTATTATCCTCGATTTCAAAATAGAAAGTATACTATCGATTTTAGCTTTTAAGTATGATCAATATCAAGATCTAATATATCTTTTATTTCAAAATGTTTGTTGCATAATTTTTTTGTTCTTGCACAATTTGTTGAAGATAATATTGTTTACCAACCATACTTCCTCTTATTATTGGAGTATGCTACTCATCTAAATATATTATCCATCATATATTACTTTTATTTACCATACCAAAATAATAAATGATGGATTAATAATATAAAAAATCGTTAGATTATCGATATATAGATATTAAAATCATAATTAAAAAAACTCCACATTTTCAAATGTTAACTTAATTTTTGTTTTTTATCTTCAAACCGCAGAAATATTGAATTTACTTATAGAAAACTAATAATTGTAGAAAAGTAACTGAATTCAGTCAATTAATGCTTTTTCTCACAAAAAAATGCAAGGGAATAAGGGAGATAAAGACACATGGTATTTTATTTTATAATTCTTGTATAATTTATGAAAAGGTGGATTATCCAAATCCTCAATCTTATTTGGATCATTTATAATACTATGGATCTAAACTTATAAAGACAAGGTTGTAGTTTGTGACACCATTCCTTTATCTTTTTTCTCTTCTTTCAATCTAATCGGGGATTTTTATTATTCTTTTAATTAATAATTAATGTTATTTTATGTTTTCATTTGTAAAATAACAGTATTTAGAACTTACTATATAATTATAACCTCTTTATAAATACACTAAAAATACTAGAATTGACTAAATCTCGTATTAAATATTATCTATCTATGTCATGATCATTTCATCATTTTAATAATTATTATATATTATATAAAGTTAAGATATCAATGACTTTTACTTTTTTCCTTGCTTAAATTATCACTATTTTGTTATTGTGTCATTAAATAAATCATAAATCATGTATGTTGTTAAAAATGTAAAACCATAATTATTAACAACTGTTCTTTTCTCAAATTTGATATTCAACAAATTCAACTACAGTTATTTCTTTTATCATTAACTAGCGTGTTGACAGACAATGTCGTGCATGTCAACACGTTTTTTTATCGTTTGTAATGTGTAATTTACATGTAATAAATATTTAATTTAGTAAATTGGTTAGATATTATAATTTGCAGTTGAATACATTCGATTGAGGTAATTGTTTAATGTTAATGAATGAATGATGTATTCACTCCGATTTTTTACTACTTAACAATGAACAATTACCTAAATGTTGTGATAAATTGAACCTTGAGCACGAAATGTATAGATACCACGTCCAGTTGCAGCTAAGTTGTTATCAAGATGAACATGTTCTATGTTGATGTGTTGATTCAGTTAATTTTGTGTTATATATTCTATTTTATATTGATGAACGAAATATTGAGTTGGTAGATTAAATATTTGACCTTAATTTTCTTTCTCAATTTCTAATAAAATGTATATTGACTTAGCTTGATGAATCAAATATTCGACCATAATTCCTATTTCCTATGAAATAAAAGATATTTATGTATTAATTATATTTTCTCTTCTCATTGAAAATAAAAAACCAATAAACCTAAGCTATGAACCCTATATGAAATCTTTCTTGTTCAATAAATTTGGGGTGATGTTACATTACATCAACTTGTTAAAAAAAGAACAGAAAAAAATGATATGGTGGTTTTATGTGGAAATAATCATCTATAAAAACATTAGTAAGTGGATTGTAAGTAATTTGTATACTTTTATTACATTTTTTCATAACATATTCTCTTCATGATTACTCATATTCCAAATAAATTATGTACCAAAAAATATAAAGTTAAATTATCAATTATTTTTCCATATTTACATTGAATATTTCTCTCTTATTCATCTTGCATAAATAACATGGTGTGCATACATAATTACATGAGAGTTTATGGAAGTTTATTAATGTAAATATGAAAGTTGATGGAAGTTTATTAATGACATGCTCAAAGTTTATTCGTAAACATTAAATTCTAAATTATAAATGATAAAATATGAACACAAATTATACCATGGGTAGTTAATTTGTGTTTTCCCTTTATTAAGTAGTATAGATTAATTCAATGATGAGGACTTTACATATATTGTAATAAGAAAAAGATCAAATCTCATTTACGTATTTTTAACATAATTAGGATTAAAAGACTTTATATATATTAATTTGGAAATATTATGTGTAAAATATTTATATGTAAAATTTTAATTCCATAGGAATTAATGCTCTTCCATAAAAATCAGTATAAGAGATAACATCAAAAGAAACAATATGTATATATTTTAAGATTCCATCAATCGTGTATATATTCCAAGGAGCATTTACTACCAATAATATTAGAGAATTTTTTTCATTAAATCATTACAGCTTACATAATAATATATATATATATATATAATCTTAATATCTTATACATCAAACCTATTCAATAATATATATTATTATTTTTTATTAAGATTGTAGCTGTTGTCAAGTATAAAAATTTGTTTTTTTTTTCATTAAATCATTACAGCTTACATAATATATATATATATATATTATATAATCTTAATATCTTATACATCAATCCTGTTCAATAATATATATATTATTATTTTTTATTAAGAATATTCTAGCTGTTGTCAAGTATTTGCCATAGAAAATTGTGTTAAAATATCTCAATGCAACCACAATTGTATTTGGAATTCCAAAACCACAATATCATGATTGTAGTTATAAATGTGAAGTTTAATTTAAAATATTATAACGAGTTTCCAGTTTTTTTTTTTTTTTTTTTTTTGGTATTATGAAGTATATTTTATAATACTATAAATTTATATTGAGTTTCTAGTTTTTTTGGTATTACAAAGGGTATCCTTCACCTAATGAATAAGGAATTAATCAAATTTTGTAATATTTGTAATTCTCCATTCTAATAAATGTTGTTCCCAAGAATCGAACTTTTGATGTTAGGTTGTAGTTTGATACTATTATATTTCTTCTTTAAAAATGTGGTAGCACATATTTTGTTTAAAAAAGTGTGTCATTTTATGTGAGTGGTTCAGGAGAACTGGAAAAGGGGATGAATCCACTTACTCCAAGAGTAAATGAAAAAACATATTTTATATCATATAATTCATTCTTGGGAAATCCAATTATTTGAATTGAATAGTACATCTAAACCATTGATTTTTCCAAGATTTGATGACTAAGATGTGAAGTAAATTTGAGTAACTGAATCCATGAATAGATGTGTTCCTTAATTTTCCTGTGTGCATAAGGAGATGCTGTGGGTTTGGAATTTTGTAGCTTGTGTGACACCATTCCTTTTTCTTTTTTCTTTGTTCAATCTTATTGGGGATTTTTATTATTATTTTAACTAGCGTGTTGACGTGTCTGTCAATCCGCTTTTCTATTGAGTGAATTATAATTGATTTGTATACTTTTATTACATTTTTCATAACTATAACAAAATCAACAAAACATGATTTGCAATTTTGCATGCTAAAATTTGAATATGATAAACTGTCGTGTTCAAATATTGCCTTGATCCACGTGGATAAAATGTTGGGTTCAAAAGGAAAAACCGTAAAAGCTACATAAATAAACATGAAACATAAAATGAGGAAATATGTTATATAGTTTTTTGGTAGAAAATATATATTAGTATGGGCAAAATAGGAAAATACAAATTACACCATCATGGATAATTATGTTTTTATTTGTAAAAATAACATAATTTAATACTTACTATATAATTATAAAATGTTTACCTCTTTCCTTTAACTATCCTATCATCTTAGTTAGGATTACATTGTCACATGAATTACTCATAAAATATTCCATCCTATCACAATTCATAATATGAATATTTTTAATTTTTTATCCTTTTCCGTTTTTTACTTAAAAAAAATCTTAACAACATTTTTATCAATAAGAATAATAATTTAATGTTAAAAATAATTTAGATTAATAAAACATAAAATTACATTCAAAATATAATATTTCAATCAAGGGAAAGTAATCCATTTTTCTTATAGATATGATTTATTGTTCCAAACATTATATCACAATAGTCAAAATTCATAAACTTATCTTTACTTATTAGAATAAGAATGTTATATCTCAATTTATCCAAAGTGATAAAGTTGTACTTTACTTATCTAAAATAGTCAACTTATCTTTTAGTTATATTTTACTAACTAAATTATTATTGACCGTAATATTTATAAATTGTTAATATAAATATTTATAAGTAGTTATACGTCATCCACTGTTTATTTATACTATTTTTTTAAGAATTGAATATGATTAAATATGAATAATAGATTATATATTGATAATGTATAAAATTCTTATACTGTTATTATATATCTTAATCACATTGGATTATCTTCTGAATTCAATTCATATGATCCATTGATCTAATTTAAGTCTTCAATTACTAAGTACATTACCCTTGCTAATTTAATGCGTGTCAAAGTAATATAAATATATCTAAAATTAATTAAGGGCAAATCTGGATTTTCGAAAATGCTTATAGTAACTTTAGTTTATAAAAATGTAAATGATATTTTCAAAGTTTCCGCCAATAGTTTTTCTAACTGTATTTCATTTTATCTATTTTATAACTTGGCTTATCTTTTTATTTGGCATAAAGATGTGAGAATGTTCTTGAATAAAACATAATTCCTAATTTGGGTACAAAATTCTAAAGTTTTTATTTTGAAAAATTCTAAAGTTTTTATTTTGAAAAATTCTAAAGTTTATATTCTATTTTGATGATTTGATATGAATGATCTTAGTTATATAATAATAATATTTGTCTAAAAATAAAATTCTTGTAAATATATAGGACATTTACTTTATTTAGACTTTGATAATTTGTCTTTGCCAATTGAAGTTTTTATTACTGGTAAAAATTTATAGTCAGTGTATCATTCATTATTTATTTGTATTAGTTTTATTTAAGAGTCAATAATGATTGAAAATAAATAATAAATGTTATACTGACAATATGAAAAACTCTTATACATCGGTGCATAGATCTTTTTTTTTTCTCTTTAATTTATATGTTTAGCAAACAAGATCCTCATTTTACTACAAAAGCAAATTGTGCAAATTATAAATAAATAAAAAATGGAAAAAAGAATGGTGAATTTCATGCAAGTTGCAACAACTTTTGCACCATTTTAGAAAGACCCATTCATAATTCATAGTTTACTACTCTAATTAGACATGTGTGGTTCTATAACAAGTAATTGACACATAATAACTATAGCTCTTTTCTATTTTAATATTTTGCTTCTTCTTCACCCCTTTTACCTCCATAATTCTATGCCCTATTCCATTTTTCTCCATTGATAATTTGATATCATATAGTAATGGAGTTTTTCCAAAAGGCAAATGTAGTACGTTTGAGAAGCTACCATGATAAATACATGTTAGCAGATGATGATAAAGAAGGTGTATACCAAGATAGAAATGGAACATACAAAAATGCAAAATGGAATGTTGAAATTGTTGAAAACTCAAATGTTATACGTTTGAAGAGTTGTTATGACAAATATTTAACAGCTTCAAACATGCCATTTCTCATAAGGGGTACTGCAAAAAAAGTGTTACAAACAATGCCAAGAAGGTTAGATTCTTCAATAGAATGGGAACCTATTAGAGAAGGTGTTCAAGTTAGGCTTAAAACACGTTATGGACAATACCTAAGAGGAAATGGTGGGTTACCACCTTGGAGAAATTCTATTACACATGATGTTCCACATAGAACTGCTACAGCTAATTGGATTTTGTGGGATGTGGATATTGTTGAACTTAGACCAAAACAACAAGAAATAGGTCAAAAACCTAAACCTAGACCTACTCCTATAACACCACCTGATCGATCTATGTATTCTACACCAACTGATCGTTCTCCGTCTCCTTCTGGGTCTTCTATGCCTATCAGCGATCTTGAGAAGATTGATCTTAGGTCTCCCGAAACACATGAGGTTTGTCGTAAGAAATATGCATGTATCATAATAATGAGTTAGACTCACGATTAAGTTTTTTAGTATATTTTTAAGGGTAAAAATGTCATATTAATGTAAATTATGTTAGACTTTAAAACTTTTCATGAGACTTTAATGATTCATAAGAACCATTTAATTAGGACGTTTGACATTATGATATTCACATGTGATAAAAGAAGAAATTTAACAATATATGGTTCCATTTTGGTATCTTTTCGACTGCACCTTTTGATTGCCTTTGTCGTCACCTCTCCACTTCCTTTTATGCTTTCGTTGATAATTAGGAACTCAGTTTCCTTCATTATGTATTTCTTGTTAGGTATTCCAAGTGTGAATGAAGAAGTCGCACATTATGTAAAAGTGGATGAGTTAGAGAACATATAAATTGATGGATTCATATACCTAATGTCTTAAGGTTTTGGGTCAAGATGTGGTGTCAAACCAATTTATATGATTCTTTCACTTAGTCCATAGAAGAATGATATAACCCATATATGAAAATCTCCCAACGTTCCATAATAATGTCATATTGAATAGTCAGGTAAAATATGAAACTAGTGATTTAATTATTGTATTTTCATCACATGCAGGAGGAAGCATGTTATGATTGCAAGTCACCAGTGAAAGAAGGAAGGGTAATATTCTATGATGTGGGTAATGAAAATGGTGATGTTGTTGATGATACAAAGAAAGAGGCATTCTTTACCTTCAAAGGAAGTAATGTGGAAGAATTAAAGGAGAAGTTGATGAAGGAAACAGGACTTGATGATATTATTGTATGTTGCCGTAACCCATTGAATGCAAAACTTTATCCTCTTCGTTTACAACTTCCTCCAAATAACACTGATATGCATGTTGTTGTGCTTCCATCCTCATTCAAAGGTAAACCCTTTTTATGTTCTTTTTTCTTTTTTATTTACCATTTACATTGTTGATTTTTGTTGAGTTTATTCAAGTATGAAATTTAACATTAAATATGAGGGGAGAAGTGAAATAGTTTATAAGTGAAAAGTCTATGAAATTTATGGATGATGATCACCCGTCTCGAAGGGTGTCCCATTCCATGTCCCGAACCAATAGCATATTATCATATGAATAATTTTTTCCCCAAAACAGACTAAAACATTTTCATTGGTTTGGGACAGAGAATAGGACACCGTTTGAGACATGTGATATCTGTCCGAAATTAATGCCTTAATGTTTTGATTTAAGATGTGGTGTCTTAGTGACTCTACTATTCCCATAATCTCATAACCTAGTAACAATAGATCTCCCGGTAATAAGGTCCATTTCCGATTTTCATATTTAATAGATATATGTATGACCCACATTGAACTTTGTTACAATGGATATAGAGCTAAGTTTTCTATTGTACTATAAATGTATCATTCAAACTTGCCTTTTAAGAATTTTATGATATAATTATATAAGTCCACATAATATACATAATATTTGACATAAGAGAGAAAACAAAGTTGAATAATTTTATGATATAATTATATCATGTCATAAAAAAATATGTTATAGAATAAAATGCATTAAACATGTAATATAACATATGTAATATGTTTCATATCCTTTACTGTTTAGTTTGTTAGGAAGTAAATCTCACGTCACTTATCTCATTGTCTCAGGATAATGATTTAAATATGTGTTGATTGTCATGAGCCAAAATATGTTATTTAGTTATGGATCAAAGGTACAGAATTATGTGGAGGGGACATGTTGGGAAGTAAGCCTCACATCGCTTATCTCATTGTTTCATGAATGATTTAAGGCCGAGACTAACCTGCTAACTGCAGGTTAGTTCATTTCAATACGTACTATAATTTTAGCCGTTGGATATTTTGCAATTAATCTGAGCCGTTGAGTAGACTGAAGTCGGTTTGGGGCCATGTAACTTTTCCATGAAAGTCGGTTTGGGCCACCGTGACTTCTCTATAGAAGTCGGTTTGGGCTTGAGTGACTTCTCTATAGAAGTCGGTTTAGGCCACCGTGACTTCTCTATAGAAGTCGGTTTGGGCCATGGATACATCTAGGAAGCCAAGTTTCCAATAACCAACCCAATATTTCATATTTAAAACCTAGTTTTTTTTTTGTTTCGTGTATTAGCCCAATTGATTTAAAAAATTTAATTATAAAAAAATAAAATGAAGTAATTAATAATAAATTAATATATTTCAACATAAATTTAAATTACAAAATTTTAAAAAATCTAATGATTTCCTAAATGATAAATCTAACGATTCCCTAAATGAGATTTTACAAAATTTCAACATAGGATAAGTTCATAAATTAATATATTCAATCATACAAGTAGTCATGGTGCATATTTAAATCCAAGGATAAGTTCATATGTGAATTAAGTACATTTTTTGTCCCAAAAATTCAATATTTTAGTTTTAGTTACTATAACTTTTTCTTTGGGTTTTGGTTTATGTATATTGAACGGGATGTCATTTAGGGAATTATTAGATTTTTTTAAAATTTTTTAATTTAAATTTATGTTGAAATATATTATTTATTATTAATTACTTCATTTTATTTTTTTATAATTAAATTTTTCAAATCAATTGGGCTAATACACGAAACAAAAAAAATTGGGCTTTAAATACGAAATATTGAGCTGATTATGGGAAACTGAGCTTCCTAGATGTATCCATGGCCCAAACCGACTTCAATAGAGAAGTAACGGTGACCCAAACCGACTTCTATAGAGAAGTCATGGTGGCCCAAACCGACTTTCATGGAAAAGTTACATGGCCCCAAACCGACTTCAGTCTATGCTTCCCCCGGTCAGATTAATTGCAAAATATCCAACGGCTTAAATTATAGTACGTATTGAAACGAACTAACCTGCAGTTAGCAGGTTAGTCTCGGCCATGATTTAAATATATGTTTGATTAATCTTCTCCTTACCAATTGGTTTTTAGATAGAACCTTAACATAGTTTTCGTGATGCTCTTGATTTAATTTTGGTGTAACAATTTTTCTGATGATAATCACTTGGCAGGACAATGAAGACAAGATATCACATTTGTGTTGGCAGATGAATGTTACAAGAGTTGCTTATCTACACATTTGTTGAATTAAAATTGCAAATGCAAATGAAGCAACTAAACATACATTAAATCAAAACCACAAGGGATCAATCAATCAATAAGCACATAATTTATTTTAAGGTTTTTCAAAAGTTCTATGGGACTTAAATTGAGTGCAAACTCATGATTTTGATTTGTTTTTGTCTATATATAATTCTTAACTAGGTCTTTTCAATGTGTTCTTCATGTAAGAATTAATTATTGGTTTTTTAACACAATGTGAAGTTACACATTTTTTTAGAGACTTCTCTTATTTGATTGACAACAAATTCTACACCATGATGAAAAAAAACATGTTATTTGTAGAACAAAAATAAGACTATTTAGACAACATACAATTAATTATGTATTTCTACTTGGTTTCAAAACAATATTGACTTGCATAAGTAAGATAACTTAAAAAGAAAGTATAACCTTTTTTATTATAGTTGTTTTGATGTATTGCCAATTTTGATTGACGTTCCTATCACTAATGTTATATCCTCCTATTTATTTTCCTACCCACAAAAAAATGATATATGCCATAAAATGATACTTTATTTATTAGTGATTGGTTTACAAGTGACATATGTCACTTTATTGTGAGTATGAAGATTAGTAGGAGAATTTAGTATAAGGATATATCATTTTCTCGCAAGTATAATATATATAGAACTATTAATTTAAAGATTTATATATATATATATATGAGAGGGGATACACTTACTCTTATATATCGGAGGGGATCTACTTACTCCAAGACTAAGTGGAAAAAAAATTACTCCACATTATAGTTATTCATTTTTAGAAAATCCAATGGTTTAGATTTACTCACTAATTCAAATTATTGAATTTTTCAAGAATGAATGATTATAATGTAGAGTAAGTTTTATTCATTTACTATTGGAGTAAGTGATATATTATATCATCTGTTACTCATCTGTATTTTTTGTAAACAATAATGATGGATGATACAATAACGCAACAATGTATAAAACTCATACACTATTAATATATACATTTACCCATCTTAAATAATGGTTAAAAAAAATAAGAATCAAATAAGTAAGACTAACATTAAATTTTAACTTCAAAGGCTTAAAGACAATAGGTTTATAGATTAGTGACTATAAAATTACGAACAATGGAGTTCAACAAATTCACATTTAACTCCAATAATCTCATTTCAAGTGGGAATCCAAATAACTATGAACCATCAATCATCCATTTATTACTTATATTTAAAAATAATTATAAATGATATAAAATAAAAAAGAGAAAATGATGATTAAAGTGAGAAATTTTAAAATTTTATCAGTAATAAAATTTAAAGGAAAATGATATATTCTTATATTAAATCTTCTTATTAATCTTTTTATTCACACAAAAAGTGACATATGTTACAAATTGATTGATTTACAAGTAACATATATATCGACATTTTGTGGATAGGATGATTAGTAGGATTAGCAAATTTGAAAGATAGGGGGAGATGAGTATAAATATTAACCGCAGAGAGATAATAAAATAGAGAGCGCAGGAAAGTGTGAGAGAATGGCAGTAGGAGCAGTAGTTATACCAAAGTGCTTCTCATCTTCTTTCAATTTTGTATTAACTAATAGACTCAGGAAATGCTTTATCCATTCCATTTCCCAACCCCCAAAGGTACTTTCCCTTTTATTTATTTACTTTAATGTCTATTTTGTTTTTAAATATCGAGTAGATGTATACAGCCTTACCCTCGCAATCGGAATAGGTTTTCGAAGATACCAAATCTTGTTATCACTAATGAACTTTTGAAATTGCAAAGGGCGGGCCGTTGTATAGAAGGCTATCACCTAGTAGGGTCTGGAGAGGGTAGATGTAAGCAGTCTTATCATCGCAAACGAAAGATAAGGCTGCGTAAACCGAATTTTGGAGATGCTAAACATGTTGGAATTTTGTTTTCAAAAATTGTGTTTGCGGTGTCCAAACTCAATAGCTCCCAAACACACTTACATGATTGACACTTAACAATAAATTTCATTATTAGGGAACTAATATGACTGCTACTTTATCTATAAGGGATCGATGTAGCTATTCAGCAGTGTTTTAAATTGCGATTGCGGTCATTGCGTCCGTTGCGATGCTGATTGTGGTTGTTGCGGTGTGAATTATTTTGCGAAAACAATATTTTTGAATCTGATGCGGCCTGATGTGGTCCAAATGCCGTCCGGTGCGGTTGCGTTGCGGTCTGATGCGGTCACATTATTGTGATTTGGAGTCACACTGTAATTGCGTCCGATGCGGTTGTGGTGGCTACCGCAATTGCAATATTGCGGCCGCATCAGGTGATGCAGTCCGCAATTTAAATCATTGCTATTCACTAATGTTATCAAACAGAACTTGTCAGGACTAAGAATCTAAGAATCTAAGAATGTTTTCTTTGTTGTACAGTCAAAGGAAGAACTTTTGGTGGTAGTTGGGGGTGGAGCAGCAGGTGTGTATGGAGCAATCCATGCTAAGACTGTGGCGCCCCACCTCGGTGTGGTTATTATTGAGCAGGGAAAGCCTCTCACCAAGGTCTGTGTCATATTCCTTCATAGCTGCATGTGCATTATGTTAGCGAGTTATTAAATTTGCTCGTCTCGTATATTGCTGGTAGGTGAAAGTTTCGGGAGGAGGCCGGTGCAATGTAACAAATGGCCATTGCGCTGACAACATGGTAATCCTCTTTTCCCAGTAATTTTGAAGTTACAAAATGGATATGTTCTTGTTATGGTATCGGTGTATGACATGGTCTGTTACTCACCTTGTAACATAACACTATTCCTTTCCACGTTCTACTCATCAGCGCTGCTTTATTTATTTGATAAAAATAAATGACCAGAAGTTAGCTTGGGTATTGCAATAGTCAACTTCAGAACATTGTAGTGCATGTAATAACTTTATTAGGCCTTATTGTAATGATAACATGATGTTAGGAATGATGATTAGTTTGTAGATTTTGGCAGAAAACTATCCAAGGGGTCACAAGGAATTCAGAGGACCCTTCTTTAATACGCATGGCCCGGTGGATACCATGTCCTGGTTTGCCTCTCATGGGGTGGAACTGAAGGTTGTTCTCTGGAAAGCTTCCCTTTAGTTGTTTTTGTTTATGATGCATATTTATGATTTATGATTAACGGCTCGTAGATTGAGGATGATGGTAGGGTATTTCCTGTCAGCAACAGTTCTTCTTCAATAATTGATTGTCTCATGTCTGAAGTAAAGAAAAGGGGAGGTATATTGATTTATTTAGTAATGCTATATTGGCTTTTTGCATTATGTGGATTCTGGTTGGTGAAGTATTGTATGTTTGATAACTGCTGAGCATTCTGTAACTTGTTTCTAGGGTTGCACGTGGGTTGAGTTGGATAGGTATTCATGCAAAAATAGAACTAAACCAAATAAAGATGGTTCGGTTGGTTTGGGTGAATATTGTTTTGATCTTCATAATCAAACCGAACCAACCAGCTGTTGATTGGGTTGGTTTGGGTAGGTCTATTCGGTCTGAACGATGAGCAGAGAATAGAGAGTGGAACACAGAACTTTGAGCACAGAGCTTCGAGCACAGAGCAACATGTTGAGCTTTGTGCTGTTGTTTCTATTGGACTGCTGGTACCAGGAAATATCAGGGAAGGCGATCTTGCCGATAGAGACAACGATGATAGGTTTTGTGTGTGGGTCACTATGCAAAGCAGTGGCAGGGTCGCTATACAGAGCTAGGGTTTGTGTGTGTAACTAATAAAGTTTGAAAATTCGAATGAAGGAGTAAGCATGGGTTTTTGTGTTCACATTTAGTCTGTAAAGTGTGCCTAGTATTAGTAAAATGATATAGTTTTGTTATTGTGATTGGCTCTATTGGTTCTATGGGTTGGTTTGGTTCCATTCATAGCCAAACCGAGGAACCAAGCCAACCATAATTGGTTCCAAAAAATACCCAAACCAACCTAATGAATCGAACCAAGCCAAAAATATGGGTTGGGTTGCTTGGTTTTGGCAGAACCAGGTGCAGCCCTACTTATTTCTGTGGTGTTCATAAATCCCAGCACTCACTGTTAGTCTGTTACAGGGTTAATATCTTTGTCTGAAGTTAAATCCTGACTAACTATATAATATCCAATTGTCCATTAATAAATTATTTTAAATCATAGTTGTTCAGTGTCCATTTATTCCTACTTTTGCCTCAGACTTGCATTCATATGAATTTAGGGTCTAGTTGTTTATAATAGTGTATTTTCAAATTGTCAATGCTGAATTTTTTATTAATCAGTTTCTGTGCAGACCAAAAAAGCTGTAACAGCAGTGTCTGTTGCAAATAGTGGCAAGTTCCTTCTCGAGGTTGAGCAACTACCAGCTCATCATGTTGAATATGTTGAAGCTGATTATCTATTGATTGCCAGTGGTAGTAGCCGACAGGTTGTGGTGTATAATTGATTTATTTGAATTGAGATGCATGAATCCAACAGATTTTTTAACCGGGTTCTTTCTGTCACAGGGTTATGCTCTTGCATCTCAGCTTGGTCATTCAATTGTAGATCCAGTGCCGAGTTTATTTACTTTCAAAATAGATGATTTGTGTTTGAGGGAGTTGTCTGGGGTAAAATATTAATCTTGAAGCTCCTATCTTCTGATTTTAAGAAACCTTCAAATTATAGTTCTTTTTCTATATACTTTATCCTTTTCTTGGCCATAGCAATATTTTTATATAGCTTATCAGTGGAAGCATGCTTGTCCACTTTTGTCTTGTTAATGGGAGTTTCAATCATTCATTTTTGAGCTATAGAGATATTGAGACAAGGGAAAGCAGTGAATATGTATGACTACCAAATCTACTTTCACCCCATAATAATGAGAGGATGCTAAGTTTACTGACTGAAAGATTCGATCTCGTATAGTTCTATAATATTTGTGGAAGTGTTCTTGTGGTTTTTTTAAATCTTTATATCTGCTAAACACAGCTGTGTCTGATGTGCAATGGATGATTTACGACACTGGTGATTGTTAATGATAATTGAATAGGCCCTAATTTTGTCGGTCTTTTTAATCAAGTGTTTTCATAACCGCAGTAGAGTCCTTCAGATTATCTTTAGTCATCTTGCTATCTATATCATGTGGTTTCAAACTTGTTATTCAGGAATGCTGGTTATAAAATTGTTTCTCATTAACTCGAGCTTCTTTTCTTCTCTTGTATATTGTTTCATTAATTTTCAGGTTACATTCCCTAGAGTTAAAGTGAGACTAAAATTGGATAGTATTCAAAAGAACATACCTCAGCTGACACAGGTATGTTTTGTTATTACCACAGATAAAAAAATAGTGAAAAAATATATGCATAATATTTCAAATTTTAGGTTGGCCCCATGTTAGTTACACATTGGGGACTCAGTGGTCCAGCAATTCTTCGGTTATCTGCTTGGGGTGCTCGTTATCTGTTCAGTTCAGGTTACAAAGGTAAAGGATAATCTTTCCCTTACCCGATGTTTGGAATCGTCAGATTATGATAGGATTCAAATGACTTGTATTAAGCTGGTTTGGATTGATGATAGTTTAGGATTTCAATTCATCTACAGATCACCGTGTGTAATATCTCATGATTTGTAACTTTTGAAAAGATTTGTTAATCATTTTCATTTCGAATGAATTCTTTCCAAAATTTAAGCGTTTCGAAGATAGGATTGAAGTACATTTTCTTTTCTCCTCTTACAGATGTTGGTCTCATTTGGATGCAGGGAAACTTATTGTGGACTTTATCCCTGATCTGCATGTGGGGAATTTGAAGTCCATGCTTGTTGAACACAAGAATCAATTTGCTGTAAGTTATGGATCCAGTGATTATTGCAAAATTTTAGAAACATAGTAACCTACATGCATGTTATCGTGTATTAACTCGGGAGAAGAATAACTTATTTCTTTCTTTGGTGAATAGTAAACAGTACACTATTTAAAGACAAGTAAGAAACCAAAAAAATTATTAGAGCCATACAAGTGGCATAATCGTAGAACTAGGTAAGATTATAGGAACATTCTAGAACTATAAATAATAAACTATAACAATTATTTACTTATTTAATAATAAAAATACTTATAGTATTACCTTTTTAATGAGCTTGAGCCGAAGCAGCCTATCATTACCACACCCTTCAATGACAACCTTGTCCTCAAAGTTGAACTTAGCAGTGGACAAAACAAGCACAACCTTATCAGGATTATAGATTGATTAATGTTTGCTACTATGTTTCATAAATGCTCTGATCTCTCTCACTGGACTTTTGGTGGATTTTGTGTTTAGGAAGGACAAATGTTTTCCTTTGCCTTAATGGTTCGAAATTAGAATGTCTAATCTGAGTTGACAAAGTGCACTTCAAAGACCTTTGTCTATGCATTTAGTTGTTAGCTGAGCATGAAGTTGTATCAAGAGAGAGACAATTTAGCTATAAATTTCTCTTCACAATTTTTTTACTTGAGCATATAAACAAGCATTAAATTACATTCAAATGGTTGTAGTAAGTTTTTGGTTGTGCCTTTGCAGAAACAAAAGATAGTCAATTCATATCCTCTTGAATTTGGCATAACAAAAAGATTTTGGAGCTATGTGTTGGAACGACAGGTTTTATAGTTTTTCTTTATTTAATTAATCTGCAGAATTGTAGTTTTAACAAAATTGTTTCTTTACAAAGTACATAAATATTATTCATATGCAGGGTGTAAATGGAGATATCTTATGGGCTTCCATTTCAAACAATTCATTAATGTCCATTGGTTCTATGTTAAAGGACTGCACATTTGAAATTATAGGAAAGGTGAGATTCCCTATCCTCCCTTTAGATTTCGGAAAAAGTGATTCTACAAAAGTGATTTTGACAAAATGCTTTTCTGAGAAGACGAAAACATAGCTTCTAAAAATAGTTGAATTTCAGCTTTTTTGCAACAGCCCCTGATAGACACTGGTATCTTAGAGTAGAAGAAAGAATGAAAAGAATTGTCCCAAAGCCAAAACAGTGAGTGTTCTTGGCTGGGCTCTATTGAATATGAGGAGAATTACAAGAGAAAGATAATATGGTGCTTGTATTATTAGAGAAAGAATAATACTTCTTGTATTATTAGAGAAAGAATAATACTTCTTGTATTATTAGAGAAAGAATATGAGGAGAATTACAAGAGAAAGATAAAAGAAAGGATCCCACGATCCAATCCCCTACTGATTCTACAATCAGTTTCCTACTCAATAATTGCCTACCTTCCTCCTCATAAGCCTTTCCTATTTAATAACAAGCCAATACTCTAACTAACTAACTGACAATTCAGTTAAGAGAAGTTAGTTATCTAACTTCCAAACCTTCCTAACTCCTCTTCTATACACATGCCTAATGTTTTGATGGGCATTGATCCTATCAGCTACCAACAAAACAAATGTGGAAGTGTCTGAAGTGATTTTTTGATCAAAATAAATCACTTTCTTTTAAAAAAAGATTAAACAAATGGGTACATTTGTCATGTTTCCTTGATATAACATGTTTTCTAATGAAGGGTCAATTTAAGGATGAATTTGTTACTGCTGGTGGTATTCCCTTATCAGAGGTTATCTTTCTTCTTACTCTTCTCTTCCTCCTTACCCTTTCATTAGTAGTTAGAAATATAACTCAGCTACCATTGTTTTGTTTTATTTTCATTTTATTGAAGATTTCTCTCAATACAATGGAAAGCAAAATTTGCTCAAGACTATTCTTTGCAGGAGAGGTAGCTTAATTATTTATTTATTTTGAAATTTGAACCTTTGTAGAAATACTTTAAACCTATGGCTTAATAATTTAATGTCTATATGTTTATCTTTTGCAGATACTAAATGTTGATGGAGTAACTGGTGGTTTTAATTTCCAGGTAAGTTTTCTGTATATAAAATTTCCTTGTAAATAAATACATGTGACTATAAATTCAATCTTATTTGCCATATGATTGTTAACCAATACTTATGACCCATACCCCAATTTCTAATGTAACATTTAACACTTAACTGTTAATTTCTTACCACTGAGAATATGGTTTGGTTTTGGGTTGAGGTATATTCTTGTTTGAAGTTTCACTCCAACTTCAACAATCATTGTGCTTTTGTGTTGCCCCACACTTGACATATTTATATAAGATAGCATTATGTCAACAATTTTTCCTTTCGAAGTTCACCAACATTTTCATAGGACATTTTCTGTCTTATAATATATGTCACAACTATCATTGGCAATCTGGGCAAAGTCCATGGGGCCCGCCCGCACTTATTGGACAGTCGGGCATGAAAAATATGTCCATCCGCCTTAAAATGTCCGCCCAACATGCCTTATTCGTCCACAGGCATTTCATACGAGCAAAACGAGCGGCCCACATACATTATTGAAGAAAGTGTTGAACATAAAATATGTAAATGTGCGGCCTTCGTGATCGCTAAGAAACAACTTTCCGGTTTTGCGGATAGCCATAGTCAAGAATTTGATCAATTTTCCTCTGTTGTGTGCAGAATGCTTGGTGTGGAGGATTTATTGCAGGAACCACAATTGGTGGATTAGCAATGTCTAGGTTTAAAGTAAATGCTGATTTTTAAGTTCATTAGTGAGTAATAGTTGGTTAGTCACTTAGTTGCATGATTTTTTGTGCTGTATTTGGTTTTTCTCTTTTTGGGCATCAATTAGGACAAGTTTATTTATCTTATTCTTTTTTTATATACTTCTTTATTCTTCTTTTTTTCTGCTATTCTATTTTCTTGTGGATGATATTTTCATATGTTTAAGTGTAGAATGCTAATTATACAACTAATCACTAATTTTGTCAACAATATTATATTGGTGTAATAGTTGAACCAGCTTAAGATTAATTGTTGACATATTAGTGAGAGATCTTACCAAGAATCACCACTCACTAAGCGAGAGGTTGAAATATCAATGGCTGTTGACACATGATGCTAGAATTATATATATAGAGCATAGGGATGACAAAAATATCCGGATATCATGGGTGAGAACGGATATCATAATACCCGCTCTCGCGTGTACCCGTATACATATTTTAATTAAATATTTTATACTTAATTATTACTAATTTAACATTATATTTGTCTATTTTATTATTACTTCATGATAAAATATAATAATGAGACTATAATCATAAAATTATCATATATAAATTATATTATTTAAGTAATAATTATTTTTATATATTAATTATTGTAAAATATATAAAAATATGAGTAAAATTGAAACACGTTGGGTACCCGCAGATATTCGCTACCTGCATGAATACCCGCAAATAGTGCAAGTTTGTACACGAGTATGCACTACTCTTGTCCTCTCGACCCCGTTGCCATCCCTATATAGGGATTAGTCATTTCAGAATATTTGTATTATAAAAATCGGGAGAATGAATCTTCTCCATTATTAGAGAAACAAGTGATGTGTAAAATAATGTAAAAAAGAAAAGGAAAAGACAATTATGTCCTTTTATTTACACATGTAATGACATAAGTGTAAAAATATTATTTGTCTCTTCATTAATAGAGATGATTCCTACTCAAAAATCGTGAGAACAATAAATTTGGACTTTATAACTAATCATGCATAATTATGATAATTATGTGCATGTATCTTTTAATCTTGATCATTCAAATAATATTCAATAATCTATATTAAATGGTCACATTTCTCACAATAAATCATTGTGGTTATATGAATGAGTAGTTCCCTTTATATATTAATAAATGGATTTTATTATCTTAGATAATAGAGAGAAAAATATATACAAATGAGATTTATTATAATTCATATTTAATCATTATTGACTCTTAAAAAAAGAATACAAATTAAAGATTGCAAAAATATCCAACTTGTAGGTATCCACAAAAAATACTCATAAAGGATACTCATAGTAATAACTTATGAATGAGTACGAGTATCATGATACTAGTCATGTGCGTATCTATATAATTATAAATTAACTTTTTAATTAAACACTTTATGTATATTATATTTTTGTAGATATTACTTATATTTTTATTATTTAATAATGTATTTATGTAATTATTATTTTATATATATATAATATAAATATATAACTACACTTAAAATCCAAATACTTACTACTTGTACAGGAAATATATATATATATATATATATATATATATATATGAATATAATAGATAATACTTTGATTGTGTATAAAATTTTATACCAACAATTGAATACATATATTATATTATAGATAACATATAAAACAAAAGTCAAACTAGTAGTTGTGTATATTCGGAACCCAAATAAGTTGACTCTTATTATGACACACTAAGTTTAATTTTCCTAAAACTTTGTAACTAAGGAAAATCTGGGGAATACTGCAGGATTCTCGCTTGAGCGAGAGGAGCCTCACCCAAGCGAGAGTATTAGTGTTTCTCCCAGGATTTTATCTGGGTGCCTCGCCTGAGCGAGAGAAGCATCGCTTGAGCGAGAGTTGGCTCGCCTGGGCGAGGGAGAGTGTGTTGACACTGAAGGATCCTCGCTTGAGCAAGAATCCCTCGCTTGAGCGAGAGCGTCAGATCTGAAATTTTAAAAAGGCGGAATTTTCTCGCTTGAGCGAGAACCCGACGATTTCACTTTAAAATAGAAACCCTTAAACACTTTTAGGGTTAAAAAATTGAGAGAGAATAAAGAAAAAGATGAATTTGAGAGCAATGACTCGTGAGAATCATCTAAAAGCTTGAGAAAGGTAAATATCTCGATTCTAACTCTCATTCTCCCTTTCAAACTTATTTTGGGTGTGTGGGATCTATTTTCAAAATGTGAGAAACCATGAAAAATCTTCCTTGTGAGTTGTGGTTCGTTTTATTTCGTTTCTCTCTTGTAAACTCTTGCTTTAGAGTTGGTATTCAGAGAATGGAGGGGTTTGTGGGTTGATTCATGAAAACCCAAAACTCTAAAATGAAAATGTGGTTAAAGAGGAAAATGGGTTAAATGTTAGATTTAGAATGTGGTTTATGAATGTTGAATGTTGATTAGAATGTGAATATGTATCTTTTAGATGTTTGGAAACTCTTAATGAAAGTAGTTTAGAAACATTGAAAATGTGTGAATCTTTTGTATGGTTAAAGATGAAATATGAGTTATTGATGTGTTATTTTAAATAAATTATTAACATTGTTGTTATATGGTGGGAATGAGGAAAGATCCTAAGGTTGGAGGATGTAACGAATGAAACTTGTAAAGTTACTCAAAACCGACCTCAACACTCATCGAGCTAAGGATAAGTCTCTAACTTCCGCAATTGTAATGGAAAATGTGTGGATTTTCTGGTTGTGAAAATGATCAAGTTGCGAGTCGCTTATTTATTATAAAATATATGAGTATGTTTATAATAATGGTTGCGTGGATTTACTGTTTATGAATGGATGTTGTATCAATGAAAAGAAAACACGTTTTTAGCCGACCATGATGGATTAGTGACTTTGGCTCAAGTAATGTAGCAAACTTTGCCTCAAGTGATGTAGCAATGTATGAGTTGCCTTGTGGTAACGGCTATTCGTAGCAATGTATAAGTTGTCTTGTGGTAACGGCTATTCGTAGCAATGTATGAGCTGGCTTGTGGTAACGGCTATTCGTAGCAATGTATGAGTTGCCTTGTGGTAACGGCTATTCGTAGCAATGTATGAGTTGCCTTGTGGTAGCGACTATCCGTAACAATGTATGAGTTGCCTTGTGATAACGGCTATCCATATCAATGTATGAGTTACCTTGTGGTAACGACTATTCGTAGCAATGTATGACTTGCCCTTGTGGTATTGGCTATTCGTAGCAATGTCTGACTTACTCCATGTGGTAAGATAAATGGTTTAAGATAAACATAAATGAGATAGATGAATATGAAAAGAAAGGATGAAATTATGCATGGGTATGAGGAATAGATATCGATGAGTTTAAGTAAAATGCAGAATGATGAAGATAACAAGGCGAATTGTATATGTCAAAGTATTATTTATATGTCATTATGTAACTGTTTATCTAACCTTATCTAATGTGGATTATCATTTGAATTACGTTGAACGTAAGACTTACTCCTTTGTGTTTCCATGTATTGTTTATGATAATCTCATTGCAGGTAATTGGATAAATTAAGGATGCTTGACTTGGAGTCTTAGAAGCTTAGACCCTGGATTTCATTTATTTGCATTTTTGTACTCTAACTGACTACTTGCGGATTCGAATGATTGTAACTATGGTTTTTATCTATTTGGATATTAGTGACCATGTGTAATGCTATTTTTGGGGAACTACTCATGGGTTCTTAGTACCCATGGAGAATTATTAATATGAATTATGTTTTTCTGCCTTATGAGTGTATGTATGAATACCACATGATAATTGATCAGAAAATAATTAAGGTAACCATGAACTTACCTTAGGTTACTAATCATAAGATATAAGGAAAATAAATATTTGCATGAGAAAAAATTTCAAGGGTAGAATTTGGGTTCTTACACTTATTGGTTTCTAGTACTTGGTTTGCCTACTTTTCATGAAGGAAAAATCATTTATCAACAATGTGTTAATCTAGTAGTGTAAGGCTCTGCTAGATCCTATGATCACTAAAAATACAAGATTTCAATTTCAGAGAGTGATACTTATTGAAATGGACAATCACACACCTCGAAATAAATTAGTTTCTTATATAAAAAGGTAAGGATACCATTACTAATACTAAAAAAAGAAAATTATTTAAAAATAATATTAAATGTAAAGAATCAACTTATTTTATAGTGTATTATCAATATTGTGAACACCTAATTTTATTCAACATACTAATAATTTATTTAAATATAATAAAGTGAAAAAAGACTAAAAAATAAAATTACAAAAGATCGGTGTTCTAAAATGATTATATTGTATGAGATAATAAATATTATTAGTATTTTTAAAATGAATGAATCTGATTGAATTATAAATATTAATAATTTTTTAAAAATGAATAAATCTTACCACATGATATCATCATTTTTTTTTTTAAAAATGGAAAAATTCTATTACTTTTTATATAAGGAATAGAAAATTCTATTAAGTTTTTGAAAGTGAGTTAACGAGGCTTATTAGTATTCATTTTTAACGATAGATGTAACCCACACACTCCGTTTGAAACACAAACCAACATATATGAGAGAAGATTTTGGATTTTCTCTATTAGTGGAGAATCCATTACTATGTTGAGATTGTGACGACATATATTAAAAATAAAGATTTAAGAAACCCTAATTTTAACTTATTTTTAATAAAATAAATTTTAAATTTTATTTCCCTTATAATCACTATTAGTATTGAAGAAGAGTTGAGCTAATGAGACAAGCACATAAAACAACACTAAAAAAGGACCATCAAAAATAATTTTTTCCTTTCTTTAAAAAAGTTACACACCAATCTATATTAAAGAGAATAAGAAATATATAGTCATTATTATGGATGGAGATTATCTGTCACAATTTGGTATCTCAATTCATGCCCCGTTCACTTATATTTAAACATGTGAATTTAATTTATTTTTTTTGTAAAACAAAATTAAAATGAAATGTTATTTTTAATTTATTGACAAATTGGTGCGGGATAGTGAGATAAGAAATTCAAGGAGTCAGGATCCTAATCCCATCATTATCTCCTCTCACCTTGTTTGTGAACTTCTAGGCTAGATTCATTGAACCTACTTACAATGTCATGTCATGAGTTTTTGTGTTTATGGGTTTTTGTCAATTTCTCAATTTTAAATATAACATTATTATGCATATTAAATGCTCATTTATGTGTAAGGTCTTTTTCTACTAGCATTACTTCTTTTTATTCTATCTTACTACCATTATTTCTTTTCAAATTTTGTTACATTATTTTATTCATTCAATTTTATTTATTACTCTATATATCAATGTTGTGAAACTCGAGCCGAACATCGAGCCGAAAGAGCTTCCGTATTATGTCTAATCGGTTTAAATAGTTAAGTCGTCCGGTCGGACCGAATGTTTTTAAATATAATTAATAATTTTATCTATAAATATATAATTATATATAAATATAAATTTTTATATAATTAATAATTTTATATAACTATATTGAAGTAACATATCTCTATCTTTTTTGGACCGAAATAAAACAAAACATTAGAGTAATGATCCATATTTTTAAAATTTTAAGTGAATTGTCCGGTTTTTCCCTCGGATTATTCCGGTTTAACCGGGTTTAGCACGATCGAACCAAAATTTATTCGGTTCAAAGCGGTCCAACTACTCATTCGGTTAAGACTACAAAACGGAGCCATTTTCATGTCCGATCAGCGATCGAACCGGTCAGACCGTCCGATCCGGTTATCACAATACTGCTATATATTTTGTCATTTGTTTAATAATAATAAAATGAACTATTAAATAACATAAATTATTTTTTAAAATAATAATTAAATTTTATAATAATGATTGAAATACAAAACATATCTCCTTTATTACAAATAAGTAATATAAAATTCACTTAATAATGGAAAATTTAATAAAATATTTATATAATACATATTTATGCTATTATATTTACTAGCGTGTTGACTAGAGGTGTCAAAACGGGCTACCCGGGCGGGTTCGGGCTAGCCCGTATCTGATTCGGGCTAAACCGGGTCGGGTTAAAAAGCCCGGATACAATTTTTGTATATCAAAATGTAGCCCAAGCTCGCCCTATAATTTGATATTAATGCATAAATTTTTTAACACAATTGTTATACTCAATGCAACCAAACTTATAGATATAATGATATGTGTTTGAGCTAAGACATGATATTAAGTATACGGATATGATTCATAACATAACTTATTCATTAAATATTTTATTTATATTATACTCTCTATCTCTAACATAATATAATTTGTAACTTCACTTCAATATAACAAATGGATACAGTAAAAAATAATATCACTTTGGTTTATAGTAATGATAGTATAAACTCAAATTCATAATGAATTCTATGTGTCGAAGTATAATTATCACCATAATATTTTTTTACTTTGTGTATGGATATCTTTTGTATACTCTTTATCAACACTTTCATTGTGAATTGTTATGTTAAATTTGGTTGTGTTGAGTTCTCTACGGTAAACAATTAAGTTGTTTTTCAGTTTTGTTGTAAAAATTATTTTCTTTATTATGTTTTTTTTGTAGAAGTTAAATCTAATTAAATATACAATTAAAAAAAAGAAAAATAGAATCTATATAGTTTAATGTTCTTAGTTAATTTGATACACTATTTTGCTAATGTGCTTAAAAGGATATTAAGCAAAATAGAAAAAATAATATAATTATTAACTTGATAACATTATTGTAATTTATAAATATTTATGTTATAGACATTACTCTATTTTTTATTCAAAGTTCATTACACAATATTTAGTATATATTATCTATTTTTTTATCATAAGTTATTTTGTAAAATAATTTTCATCTTAAACTTATTACCTAGTCAAAAAGTCCCAAAAAAAGTTATAAAATAAGAGAAAACGGGTAGCCCGAACCCGCCCGGGTAAGCCCGTCCCGAGCCCGGTTTTAATATAGTCCGGCCGGGCTAAAAAGCCCAGATTCACTAAAAAGAGCCAAATTTAATACCCAAGCCCTACAAAATTTCGGGTTGTGGCGGGCCGGCCCGCACGGGCCCGCCCATTTTGACACCTCTAGTGTTGACAGACACTGTCGTGACCGTTAACCTGTTTTCCTATCGTTTGTAACTATATTCTATATGCAATAAATGAATTGTATTAGATATTATAATTTGTAGTTGAATATATTTGATTGAGATAATTGTTGAATCTTAATGAATGAATTGATTGTGAAGAATATGAGGAGAAAAATGATTAGAGAGAACATGAGAGAAACAATTTAAGAGTTTTGGGTAGAGGTTACCATGATGTCTAAAATAAAATTAGAAAATTATATCATTGAGTTATATGAGTTTTTGGTAGAAATTAGAAGATACTGATAGTAAAATAGGAAAACATTAATTATAATATGTAGGGTAATTATTTTGGGTTTTCGCTTTATTAATAGTATATATATATATATATATATATATATATATATATATATATTGGAATGCGTGAAACCTTATATTTTAATATGCATTGAACAATAAAAAAATAAATCATGATATGTTAAACTTTGAAGTAGAGACAAATTTTAAATAAATAATATTGTATGCTTACTAAGAGTGCACCTCAACAAGGAACAACCATATGATGAATAACAAGTTATTGCTTCACATAATCATCATGCATAATAAGGAATATAATAAATATAATTTATTAAAATAACCAAGTGGAAATATAATTTTCCTAGTGGAATGAGATTGAACGAAATATTATAATGTACATATATGTATATAAATAATACTATCCAATTAGTATTATTTATTCTCATATACTTCTTTCATAGAGTTCATTTTTTCAAGGGTTTAGGGTTATCTATAATTGATGGACAAGTCTTTTCCGCTTTCCTTTTTTCATATACTCTCTTTTTTTCCTTTCACTTCTTCCATTTTCTCTACCTACTAAGTTTTGTGGTTTGAATACTACTAAAATCTAAAATAAAAAGATTTTTTCTCTATACAAATTAAATATTTTAATCAATGATGCATAATAATAATAATAATGGTAATGATATAAATATCAATTTTTACTATTTTATAAATTTAATAGAATTATTTAAGTTATATAAGGAAACAAATATATATAATGATTATAATAAAATAAATTTAACATATATATACAATAGAATCTACAAAATCAAATATATATATATTTGAATACTGATAATAATTATAAGAGAAAAAAGTATTTCCCGAGATAACTTACCTTCTTCGACCTAGTAAAAGAATGATATGTGTATTGTTTTGTTTAGTTTTAGAAATATTTTTATAAAAATGATTAAATTATACACATATCATGATTTTAGTAGCTGAAAGAGATAACTTATCTCAGGAAGTACGTTATTCTCCAATGATAATCTTGTGGTGGTCATCATACCTCATCTAACTCTTCCAATATTGTGAATAATTAATTAATCTCTAAGGCTTTAAGGTTATCTAAAGGGACCATCTTCCACCTTACAAAACATTATTGTTGCTGTCTTATTATATTATAGGACTGTGAAGCCTAAAACAACAAACACAGTAACCTAAAAGTTGGGTTCACTTGGATCTTTCCTAATAATAGAGAATCATAAAATCCCAAAATACTATTCAACTTTATACCCTTTTCCCTACCTTAGTGGTTTCTTGTGATAAAGATCACCTATTTCAATATTTGGTGTCTCATTTTGTTTCAATCCAATAAAAAAAATATCAATTAGTTAAGATTTTTTTTTATAAAAACATAAAATATTGTATTTTTATTACTTGATAGAATATGATTGACTTATTATAACATAAGGACATGAATTTTTAGGGACATGAGATTCGATCCAATTCTGGGGTCTGTTGCTCTTCCTAGTCTTTTTCTAGGAAACAGTTTACCCTGCTTTCTATTGCACATTCCAGAATCCCCCAAAACGTACTCATTGATTGTCCTACCAAACTATGCAAGTAGTGAGTCCTAAAGGGGTGTATTTTAAGTGAAAATATTTTAATATTTAAGGAAAATTATATTAAGAAATATATTAATGAGTATGTGAAAAGTAAGATATTTATCCTTCTATGGAGACATGTCTATGCAATATTACCGGTATGTTTTGTAACTCAACACTTTTTGTTCTTAAACTATGTTTTGGTCCATTGTTTTCTACAATTTATTTGGGATGGCAATAAGGCCATACATACCCGTATTATTTGTGAGTACCTGTGTAGGTATCTATGATACCCAACCACTTTTCAATTTTAATAATATTTTTACACATTTTATAATAATTAATATATAAAAACAATTATTACTTGAATAATATTATATATATATATATATATATGATAGTTTTAGTTCACTGTATTTTATTATGAAATAATAATAAAATATATCAATATAACGTTAAAATAATAATAATTAAATATAAATTATTTAATTAAAATATATATGCGGGTACTATCGGGACATATATCATGATCCGTTCCTACGCATGAGCTATTATTACAGTTACATATTACAAATATTTTAACGGGTACCCATGAGTCTAATATTTTTGCCATCCCTACCATTTATCTACTACCCATTTATTGTTGTTGGTATAATAACTTATAAGAACTAGTGAAGAAAAACCTGAATAAATAATGAGGAGTGTTTAATTGACTTCAAAAGTAAGTTTTTTAGACTTACTCCACATCTTAGCCATCAATTATAGAGAAATCCAATTATTTGAATTAGTTGATAGATCTTAACCATTGGATTTCTCTAAAATTGATAGCTAAGATGTGAATTAAGTTTAAAAAACTTACTCTTGAAATAAGTGGATCTCCACCCATAAATAATAAGAAGAAACATAATTTCATGATACACAAAGACAACAATAAATTTGTATCAAAAGTGAAATGCACAATCACCATGGTAATCAATAATACAAGTGATTATATACGAGAAAAAGATATATAAGAGTTTTTTACAAAGTTACTACCACTATTCATTTACAATCACCTCACCATGAGGAGTACATGATTATTGATATCAACTTTTTTACATTCTCTACCTTTTTAAAAAAAGAGCATGAAAAGAGTGTGATGGTTATCAATATCAACTTTTTTACATCCTCTACCTTTTTTTTTCTCTTCTATAAATACTGATCTCATTCACTTACACTTTTCTCTTTCCGTCATTTTCTCTTCTCACTGCGATTTTTTTTTTGTTTTCGGCGTTTTCGCGCCACATTGCTTCCACTCTCATAACCGCAACACTGACGAAGATCGAAGTTGAAACCGTGAAACGCACCGTATCGAGTACTTCTTGTGTTTCCTTCAAAAATGGCGGAGAAGATCAAAATTGGCGTCTGTGTGATGGAAAAGAAGGTGAAATGTGGCTCTAAGGTTCTCACTCTATTTTGTTTTATTTTTGAATTCTCCGAAGAATGAATCAATGAATGAATGTTCTTTATTTCGTTGCTCTGTTTTCGGTTCCTTATTTTTTTTTGGATTTTTATGTTTACAGCTTTTATCAGCGCCTATGAGACAGATTTTAGATAGATTACAAGCCTTTGGTGAATTTGAGGTACGTTACTGAATCTATAGTCAAGTTGTCGTTATCGCCATTGATTTGGAATTTGAATTTGAATTTCATTTCTTCTTGAATTTACTAGAATCACTAGAGTTTGGATTATTATTATTTATTATTTGAGTTGAAAGAGTTTGGATTATTTCATTTCATTCGTAATGTATCAAAATATTTAGTTTATTCCAAGTGGCAAGGAATTTGGTTCCACTTAAGACTTTTTAAGTGTTAATGGAAAAAATAAAAGGTGCCGGAAGAGTTTTTTCCTTTTGAATTAGTCTTACTAGTTCGACTCAGATTATTCGGAGTCCAAGTCGATTTTCGGATGATGAGGGTCTCGAGAAAAACATAGTTAGTTGATGATTTTAGTTAATCAAAAGTTTTATGAAGTTTTCTATTATATTTTGTTGTATACAAATAGTAGATTTGAGTGTCGTCCATTAAATTGTGTTTTCCAATGTTTTTTATTCCCTAATATTTTGATCTTTGAATGATTTGTAGGTTATACATTTTGGTGACAAGGTCATCCTTGAAGAACCAGTAGAGAGGTACAGTTGATTTCATTAGCTATTAAATTGTTCTATTTGTGATTCTTTCTGAAATCTGATAGCCCATGTATTGAATCGAGGGATACACAGTTTTTGCCAGTTATTTTCCATATGGGGTCTGTTACATCTATATGCCATTGGGTTGTGAGCCTTTGACATCTTGAGAATATTCTTCAAAGCAGATGGGTTTTGCAATTTTCATCAGGAGAAAATGATGGAATGGAATATTTTTGTGTATTTGAAAATTTCATGACCATCTGTTTATCATTATAGCCTATTGTTATATTTATGCTTTTTGTAGCATTTACACTTGATTTTTCTTTAGCAGTAGTTTAAGACTAGTGAAATGTTTTATGTATTAGTACCTCTGTTTTTTAATTTTGATATTGATACTAACAATGATTACTAATGTTGCTTTACAGTTCCAATTCAAACTTTTTTAACTCGTTACTAAGTTCGCCTCTTAAAAGTTCCATAAGAAAGCTGAGTAATTAGTTGGTTTTAATTTGACAGTAGAAATTGTATTTGCAATTGGAACATTTAAGTTATGACTGAACTATTTTATTGTGTTCAAACTTGTGGTGCTTCATGCCATTTAAATACTAAGTTTAATTTTGTTGTTATTTCAGCTGGCCAATATGTGATTGTTTGATTGCTTTCTATTCCTCTGGTTATCCCCTCGAGAAGGCTGAGGCATATGCTGCTTTAAGGAAGTAAGCTTTGTTTATTTACCAACTATGTTTGATTTGTATGTCATCTATACTTTATTACACATCAATCCCTACCTAGTCTGCGGTCATTAAATTGTTGAATTCTGTAACTCTAACATGTTTTAGAAATATTTTTAGGCTCATAGTCTGTCATACTTATGATGGTGAGATGCTTATATAATATGACAACTATAAGCTAGCTTCTTCACAATCACCTTCTAAAAACAAAAACAAAAAAGGATTTTCTTTTCTGATTTGGTCATTGGCGTTTTAGGGGAATTTCTATTACTCATGAAAATTCAGGAGATTGAATGGTTTTCTTGCATTTTTGCCTCAACTTGGGTTGTTTCTCTTTTTATAAGGAGGATTTTATATCCTTCCCCCAGATGTACTTTCCCTTATTATTTTTCTAATATTGTGTTCTTCTGTTATGTAAGAAAAATATTGCATTCTTCTGCGTTCAAGGATAAGACACAACAAATGAACAAAGGATGATGGGTTGGTTGTAATATGTAGGGAAATCAGTTGGGATGACGGAAAAAATGAAATTCAAGCAGGCACATGTTGATGGTATTAGTTGGTACACATATTAGTTGACATGCAAGTCCATATTTTGACTTGGAGATGGGATGTGATTTTGAACATCTCTTATTGCCAAAAAATGTGATCTTTACTAAGGGTATATTTCATAAAATTGAAAATTTCTGCTCTAAAAATTAAAAGCTAAGCACAGAATTTGCAGCATTTCAAGTTATTTTCATGTTATGTGCTACATTCAAGGAAATGATTCATTTAATACAATAAAATAGTAAAAAGGATTGCTGCTGATTACATTCATTGGCCTCACAAGTGTGAATGTTTTTTGCACTTCTTTTTGAGAACTTAATTTAACTTTTTTCTTGTATCAAACAAACACTACTAATTCAATTTCAGTGCTGAAGCTTTCATTTTCAGCAATAAATTGAATTGCAAAACTTACCCTGACTCTCAAGTTAAGTTTGTAATAGAAGTTTGAAAATTATGTGGACTGAGTCTAGACACAACTGCGTATAAACATGAGCTAACCATTTGGAGTTACAGCCAACTAGCTCTGTGAGAATGATGAATTCCTAACGAGAAAGTTGTTCACTTCACAATGTAATCTGATATGTGTGATTTCAAGTAAGTTCACGTGATCTCTTCTGTGTGAAGAGATTGCTCATCCAAATAATGAGTCACACTAATTTTGACACATCTCAGATCGCTTAATAGGTGGGAGTTCCTTCACTTTCTGAGTATGATTGTCTTGAAAATTTTAAATTGAGATTTTACAATATACAAACTTTGTGCTGTATTTCCAAGAGAATATATTGATGGGGGTATTGTTTAAGTTCACGGTTTAATATCCTGGGAATAAAAACAGCTATTGTCTTTTTTGATTTTTAGAGAAGTGGTGGCAGCTTATTTTGGGGGGTTGTGCTGTTTTGTACAAGGTTTTGTGGTGTTTGTGCTGATGCTTGTGTTGCTTAATCTTGTATCCCATGAGAACTGGCTGTTCTAGTGGAACCATAATACCTTTGGGATAGTCTTTCTACATGTATGAAGCATCAGGTAGTTTTGCTGACAATAAAATTATCAATTAAGGGTTAGACGTATGAACCATGTGTTCCCGTTTAGATTCAATTAATCAGGTCAATTATGCAATCGTGAGAATTGCTTGCCTTTCTTGTAAACTTTGTTAACAGAGATAACTAAATTCTAGGAAGATTTTGAAATCTCCACAAGGTATCATGATCATCCACTATTGTTTTGTGACTTCTCCTCCTTCTCCGCTTGGCGATTCTTGTAATTGAGTATAACATTGTAATGGAATAACTATTTTTTTTTTTACATTTTCTGGAGAAGGATGTGGTAGAGATCTCAATTTGGTTCTATGAAGCACTCTTATTGAATTGATGTGGCTGTACAGTCATTGGCTATTGCTCAAATTTACTGTGAATTTTCAATTATTTTTATTAGTTTCCATTTTTCAAACAATGGTGTGGCTCACTTAAAATGTGTACACTCATAGTCACAGGAATAATTTCTTAAGACAATCTCTCCTTTTTTACTGTGTTCCTTTGTTGTATTTCACTTTCACATGTTTGGATGAGAAGGTTTTTATAGATCTTTTAACTCCTCTTGCACTGTGATCCAGACCTTTTCTAGTAAATGAACTGGAGCCCCAACACCTTCTTCATGATCGGAGGAAAGTATATGAGGTAAGTGGGTTAATTTTCTTTCATTGTTTTGCTTCTACTCTGAATTCTATGATAAAAATCAGATATAATAAATTCTATCATTGGGATGGGTGTGCTGTCTGATTTTAAGCTCATAAATCTGCTCCACACAAAGATCAATAGATAAAAGTTAAGCTTCACAATGGCTGCGAACTTATTTGATATTTGACTCTTTTCCCGGTAGAATGTATAGGTTTTGTTATTTTCTAAATTTATTTATATTCTAAAATATAAGTTTTTATGAGTAGAGTATGGAGAAATTATTCCATCTCTTGATTATATTCTTGGGATAAAGGTACAATATATAAGCAGAAACTAAGAAATGAAAAAAGGAAATAAAGACCATACTAGTTGGACACATTCCTTCTAATTATAAGATTCTGATATTTCTCATAATTGTCAGGATTGCATTCCTAAAGTATTTAGAAAAATAGATGATGTAATGAATCTTAACTTTTTCTTTAGGGGCCCACCTTGTTCCAAATCAACGTCTGAGTCTGACCTGTATATTTCATTGTTCATTAAAAGTGTGATCATTGTTTGTTGCTTATAGTGCTAATCAAACCAGGCCATGAAAACTCCAATGTCAGTTTGTGTTAGTTTGGAGTGTTGCTAAAGGGGGGAATAAAAAGTCATTTATTGAAGCTGCATTGATCTTGGGTCTTTTTATTATTTATGTTCCCTTCCCCTTCATGTAAACATAGTGAAAGAAAAAGTGATATTTGTGTGTATCATTGTTAAGTGTGACTGCATGTGCATGACCAATTACATCCAAAATGCTTCATGCTATCTCTTTTCTGATATGTAATGTTTTTAATAATGTTCATTTTTTGCTTCAAGCATCTTGAAATGTTTGGAATACCAGTTCCAAGATATGCCCTTGTAATTAGGGAATTCCCGAACCAAGAACTGGATTACTTCATTGAGGAAGAAGATTTTGTTGAAGTTCATGGTAAGCGTTTCTGGAAGCCATTTGTGGAGAAGCCTATTGATGGTAAGTTTGGTTTTTTATTCCAGGTGAAACTCTTTCACCTTGCCACTTGTTTCTTTCATTCTTTTTCTACAAAGCAACTGATGTCTGATATATGTAACGGACATTGCATTGGCTTGCTTTATCATTAGAATCACAAGTTTCCTCTGGAACACAGATGTTGACACAATATATGGGGTTTGTAACGTAAAATATTCTGAAAATGAAACGTGCTGTAAATATTACTACACAGCCCAATATGGACATACATATGAAAACTCAGCTCAAGGGTAATGAACAAACAATTGGGAATAAGTAGAACTCACACTAAAAAGTACATATTTTATGACATAAATAGTTGCTCTATATTGTCTTGTCTAGATGGAAGAAGTAGAAAAAGGATAGTAGAATCTGCATCTTCTAACCACAACCAATGACTTGTCTCTAAATCGTTATTGTACCTGTATGCTGATATTCCTTCTAAAAAGGAACGCCACTGCATGTTGTCGCTGAATATTTGGTTGGATCAATTACATACTTGGTAAATACAAATGTACAATGTAGAGTCTAAGTATATATTGAATTTTGTGTGTAGAAAATAGGTGCATTTGTCTGTGTAGAATCGAGGTGCATTTGTGAATTGTGATATATTGAATCTCTACAGCATGGGAATCCTGTGAAGCTACCCTTTTTATGAGGTGTGCGCTGATCTTATCAGTTATATGACTATATTTACACTCGTGCAATTGCTTACATGCCTGATACTTTAAATAGGTTAAATAGTGCGTCAGTGTTACATGCATTTGCATGAATCTTATTATTAATTTCCTTGGAAATAATTAGTTATTTCTTACTAAAGGTTAGTGTCAAATTATTTCTTCTGGATAGAAGTGTATCCATTATCATGACACTGGCATAAGGATAACTACAATTATCAATCTGTAAATAAAATGTCGGATTGTAGGCTGAAGCCATTTTCATTATTTCTTTGGCATAAAACTAAGTAATATATTTCCATTTACATAAAGTTGCAAAGTCAAGTTATCTAAAATAATTTTCTTGTTCCGTGTATTTAATGTAGTTATATTCTCCAAGATGCTCTTATAATGCAATTATCATTGGAATACATGCAGAATGCTGTCTCGAATGCATATCTATTATTGATCTCTTCCTAATAAACATTAAAGCTTTTCGTTCTGGTGCTGATTGATGAATTGACCACTATTTTTATGTACTCTACTGCAACTATATTTTCTCAAATGTGGTATTGAGTGTTACTCTTGTGCCTTTGTGAAGGTGATAATCACAGTATAATGATATACTACCCCAGCTCAGCAGGTGGAGGTATGAAGGAATTATTTAGGAAGGTAAGCTTTAGGCTGATAACTCAGTCACCATAATTTGGTTGGTGTAATATAGTACGGTTAACATTAAATGATCTAGAGGACATTTCTTTTCCATTATACTTGTGTAAAAGGTTGTGGTTGAGCTGTTTTTACTTGCCTAATTAAGAGAAGAAACTTTAATAAGCTCCAACACCGTAAAAAGAATCAACATATTCTATTTTTAAGTGGATGGGGGCTAACTTGGTTGGAATACCATGTGTTATTTCTAGTGATTATATTGCATTACAATCTTAAGAAAGCGTACATCCTTTGTCATAAATGTTAAGTATCAAAGTTCCATGTTGGTTGAGAATGAGTCAAGAGCCAAACTTTATGATTTGGGAAACCCTCCCCTATGAGCTAGCTTTTAGGTTGGGGTTAGCTCAATTACTCTAATATGGCATCCTAACAATCCATGATGTTGGGCCACGCACAGATGTCCAGTCCTGCAAAATTTCATGGCCCAAATGTTCGTTCTTGGGCGTAAGGTGTGTGTGTTAAGTATCTAAGCCCCATATATATTGGCTGAGAATATGATTCAAGAACCATTTATAATGACTAGGGCAATCTTCCTCAATGATCTAGCTTTTGATTAGGCCCAATTATTCTAATAATAAATATAAATAAATAAAAACATTTCCTGGCTTGCGAACAGCTTGATTTTTGAAATAGTTCATCCTTCAACAAGCATTTTGAAAATCTCTTGTTTTCCTTTATCTTTTTCTGAGCTGTACAACCAAAATATAATTTAACAGCTTGGTCTTTATTTTGGATATCACATGCTCTCAGGTTGGCAACAGGTCCAGTGATTTCCATCCAGATGTTAGAAGAGTGAGGCGTGATGTCTCTTACATTTATGAAGAATTCATGTCAACTGGAGGGACAGATGTAAAGGTTTGGCAGTTGAGGTTCATGTTGCTTTTGGTTCTTTTTTCTTTTTTCAAAACAAATATGTATTTGGAATTTTCTCCCACAGGTCATGTTTCACCTGTCTCCGCATCTTAACATATTAGAATGGTCTTTGAGAATTTTGATAAAATGATTGTAGGTGTATACGGTAGGCCCTGAATATGCTCATGCTGAGGCAAGGAAGTCTCCTGTTGTTGATGGTGTTGTTATGAGAAATACTGATGGGAAGGAAGTAAGTAGCATTCCAAAAATTATTGTCTCTGTTAGATATAAAACCGCTCATAAACCTTCACCAAACAACGTAAGCTTTGTTTTAATTTCACCTTGGGTTACTTTTTGGTTTATATATGGATAAGAATCAATTTTAATCAGGCCAATCACTGTATTGATTTCACTGTACCGTGATTACCAGCAGAATGTATTATTTTAATAGCTGCTGTTTTCTATGTGGACTACTATTATCATTCATGTGCATTGATAGAGAACTTTCATATAAATTTGTATGTGTGATTTTAGTAACAAGGGGGTTGGTTGATGAGAAAATTGGCAAGAGGTCATCAAAATTTCCATTATTTTGCACTCTATTAGGAATAAAGAGGGAAACAATCTTGATGGATTCAAAATTCATAGAGCTTAAAATTTGTGGTGTGTGCTTGTTTGAGGAAGTGGAGAGTAGAAAGTAGAAAATCGGGGGGATGGGTGAGGGTACTGAAAACAGAGTGACTAATTAGAGCATGCTGGAGTTGTGTCTAAAATCTATCTCAGACCACAAAGGGGTATATGTGTAGCATTGAGGGTCAATTTCAGCCATAATTACATGAATAATTATCTTAAAAAATTTGCTTCTCTGTTCCAGCACTAATTGACTGTAAACATATACATTGACAAGGTAATTCAATCAGAGTGGAACAAAATGATCTGATTTTCATTTGTTGGTGCCTGGGAAAGGGTGGAAAATTACTTTTAACTAACTTTACACTATAGGAATGGCAAAAGTGAATAGAGTAGAGCACAAGTGAGTTGCACTCTTTTCCATTATCACATCTTTTGTTTTGGGCACCAAGCATGTGTGGAATATTTCTCATTCTAAATAAACTACCTCTTTAAGAAAGTACATGTTAAATCTTGCTTCAGAGATTTTCAAAATTGTAACAGCCCCCTCTTTGGTCTTTTTATTCAAGTTAGTTGCCCTAATTTTTTGGGGGGTATATGTTAGTAAACGTTTGTTCTCTAATAATGTGAACATCCAACAGTTGTCTTATTTACCGGTTTTGATTTTTGAAGCATGTTTATAATCTTATTTGACAGGTCAGGTATCCAGTGTTACTGACTCCTGCTGAGAAGGAAATGGCAAGAGAGGTTTGCATTGCATTCAAGCAAGCGGTATGTTGTGTGGATGTGTTAACTACATGTTTAAAAAATACAGTCTTATTTTTTATGTATGATTATCTTCCGAAATATGTCTGGCTCCTTGTTTGTACAGTTAGATTTGTTTGTTTCCAATTTCTGGTTTGATCAGTGATAAATCTGCAGTAAACTTATATTTGAGAAGAAATAGGAAGAAGAATAATGGAAAGACAAGAGTGGGAGGAGTATGAAAGAAGAGAAGGGAGGGTAAGAGAGTGGTTCCCATTAATGATCATGGGCCAAGTGGGTGCTGCCAAATGACGAATTAGTTGCCGGGCAAGGTAGGAATAAGTAGAAAAGAGTGATATAGGAAGGTGGGGAGGAAGGGGAGGGGGAAGAAAACGAAGTCAGGTCTTGAGGGAATAAGCCTATCATAAAGGCTGGTTAGTCATTTTTATGGGGTTTATTATTGTGTTCACACATTTTCCTTTTTTTTGTCCTGCTATAAACCTTTCATGTTGCTTGCAGGTTTGTGGGTTTGATCTCCTGAGAAGTGAGGGACGCTCTTATGTTTGTGATGTGAATGGATGGAGCTTTGTTAAAAACTCATACAAGTGAGTTTGTAATTAGCTATTCACCTTGCTTCTATTGATCAGAAAATCTTAAGATCAGCTTTTCATCATCGGATTTATTTCTGTGATGGGGATTTTCTTGGGCCGTTCTATCCTTAGCATATATTATGGCAAGACTGAGACTTTGATACTTGAAAAAAAATGCTACTTCGATGATAAGCAGGGAATTTTTTATGATCATAACCAATGTGAATAACTTGTTGGCATATGTTAATTGTTCATCTCGATCCCATCCCATAAACTCCTTATCCGCGAAAGCACCATTTCTAATAGTTGGGATTAAGATTACTCCTATCTTGATTTGGAGGATTAATTCTGATATATTGAAGTGAAGTTTGGAGTCTGCCCAATAATTTTTTATGTTCTATACTTTTAATTAATAATTGTTCGATCAAAAGAATGCCTATGGTCAATTTTCAGAGCATCTAGGGCATAACTCTCAGATCAAAATGAGGGAATAATAATGAAAAGTTTCCAATTCAAATGTTAAATAGCTAAAGAACTTTTGTTAAGGCTTAGGTTTTGTTAGAATTAAAGCACATGCTTAAGTGTAGATAGTTTAAATCATAGTCCTAACCCCTCTATGCCTATCCTTTGAGTTATCATGGTTTGTCTCTGCCCTAATATGCCACCATTAGAATAATATTTCTTTCCTATTATTTCTAATTCTACTAAGCTTTGGTACATTGCATAGTGATGAAAATTACTATGCGTTTTTAAATGACATGGGCAATCCTGCCCCTATTAACTAGCTTTTTAGGTGGAGTTAGGACCAATTATACTTAGCATGGTATCAAAGCTGAGTAGTATTAGAAATATTAAAACGGAGATATTATATATGCATATTAATATCGTATTACTATCATATTGAGGAAAGTTATTTCAATTCATATGACAAGGTTTAAATATGTGCTTTGACAGGGATTAGAAAATTGGAACTTTGTACATGTTGTCATACTGCAGAATAGAAAAGGAAATAACATGACTAGTTTGCTTCTTTTTTGTGTGACAAATTCTCCTTTCTTTTATTATCTTCTTTTTTGCTATCAATTGTCTGCTTCTCTACATTTTTATTTTGGTGAATTTATATTATTTTCCCCCGCTGCTGCTGAAGGTATTATGATGATACTGCCTGTGTACTGCGGAAGATGTTGTTAGATGCAAAAGCACCTCATCTTTCTTCGGTGATACCACCAATTTTGCCATGGAAAGTAAATGAACCAGTACAACCTACTGAAGGACTAACTCGTCAGGGTAGTGGCATTATTGGCACTTTTGGACAATCTGAGGAACTACGTTGTGTAATTGCTGTTATTCGTCAGTATGTTATATTCCCTTGTTTTCCTCAATTAGTTAAACATGATACTTTTTCCTATACAGTAGTCTTTTTTTGGCAGTGGTGATAGAACTCCAAAACAGAAGGTGAAGTTATTGGTCACTGAAGAAAATCTACTGAACTTAATGTTGAAGTATAATGGAGGCCGACCTAGATCTGAGGTAATACTATTTTCTCTTGCTTCAGTAATTTAATTTAAGCTATTAAATTCTCGATCTGCCATGGTTGATCTAGTGGTCTTATGTTTACAGACAAAACTTAAAAGTGCTGTTCAACTCCAAGATCTGTTAGATGCAACACGAATGCTGGTACCTTGCACCAGGTATTTCACCTTCATGGACTTGATCATATCGCAGTAGCATCAAATGTAATTGAACTTCAATTTGGCACTCATGTTTAAGACCTAGAATTATAAAAAGGACTACAGCCAGGGTGTGATGGCATTCACAACCATGTACTGGGACATGGTCACGGTCGTTTACCACAGGTGTGGTGTGATAAATGGTGCTAAAATAGTGATACACTGCCAGACTATTTACAGACCCACGACCATGGGTCGTAGCTGCCACAAACAAATAACAATATTATGCAGATATATTATAGAAACTGTTTATGGCCAAAGACCAACTTCTATGTGATTGTTGTGGGTCAAAAAATGCCCTTTAGTATGGGTCAAAAGATGCTCTTTAGTTATGGGTCAAAAGTGACCATTCGTCTGGTCCGACAAGCTTCTGTGGAGTAGTAAGTCTCACATTTCTTGCTTCATCCTCGGAGTCCTAGGCATGATTTAAATACCTATTGATCTACTCCTCTCATTTCCAATTGGTTTTGATATGAAACTTTAACATATTTCTTGCAAATCTTATTTTAATGTCTCATGCATTCTCCTATAAGGGAGTGGTTTTCCTTGGATAAACCAACTTGGAATTATAATGCTCCTTCTATGGTCAAGCTTTTTTTTGGGCAGCTTTACTCAATAGGATTGATACTAATGTTGTGTTACAAGTTGGACGACCTCCTGTAGCTCCTTCCTGAGATATGCCATCTTAGATCTACATCAACACTATGTCTCGTTTATCTATACAATGCCTAGCAGTGTATTCCCTTTGGAATAAACATTTTGATATTCTTGGTGAGCAATTGGACTTGTCATAGTTCGTTGTATTAGTTTCCTTAAATTTGTTTTGAAGGGTTTGGTAAGGATTAAGAAAGAGACTAAACTTTTGTGGCAATGTGCTGTTTATTGAGTTTTGTGGTTGGAAAGAATGCTCCATATTCAAGAATGTTTACTTGCCTCTGAATTTGTTATGGGATATAACTGTTTACATGGTTTCTCTGTGGTATCCAGCACATGGTCTCTACACTAACTAGCTTTTGAGTTTTTTTCCTGTCTCAATTTTTTTATGATATATTGTATTCCAATCTTTTTGTGGCTATTTCTTTCTTTTCCAATATGTTTTCCTCTTCTATAGAAAAAACTTGGCCCTTCTGCCATTACATGTTTCGTTTGTCATTGCTTCTTACAGTAATAATTGCCACTAGTTTTTTGATCTATATATATTTGCTAAGCCGGAGTTTTGAATCAAATATGTATTTTTGTATTATTTAGACCAGATCGAGAAAGTGATAGTGAGGCTGAAGATGTTGAGCATGCTGAAAAGCTCCGTCAAGTTAAAGCAGTTCTTGAAGAGGTTATTAATCCCCTTGACTGTGTTTTATATGATACGTATGAATATGTTTTGTATTATGAACCAACCCACTAGTTTTTGGAATTTGAAAATTAAATTTATGTTAATCATAAACTTGGTTTTTCTTCCAACTTTTTTGCATTAACTTCAACATCTTTGTGATTGAGTATGATTTTTTGGAGATGTTAAATGAAATTTCAGTCGTATGTTACCTGTTAGATGCAGCTTCACGTGGTAAACTTTTTCAATCTATAGCCATTTTGGACTTAGGAGACAATACTCTTTTGAAGAAGATAAACTACTTTAGCTTTTTATTCTTTTCACAGTATTGATTGAGATATGCGGCTGAATGCATATATTTCTACATGGCGGAACCCATGCCAAGCCTTATTGCTTATTGCTAGCACAAGAGGAAGATAAAACTCCGCATACTTTTAAAGCAAGAGTAGTTGCATACTTTTAAAGCAAGAGTAATTGCATTCTTCTCACTCCTTTTCTTTTTCTTATATCTTTTCCTTTTCTCCCCATTATCAGGGAGGACATTTCTCTGGCATATATAGGAAGGTTCAACTAAAGCCACTGAAGTGGGTCAAAGTGGCAAAAGGCAATGGAGAAGTTGAAGAACGCCCAATTGAAGCTCTTATGGTTCTTAAATATGGTGGTGTTCTTACACATGCTGGCAGAAAGCAGGTTAATATTCTCAGACATAAAAAATAAAAAAAATATTTCTGCTCAGCTTGAGACTTTTGAGTTTGATTGTACGATTATTGTTTAGAATAAAAAAGAAATCTTATTTATTATCTTCTTCCCCATCTATGTTAGTTACTTTTTTCTATTTTGCAGGCTGAAGAACTTGGAAGATATTTTCGGAATAATATATATCCAGGTAAAATTGAAATAGCTTTTCTTCAAGTAAATGTGGGATGTGCTAGTAAGCAATGTATTTCTGGAGTTTATACTTTTGTAATTGTAGCTATAAATTCAAAAGCAAAGATATTTTAAATCATCAGACTCTTGACCAGCAGTGGCTTCACAGAATTACTTTACAAACTCTATGTATTGGAGGCTGTTCCAGGCAGCAAATAGCAATGGAGGGTTGAAAAGGGTGTGGAACAATCCAGAGGTGGCCGGAAAGAGTTGCAGGGAGTGGAATATTGACAAGATATGTCATGGAGAATGGAACTGCATTAATACCATATTGAAATAGAGAGATACAGGATGAAATTGCTTGAATGATTGCACTCAGCATACTAATATTTATATGGAGGAATAAATACAAGTTACATTTACTATTAACATTGAACAAGAAGAGCTAAATTATTTCCTAGGACCTTATTATTCCCAATGCACCATTAAGTACATGGTGCATTTCCAACGCACAATTAATTGCATGGTGCATTTCTAACAGTAGGATTGAGCTTATACTAGTATTACTACACTAGCAGTTGACATAACCATTATGGTAATCAGGATTATTGTGTTAGTATTTTGTAACAGATCATTATATATGAAAATATTGCTAAGATTTTCATTATCATGTTGTTTATAATTGTAGGAGAAGGTATAGGGCTGCTTCGCCTCCACAGTACATACCGTCACGATCTTAAGATTTATAGCTCTGATGAGGGTCGTGTCCAGGTACAGCTTAAATATCGCTCACCCTGCCACCCAATTTAAAGAAGGCCAAGTGGTTTTAATCAAGATTGTTGCATCTGTTATTTATTTATTTACATTTGATGTCTAAACTGTGCTGTCAATTTGCCTAATTTGTCCTTCGGCATCATATTTGATTCATTTTTAACATGGCCTGTGTTAACAGATGTCTGCAGCTGCATTTGCCAAAGGTCTTCTTGACCTAGAAGGGCAGCTAACACCAATCCTGGTTTGTGTTTTATGTTTTTACCTCACGAAAATGTTTGATTTGTTTCTTGTTTTGGTTACGTCTTACTGAAACGGCTATCTTTTGTAAAGGTTTCTCTTGTCAGTAAGGATTCCTCCATGTTGGATGGGCTTGAGGATGCCAGCATTGAAATGAAAGAAGCCAAGGTTTGTATTGTCTATGGCGATTTATATCATCCGCCTTCTATTTTATATGCATTTCAATGGTGCTGAAAATGGTTTATGATTGGAAACCTAGAGATTTGTTGTTGCTCTAAATTTAAGGTGTAATAGGTACTGGAAATCATGATTATTTTTTCTCTCTTTTTTATTCCTATCAACTACTGCATTAAATCCCACAACCAGCAAAACTGATCGACAAATAAGGACAAGGTTTCTTTTTATTTATTATTTATTGGTTTACTTGAAGCTGAAATCTGAGAATTGCTCCAAGAGAAACCCACTCCAGCATCATCAATTTATAATTACATTATATACAATAAAAAATAAACTAAATCCTAAGCTATAGGGGTTATGAAGAGAGAGAAACTATATGTAACAGAATTCTGATATTGACTAAGACTTTGATCTAAATGCATATCTCTAACTACTCTTGAATGTAAGGTTGAATTGAGTCTTTGTTTCTTTCTCTAACTCAACAACTGGATCTTAATCTCAAGTTCTTTGCTGCCACAAAATGATAATTCTAAGTTATTAATAGTTGCTATCTAATTCCTATCTCGTATCTTGCAGGTAAGATTTAGTTGTCATTGGAACACTGATTTGTATCTTATCCTGCTGTCTTGAATGGATTTTTGTAGGCTCGGCTGAAGGAAATTATTACCTCTAGTGCAAAGACAGCTGATAGCAATGGATCACCTGAATTTCCTTGGATGGTTGATGGAGCTGGATTGCCACCCAATGCATCAAAATTACTTCCCAAGTTGGTAATGTTGTTTTAACTCAGTTGTGAGCTATAGTTACTTAAATCTCTTTCCTAATAATTCGTAGGGGAGGATTAAATATACTTTCTGGATTTGGGAAATTAATCTTATCCTCTTAGTGTGTTGACTATTATTATCGCATTGTACCAAACTTATTTCTGCATCTATTAGGTTAAACACAATTGTTTTAATTATATATAAAATAACCGGTATTAATTGAAAACCAACTATTAGAAAAAAGTTAATGAACATAATTTATGATAGAGTATTATGATGTCGTTCGATCTCGTGACTTCACAAAACAAGCATTAGGATGAAACTCGAAATAACAGAAATTATCTTTGGCAAATTGTGACACACTAACTAGATTCTTAGTTATAGAAGGAATAAGAAGATTATTTAAGTGAAAAGAAATGTTTGAGTTAAGAGAAGATGTGAAATGAGAATTGCCAATAGACTGAATAGAGATACCAATGCCATTACCTATGAAGATCTGGTTATGACCAAAAGACTCCATTAGTTCATGCACTAAGGCTGGATCTGCTGCCAAATGGTTGGTGGCCCCAGAATCAGGGTACCACATGACATTTCTAGAGTTCTTCGTGGAAGGAATTGCTTTTTGGGAGCGCAGGCAGTCATAGCATAAGGTTGAAGAGGCTGTCTTGAAGGATAGGATGAGTCAGGCCCAAGAGTCTTCATTGAAGTGTTGTGCTGGATAGTAAGAGGGCCCACGATGATGTGAAGGTGGATACCCTGAATAGAAGTCCCTAAGAAATTATGGAAGGAAGTGAGCTGGATAGTATGACTGTGGGCCGATAATATTTTGAAAATAATGTTGTTGGTGCTGTGGCAAATTATATGAAGAGGGAGGCAGTGACAAACCAATATTTTGTGAAGCATAATAGCATGAGCTGACTTCATGGCGATTGAAGTAGACACCGAACACCGACGAAAAATGGGCAGAATCTCTTCCACCTGTGTTGCGACCTCCATCGTTGCCACGATAGCCTCAAAAGCCACGATAACCAGCAGAATACCCTTAAGCTTGCGATTCAGGTTGTGAAGGGTAAAACGATGGTGAAACTTGCGATGTGAGAGGTTTTTGTTGTGAATATGAATGCATTGGCTTTAACGAAGGAGGTGAAGCAGAAGCGACGACTACATTGGCAGAGAGAACATCAGATGACATTTTATTCTTGTTCTTCTCAAGCCGAGACTCAAAAGTGAGCAAGAATGATTCAAGATTGTAATTCGATGGAAGGTCAATTTGACTTTCAGTACATGTGATTACTGGTTGATACTCATTCAACCCATTAAGAATGTAATCGAAGTGTTCTGATGTCGAAATAGGAGTGTCAATGAAGATCAGTGCATCCACAAGTCCCTTGATTTTCGTAAAGAATTCAGAGATAGAGCTTGAACCTTGAGAAATAGAGCTTGAACCTTGAGAAATAGAGTGAATTTGAGATCGCAATTGCCGACTACGTGCTTTGGTTTGGGAGTTGCAGAAAAGTCAAGTCCCTCCCAAAGTTGCCATGAGTGAACACAACCAACAGCACGTGGTTGAAGACCTTTAGAGAGAGAATTAAGAATCAACGGAAATATGGTTTGAACAAGCTCTTTCCATTGAAGATATGTTGGATTCTTCCGATTGATGAGCGTATCATCCTCACTTAGAAATCTATGAGGAATTTCAGTCCCTAACACGAATTGATTCGCTTGATTCAAAGTTAGGGTTGTGAGCATAAAATGGCGTCACACCAAATAATTCTTCTTTGTCAATTTCATCGACAAAAAGGAAGAACTAGAGGAGTCGACACCGCCTAAAGCGGCGAGGCAGCGGAAGGAGAGAATGGTGGGGATGACTGAAACGTTCCAATGTTGGTGGCGGCCATGGCATGATACCATGAAAGAAATAGAAGGGTTTTTCCACCTCTTCCTAAACTTACATTCCTTATGCTTCTAAAGCTTCTCTCTACATTTCTAACTTCCAATTTAATTCTTCTTCTGAGTCTTCCACTAAGACAATATCATCCACAAAAAACATGCATTTTGTCACTGATTCTTGGATATGTTTAATAAGCACATCCAAAACTAATGTAAACATGTAGGGGCTCAATATTAACAGTTGGTGTAGTCCTATGCCAATAAGAAAATCTTCTAAGGCCTTATCTGGTGTTCTCAAACCAGTCTTAATTGAAGAACCCTAAAATTTATTAATACTGAAGAACCCTCTTTTATCACAAAATAACTATTTTCTAGGAACAAAAGTGGAAACATATCTTTTGTTGAATCTGACCTAAATAGCATTTCCATGACTTTACTGTGACATTTATTCTTATGAACCTAAATATTAGTTGCGAAAATGCAGATGGTAATGTGGATGTGTGGTATAAGGTAAATAATGAAACCCATTGGAGAAGAGGTGTTGTTTTATAAAAGTAACATAATAAGCCAGTGCTAAATACTTTAGTTAGTTGGTAGTTAGGCTATTTAGAAAAAAACCAGCTGGTAATAACTGAGCTTAGATCCTTATTAAAGCTCAACACTCATCTCTTTTTAATTTTAGTAAATCATAATAGATATTTGCATAATTCAGTGTCTCCCTTCTCTAGCTTAGTTTATCTATCTTACATGCTTGACAATAAGATGTGGGTTAGTACTTGTGCTTTTACCAAAACATATTTACATTGAGCTTTTGATTATGAGAAGCAAAAGTGAACTACAGAAAGATGAAGTCATTATTCTGCATGATAAAAGAGATTAAACCTAGGGAGAATCGTATTCATAGTTTTTTTGACAAAAGGAGGGTAAGATCTTTTAAAAAGCAACCAAATAAGGTAAAAGAAAATGGGGAGCCAAAAAGACTACATATTGAAATAAAGCTGCCCGATCTCTTTGCAAATGAAAAACAGAAATCCCCTTATACCAATCATAAGTAGAATGATTAACAAAACTTCATACAGATCCATGTTAGAATTATTAAATTCAATTGTAAGTGGTCAGGAAAATAGCTAACAGGTAATTATTAATTTTATTTCTCAAATTTTGCCTGGCATATATTGTCGTTAGGTGAAGTTGACTAAGAAGGTTACTGAACAAGTACGACTGCTTGCAAAGGATGAAAATGATAATCTTACAGAAAGAAGCTTATATGATGTAATTCCTCCTTATGACCAAGCAAAAGCTCTGGGAAAGACAAACATTGATGTTGATCGTATAGCTGCTGGGTTACCTTGTGGTAGTGAGGGGTTTCTATTGATGTATGCTCGCTGGAAAAAGCTTGAAAGGGACTTGTATAATGAACGCAAAGAGTAAGTATTTTCCTTTCTTTGGGTTTTGTTAACCTTCGTCATTAGGAACAAGGATAAGGAGTTAAAAGGGATAAAAGAAGTTTGATGAACCAAATCTTCTACTTCTCAATGTCTTAAACGAGTAGTTTCTTAATAAAAATTATTTTTTAGCTCCTTATTCTCACACCCGAGGACTAAGGTTAATGATATCCATTGTTGTTTAATCCTTCCCCCATGTACTTTATTTAATATGATATTAGAAATGCACATTGTTATACTTGGAATGCCATAATATGCAAGAAAGGTTAGGTTACACATGACCAAACCCAAGCACATGAATTTTTTAAACTTGTTATTCTTCTCTTATTTGAGAAGTTTCAAGTCATTAAATATCCTTATTTATAAAATATTAATTAATTGTATCTTTCTTTAATCCACACAATTATTGTTGAGTACATATACTATAAATTATTTGTTGGGAAATAAGTCTAATATTGCCTACCTTCCTGTTTTGGTAATGCTTTAAATACCTGTTGAACTATTGCTCTCATTGTCATTGCCAATTGGTTTTGAAATAGAACATAATTGTTAGTAACATTATTGTACTACCTCAATTTCAATATATCTATCATCTTGCACCCAAAAAACTATCATCTTAGGTTGTAGTACACAAATTAGGAAAGTTATTAAATAGTCTCATTTTTAGGAAAATACAAGTTTAACCAAATTATCCTCCTCTCCATTAATACTTTCTCATTTCATTTAGTAGAGATACCAACAGATAATAAAGTTGGAACGAGTAATTAAGGATGGCAATGGGTATCCAAATCCGCGGGTACCTTCAAAAAATACTTGCAACGGGTCGGGTCTGGGTCCATGTTTTGGACCTGTGGGTGAGACCCGCGATTTTAAAACCCGCTGTTAGATGGGTCTAGGTCCAGGTAATGAGCTATCCAGACCCATGACTACCCGGACCCGCTATTTCTTCCTATATCTATATATAACAATATAATTATAATATCATGTTAATCTATATTGTAATATCATATTAAACCATAATTATAATATCATATTAATTCATAAATGTGATTGTTATGTTGTTAAACTGTGATATTATGTTGTTAAGCAATAACATTGTATTATTAATTTATATATATGATATAATATTATGTTAATTGAAGAGTTCTTGTTTTTAAATTCATAATTACTAAATGAATTTTTCATCATAATTTTGAACTTGTTTTTTTTAATGTTTGTTTGAGTAAAATGGAATGTGTTTAAAACTTTAAATTAAGTTTTATATTTTTTTCTCTTGTTGATTGTCTAAATACATATAAGATCGTAAAAAACAAATACACAAGTGGATAAATTACGTGCAATTGCAATTATTTTAATATTTTTGAATTTATGGTACCCATGGATCCGCTGGGTACCTAGAGACCCACAGGTAGTATACCCAGCGGGTATTAGCATGGGTCTGGGACGGGTCTGGGTCCAAAAATTAAACAACGGGGCGGGTATGGGTAATGCACTATCCGGACCCATCCAGACCCATTGCCATCCCTACGAGTAATGAATATCAAGTTTGTTTTCCAAAATGACAAATATAATGAAACAAAAATTCATTCTCTAAAAACAGAGATATTTTGAAACAGGGGAGTATCTTGTAGCATGCTAAAAACCTGAAAATTCGCTTTTAATTAGAATTTATTACGTCCTTTTCATTAACCAAAATGATTTTAAATGTTTCTAGTTTCTAATCAACATTCTCCAATGATATTGTCATTTTGCACTGTCATGAACTCCTGTGATTCACATGTTAAGCCAATGGGCTTTCATGTTTCTGGTAGTGTGTGTTGTTGGATTGGAAGAGATACTGATGGTGTGCTTACTTGAACAGACGCTTTGATATCACCCAAATTCCTGATGTTTATGATTCATGCAAGTAAGTGGTTTCTTTTATCCTATGTTTTTTTGCTGATTTATTAGCTGCCCATTTCAAGTTTTACAATATTTAAGCAAATTGCACTTGTGGAGATAGATTGTGATTCTTTTCTGGAACATTATCATTCTACCAACACAATTAATCGAAAAAATCTTGATGGCTGTCAATCTATAGAAGCTTGTTCATAGATGTTACATCTAGTACTCAAGCTTGTTCACCTCCAAATCATTGTAAACATGTGTTTTGATAAACTTGTATTCCTTATACTTCATCTTTACTCCTCAACTGAAAACCATTTGATTCCAAATTACTCTAACTTTTCATGTTACTACGTGAAAAAGTAACTTAGGACAACTTGAAAGTAACTAGCTGATAAGGTACTCATAGCAAGGTATTGTAACCATCCCAGAGCTTGACTAAACCTGAACAATTCTAGTAGGTTTGCAACCCATGTAAATCACATAACTGGAGTTTTTATATTAAATTACAATTTTTGGCCTACAATTTCTCAGCTTTGATGACTTCTTAAATTATTGAGTGTGTGTTCCTATTTTTTTCTCTCTCCTTTCTATATCCTTCCTTTGTTTCTGGTCTTTCTTTGGACTTTTCTCTTTTGTTGGTCCTCCATTCAACCATTAACCATATATGTAGTATACATCTCAGATTTACCTGGAAAGCATGTTTAGTTATCATCAACCAAAACACTTTAAAATCTTATAATTTATGCATCTGTGTATCACTATCAGATGTGAAGAAGTTAAACTAACTTCTGCACTTTTGCAATGTGTATCTCTGAGTTTGAACAAAATATGTTTCTTTTAAATTATGTAGGTTTCCTTTTCTACTTTTCTGATGATAGATTAATGTTGACATTATAGATATGATCTTTTGCACAATGCACATCTTAATCTAGAAGGACTAGATGAGCTTTTCGAAGTTGTTCAGGTATGTAGAAATATGTTTGTGAACATGCTGATCAACTCAAAATAATGTAATACCTTGACGATATACATGTTTTAAAGTTACATACTTTGAGTTAACTCTTGATGACTCTTATGGGTGATGTGGCCATGTCATTTGACTGTGTAAATTTCATGCTTTGTAGTATTGCTGATATTCTTACATCTAATAAAGTGCTCTCATTTTTATTTGTGGATCACAGATTCTTTCCTCTATTTTAAATTTTTCTTCCATTTACTGCATTGTCTGTACCCTTCTTTAAAAGAAAACAACTGATTTTTATAACTGTCCATCCTGAGCACCAATCGCATTAAACCCATCTCATGCAAATTCTGAACATTGTTTTTGGCTTTACCTTATTGAAATAAACTGTATTTAAAGTAATTAGAATTCAGAACTATAAAGTTACCCTGCAGAAATATAACCCTTACATGTACTATTTTCTTCTGTCATCTGTATAGTTATCAACTGTGACTGATGAGTTCAGTTTATTTGTAGGCACTTGCTTATGGTGTAATCCCAAATGAATATGGAATTAATCCAAAGCAGAAGCTGAAGATTGGCTCAAAGGTAAATGTTAGAAATAGCACATTTTTAAGGCATGCAAATCAGAAACTGATACACATTAATGTTAGAATTTGATTTGCAGTCACTCTAATTATTGCATACTGTTCTTGTAACCCCTTCTAGTAGTATAAATACATGAGTGTGTGACCTGAACAATTACACAATTACCAAATTGCATTCCACGTTACAAATATTTAATCAGTTATTCTATTCTTCCCTTCTACATAATATTTTTCTGGTATACTTAAGCCACTAAAAAATCTTACTAGTTACAACCAGCAACTTGAGCCAAGGAAGCCAAAACCTTGTTGTCTGCATTTTTACCTATTGAATCACTCTTATCCAAATTGATTCAAAGACCATAAATAATAGTGAAAGTTTCATCTCAAAACCAATTGGCAATGAGAGGAGTAGTCCAATGAGTATTTAAACCATTCCCAGACAATGGGGCAGACTCTGCGAGACTTACTTCTCAATATTCTCCCTTCCATATTAGCCTGTCGGACTAGATGATGAGTTACCTTTGAACCAATTGAAAGTGCATTTTTTGACCCATGACAACCGGAAAGAGTTGGGCTCTAACTCTGGTACAATGTCAAGGTTCCATATCAAAATCAATTGACAATGAGAGGAATAGCCCAACAGATATTTAACAAAAAAATGTCATCAACATCCTCCATAGGAAAATTGTAAAGGCAACACCTTCATTTTCCCGTGAACCTACCAATGATTCAATTGTTATGTTATTCTTAATATCTCTTATAATGTGTTTTAGTTTGTTTCGCTATATGAATTTCTAAATCATATCATTTGGGTGCTTCAATGTGGTTTTGGCAACATCAAGTCTACATGTGTTATGTTGCATTATGTTCAAATCATAAAGTTTCATGAATCTTGTAGACTTCATCATTGATCCATATCATAGAGATTCAATATGTTTGATGTCGATTGCCTAACAAAATCTTCACATTTTATCTAGACTTAGAATCGATTATGTATAGCATCAAGCACACGTAAGAAGTTAATGATAGGCGAAACGATTAGGAATGATTTAGAGATCAATGTTTTGTGAATGAACATGATTAATGATAGAGCATTATGGCGTCGTTCGATCTATATAGTCGACCACGCCTAGTGAGACTAAGGTTTGGTTGTTGTTTTTAAATGTTACCATTTTCTCGAACGAGAAGTAAGAATCAAACACCTTTCAAAATGAGAAGACTATGTGCTTGGTTAAAGACCTTTCAGAAGTTCATCTTAGTTTCATGTAGTGCATATTGTGTGGTGAACATAATGTAGTGTTCTTAGTTTCTACACATGTATGTGTAACTATGACCAACTGTTTAATTTTTTCTATTGTTTCAATTCAGATAGCTCGTCGGTTATTGGGAAAACTTTTAATTGATTTGAGGAATACTCGAGAGGAAGCCATTAGTGTTGCCGAGCTAAAGAATAACCAAGACAATTCATTATCCACGAAAATTGTGAAGGAAGATTCAGAAACCAACTTAAAACATTTACATAAGAATGATGAATTACGAAAATGCAACACCATGAGTGATATCTCATCGATGGATCAAGATGACGACGATGACAGAGAGACTAAATATCGTTTGGATCCAAAGTGAATATTTGTTCCTTCTGTGATGCCGTGTATTATTATGTTCTATTCTGATCTTTTTATTTTTCACCAGGTATGCAAATGTGAAGACACCTGAGCGCCATGTGCGGACACGCCTATACTTCACATCAGTAAGTATTGTATCATGTTATAAAAATATCAAGTTGTGTTTGATTTTAACTCGGGCAAAAAAAGTGGGAAAATGGCAATTAATACATCCAATTTATGAATGATTAACCACCTAACTGGTTAGCTAAATTGATAAGGGTAGACTTATTACGCACTCTTTGCATATGATTGACTAGCTGAGTAGTTAATTGTTACTTTACCAAGACATCTTACTATTGACAAAAAGGACTTGTGTTGTTCTATACAAATTAATCGAGTAATATAACTTGGTCATGTAAATATGCTTTGTTATATTGCATTTAGGGAACTTGGTTTTTGACCCTCGTATTAGTGTAGTTTTCTGTTATATACCTATAAGTTCAACTTCATTCGTATTATGTAGTGCCAATTGATGCACACAATTTTGTTTACAGTATGTGCTTTGATATTCTGGTATAACGCCATTGGCATTGTTACAGTGAAGTTAAGCAGATTTTTTGTTATATATAAATTCCCTGCAATATGAATATATTTGATTCATACTGTGTTGTATATTGTATTGAATAATTATATTATATCACAAATTAAACAGATCAAAAATAACAAAGCATATGTCAGAACGAATATTAATTTGTCAAATTATGTTGAAAACTCCTGTACAAATGCATTCATCTAGAGACATACATCCTAACAGAGACTGATTAATAAAAAATTTGTTTCACATTTGCATACAATATCTCTCTTAATTTGATTCCCTTACTCTCTGTCTTACTTGCCTTACTTTATTGACAGGAATCACATATCCATTCTCTCATGAATGTTCTTCGTTATTGTAATTTGGATGAATCTCTTCGAGAAGAAGAGAGTCTTGTTTCCCATAATGGTCTAGAGAGACTATTTAAAACAAGTGAGCTTGACTATATGACCTACATTGTGTTGAGGATGTTTGAGAACACAGAGGTAGGTCATTTTGGCTATGTCTTTGTAGACTACATACCTGTTACTGTGTTGTTAAGTGCTCGGCATTATGAGTTTGTGAATATATTGCTGCTCCTTATTGTCTGCACTGGTAAACTTGATCCAAAGTGCAAAGTTTACCATACCTTACATGGACCTTCAGATACATTACGATTTCCTAAAGTGCAATCTTTAAACTAATGAATCGTCTTTTTAAGTGTTCCCCTGAACTATATAATATGATTGTTCACTCTGGAATCCAGTTGAGTGCAAGTGAAGTTTTCTACAACTTGGTGTATTATGTTTTTTTTAAAGCAATAAATGAGACATTGAAAGTGACATTTCTGTCTAACACGACTTTAATTATCCAACTGAATGCTATAGTGCTTTCAATATGAGCAGTCACACTATTTTGAATACTTAACTAGTTGTCTTGAGTTATGTAATGTGTAAATTACATACTTTGTATTTCTTTATTGAACCTTCTTTCGACTTTAAAACTGCAGGTGGCCTTAGAAGATCCAAAACGGTATCGCATAGAGCTGACCTTCAGCCGTGGTGCTGATTTATCCCCCTTAAAGGTAATCATATCCGATTAAACATATTTTATCTAAGAAAACTAGTGGAGGATGGAGTTTGAATTTTGTTCATTTGCTATTAACTTTATCAGGCATGTGGTAAGAAATTAAAAGTTCCATTCTATGTCCATTGGCCTCATGATATATGAGATGGTTTTATGTACCCATTCTATGCAAATGCCATGATATGGTTTTATGTACCCATTTTATGTACCCATTCTATGCAAATGGTTTTAGTCATAGCTAATACCTGTTGTGTTATATGATGGTTGGCAGAATAATGATGATAATGATAGTGAGGCTACTTCATTGCGTCAGGAGCATACACTCCCAATTATGGGTCCAGAGAGGCTGCAAGAAATAGGATCATATCTCACATTAGAAACAATGGAGAATATGATTCGTCCATTTGCTATGCCTGCTGAAGATTTTCCTCCACCATCAACACCTGCAGGATTCTCTGGCTATTTCAAATCGAAAAGCATGCTTGAGCGTCTCGCAAACCTTTGGCCTTTCCATAAGCAACCTCAATTTGGAAAATAGTATAGCAAACATGATACTACACTCCATCATCCCTATCCTTTAATATGTTCTGTCATGTAATCAGAAAATTTCGAACAACCAAATCGAGCATTTGCCTCACTTGGAAAAATTTTGGAACTACTTCCAACAACCAACCATTGTCATTGGAAGTAGTAGAATGCAGGCATTAGTAGTAAGTACACTTTCTTTTTTGCATCCATTACCTATGCTCGACATGGTTGTTGTCTGATACCTTTTTCTGTTGAGATATATTTCTTACATTCTTGTTGGATTTTCTCAAAATAAAAATTTATTCCAATTTCAAAATTGTCATAATAGTGGTCTGTTGATAATTGTGTATAATCAATAAATTTAGGACATTCTTGGAATCTGAAAGGAATAGTGAGAGAAAAGGTAGAACATGAATGAGGAATTCCAGTGTGGTTTAGGTGGAACAAGTTGAGCTTAGAATACTCATGGGAGAAAATATAAGGAACTTCAGATATTAGAAATATAAAATGTTTTGGATACGTGGAAAAAACTTACTCCACATCTTAGTCATTCAATTTTGAAAAATCCAATGGTTTAGATGTACTCATCAATTCAAACCATTGGATCTTCTAAAAATGAATGATCATGATGTGAAATAGGTTTTTTCTACTTACTCTTGGAGTAAGTGGATCATTCCCCTTCATTTAATTTATAAACGTAGAATCTCTATTGGAGTTAACTGGATTCATTGCTAATGATATTGTTGGGGTTGCCAGTGACTCACTAACTTCTTTTCTCTTGTATGGTATTGTTCCTTTTGGTACATATCACTCGTATTATCCAATATCCATACAAGACAATCATATTTGACAAAAATCTGTTAACTTCTTAATAATATAGTAACAGAAAAATATATTTTGGAATTAAAAGGTTATGCAATAAAATATCATATCATAATGTTCCATAAAAGTTTGTTTTGCGACTTGGATTTTGAGAGGAATTAAAGGGAAATGAAGGGTTTGAGAGTTATAAAATACATTTTTTTAGATGACTTTAAAGTTTTTCTTTCCCTTTCATTCCCTTCCAAATCTCATACACCACCTAAAAAATAAAAAAGTAGGCAAAATTCTGCCTAACTTATTGATTTTATCATTATTTGAGATGAAGTTATGATTTTTTTTTATTTTGTCAATGGAAAGGTTATCATAAGCTATTAGGCGTTATAAGAGAGAGGAGAATAAAGTGAAAAGGAGTTTTATTTGTATTATCAATTGTATCCCCTCACTCTATGATTAAAGAACTAATATGAGTTAGGATGTAAGATTGTCGCTCCCAATAAATGTCGCTCCAAGTAATCAAACTCTTAATTTTTGGTCATCCTATGGATCTAACATAACACCACTAGACCAACGTCATTTAGTGAAGTAAAAAGGAGTTTGACACACTTTTAAAATTTGATTATAATAATATCTTGTATTTCATGTCAATAATGAAATATGGTTAGAGCTATTGATAATCCAATTTTTTTTATTCATACTCCTCATGAACCAATTATAACTTTACAAATAAACTCAACTTGTGATTAGTTAGAAAAGAGTTTCAATAGACAAATGGAGTATCAATATCCTAATCCTTGAAATGATTGTCTTTTTTGTAACTTTTGGAGAATTTTGAGCTTTGGGTCATTTTCAATGACCAAAACTTGCTGAATTTGTTGGTTCCATCATGTACTCCAATATGTTGATTTTGACAGAAATAGTTGATCAAGCATATACAAATAATAATAAGGGTTTGGCTGGTCTACTCATATATTTCAACATCCACTAATTGGTACCACATATAATTGTGGGAATGCTATAGTTTCTAGATGGTAGTATCTATCTTTATCTAATGAAGAAATTTAAAATCAACTAGGGTAACATAACCCTTGTACTATATAGTATATAATATATAATTAATAGTGTGAAAGAAAAACTTTAAAGTAAATAACTTGTCCTAAGATGAATGAATGATTAAGCTAGTGCTAGTGCTCCCAACCCAAGTCCCAAGTAACATTGACCAAAATATATATATATATAAAAAATGAGGTGATGCATGAAGTGAAGCAACCACAATTGATGTTGACATGGTTTTTTAGTAAGATATTTTAAAAATAAAAAAAAAACTTTTTTTAAAAAAAAAGAGAGTGATAATTTGTAATTAGGTACATAAATTATAAAATTATTTGTAATTGTGTTGAACTTTAATATTTGTAATTGTAACTAGAAATTTAAATTTATTTGTAATTTGAAAATGAATGATGAAGAGAAATATTACAACAACCATAATAATTAAACTAGACAACTTTTTTAGAAAGGGAATCCATGTTTTCTATAATTTATAAGGGCTAAAATAATTTATTTTGGTTTTTTAGCCTCATATTATAGGATGAATCTCGAAAGATATAAAAGATCTCCCTCCAAATCGTATATACAACTTTCATCGAATTTGAAGATTCAATTTTACTATTTTGTCTCATTATCATTATCCATATACTCCTTTATTTCTATAATTAACCAAATTATGGCAATGAATCAAATTTCTCTTTCCTCCTTTTTCTCACCCACTTTCCTCACAAACTCTCTTTGTACTAAAGGATGGAGGACTTATGTGTGGGTGCATGAGAGTATGATTTCCTTTCAATCCTTCTAGAATTTTTTGGGTAAAATAATTAGAAGTTGTTCCTTCAAGACTAAAGTGTATCATAATGAATTTTATCTTTGTTATAAGAATATTTTCTATATAAATGGTTGACATTTAAAACTCATAAATAAATAAAAAAAGGTTCAATTAATGAGAAGGTTCTTGTCAATTTCTAAGTAAATTCTTAAACTATAAATTATTATTGAATTCTTTAACTTATTATTCATAGTTGGGTTTCTAATGAAGACTTTGAATTAGTAAATTGTGAAATTATAATAGTAGTTTCACACCTAGTATAAATCAATAATTGTTGACTAACATGTAATCACATCACCTTATAATATTAATTAATTTAGTCTCTATTCAAAAACAAATTTAATATTAATTTTTCTAGTAACAAATGTATTTATCTTCCAATGTTTTTGAAGGTATCAATTTAGAAGGAAAAAAAAAGAAACCATTGTTCCTTTCTCTCTCTTGCCCAAACTGCCCAATTGCTTACTTTTCATATTACAAGCCTGCCCTAACTGCCCGCAGTGGAAAATCTTTCCCTCTATCACAAGCTTTGGACTTTGGATTCAGTTTCACAAATCACAACTTGGTTCTCTTCTTTTCATTCTTTAACTACATATGTTTGTTAAACCTTAATACACATCATTGAATAAATACTATGTTGTTGTTCTTTTTTTTGTTCAGTTAATGTTATGTTATGTTTAATTTCATGTATATTTTTCAATTATTATTATTGGATTGAAGAGATTCAAATTGTTGTTGAAGTGGGTTTAATTTCTATAAAGTTTGAATCTTTTGGGCATGAAAAATTGTTTGTAAGATTTTTTTGAAGATGGGGTTTGGAAATAATGCAATCCAAGCTGGGAGTTTAGATGTTGGAAAGTCAAAGGTAGATGGTAATGAAGAGAAGAAGAGAGGGTTTTGGTTTAAATTCATTTTCTGTGGAAACTGCATACCTTCAACATCAAAGGTTGATTCTTCCATAAATGGCACTAGTACCCAAAATGGTAATTTTTCTTTCCTTGTTAGTTAGAATTTATTTGTCTATTTTGAAGAATTAGAGTGCATTAATTACTATTTTACACACTTTTTTGTTGATTCAATTGAAGTAGTGAAAAAATGAATGATCAATGAGAGAAAAATAGTATATTAGGAAAAAGTTAATAACACAATAAATGTCATTTAAATGAACCCAAAATAATTTGTTTTTATCTATACTTTTTGATTCTTTGATCTAACCATGCCTTTCTATGTTAGAGGCTGCAAGTTTGTTTTTTTCAGAAATAATATGGATTTTGTGTTTCTTGGAACTATAGTGATATGAATTGTTATTGTATTGAGGAAGTTGGAGTTATAGCTAAATTCATTTGCAAGCAACTTAAGATTTTCAAAACCATATGTTCTTTTCTGATGTACATTCGGGCTTGAAGTATGGACAATGCTCAAGCCCATCTACCTAGTGCTAAAATTAAATGAATAGTGCCATCGGCAGCGAGGATCGGTAATAATGGTACTGACAATTTGGTCAGGACGGCTCTGATACCATGTTACGAGTTGTCTTTTCGATTAGCTTATGTTTTTAGGTGAAGACACATGGATAGTTTTATATATCTAAAAGTTTCTGAACCTGAAATTTATTTTCTGAACTGCCATGGACCGAGTTGTGATTGTTTGATGTTTCACCATTTGAACTGCACTGCTTAATTGTCTCTACTATTTAGTGACTATACAAATATAATGATACTGTAATAACGTTGTTAGAGTCAAGAATGCCATAACCAAATCATGTAAGTGGTTGTTAATTCGTATTCTTAGGTGACAATACCAAATCACTAATAACTGATTTGAAGTTATTGATTATTTTAATCAGTCGGAAAAAAGTCGTCATTCGTAAAAAGCACAAATGTAACAGTTCCTCCTCCAGAGTCCTCATCAACATCTAGTAATGTCGAAAGTATCCCTTCTACTCCAAAATTCAGTGAGGAGTTGAAGGTCGCTTCTAGTTTGAGAAAATTCACATTCAATGGTCTTAGGGTGGCAACTAGGAATTTCAGACCAGAGAGTCTTCTCGGTGAAGGAGGGTTTGGTTGCGTCTTCAAGGGTTGGATTGAGGAGAACGGAACTGCGCCTATGAAACCAGGCACTGGGCTAACCGTCGCAGTCAAGACCCTCAACCACAACGGAAAGCAGGGTCACAAAGAATGGCTTGTATGCAACCTATATACCCATATCAATTTCCCCCCTTCTTTCCGTATTTATTTTTAACGTTTCTTGTTTTGTTAACATTCTCGTTTTCATTTTCTTATTTGCAGGCTGAGTTAAACTATCTCGGTGACCTTCTCCATCCGAATCTAGTTAAACTGATTGGCTTCTGCATCGAAGATGACCAAAGATTACTAGTTTATGAGTTTATGCCCCGAGGAAGTTTGGATAACCACCTCTTTAGGAGTACGCTACTGACCCCTTTTATTCCCGCATGTCTTTGCCACTTCTTGTTTATATCTACGTAATACTTTGTGACTGCTTCAAATTAAATGTCTTGGAAACATATCGAATTAAAATATTAGCATTTATATTTCTGCTGAAAATGAGCTTGACTCTTGCCGATGCTACAACTTCCCCAATGCAAACATAAGTGTGTTGAACGATTTATGTTTCATCGACTTACCGAAAATGTTGGATAGGAACTTCATAATAAATCCACCCTTCCCAAAAAAGAAAAGGAAAAGAAAATCCAACGACTTTATGCTAAATAGCGTAACATCCCTAGAAGTTTCATGTAATTATGATTACTAATCTAGTCTAGCAAGTAATTATCTGTGATAATCTTAATCCATTATTTGATTTGCCACTAATTTTCGGACTCCTAAATTATTATTTAACTCACAGGCTTTCATACTTATAGAAAATGAAAACCATAATATAATAGTTCTCTTTCTGTAATGCATTTTTTCTTTCTGCTTAGCACTATGCCGTTAAAAAATCCATGTGCAATGGTTAATTGTTTTCTGGTAACAACCATGTTTTATGCAGAAGGGCCCTTGCCTCTTCCATGGTCTATCAGAATGAAAATTGCACTTGGTGCCGCAAAAGGTCTTGCTTTTCTCCATGAAGAAGCTAAGAGGCCAATAATATATCGGGATTTCAAGACATCTAATATTCTGTTAGATGCGGTATGTGAGTAAACAAACTAGGCCAATAATATATCGTGATTTTAATTATTTCTTATTCATCCTCCAACTCAAACTAAGAAACGAAAATGGTTTTAGGAATACAATGCGAAGCTCTCTGATTTTGGACTTGCCAAAGACGCTCCCGAGGGGGAAAAGACACATGTATCAACAAGAGTTATGGGAACATATGGTTATGCTGCTCCGGAATATGTTATGACAGGTGACTTTTGATCCTTCCTTATTTGTTCCGGATCGTGTTATTTCTTTCGAGTAAATAGTTCTTCATTCTATCAACACAAGTCAAAACCTGAACCCAAAAATCGTATTCTTTAGCTATTAGAACAATTCCAAACAGAATAAGGTCAAAACAAAATTTAAATATAGAAAATATCAAGTTCTGCTATGCCTCCTTTTTTTAACAAAAAAAAAAGGAAGAAAGTGAGATTTCCAAATAAAGAGTGTGAGATTGATAACTGTATTGAAATGATGAACAATCATAATGTAAGACAATTCAGAAGAACACAGGTTTTTTTTAGTATTTTCAATATAAAAACTACATGTTGTTCATCGATTAGGACACTTACTCTTTCGATTCGTTGATGTAGACTTACACTTTCGATTCGTTGATGTAGACTTACTCTTTCGATTCGTTGATGTAGACTTACTCTTTTTAATATTAACCTGAAACTGCACATGATGATTAGGACATTTGACATCAAAGAGTGATGTCTACAGTTTTGGAGTAGTGCTACTGGAAATGCTCACTGGTCGGAGATGTATTGATAAAAGAAGACCAACGGGGGAACACAATCTGGTGGAGTGGGCAAGACCTATGCTTGGAAACTGGAGGATGTTCCTCCGGATAATGGATCCACGCCTTGAAGGTCACTTCTCAGTTAAAGGGGCACAGAAAGCTTCTCAGCTAGCTTCTCAGTGCCTTAGCCGAGATCCGAAAGCTAGGCCTTTGATAAGTGAAGTTGTTAAAGCTTTAAAGCCTTTGCCAAACCTTAAGGACATGGCTAACTCATCTTATAACTTCCAGGACGCCCGAGTAGACCGAACCTTGTCCATGCCGAATTGCAAAAATGTTATTAAAACACAGTTAGTGTCTTTACCGAAAAAGGGTCAAGCTATGAGGACCTTGTCAAGTTCAAATGCACCACATGGTTCTCCATATCCTCATTATAACAAGTCTCCAAAATCTCATGTGTAAGTTTCACTCTTCACTAGCTTTGTATTCCTTATTTATTCATTCAGTTCTATCAAAAACTATACCATGAGATGAACAGAAAATGTTGTGTTTCGAGGATGTTTCCGAAATCGGAGAGAATTGTTAAAGAGTCTTCTTTTGCCAAATAAGTTATGGCTACAACACAGTTTAGTATTTATTATTATATTGTAGGGGGTAGATTGAAAGAAGGTGAAGTGCAAAGTGACATAAACAGCTTTCAAAGTAAGGAATTGTTGTTCACTGAAGGTGTTTGTTTAACATTTCTACCTTCTCATGGTTTTCATTTTCTTTCAGAATGTATTTTTTGTAAAGAACAAAAATGGTGATTTTTACATTCTCATTGGACAATGTACTATTTACTATTCAGTAAATGTTTATTAATGTAACTAAATGTTATACTTGTACCACAAACATGTTACAGTTTTACTTCTAAACTACATAACAAGTGCTGAACCTGCATGCTTCTTTTCTCTTTGGTCATTTTAGGTGCTCAACATGCTTATTAATGTAATTAGATGTTAGAAAAGTGACATATGGCGAGTAGGGATGTCAACAAAAACCGAACTCACGGGTACCCTAACCCAACCCGAATTTAATGAAAAAAACCCGATGTGATTGGGTTCAGGTTTGAGTTTTTCTCGAGCTCAACTTTCGGGTTCGACTTTGGTATAGTTGATACTCTACCCGAACCCGCTCCAAACTCGATTAATATATGTAAAATTATACATAAATATATATATATATATATATATATAAATATATGTTTTGGACGGGTTTTCATCGGGTTCGGATTACTCGAAACCCAACGAGTTCGAGGATAGTATAATTATTTTCAACCCCATTTAATTTGGATTCGAGTTTTGGATTTCGGGTTTGGGTTGGGTAAGCACAAACCCGACTCTGCTCCGTTGTCTTTCCTAATGGCGAGTGTGACATGTTATTTATCTCCTTGGTGGTGTAGCATGATCTAGACATTGCAAACACCCACTAAGTTGGATCTATATTTTTGTATTGTTTAGTCCATTAATTCTTCAAACTAGTACCTTACTTAATGTTGTAATGATATCTGGAATGTGGAGGTACATAGGAGAGGTTTGTCTTTTATGTGACACAATGAAAACTATATGTAAATAATTCAATATTATGGACCTTAGGTAACTCCTCATTTTTTTAATTATACACAACTTCAAATTATAACATTTTTATAAAATAATGACACATCATAATTCATAGACCAACTAATAACTATAATAAGCCCTGTAAAAAAATATCTATGGGTGTCACTTTAAAATATTTATATACGTTTGTATTCATCGTTTATTTTTATTACTTTAATTTAATAGTTAATAATAGTCATGAATAAAATAAATGGGGGACAATGTAATAACTATAAGTGAGCATGAGTTGATAAGGTTTATTCTTTACCTCATCCTAAATGTTAAGTTATTTTTTAAATCTGAATTTGATCCTAGACCCAAAACTATTATATAAGTTATATATTTATGAATATCTATTATATAAGTTATATAAATTTGAATCTGATTGAAATTATCGATTTTGAAAATTAATTATGATTTCGATTAATTTAATTATCCTAGATTTAAATGAATTCAGCAATTTATATGGTCTAGTTTTAAAGCAACGTGTTTTCAATCTTTGCATCTCATTTCTCTGTACCTTTTATTATCTTTCCTCTCAAAGGTGCAATTTTTTCATTCTTCTCATGTTTGGGTGCTCTCAAAATTAACCATTTTCTTCTTTTACATACATTGTAAAAAAAAAAATTATTTTTATTTTTTGAGATTAACTGCAAATGTTTCATGCTTTGAAACTATGCCTTTTTTTTATTCAATGAGCTTTTTTGGTTTATGGATCCAAAGGTTTTACAGAAAATTCTTCACCCCTTCTCTGTTTTTTTTGTTTTTGGGGTTCTATGTTTGTCTTTGTCTCTGTACTATTTGGTTTAAGAATGTCAAATCTAAATGTGAAATTTTGAAAGCTGAATTTTATTTCTTTTGCTTACATTATTTGAATTTTATTCTTCTTATGTTTTGTTTGTCATCTATTTGCATTTCTTTTGATCACATAATTTCTATTTTCATCACATAATTCACACGTAATACTAATGTTATCACAAATTAGTTCGGTATGACAAGATAGGTTCATAAGTCGTTATGGCATGAAATGACTTCTGGTTGTTATGTTCAGAAGTCGGTACTGCAGAAAATGACTTATACACTGAAGTCGGTATGACCCACACCAACTTCAGAGTGAAGTTTTACTCTCCCATACCGACTTCTAACTAAAAAATGAAACGGTAACCTGTAAACAAATTTTTTCATCCAACGACTATAAAGCAGTTCGCTTCCAAACGAAGTATGTAGTAGTTCACAAATTAGCAAGTCTTACTCTCATAAATGCTTCAAAATAAAAACTTGGTGTTGTCTTCATTCTCCTCTTGTTGAAAATTTATTGTTGGGTTATTCTTTTCACACCCTTTTGTTTGAAAGTTATGATTCTTCTTGTTTAAAATTTCTTCATTGTAGAATTGAAAGATGGGTCAAACGCTTGGTTGTTATCAAGTAGATCAATCAATGTTGTTATCAAGGAACATTTTGGAAAGTTTGATGATGTTTTAGAACCAGGATGTCATTGTTTACCTTGGTGTCTTGGTTACCAAATAGCTGGTGGACTCTCACTACGTGTGCAACAACTTGATGTTAGATGTGAAACTAAAACTAAGGTATTTGTTTTATCATTCTATCATTTTGTTTGTTTGCATCAGAAATTTTATATTTAGAAGGACTCATGATTCTCTTGTTAACATGATTTCTATTTATGATTACTTAAATTAAAATGTTTGAGAATATTTTATGCTTAACATTAGCCAATTTATACTAGGTTCACAGCATTAACAATTTGCTGGTTATAATTCATAGAGATTCGGAAAAGTTTTACGTTCGTTCGCAGTCCTTCACATCTAGGCTTAGGATCGACTATATATAGCATCAAGCACACATAGGGGAGACCAAGAAAAATCATAGGGAGAATGATAAAGAAAGACTTAGACCTTAATGCTTTGTCAATGAATATGATGATAGAGCATTCTAGCGTCGTTCGATTCATGTAGCTAACCCCACCTAATTTATTGTTGTTGTTCGATTCATGCGTCGTTCGATTCTAGCGTCGTTCAATTCATGAGAATGATATGCTTAGGCTTGATTATTGTTGTTGTTAGTGGTTATAATTGGTCACCATAATGATTAGGTTATGCAATTTGAAGTCTACATGTCAAATTTTGGATGCTCTTCTTTATTTCCTGAGCCTGTTCTTTTTCTCTTGAAAAATTTGTTTCTTTGAATTTTATGGATTTCTTAATTAAATTTCCTACCTGCTTCCATTGCATCTGTTTTACTTCAAGTTTTGATTATAGATATTGTTAGATCATTTACTTTTTAATGTGAACACTAAATTTGCAATTCCTATTGATTTAGTAAGATCCCTTGGTGGGGTTTGATTATGATTAACTTGTTAGGATAATGTCTTTGTCACTGTGGTTGCATCTGTACAATACCGAGTCGTGGCCGAGAAAGCGTCCGATGCATTCTATCGGCTCACCAACACAAGGGAACAGATTCAATCATATGTTTTTGATGGTAAGTGGAGTCACTATTCTGCTTCATTCTATTATAAAAAATGCTATATACCTGCAAATTGGATCATTTTGATTCTTAGGTCATAATTGGTATTTGGCTTTTTTTGCATGGAGCTTTCTTCTTTATAAGATGCTAATATTTTGCATTTCTTCAGTTATCAGGGCTAGTGTGCCAAAGCTAGAGTTAGATTCTGTCTTTGAGCAAAAGAATGATATTGCAAAATCTGTCGAAAATGAGCTTGAAAAGGTGTTTATTGTTCTGTACAATCTTTTGTTTTATCTTTTCCTTCTTTGTATGAAATATTACCATTCATCATCACTTAAGGTTGTAATATTCCTTATTAACAATTTAATTCATTCAACCTTAATGTTTTAGGCCATGTCGACTTATGGATATGAGATCGTCCAAACTCTCATTATCGATATAGAGCCCGACGTTAATGTCAAGAGAGCGGTGAATGAGATCAATGCAGGTAAGATGCTAGTTCTTTCATAGTTGTAATTTTGTTTTGTTTTTGTGATTGTGGTTGTATCTTGATCCTTTTCTCAACAGCTGCTAGAATGAGGTTGGCGGCGAACGAGAAGGCTGAAGCCGATAAAATACTGCAGATTAAGAAAGCCGAGGGAGAGGCTGAGTCAAAATATCTATCTGGACTTGGTATAGCTCGGCAACGCCAGGCAATTGTAGATGGGCTTCGGGATAGCGTGCTCGCATTCTCCGCAAATGTGCCCGGGACAAGTGCTAAAGATATCATGGACATGGTTCTAGTAACTCAATACTTTGACACTATGAAAGAGATTGGAGCATCTTCAAAGTCCTCATCTGTGTTCATACCACATGGCCCTGGCGCGGTGAGGGACGTTGCCGCGCAGATTCGGGACGGTCTCCTTCAGGGCAATGCCTCCCACAATTGAAATAATCTCTCCTTGTTGTGTATGTAATATACCTTATGGGTTTTCTGGTGCATAGTTTAGTATATATATATATATATATATATATATATATGCGCACACGAGACTCTTATCTATTGAAGTCGATCGAACGATAATATGTAGCATTTAATGTTTTTATTACATTTCAATATTTAAACACCACCAATTCAACAACTCTAATTGATAATATTTTCTTGCAAAATTAAATCATTTATTGTTTCAAATGGGATCTTATTCTATTATAAAGAGCTACTTGATACTCAAGAAAAATTTGGGATCCAGTTATTCTTGAAATCTACTTTACATTATAGTCATTCATTTTTTGGAAAATTCAATTGTTTGAATTAGTGAGTATATCTAAATCATTGGATTTTCCAAGAATAATTGGTTATGATGTAGAGTAAGTTTTTTCCACTTACTCTTCGAGTAAGTGGATGCTGAATAATTAAAAAAGCATGAGTGTCTTATAATTGGTGTTTACCCTTTCAACAAAATGATTGGCTTAAGTGGTGATAGCATGATTACATTAGAGAACAAGGTGTTGGAAACATGCTTACTTTAAAGAACAAGCTATATATATATTCAAGCATTATTATAAATTTATAATAACCATTAGCAAGGATGAAGTGACATAATCAATTTATTTAAGAATTAAAGGGTACTAACTACAAGCAATGGATAATAAAATTCAATGTTAGGTTCAAACTTCAAAGTATGCTAGAGGTTATTAAGCAATGCAATTTATCCATATTTATATTTTATTCTTTAAGCAACAAAATAAATGTTTGCTGTAGTATTTTTTTTAACAGAAAATGGATCTACTTATTCCAATAGTAAATGAAAAAACCTACCATACATCTTAATGATTCATTTTAAGAAAATCATATGGTTTAAATTAAGTATAGATTTAAACTATTAAATTTTCCTAAAATTAATAATAAAAGCGAGAAAATATAGACGAATAATAGATGATGTACATAAAAATGATAATCAAACCAATATAAATATGTATTATTCATCTTTTTGATAATTTGTACAACAAAAGGTATAGATAGAAAAGCATAAAGTAAAGATAATGGCAATGATTAGTATATACTTGATTTAAGTTTTCATTAATGAAAGGCTAAAAATAACAATAAAATAAGTTTTCATTAATAAATGGCAATGATTATATACTTGATTTGTTTAGGTAAAAAATTCTTGCATATGTGCTTGTTTTTAGAAGCATATCATGTTAATCTTCCAAACATGTTTTACACAAAAAATGGTAAGAAAAATGAACCATAAAAATATGACAAAAGTCAACATAATCAATTCTCAGTTGAACATTGACTTGCAAAAAGCAATGATTTATGGTAATATTGGTTTATAGAAATGATCTATTACTTATTTTCCAACCTTGAATTGCTCAAAATGCAATAAAATCAAAACATCATGAATAACTTCTGTCCAAGAAAATAGATCAAGTTTTCACAAAAACAACTAAGTTCTTACCTAATGCATACTCATAATTCTGCATGAATCATCACTCAAAAATACCCTCAAGGTTTGAGAGCCAAACTCAATCCAACCTTAGCACTCTTTTCAATGGCCTTGGTGTCAACCTCACCAGAAATGGTGAAGAATGACTTTGGGCGCCACTGGTGCTGGATCAGAGCATTTGCCTTGCCGAAATTGTTGACGCGTGCCTTCACTGTCGTCAATGGGTCCAGCGCATGCTGGGTTCCAAGAGTTAGAGTGTTCTCATTGGTCGAGATCCTATGAGTCACCTCAGCACCAACCGCGGTGTTCGTCAGTGGGTTGACGACGTGATAGTATGAAGCATTCAGGGCATCACCTTTGTCATTCCTGCATACAAGAATTCATCAAAACACCGTATATATCAATCATATTATAAAATTATAGGACATGAAACATGTATTATAGAAAGTATAAGATTAATATAAAGTAAAAATCATAAATTGAAAAGGAGAATTAATATTTCATAAGTTAACTATTTTTAAAAATGGACTCTCTTCCGTTCGGACTAACTTCGATTTGGTCTAATCTCCTTAAGGCGCCTAAGAAGTGATTACACCATATTTTTCTACAATAAGAAAAATCTCAACTTTCTTCCTAATGCATTCAATCGTAATCCTATATTACCTAGTTTGTCCACTCATCCAACGTAGCATAATCATATCTATTACATTGAGTTAGAATAAGATAACGGTTACTTACACAGTCAATGAGGCAACCAAGTCATCCTTGGTGAAGTTCAATCCAGCATTGAGTTTCGTTAGCTCCCCGATTTTGGTGTCAAATGAAAGATCAGCACCAAGAGCAATTGCATTGGTCCCAACAACACCAGCAAAGTTTACAACGGGATTTGCAGTCAAACCAACGCTAGTGCTAATTCCAGCATACTCATGAACGTACTGAACTTCTACCTGTTTCACACAACAGACAACAAAATTGTAAGTTAATACAGTTTCAATGAGGTTAATTTCTAAAATTTAGTGAATATTCAAAGCTTCTCATACAAAAAGATTAATTATCGTACCTTTCCAGACCTTTGATCAGGAACTTTGAAGTTAAAGATAGCCTTGAGCCCAGGAGCAGGCTCGTTAATAGTGATATTTGTGAAGAGCTGAAATGCATGACATAAACAAATTCAGTGAAATACATTTAATAGTATAAAAGAGTAGGTTTGAGTCTCTTAGGATGATTAAAGCACACCAACAATAGCAGCTATGAACATAACTGATATTGGTTTATGTTGTGACCAATATCAACTTTTAATCACAGAAAAAATGAATTGATATAAGCTAAACACTGTAATGGCATCAAATAAAAAGTATACACGGGATAATAGCATAAGCTAAACGGTAAAAAAATCATCAAATAGCATCTTCGATTTCCATTCCCTCATCACTTATATATAAATCATGTCTGAGTATAGTGTACAGACTGATTCAGTATATTCCAATTTTATAGTCATATAAGCGCATAACTATGTTGGGATCAACACATCTCAGTTTACTGAAATCTAAATTGCATGTTCGGAACAAACAACTCTTACGTATTGGATGAATACTAGGGATATTTGCATACGGAAAGACATCATCAACATGATAAACGAATAATATACTTCCAATAATTTGTTTAGTTGACCTTTAAGGATTTAACATGCAATGTCATATTTGACATTTTTAGTGTAAATAACAAGCTAACTAGCTATACATAATTGGGTTACTGGGCGTGAATTCCGAAGAATTATAAATTAAGAATGGATGCATAGAAAAATCAGCCAAATTGGAGTGATCAATTTCGAAGATAAACTTGCTACAAAATATCAAAACTTGCCATAAAGGTTATTACTCAAAATTATTACTTAAAAACACGACATATTATTTAAAGAAAAACCAACAAATGCAAATCTACTTAATCCACTTCTCAGGGGTATCAAAATACATATTAATAACCAATTCATAACCCTAAACAAAAGCCAAGCCTTAGTTCTATTAGATGAAGTCGGTTACATAAATTGATCGACATCAAGACGTTCTACCGTAAATCATGTCAATTGCCAATTCATAACTTTTAAAAGACATATATAAATCATAAACCATACATGACAGAGTCAAAAAAACATTCCCAACAAAGATAAAATGAACTCACATTGGAACTAGTGTCCACTTTGATATCAGTAGTGATGTTCTTGTTCTTCAATTGAGTGTTAACATCAGCCACAAAAAGTTCACCTTTCCTTGTTCCTGATGATGTTATAGCCTGAACAATACCAAAATAATACATAAATATATGAAAAGAATTCCACAATAAGAATTTTATATCCACTCAGATAACACACACACAGTACTATAGTAATGTCTCCCAAAACAACATAACACGATACATATTCTCTTTCATAGTTACTCCAATCATTTCAAATAATAATAATAAAAAACTTAACAACAAAACATGAACAAAACAGATTAATTAAACCTCAAAATGTAAAATAATAATTATAATAAATAAATAAAAACTCACAACTCCAGTAGGAGAGTATGTGGTGATGGTAAACTTCTGGTCACTGTTGTAATCCCTGAACAAGAGATCTACATCAAAATAAAAATAATAACCCAGAAAAAAAATGAATCAAATAACAATAAAATCAGATTAAAATATACAAAATATGAATAATAACAAAACATGGGTATATATATATAAAGAGAGAGAGAGAGAGAGAGAAACCTCTGGCTTTTTTGCCAATGTCAGAGTAAAGACCAGGACCCTTTGCCATGGATTATTGAATGAAGATCTCAAAATTGAAACTTGGTTGAAGAAGATTGAGTGGGTAACTGAACTGAACGGTGGAGTAAATAAGCTTTGGGAGAATATATAATAAGTAAAACAATGGAAACCCTAATTTTCTGACATGTTTTTTTAAATGTTTTCTTCTTTGGCAGGAAATGGATGTGGACCGTTGGATCTTAGAATCAAAATAGTCTTTGGGTATTTCTGACCGTCGGATTGATATCTTTCACTAATAAGTTTATTTGGATGTTAATTTTGAGGGAAGGTATTAGATTACTGAATAATGAATAACTGGAATAAAAAATCACTATCATAAAAATTATATTTTGCACCCAAAATTTTGCTGCTAGTGGTAGATTTTAATTTTCATACAACTTTTTTTAGAAAATGTTAAGAAAAAAGTTTGTTTACTCATTCTAGAATCTTCTTGAAATGTATTTTTGAAGAACACTCCTATGATGTTAGTGTGTTAACCAAAGGCCCAAAACTATTGCCCCTCCATTCTAATATGTAAGATGTGATTATTTTTTTATAAATGTAATATATTTTCTAAAATTAGTTATGAACTTTTTTTCTTGGGATATGAATGTATGAAGGGTTGATAAAGAAATGAATCAATTCGATATTCGTTTGAAACTCAACTTATTAATTAACTTAATTAACTTGATAAACTTGGTCAACAAACCAAACGAGTTGAACTTAAACTTAAATTCAGTTCATTAAACAAATGAGTCAAATACAATTTGATTCCATTATTTATATATATATATATATAAAAGAGTGACTCAATGAACGAAATTTTTGATATAAAATTATGAGAATATTAAATTAGTATTATATAAATATACATAAATGGTTAATATTGATGATCTAAAATGCAATATTTTTAGAGGAAAAGTTAAAAGTACATTTATAATTTTATTATTCAATTAATTAAGATTTCTAAGTGTTAATAGAGTTATGAGATGTGTTGTAATGGATTCAAATTGACTTACTTTTATTCCTCAAACAAAAAGTAAAGAATGCACTCACTTCTCTGAACAAATCAAATTCTATTTTTTATGATTAAATTAAATCATATCATTTCACTTTAACTCTATTTCATAAAAATTAAAAATTAAAAAGATTAATATACTCACGCTCATTAAGCCAAGTATAGATGCATCTAATTTTCCAGAAAAATCAAATTCTATTTAATTAAGTCATCTCACAAAAGGAGCTAGCAAATATAAATTTCAAAATGCCCATCATCCAAAGATATATATATATATATATATATATATAATATTAATTAAATTATGTATATAATTGGATGATGGTCAATTCTACTTTGAATATTAAATAGATAAAATAAAATTGAATGATTCAAAATGACCATCATCAAATTCTGTTGAAATGAATATTATATAATTATATAAAGACCATAAATGAAGAATATATCCTTAAACATACTGGCTTAATAAAAACTATCAAAGACCCTATATAGATCAAATGAATTGTGATAGTTGAAGGAGAAAACTACATGAACCTTTGCCTTATTTTTGTATTTTTTTTTTTTATAAGCAAAATAAATAGGTTAAATTGATATTCTTGTCACAAATCCATATACATGATATAGTTTTTTTATTAAATCTATAATTTATATATAGCCAAGTGAATCCATATAAACAATCCTTTAATCCTCATTAACCAAACTTATCACAAGCCAAAAAAAAAATTGATTCATATATAAGAGTTGAAGTTGTAAACCAAAGATCACTTGTCACAAGCTGGTGTCCTCAATCTTGTTTCGGCTAATAATATAATGTTACATAATGTTATAATTTTTTCTCAGCAAGGGAACGAAATGATGACACATAAGAATATATATTTTTAATGCCATATGTGACATTATATTATTAGACGTGATATGATTGGGGACACCAACTTGAGACCGATGATCCTCATCCCAAACAAGTGCTACATATATGTTTAAAAACAACAAAATATGCAACAACAAAAATCAACACATGACTTAGAATTTTGTGATGTTATTTCTTGTCATCTCTTGAAGCCAAGCAAAAGCAAAAAAACACATTCTCTTCTTCCACTCTCTCACAAGGCTACTACAATATATTTTCATATACACATCTTCTAAGATCATAAGGAATAACTCACCCTAAATGATTCTCAAAAGAATTTTGTGTGTACATGTTTTTGTTTAAGACACAAAAAAACATGATTAAGAAAAACAATGCAACCTTGTTTTCTAGCAAGGTAAACCTGCAATACAAGGAAGTGCACCAGTCCATCTAGTTAACCTATTAGCATAAATTCCATGTCTTGGTTTCATTATGAATTGTTTTTTGTATGGAAGATTTGTAACATGTTGACCAGATTCTATAAACTTAGCACCATTCATGAAATGATCTTGCACTGAAGTCCATTGCCAATTCTTCCACACATTTGGTGCTGCATAATCTCTATGTGTGATTTCCTTTGCAGCGTCATTGTTTGGTGCTATGAATCTATTTCCTTGGCTCAAAACTGTTGGACCTGAACTACCACCTATTGCATACATTATCCAATGAGTGTAGTCATTGTTCACAACATGGACAAAACCCCATCTTACTCTTGGCATCCTTTGAATCAATCCTTGACCAAAGTGGTTGAATGCTACTGTCACTTGCATGATCTTGTCACCACTGAAACTATCACTTGCTCCTAATAGCATAACCTGTAATAATAAACATTCACATTAATAATCTAAAGGTTGTTGTTCGTCATTTCAGAATCGCTAGACCTAACGCAACCCAAAAAGCTAAATTATAGGTTAGAGTTGTCTACGTTTTATAAGCATTAGGTCTGTCAGGTTCGTAAGACTGGACATTTGTAGGTGGTCCATCGGGAGAGTCAGATACTCATATCATATTAGAATGACTAGACTTAACTCAACCTCAAGAGCTAAATCATAGGGTTAGAGTTGTCTACGTTTGATAAGCATTAGATCTGTAAGACTGGACATTTGTAGGTGGTCCATCAAGAGAATCAGACACTCATATAACTCAACACAAAAGCTAACTCAGATTTGTCTGAGCCTTATGAGTTATGAGTTTGACTCGAACATATTTTCATATCTGATGTGTTGATATATCTTAACCGGGAAATTATTGATAGTAAATAACGTGTAAAGAAGAATAAGACATTACATCGTTATGCTTGGTCATGTGGCAATTTGAGATAGTGATACCAGTGGAACCTTGGATAACATCAACAAGACCATCATCACTTTGGGACAATGAAAGATGATCAATCCAAATGTTTGAGGATTGATAAATAGAGACAGCATCACCATCACTCCTTGTTCTAAATCCATAATGATCAAAAGAATCTCTTATCATGCCACCACTCTTAGCAACAATCTTACTAATCCTAAGATTATGAACAATAACATTGTTCACAAACTGCAATGTGAGTCCAGCACCACCCTTAATTTGAACATTAGCACCACGACCATCAATGGTTTTATCTGAAGAAATCATCAATTCTTGTTGCAATGTAATAACCATACTAGTCTTGAATATGATCCATAATGGACCCTTTCTTGTGACAGCATAACGGAGTGTTCCTGGAGTAGGGTTAACCAAGTCTCTATCTGATGAATCAGTGACCACATAGATTGGACCACCAAGTCCTCCCGTGGCTCTCCGCCCGAACCCTTTGCTACATTTGGCTAACCTGAAACGGTCATTGGCCCAGTTTCTTCTGCACCTCCAGCATCTGTCAATGGGATTTGTGGCTTCGCATGGTCCTCTAGCTCTTTTCCCTTGCCTTAGTACCCTTCTTGTTGTGCTGTTTGTCAATTCCATCTCATACTCTTCCATTGCCCTACATTCATTCAAAGTGCAACAAAAATGTGTTTATATATTTTCCATAAATGTATAAGAATATGAACTTCAATTGTTGCTGAATCACACAAATATTATATCACAATGTAGTGTTTCTGCTCCTTAAATAAGGCTACATAAATCGTGTTGTGAAGTAAGTCTCACATCGTCTACCTCATTATCTCAGGAATTGTTTAAATACATGATGGACTACTCATCTCATTTCCAATTGGTTTTGAGATGAAAACTCTTAATATAGTATCAGAGTCAGATTCCAACTTTTTTCTCATTGTCATCGACCAAAAGATGTCATTTAGTTATGGGTCAAAAGTAACATTTGTCTTACCCGACAGACTTATGTGGATGAGGCATGTTGGGAAGTAAGTCTCACATCGCCTAACTCATGTCTCGGAAATGATTTAAAACTCATTCAAAATGACAAATAAATGCAAAAATGATATGATTTACAAACTCTAACCCTTTCATCAAAGTTTTCTACCAATGTAGCACCATCTATCATGCATTTTGTAACACAATAAAAGAGTTTGCATTATTTTTACGTACTTATGAACATGCAGATTTAGGTCTTCAGTAATTTCTTCAGGGTTTGGCACATAAGTCTCAAGAGCAAGTTTTTTGGCTGCCTCAGCTTGAGCTTTAAGATAATCATCAAACTCAGCAATTCCTGCTTCAAGGCATGGAATAACAACGGCGAAAGCGACCAAGACGACGAAAACAACCATCATTTTCCCCATGTTTATGATGATAATGTGTATATATATGTATATATGTTTTTGTCCTTGGCTTAAATGGAAAGGTTGTGCAAGGTCTTGTGAATAATGATCAAAGTACAAAGCTACAAGACCTTGACAAACCTATACCAATTAAAACCAAGTTGTTATTTTGGCACAAAGCATATTAGCTTGGTGTGAGTCTCTAAAAAGCAAGTTAAGCATTGCTTATATAATGATGGTAGATTTGAATGTTAAATGTAGTGTTTCTAAAGTTAGAAGCGTAAAAAGTGGATAACCATAAAGTTTAATCCAAAAAGGGTGATAGATCTAAACTATAGGAGTTTGTATGGTAAAAAATATGCATGCATGACAACCATTAATGCCTTGTACTTAATTTTTGCCTATACATTCTCATTACTCTTAACTTTATGATATGATTAGTTTCTTTGCTGCATTATTATTTTCCACGTGCATGGCTATGCAATTTCCAAAATTTGATGAGTTTGGTCATGTCTTATTTGTGACTTTTTCAACTTTTGAAACAACTTGTAAACCTTGTTTTCATTGATTGATCAAGTGATAGCATCAAAATTAACTCCATTAAAATTGTTCTACTTGCTTTAACGAGAACATCAAAGAAATTTGTTTAAGGGAGAAAAAAAGAATTTAGTATTGTAGAACTAACTTCATTATCATTCTTATATACTAAAAATAGTTCTTTTTTTTGTATTGCGAAAAATATATTCTCACCATATTTTGGTTAAAACTAATCTTTTTCGGCTTATACGAATTAAATCATTGACACTTTAATCTATATGAGAATTCAATAGAACCTTACATCATTAGATTAATATATATTTCTTTTGCTATTCTTATATAAGATATCATGTAAAAAGTTTGATGGCCCTTTTATAAGACAATTAATGTACAATTTGTTTGATATTTAGCTGCATTCAAAGATGTTTCTTACTGCACTAGTTTAAGTGTGATTAGAGACATGAATAAGAATAAGGTTAATTTGATTTAATTTTAATTTATTTAAAGTCTGAATTTTTTTATACTATTTATAATTCAATTATATATTGTTACATCATTAAAAAGGGTTCTTCAATTATAATAACTTCAAAAGTCATGTATTAATTGACCGTACAAAAAATATTAGAGACATTGATAATTAAGATGGTGGTAACCTTAGACAAATGAACCATACCGATACAGTACAATAATTATATCAGTCATGCAATTAGACCGGTCAAAATCAGTCAAAACCATCGGCCGTTTTCAATTGAACCGTACCGATCAAACCGGTCAATTTTTATTTAAAATTATTTTTGTAATGAAAATAAAAATAATTATTGTTTTTTTATTAATTTTTCAACGTTAATGTTAATATACTATATATGTATATCTAACTTCACCGGTATGCGATTTAATTAGTGAACCACTGGTTGAACCACTATATCAGTACTCCTATCAGTTTGATGATAGGTACAGTATTAATAACACCACATGAACAGTTCTGATTCTATGAATTTGTTTTTTTTAATTGAATCCAAAATTTAAAAGAAATGAGGATGAATTGAAAGGAAACAAAATACATTTGTAGTTTCAAATTATCATTTCCACCAACTGGAATAGATTATAGTTCTACATCACAACATTTAAACCAGAAATGAAGAAAAAGCAAGAAAAGAATAGGATATGGTAACATTAAAATTGTATTAGCACAAAAGCTAAAACATTAAATTCAGCTACCACAGTACAAGAAACTTAGAAGCACTATTGTTGAGTTATAAACAGATACTAATACTAAAATAACTAATCAGCATTTATGCTTAGTCAACCATAAGCAAGGTAATCCATCTTCACCTTGTTACAAGAAAATTAGAAATATCACAAGGCATGAATTACATTAGTTGCATGTCCACATAAAATATTATAAAGTGATAAAAGTTAGGGTATACCCACCATAAATCATTTAATGGATTTAGGTCTCTATGTACCTTAGGTAGATATAAAACTCTTAGTTTCTCACTTTATATAGAAACTAGCTTTAGAGAAGATTTCTCAGCAAGTAACTATAAAACTGCATTTCCACATAAACTGAAAGGATTACTTTCAACATTAACACAGCTTTACGAACTGTCGGATTCATTTCCCGAATCAACATTCATGGGTTGTGGATTCTTGTTGTAACCACTAATCTCATCCTTGTAACGTATTTTATCTGCACGGGCTTTTGCTTCGTATGGTTCCTTCTCTTCCGCTGTGTACATTCAACAGGAAATGAGATAGAAAACTTATTTTCAACACATAGCTAGCTTTGATCATGAATGACATTGTCATTCAATGGAAGTGCAATAAAACAATTAGTTTGGCAATAATAAGGCAGAATGAAATTGTCACATACCTGACATCTTTTTCCATTTCTCTCCAAGTACTCTTCCCACATCCGTAAATGAAATTCCAGGATTAGTTTTCTTTAGATTCTGTCATCAAAAGAACAATCATAATGAAATGATATGTAGAGGTACTCAATTTATAAAACATGATTTAACATGTCAACCATTTAAACTTATTCTCCTTTCTCTTAACTCGGTGCTATAAAGGCCCTGACCACAGAGTTAAGAGAATGAGTTCAGACACACTGGAATGTGGCATCTTGAGGCTCACTTGCATCAACTGCAGGTTTACCAGATGAACTTGGATCATCCAGAACCGCCCTTGTAAAGATTATCTTCACAAAACCAACTTAAGAAACATGACTTTCTCCCCCAGAATGTTTATATTTAGTAGAGCAAAATTATGCACATAAACCTATTAGAACTACGATTATAACCCCAAACTCAAGAATGCTAGGTAGCTACGCAGACAGGAAATGAAATGCTCCCACCAACAGCGCGCCCACCCAAATCCAACTACGCTGCCATTATGCATGATAAAAGAACGCACCTCTCTTTCCATTTGAGAAAAGAACATGAAACCAGACAATGCCCTCTTGGGTGCATTTGGGTCCTTTTTCTTCTTCTGTTTTTTCTTCTTTCCATCTTCATCTGCGTCTTTTGGTTTCCTCTTAGAAGTAGATGCCTTAGAAGAGAGATCCTTCTTTGGTTCCTTTTTAGTAGGCTTCTGAAAATTGGTTATCATTAAGGTGTCAAACACATGATTTAAAGAATACAGGAGAGACATCATAATAACACGGGCAAATAGAAACTTGCCTCTTTCTCATCATCACTACCACTTTTACTGCCATCAGAATCGTCTCCTCCAGAATCATCAGTTGGAGAACCTCCATCATCCTTATCAAGAACAAAATCTTCGTCCTGCAGACGTTTATCATGAATTATGATATAGAGAAGCAAATCCAAAACAAGATCAATTCTACAACAGGGAGCCCACCAAAAAAATTCCAAAGTGTGGAAACTCAGACAGACTGAAGATACATGATCAGAACAAATGACCACAGACATACACAATAATGAGCAAATCGTATAACACACGAAACAAAAAATAAGTGATGTCTCCTCAATTACAGGAATCAAAACACAAATTTACTAAATGCTACTCATAAACTAAAGAAAATGACAAAAATAATATAAAAGACAGATCTACGTACCTCCTCATCACTCTCATCTCCACCACCAGCTTCATTTTTAATGCGCTCAAGATGTGGATCAACAGCATCATCATCATCAGTCTCAAGAACCTTAGCCATACCACCAGGAGCCTGGGCATCTCCCAAGTTCATAATTTTCAAGCCCTTTGAACTGCATGTGTAGGCCAAAATGAAGATTAAATAATGAATAATAAGCTTTGCGCACATGAAATTTTTGGCAACAAGCTAACACTCACCTGATAAAACCATATAAATTGTGGTATTCATTTCTCTGGATATTACGGAAGAGATGTTCTGTCTCAGATTTTAGTCTGACCAGAAGGTCAAAGTAATGCATATTTGAACCACCAGCAGCATGTCGCTCAAATTCCACATAGTCAATCTAGTAGGAAACGGCAACAATTAAAACCTCCAATCAATTTTCTCATGTGAATGTGAATAGTAATTTGTATAGGCCAATCTATAAACAGAACTTGATTTTACCTCTTCATGAAGAATAAGGGTGGGGGGTTTAGGTAGAAAGAAAAAACTCTTCTCAAGGGGATACAAAATTCCATCTTCAGCTTTCAAAGATGATTTCACTGCATAACCATCTTGGCAACTCCTAAATTTTCCAGGTTTGGTAACTTTAGCACCAGATAATCCCCGCAATATTGTAGTGAAGACTTCATGGATAAGTCCCTGATTATTTAATTTAAGTAAAACATAAATTATTGCATCAAATGAAATATTGCCAAAATTGCCAGGGTTTCCAAGATTCTTGCATCACTCAATCAACTAAAATATACAAAATGCTCTCTAATTTCCCAAGCAGACCATGAGGAGCGGTATCAAATGGATTGCATACTACATATCAACATGAACAGTTTAGTTAAATACCTTATAAGACATGTCCAACTTGTCCTTGTACTTGGAATTATAAAGGTCTTCACCCATTGACAATTCGCTTTGCACAACTAAATCAGTTTCAAACTATATAGAAATGAGCAAAGAAATGTGTTAGGCTTAGAAGCAACGAAAATATGTATCACTTAAATTGGTAAACCATGAACTAGTAAGAATGGTACCTGCATCACAATATGAGGGTACAAAGTTTGCCCTTTCCGAATTGGGGGGTCAAGACTGATAATAACAAAGGTATGTGGCTGATTAGACTACATATACACACAACCAGTTGAAAAGAGAAACTGTCAGTATTCTAAACAGGTACAAAAAATGAGACATCAATTTAAGACATGGTTGGCAGGTTACACTAAATTTTTTTATAAGATAAAAATTTATTGAGCAGATGAAGTATAAGAAATACTTCACCAAGAGATATTACAAAATACTAAAGTTCAACACCACACCTACATTAATGCTTTTTTACTTAATACAAAACCAAAAGTCGGTGAAATGAAGGCAATGGATCAAGAAACTTACCTTAGGAAGTAAAAATAGGCGAACCACACTGCTGTATTGTATTTTGAAATCATTAGCCTGTCCTTGAAGCCGCAAGAAAGACAAATGTAATTCAACACTGTATCGTCCCCTACACAGATGTACAAATTCCAATTAATACAGATTAGAGTTTATCTTGAAAGGACACAACGTAAGCAGCAGCAGCATACAAGACAGCAATAAGAAGCCAATATCACTTGAACGGTACATTCATGTGTATCTATTTATCCATTTAAAGACATTACCTTGGGGTAAGGATTGCAATACCCTCAAATGTAACGACAGCATCTTCACCTCCAGCACCAACATCAGCCCTAGACATGATTTGGTCACGGAAAACCTGATACCAAAAATATTGCACAAATGTATGTTAACCTACAAGTTTTTAAAACATGAAAGTTCTTGAAGTAATGAACGGACTTGCCTGAGCAGGGGGGTGATTTTCATCACCAATAAACTGGGTGTTGGAATTTGGTATGTGGAAACTCATCTCCATCAATGAATCTTTCTGAGAACATAATGTAAACAATATTAGACCATAAACATTGCAAACCCAAACTGAACCTGTTAGCTGATATCTACAATATTGTTCAAAATTAAGCTTGGATTCGGGAGATCTTGCACTAGCTGCAACATATCCTACGCTATATATCTTCTAAAAAAACTCATAAGTCTACATATTTGTATGTGTATATAGAAGGTTGGTATACCTCATTAGCTCCAGTTGTGTCATCCACGTGAAACTCCAAAATCACATCATTTTTCCCTTGAAGCTGTGTTTGAGCAACATCTGCTAGAGACACTTCAAAAGCTTGCTTTGAACCAACCATGAAAGCCAGCATATTTCCTGAAATGGAAATAAAACTTAAGGACATCCACTTGTAGCATGTAAGTACTCAAACAACTCTACCAAATATCCCCCAACATAAAGAGAAAGTTTGAGTGCAAAATAAGAAAGCAAGAATGAGATAAAGTTCCACTCTGAGAACTTTCTGCACCCACCCAAATCTCCTACCCCTTTTCCTTCATATTTGGCAATATACAAATACAGAATAAGCATTCTCTCTATTAACTAGAGAAAATAAAGAGAGAGAAAATCTCTTCACTTTTAAAACTGCACTTGATTTGACGGTGGTGATGGTTCCTAAATTCACAAGAGATGTAGATCCTTCATTATTCAAGAAAATCGACTGCATGTCCTACATCAAACTAGGTGAGCTCAATGGCTTAAACTGTTATATGCCATGTCATCGAATATTGCTATGTAAAATAGATGTGTCCAACTTTTTTATTTTCCCTAACAGTTAGATTTTATGGAAGAATAGCAAGAATGACAAAGATGTTTGAAGTACACATGATGCATCATGTTGAGAATATCAAGTACATTATGTATATATCACCAACCATTTAGATCAACTTCTCCCCAGTTACGCCCAGTAACAGAAAGCTGCTTCTCCTCTACTATTATTCCGAAGGTATTTTGGAAAAAAGTTGTCAAACTTGCAACGTCCTGTGGAATAAGCATAACATAAGAATCAGCATTTGATAGAATCAAGTCCAAGTCAAAAGCCAAGGTATAAAGTCATCATTATTTAGATCCAACAAAGTATGACTAAAAGGAACAAAAATAAGAAACCAAACCAAATGTTTGAATTTCTTTTTCAACATCAAATATACTTATGTCAATGTTCAGGAGGGTTACAGAATAACCTGATCACGGAATCCGGTGAACTTGTAGAACAACCCGTCTTTAATCTGAACACCAAGTTGATTGGTCCTTGGAACCTTCATCCATGTTACACCCATTATGTCAGATTTATCAACTTCAATCAATTTGCCACCCCCTTGTCTCCTCCATAAAATGCCTTCTGAATAAATTTTCATCTGCCCTGTATTCTGCGACCCAAATTATATGAAAAGAGGTGTCATACTCATACATAATAATTGCTACTAGTTTCATTCACCTATTCACAAATTTAAGCAAACTAAAGATCTTTGTTCTTCTTCTTAATATCACTTGATTAAGAAAAATGCAATGGAATTAACATATGATAAAGTCTTGGCATGGAACAGGGAATGCAACCATGATGGGGGACTTATCCTACAAATATTAAAGAAACTGTACACAGCACCAAAACAAATCGTTCATGTTGAGTAGGGCAGAAAATTTGGAACAAAAATCCCTTTGAACTTGCATGGCAATGGTATAACTGCATAAATCAATGAACTAACTAATACTTGCAACACTAATCAACAAACTCACAACATAACATGTTATCTTCTGCAGTGAATAATAAAACCATTAATAATAATAAATAAATAAAACATTAGGATTTAAAAACCCTATGATTCAAGTTTAACAGAATGACATTTTCATAAGAACAAAATCGCAAAACAACGAAAATAAAACTAGGGTTTTGGCTTTGAACATAGAAACAATAAAAAATGAAGTTCGCGAAACTGTAATCGAGAGGCGTAAAGTGAAATAAAGAGCATAGAGAGAGAGAGAGAGAGAGAGAGAAAATTAGGGTTTGAAAAGAAGGGAATGGTAACGTTTGTTGAAGGAAAAGGAGAGAAAGAACTGTGCAATGGTTTAAGAGAAGAATGGAACTAACGGTGCCGCCGCGGCCACCAAGGGTGATGTTGTTAAATTGATGGCCTTCCGCCATAGCTGCGAATCAAAGAAAGAACTGTGGAATGGAAATGCACAGAGTAGTGTGTGTTTTGTGCAAAACACAAATAGAACAAGGAATGTAAGAATATATATAGAGAATAAAATATAAAAGAATTATCTTCTTATACTAGGAGATACATTATTTTCATATATATATATATGGGCGGGGATCTAGTTAATGCAAGAGTAAGTTTTTAATCCACATATTAGTCATCAATTCTAAGGAAATTCAATGGACTCACCAATTCAAATCATTAGATTTCCCTATAATTAATAGCTAACCTATGGAATAAATTCAATTTGTTGTTTGAGTCAATGAATCTCATAGTAAAGTATACATATGAAACTAATGTAGCAATTTAAAAAATTTGCTCTCAATAATATTTGTTTACTAATGATTTGTTTTAACTTTTAAATGATATATCATTTTTATATAGTATAAGAATTTGTAAAAAAAAATTAGTGGTGGAATATATCATTATTCTATATTGATAATATAATATAATGTATTTCTTTAAAATTTGATATTTTTAATGCCATGGTGGAATTGATGAGATAACATCAATGATGGTGGACTTATGAATCAATCTCTTAAATTTGATATTCTCTAATAGCCTAAATTATTGTAGCATCAAAATATGTTCTAATACCATAGTTTTGAAAACCGTGCCGTACCGGTCGGTTCAACCGGAAAACCGGACCCCTAACCGGTACGGTACGTATGTTATACCGCATATGCAATAAAACCGGTCAAAACCGGTAAACCGGTTTAAACCGATTGGTTTGTACATTATTATTTATTATTTTTTTTATTTCAAATTTTCAATTCTTCACCAATTCTTCAACTTCAATGATTGATACTTGGGTCATTTATTTGTATTTTGCGTTTGTTAAGTGATAATTTTGGATAAATATATGTTTTGTACTTTATACTTTGATTTTATTAAAGACTTAATGTTGTTTGTTTGTGTGAATTTGAAGTAAATTATTAATATGGATTATAAATATAAATATCTACTTATTTTAAATTTTTTGTTATAGGTTTACATATATATATATATAAGCAAGTATGTTCGGTTTAACCGGCATGCGGTTTAATTACTGAACCACTGTACCACTATACCAGTACCCTAACCGGTTTGATAACCGGTACGGTTTTAATAACATTGTCTAATACCATCTTAGAACGAATAATGGCATGAGTTCAACACTCTTTGTTATCAACACAGAAAGAAGAAAGAAAAGGATGAAGAATTAATTCCCCCCCCCCCTACACCCTTTAAAAATAGGATGAATAAAGTTTGTCCATAATGGAAATTTATTTTATATGTGTAATATTTATGCAAATATAAAGATCTATACAGAATTAGTGTATCATCCATCATTTATTTATATTACTTTTATTTAAAAGTTAATGATTATTAAAAATGAATGGGGTATAATGCAATAACAATGTAAAAATCTCTTACATTGTCCATGTATACATATTTTTCACTTTAAACAAATAGAGAATAAAATATCTTATCAAATAAGAAGATAAATTATTCTCTCTAACCACTAAAATCATTAACATGTATAATGTTTAACCATTTTCTAAAATCTAAAAAATAGGACACATCTAGTCGGTCAAAAAAAATCTTCAATATTAGTTGAGTGTAAAATCTATGTATTGTCATTGTAAAAGTTTATACATAGTCAATAGATCATTCATCATTCATCTGTATCATTTATATTTAAAAGTAAATAATAATTAAATATAAATGATGAATTATGCAATAACAGTGTAAAAATATCTTACATTGTCAATACATATATCTTTTTTCATATTAGTTAGTCTGAAAAAGTATTTGTCTAAACCTCCAATTGAGCCGATTTCGAAAGAGTGTAATATTTATATATATATATATATATATATATATATATATTTATTAAGAGCGTAAAGATTTATAATAGTCAATGTATCACTTAGTATTCATTTGTATTACTTTTATTTAAGAGCCAATAATAATTAAATATGAATTGTAGATAATAGAATGACGATGATACAATATATGCATCTTCTTCTCATTTTAAAATCAATTGGATGACTTATATGTGGAATGAGCAAGTCGCTTCGGGCACGTAATATAAATTTAAAATCATTCCTATTTTTTTTAACACGTGACACTTATTTAGGAGAATAAGGATTAATTATGTCAGAAAATTATTGTACCCATATTTCATGTTAATCACTTTGTACTAAGTAATGTAAAAAAAATTATTTCCTATTTTTCTTTTTAAGTACATAACATATTTTAAGTAAGATTGAAAAACATAAAATGTGACGAGTGGACTTTCTTCATCATGCTGGTATGGTGCAACACGTGACAATCCAAAATAGACCACTTTAATTAGTAGTAAAGTTATTGGCTTTAATATAGGTACGAGGAACCCAAGAACATAAATTTTAAAGGAAATGGTTTCCTTAATAAACTAAAGACTATGTGCTTAATTTTTGTAATAACATATAGGGTTACATATGCTTTTAGTTACTATAAATACCTGTCATTTTGAATTGAACAAAACTTATCTATATATTATATAAGAAAACTAAGTCCTTCTCATATTAGCTATGACATATATCATTAACACAATTACTATTTTCCCTCTAACAAAATTTCTTCATTTCCCTCCAACATTGTTTATTTATACATGTTCCTTTCATTTAAGTTTTCTCCTCATATGTGATATTTGATTATGTGTCTTACAATAATTCAAATGTCAATAATATAATGTTTCTTCATTGTTCTAAAAAGAGATGTACAACTGTTCATGGAAGTTAACATAATCATATTCTTTTATCTTTGAGTCAATGTTATACTAAAAACAAAACCTTAGTGTTATCTAATTAAAATATAATATGAATACAATTTTTCTTTATCTTATACTTTCATTGAATTTATTAATCATTAAATATGGTATATATTTATTAAAAAACGACACCATAATTTTTTAATTATCTCTCAAATGTATCCTATAAGTTAATTAAAGATAATAAAATGTCATAAATTCTAACATTTTGTTTTCTTTTCTTTTTTACATCCACACAAACTTTTCAAGTACTAAAATTATCATTTATATGAATTGTAGATAATTATGGAATAGTAACAGTTGGAGAGAATTATTGTCGAGATTTAAGAGTAATTAATGTGAACAATGAAACATAAAAATTCATATAGAAATACATAGTAGAAAACTAACAATAAATGAAAATTCATAAGGGAATAGAAAATGCATATATGGATAATGAAAATAAATTTTGTTATATTATTGTAATTTGTAATCGAATAAGTGAATAAATATTGAAAACGTTGAATATATATCGTTGATCAGTTGCAAACTAATAACTAATAATTAATAATTACTTTGAATAAATATTGTAGACCATTAAGAAAAAAATAAAACTGGTGAACATAAGAGAATTAATAGAAACACATATTGTTATTTAATGCATGTGATATTAGATATTACTTTCACACTTTGACACTTTTAAGTCTTTATTCCTTCCAATTCTCTAACCCAAGCTTATGACTCGTCATTCCCTTTTTAATTTTTTCCTCAAAATTGTCAACTACTTCACCCGCTTCTCATATATACTCAAAGGAGATTTTTTAATCTATATATTCCACATTTTTTCATGTTTTTCTTTCATAAAACATTAGGTTTTCCCAATTTAAATGGGTTTACCAATTAACAAAAAAAGCATATTATTGCAACATTTTAGCCTCCTTTTTTTCATGTTAATCTAGGGAAATGAAAAAAATTAAGTTAACGACGTCAAAGTTAATCTAATGTGGACCTAGAAAAACACACATGTCTTATTATTATTAACCACCACTATGCTAATAACTAAGTTAGTGTATCTAAATTTTGTCCTTTTAAATTCGGCATATCCTTTCATTTTTTCTTCGGTCTAATCACTAAGTTTTTTTTTTTCATTTTAGTTTTAATCATCTATTACATTATGTCATGTAGTTAGAGATTAAAACCAATAAACAATTTTAATAAATAAATTGAAAATAAATAAACCCCTTCAATTCCCATACTCATTCTTCCTCATTTCCTCCTTGTGCAAAAACCATTTCTCATTCCCATAACAATTTTAAAGTGAATTCATCTCCATCAATAAAACCACATGTACCTTTTATAACCAAACAAATAGAACCCTGAAAAGTTGAAGAAGGTTAATTAAGGGAGCACAAGTTGTCTATATCACTTCTATATGTCACCAATTACAAATTGACACGTCAATTAAAGTTACACCATAATAACTAACCAAAAGTTAACAAAACATAAATGTGAGTTTGTAATTAGTGGCACATAAAAGTGACATAGAAAAATGACATAGACAATTTGTACTCTAATTAAGGGATGTGGATTATGGTTTTTGAAAAGTTGTAGAGGTGAGATTCTTTGAGGGGGAGGGATCCATTTACTCCAAGAGTAAGTGGAAAAGACTTATTCTCTATCTTAGTAATACAATCTTGGAAAATCCAATAGTTTAGATGTACTCACCAATCAAATGATGAGATTCTTTGATAAGTAAGTCTTTTTCACTTACTCTTGGAGTAAGTGAATCCCTCCCATTCTTTGAGAGGGTGATTTTGTCGATTTGTTTGAAGAGTGAATAGTGGTGATTGAATTGAGATGAGAATATAAGAAAGGAAGTACTAGAATGGAAGATTCAATGAACACCCTCATACTTGAACCTAGACAAGTAATGTATGGTGCCAAAAGTACAAAACTAATTGTCCTACCTCTAACCCCTAACTAAAAGATCGGAAAAAAAAAACATGCATACATTCATAGTGTAAGAGATTTTTAAATATAAGTATTACAATAAATATTAGATGTATTGACTTGTGTATAACATAGATATTACACTATGTTAACATTTTATTTTAGTGTAGGAGAATATATACTCATCTAAATAAACTTTAAGATGAGACATATTGGAAAGACAAGACAGGTCTTATTATAACCATGAACTTGCTCCAAAAAAACAAATCATCCTAAAATAATTGCCCCATAATAAAATTCATCCTAAAATAAAAGTCAAGAATAATTAATGGCAATAATTAAATTATCATTATTCAAGGGGCCCACTTGAAAAGGAAATTAAAATTGATAAATACCTTCTATATGAGTTTACTACTTGGACTCACTCATTTGTTTCCTTTTGGTTGAACTCATCCTAAACCCGTGTAGATCTTTGTTGAATTTGTTATCGATATATTCTTGGGTATTCAATAGATTTATATACCCAAAAATTAAGAATGTTAAAAATAATTGTTATCAAGTTATACAACTGTGCTTTTATTTTCTATGGTCATTATTTAAAGAGAAAATAAAAAAATTATAAAACATAATTTAGTCTCTATTTAAATTGATTATTGAGCATAACTCTTTTTATTTAAACAAATATAAAAAATAAAGTCATCACTCCAACATTTTTAGTAAGAATTACTTAATAACCATACCATTTAGTTATATTAACAATATAAGATAATTGCTTACCAACATAGATATGTTTCTATATAAATTGAGTCTAATATTTATGCATATACAATCTAAAAATTAATATATAATCAATGTATTATTAATCATTCATTTGTATTATTCTTATCTGAGAGTCAATGATAATTGAAAATGAATAGAAGATGATGTATTGACAGCGTAAAAAACTCTGTCGATACATACATATTTTCTCATAAAAATTTATGAATCGACTATATAATATTACAATTATATTTAATATAATACCAAAAAATTTAATCATTGATGTGTCTTGATATGTATTCTCATCCATCCTTCCGTAATTATTTCTACTTCTCTTCCTATGTTTTTTAACATTTTAAAAAAGATTATAATCTTAACTATAATATTGCTCCTTAATTAATAGTCTAGTTGAAAACAAAAAAATAGATATAGAAAGCCTTAAATTAAAACGAATAAACGAGGAACTATAATAAATACTGTATACAAAATATTAAATATCCCACATGAAAATCTTCTAGATAATATCTTATATTAAATTCATACTATTACAAATTTTTATTTAGAGCCACCTGTAAATATGATGATAACATGAATGAAAGGAATTGAAATTCTGTAAAATACTATAATTTGATGAAAAAGGAGAGGATAGATCTTAGAAATAATTTAATAAAAATATCTTCCTGTTAAATCCTCATATTTATCATCTTATCCATAAGAAAGTGACATATGTCACTTATAAACCATTCACTAATAAATAAAGTATCACTTTGTGACATATATCACTTTTTTGTGGGTATGAGGATTAGTAGGAGAATTTAGTAGGAGAATTTAGTATGGGATATATCATTACTCTAAAAATATATATACACCACATTGTGATGAAAATGATTCATTTCCAATACCGGAGAGTCCAATACTGAAAATATGAGAGGAGTAATTGTTTTAAATTTTTTAATTTAAAAAGGTAAAAAATCTAAACCATTTAAATTTTATTTTTTTTATATGTCAAAATCTGATCTATGCATTGTCCTCTTCTAAAAAATCTAAACCATTTAAATTTTATTTTTGTCATATGTCAAAATCTGATCTATGCATTGTCCTCTTCTATAAAGGAGAGGAGCGAGATTCATTTCTGATGTGCTAAATATATAAATTTGGAAAGTAAGAGCCAAACCATAAAAATGACCAAATCATAAAGTGCATTTATACTATATAGATATTGATTTGAAAATGAATAAATAAAATATAATAATAAGATAAAGAAAGTTTTAAAATTCAGCTATTGAAACTGCCCATTGGAATTCAAACATGGCCCCTGGTTTTCTCTTTCCAAAAACCACACTGTTTTTTTCTCTCTCTCATTCTTATGCTTCTACCTCTTTTATATCAATTTCATTCACATTTTTCTTACACTACAAATACCAACATTTTTCTATGCCTCTTTTTATTACTATCACTCCAAAATAACATCAAAACCTATTAGAAAATACAAAGCTAGGAAAAATAAAATAAAATTTTGACCTTGTCATTGTTGTTATTTACCTTATTACCCTTGTTTTGTTATACCTTCATTGTTTCTGTTCTGTTTCTGGGGTTCTTAAAGTTTTATTTTTTAAGTGTTTTTTGGATACCGTTTTTGATTTTATTGCATTTTTCAATGTTTTCTTTGATACCCATTTACTCAATCTTTTTGTTTTTCTCATTAGTTTTGCAAAGTTGAGTTTTTTTTTGAATGGGTATTGAGAAGACTTTGGTTGATAGAAAAATTGGAGATTTTTGTGAACTATCAAAAGACACAATTACTAACAGCAAGTCAAGGAAGAAGAACCGGCGGCGTCCAAAGAAGACGGTGTCGCCGGTTCAGATGTTGTTTGAAACTTGCAAGGATGTTTTTTCTTCTGGTGGTGTTGGAATTGTTCCTCCCCCTCAAGATATTGAGAAGCTTCAATCTGTTTTAGGTACAAGGTTAAATTTTTTGTTTGTAATTCTGTTATGTTTTATTTAGGTTGTTTTTTTTCATGTTATTCAAATTCTAGATCTTTGTTGTTTTCATCTTGTTACATATCAAATTACCCTTGTTCATGTGTAGTACTAAAAACATACAAACATGTGACATTGAATTTCCACTTAAAATATTTAATAAAAAAATATAGATTAAATTTCAACATTTAAATTCCACCAATTCCACTTTTACTTTGCAATGTATGGATTGTGTTGTGTTGTGTTGACCCTTCTTTCTCCCTTGAAATTATTAATCTTTTGATTTGATCCTAGTATTTTTTATCATTGGAGGGGTTTTTATTTTTTTCTTACTTTTATATTATGTATCGTCATTTTAATTTAATAATCAATTTAATATCCAATGTACTATGTTATCTATAACCCTGCATTTGTTTAAATTGATTGGATGTTGGGGTTTGTGCTATTGTATTTTCTCCCCTCAGGGTGGGATATGCTTTTGTGTCTTTATATGCATACTTGTATTTTATATATATATATATATTATAAGTTTTTTTTTATATTATATAGTTTTTTTTTATCATGTGCTTTGTTGTTCCTCACGAGATAGGTTTACATTGAAGTTTTCTGTTTAGCATGTGATTTCAATTGTCATGTCCTTGTTCTGAGGTTAATCAAATTCAACTTTGTGTGATTAGTTAAGTGAAACACCTTTGCTTCTCTCTTCTCTCTATGTGTCACATCTTACCATTAGGTAACTTAGCTTATGTTGATACATTTTATTTATGATAGAGTATTATAGTGTTGGCCAATCTATGTAGTCGATATTAATTAATGGGATAAAGGCTTGGTTGTTGGTTGTATTGAATGTTTTCAATGTTTCCAAAATATTTTACTCAACTACTTTTTTTATTCAAAACTTGAACATTGCTTTGTGCTGGTTTTATATGTTTGAACCTGGATGTAAATATTTTATATTTATTATGCACTTTCTGTATAGTTTTTCGATTATTCGACATATCCATATTGTATTGTAATGATGTTCCATATCTGTATTTGTGATTCTTTATGAGTAAACTCACTATCACCAATACTTGTTTAACCATCTATCATTTACAATTTTGATTTGCTTTTATAAGTTTTATGTGCCTTGCAAAGCTTACAACTAATATCCTTTGTTTGTGCAGATGGAATGAAACCAGAAGATGTTGGCTTGACACCTAACGTGCCGTATTTCCTGACAAATGCCGAGCAAAGAATTTCAAGAATTACATACCTGCACATTTATGAATGCGAAGATTTCTCGGTAATGCTTCTAACTGAACTGCTTTTGTCATGGATAATGCACAGAAGGATTAATATTTGTTTGCGTGTCTAAGACTGTTTGTATTTGGAAATCACTTTGTATCCGATTATTATCTAAGTCGAGATGGAAAGGCGCATTTTAATAGGACACAACTTTATATGTGTTTCTTCTCTTAACATTCACGAGACTTGAACCGGAGACGGTGACTTTATTTTATATGTATCGCAGATCGGAATATTTTGTTTGCCACCTTCTGGTGTTATTCCTCTCCATAATCACCCCGGAATGACGGTTTTTAGCAAACTTCTTTTTGGAACTATGCACATCAAAGCATATGATTGGGTTGTTGACTTGCCTGCTGACTCTTCCACCATTGTCAAACCATTAGAAAGTGAGTATTTTCCTATTTTATATTCTTTCCATATTGTATTATTCACTCTCATGTTCAAAAGAGGAAAGTAATTATTATTCACACTTAAGGCATGATATTTTCTCATTTAATATACACACACATATATATATATATTTGGATAGAGAAGCAAGACATAATAAAATTTGAAAAAAATTAGTGACAAAAAGAAAAGAAACTGTTAATGTTTGATAGTCATGTGTGTTTATTAGCAACTTCCTTAAGTAATGCCATCGGAACTCCGAAAATCAGCGACACTTTTGGTATTGTTAAAGTCCCTCACACCATTCATTTCAAGTCATATAATAACTTAATAATGTTATTTTACTTGTTAAGATCAATTGCTAGGGTCACTCATCATGTTTTTTGAGAAGATGGATATATTTTTCGTCCATGTATTTGTTTTCTTCAACGAAGCTAAGTTCAATGTATGTTTCTTACCTGCTATGTTGTATTTGGTGACTATCTTTAAACTGTATACATCAAAAAAATAAGTTTTCTCGGCGTGAAGATTGATTTATTTTGAATTTTCATTCATATGTTCCCTTCTCCGGAATAATAATACTCATCAACACTTATACACACTGCATGATTTTTACTTAAGTATATGATTATAAATAGTCTCATCTCATTTTGTGCCATTAACACTCTTACATCTATGATTAATCGGTTTTTTATCATGCAGATCTTGTTCGTGAGACGGGGCTCGCAAAAGTGAAGGTTGATGCTGATTTCACCGCTCCTTGCAACCCATCAATCCTTTATCCTGCAGATGGAGGCAACATGCACTGTTTCACGGCGGTGACAGCGTGCGCGGTTCTAGACGTTCTTGGTCCTCCCTATTCCGATCCCGATGGCAGGCACTGCACTTACTACCGGAGTCACCCTTTCTCTAGATTTTCAGGTAAAATCTTGCCACTAAAATCCTTCTCTTAGTTACACTACTCAACTATATGCTTAAAATTTCATGCATTGAAAAAGATATAATCTTTTCATAATATTTTATGAAATGCCATTTCCACATCTCCATATTTTAGATATATGTTATTTTTTTGCTTGGACCACTTGAATTAACTTCACATATTTTATCTTCTAGTTTTTGCACTACCACTTTATTGTGGAAAAACTGTTTAATATCACCTTCAAGTTTTGCATTTTTTTATGACTACATATACTTGCACACAATTCTGCATAATTTTAACATTTGATTATCCTTGGTTTCACCTTATTTGGATTCTACTACATCCCCTTTTTAAAGGGTATCGGCATCAATGGTAAGGTGACACGAAGGTCATAGGTTTAAATCCGGAAAAAAAATATTCCATTTCTTTTATGAATATGACTATATATAACCCTACTAAGTGGGATCCTCATTCAATGGGGTCCACTTTTGTTTTTCTTGGACTCCTAAACAAATCCTATACAAATGGGTACAGTATTGGACCCAAATATAGTCATGTGGCATCTAAGAAAATTTAAGGGTCCAGATTTAATTTAATTTTCAAATTAAGTAAATAAAAAAATTTAGAAAAATGTTAATCCCCTCACATTCTAGAACTGGAGAGTCGAGTACATGAGAGGAGTTCGGTTCATACAAATGGGCCCCAACATTTTTGTTTCTCATTTCAGTTAATGGAATCTCCATCTCAGAAGAGGAAAAGAAAGATTATGAATGGCTACAAGAGAGGGTTTTACCTGATGACGTGGAAGTTGTTGGAAAGATGTACAATGGTCCAATGATTGTTGATAACTAATCTTTTCAGTTCCTATATTTGATCCTTTTGTTGCTCTGAGAAAATTTCCATGCAGAGAATCTTGGTGGTTTATTGTACCTTTTTTTTCAGTTTTATTACTGTTTTTTTTCTTCTTCTTTTATGTATGGAACATGAGATACTTGTCTCTTGGTGGTTGGTTTATAGTTATTGAAATGTACTATGGTGTAAAGATTTATACATATCATTCAGCAATAGTCAATGATAAATAATTAAAAATGAATGATGTAATGACAATGTATAAAGCTAATATATTGTTGGTTTATATGTTTTAATTTTATTAATTTATTATTATTAGTAATAGTATTATTTTTAGTCATCATGGTAATGATGCACTTTAAAATGAAGGTGCAATGCAATGAGCTAGCCATAGGAAATATTTTCATTTAATAAATTTGTTCTTGGATTATTTATTTAAAAGCTTCATTATAGATTGAGTTTATTGAATTGGTATGCATATGCATTATTGAGCTACTATTTATGATGTTAAAATGAAGTGTGTCAAGTGCTAATGATTACAATAAGAAATGATGATTGATAAGAAATAAGAAATGATGATTGATAAGAAATAAGAAATGAATTGATAAGAAATGATTATTAGCTACTATTTATGGATTTGATGAAATAAGAAATGTGTAAATACTATCCTTTATAGTTAATTTTTTTTTGTAACTGTTTGTGATATAAAATTGCATTTATACATAAATATACAATCAGTGTGAAGATGGTGATCTTTCCCAACCTATGGCTAAGGTTTTGATGATACTCACTATGTCATCAAATGCAAAAAGAAGACTAGCAAATCAAAAGTCAAATAAGCTCATATGTGTAGTGTAAGTCTTTTAGGTAAAACGATACTTGAACTTAAAATCTCTTAACTATACGATAAAGGCTGATATTTGAAAAACTAATGCATGAAACTAAGATCATTTGCACTAAAGTACAAGTGTTATGTTTTTTAAACAGTGTAATCGATTACACAATCCTAGTAATCGATTACATGCTGGTAAACTAATCAGACCTGTGCATTTTACATGATGTAATCGATTACAACATATTAAAAGCATCAGACATGTGCATTGTTCACATTGTAATCGATTACACCATGTTTGGTAATCGATTACATAAAGCCGTTGAGTTTGTATTTTAAATTTTTAACTGGTGTAATCGATTACACCATATGGTAATCGATTACACTTATCAGAACAATATACTGGTTCTGTTTTGAGTGAACTGTTGTACCTCTTAACTTTTCACAAACTCATACTGGTTCATGTGCACGAATTAAACACTATAAATAGGTGTTCCATGACTTGTTTTAACACACAATTCTGAATACAAGTTTCATGATCACATACTCACAAAGCTCTTAAATTTTCACTCTTTCATTCTTAAGCACAAACAAAAGCCTTTGTCCAAGTTATTTGATTTCTAATTTAAGTTATCATTTAGTGAGTGATTCAATCCTTAAAGTTTCAATTGCTATTAGAGAGTCACTTATTAAAAAGCCTTGTAAAAAACCATCTTAAGAATACAAGTTAGCGTCTTGTAAACATTTCACCAAGTGTGGTGAAGTGCAGTATATTGTGAAAGAACAGTGTTAGCCTAGTGCCTAGTGGAATAGTTGAGTAGTCTTGGAAGAAGACGAAGAAGGTGTATCATTGGTTCTTGCAATAGTGGAAAAAACTTCTTGGTAACAAGAAGGACTGGACGTAGCCTTCAAATTGAAGCTGAACCAGTATACATCTTGGTGTGATTTTCTCTTCCCTTAACTTTTTACATTTTGCAATTATCTTCTACTTCTATTCAAATACTCTGTTCACTACTTCCGCTCATAAACACTCTCTTTAACTTGCAAAGTTTTATAATAAAAGTAGAAAAATTCAGTTTAAGTCTCTACACCTAATTCACCCCTTCTTAGGTGGTCATATATTCTAACAATCAGTATATCATTAATTATTCATTTGTATTTTTTTTATAGTGTATAAAACTTTTATATTGTCGATGTATATTTTTTCTCATAGTTAATATTTCATTGCCTTCGTTAATTTTATGTGAGTTGAAAATGAGATATAGCATAATTGATTTTAATATAATGGACTGAACTTTATAAGTATATATCTTGTAAAGGTGAGTAGTATCTTGGAATAAGAGTTTTGCTTATAAAAACAAAAAACAATTATAAATTATAAATATTTTTTTACTATCTTAATATATGTGAGAAATAGGGTTGTATAATTGATCCACAATTTTTATCAGTAGTTTTTAGTAAAGAGAGTCACATATTCTGAAATTTATCCTATTTATTTGCATGACATAAAGAAGGAAGACATTTATAGAAGGAATCTTTACAATGAATTATATACATTTACTACCCAATCAAAAATTATATAGATGGCCTATTTTTCAATAGAAATTTGTTTTAGACAAATATATTTGATGCACATGTGTATATATACATATATATTTATTTTGGCCCTCCCTCTAACTCTTTATCTATTTGTCATTTCTAATATTTAATTTTATATTTACAATTAGTACATAAATTATTGGGTTTGTTAAGTGTGCATGATTCTAGGGGTTTGATAAGTATATTGGAAAAAGTTTATTAATATAGAAAAAATGTGTACTTTAACAATGAAAATAGGGTGTTAGTTACGTACTCAATGTCTTGAAACTTGTTAGTATATTAATATTTTGTTATAGGTGAGACTCGAACGTATAAGTCATTTATTTCATTCCTTAAATTATTTAATTTATCATGGCCAACAGATTACGTTATGACCCCTCATACGAACTATGAAGAATGGTGTGTTCTTAGTACTCTTGGCTTTGGTTCATAAACCAATTTGGTAAATGACAAAACTTAGATAAAATATCATATGTGTTAATGATACAAGTGACCTATTAAAGGATGACACATGAACCTTTTTATTTACTTTTAAGGTCAAAAAATATTTAATTGTAATTAGTACAACGGTGATTCATAATACGTTGCATACAATTGAATGAGCTATCTGCACTTGTTAGATGGTACATTATGCAGATTAAGTGAATGATATTAGAGATTTTTTACAATAATGGGTTATCTACCTTAATCCTTTGCTTTGTTGTATATAACACCCAATTTTCATTACAAAACATTATACAATATGATGAAGCTTAAAAATTATATAAACATTAATAATATATTTAGTAAAACTATAAATATTTATACATAGTCAGTCAGTATATCCATAATGTATTTTTTCTCTAATCTCTTTAGTAAAAAATATCTTTAAATCTCATTAAATATAAAATAAAATACATTGAGTTTTCACAATGACAATAACATTAAACTAGAAGCTCAAAATGCACTTCATAAGTCTTCTCAAACTTAATATAATTTTTCTAAAATAAATTATACAAATGAGTTAAAATAATTTATAGAAAAGCATGACAATGAATTTTCAACGTTGTTCAAACTCATATTCTTTGGATACCTCACTTAAAAATGTCAGAAAACTCAAATAATTTTTTTAATCGTGATGAACCTTGAAAGCTTGCCGACTATATTACTTGATGTGAATCTACTCACTTGACGTAAGGGACGAAACATAATAGGAGCAGGTAGGGGCAATTGCTCCCTGAACATTAAAAAAAATTAAAATATTTATTTTACTAAACTAAAATAGTAAAACCTAATTGATTAATTTTAGACATCACACAAGAGGCAAATAGTGTTATTTTCACCATTATTCTATTAAGTATTCACATAGTAATACAATACACAACCAAAATGGTCCTATCTTATTTAATATTCACATTGTTCACGTTGTATCATAGAATGTACAATACTATTGGCACAGTCCACAATAATATCATTACATGAATGTTTTTTTAGTTTCTTCAATTGATAATTTAATATTACAGTATCATACTATTATTACTCTATATTGGATGTAGTTATTAACATTGTTGATATATTCTGAATTTTTGTTATAACATATACTTTATTTTTTATAGGCACACACACTCTCTAACGATTTGCTTTTGTAATGATTATCCTATGATTAATTTCAGGGCAATAAAATTATCTAAAAACACGCAATGTCATCAAAAAGATTACATCACATTTGAGTATCATAGGGTGAACACATTTCTAATTACAATTGACAAGCAATTGCAAGAGTTTAATTGCAAGTTTAGTAAGCAAACACTATAACTTTTAATTCTCAACATTAATTTGAATCTTAAAGATGTTTATAAAGCATTTAAATATTGATAATATATGTATCCTTGTGCAAATATTTTATCATATATATTTCAAAGAGCAGGAGAAGATTAACTTTATATATCAACTTCAACATTTTCTTAGCCATTCAGATTTGAAGAACCTCACAACTATCTTAGAATTAAGTGCAACTTTGACAAAAACGATGAAGATTAATGCATATTACTTACTTGATCAAGTTATTTGTCTTATCTTGACTCTTACAGTTTCTACAACTATTACAAAAAAATCATTTTAAAAAAAAGACAATCAAAACAAAATTGCATAGTAAGATGAAAGATGATTTTTTTTGCAGACAACATGGTGATTTATATTGAAAAGGGAATAACTGAAACTTTTATCTATGATTCACTCATTGATGAGCTTAAGTCTTTAAAAGAACGAAGAATGACACTGAGTGTGCATTTTTCATTTCGATCATGATCATTAGTTGTTAAGCAATGTTATTTATAATTAATATGCTATTTTGAAATTTCGAAAGTATATGTATTTGTATTATAGTTTTACTAAATTTATTTTAATTATAAATTGTAATTAAATATTGTTGTCCTCTCTAAACTTTTGATCAAGATCAACAACTACTTGATGTGAATCTACTCGTTACTAAGACTTGTGCATGTAAAAGTATATGTGCTTTAAATTTATCAAAAGAAATTTTATTGACAATTTTTATGGGAATTGGGGAAATTGTGACTAAAAGTTCTTATATTTTATGGGTTAGAGTTTTACCAACAAAAATGATTTTTCGGAAACTATCTAAAATTTAATATCAAAGATCGAATAAAATAACCCCTTATCATTATAGGCCTTGGTGGTTGCACATGCAGCACGTCCCTAAGTCTGATCCGCAGAAATATATAGGAAATCGAAGTTCAACATGATTAGCAACGACCTCACTAGACAAATCCCAATGTTGTTGACTTGTTGTGTTTCGTTAACCACCATTGATCTTAAATGGAAATGCTAGTAGGAGAAGATCCAAATGGGATAAGCATTTTTTATTCTTTTGATATCTATTATGAAAATAGAATAATGTATCTCCTAATATAAGGAGATAAGTTACTTTAATTTGAAATTTTAACTAATATACTACATGACCATGTTACTTTAATTTGTTGGAATGTATTTAAGATTGGAGGTTGGTCACTAAGATGTATTTGTTGTTGGGAAATAAGTCACATATTGCATACTTCATTGTCTCGAGAATAGTTTAAATACATGTTGGACTACTCCTATCATTACCTATTGATTTTGAGAGAAAAACTTAACGTTTGTCCGATTTAAATTTTATTTTTGAAGGCCCATAATCTCAAACCCAAAATAGCATACATGTTGGGTCATTTGCAATTTTCTGATGGGAAATGATATGTTACTATTCCTTTAATTTATGATACACAGAATTAAACCTAGTTTAAATTCTTTATTTTTAATCCAGTTGTAAAGAGCATAGATCCAATAAACTAATTGTGACTATACACAATTCGACTCTTCTATTATACTTGTAATGCATTTTTTGTCCTTAAAACTAAGTATAATAATCTCACTTATCTCTTCATTAATAGAGATGATCCCTAATATATGTTTACGGTTTAATATTTTAACTCGTCACTAATTATTAAGAAGGCTTTTGAAGTCATAATTTCAATAGGTATTAGTATATCATAATTCAAATCTAAACAAATAAAGTATTAAAAGTGGGTAGACTCTTGAGTGATGCTTAACTTTAAAAAAATCACTTAAACAAACATTAACAAAAGGAATGCATTATAAGACTGTTTTTTTCTCATCGGCCTCTAAAAAAATAGTATATAACAAATGAGTTTGATGATAAAATTAGGGATGATAATGAAAATCGAACTCGCGGGTACCCATTTGAACCAAATTCAAATTTAACGGGGAAACCCGATGTGATTGGGTTCAGGTTTGGGTTTTACCCGAGTTCAACTTTCGGGTTCAGGTTTGATATAGTTGATACTCTACCCAAAATCGATTAATATATAGATAATTATAAAATTACAAATAAATATATATATAGAAATTTAACATGTATAGAACATATATATATATATGTATGTTTCAGGCAAGTTTTCATCGGTTTCGAGGATGATATCATTGTTTCCAATTTTGCTTAATTTGAGTTATAGTTTGAGTTTTGGATTTAGGGTTTGGGATTGAGTAAGCACAAACCCAACCTCGACCTGCACCGTTGCCATTCCTAGATAATACATGTAAGCTTTTTTTTTTTTGGTATGTTATACAAGGACCGATTCAACTTGTTCCTGATCATTGTCTTATAGGGAAGTGTGATTTGTTGTTGTGCATTGGAAATCGTGAATGTGTTTGATCCAAGATTTAATGAATCATTGATTGTGCAACACATATAACTACTTCTCATGAAGAATAAAATAGTCATGGTTAGAGAATACAAGAACTAGGTATCATTAATTAAACAATCAAATAAACTATATATATTTTTTTTTCAATTCACAATGACTAAAATAATTTTGCTTCAAGAAGAGAAATGAGAGAGTATTAATAGAGATGTGAAGGGGAAGTAGTGGCACATGGGAACAGGATAGCATGTTGAGAAGATTCTCTGAATTAATTTTTTTAGGGAAAGAGAGTGCAAAAAGGAATAACATGGTGTACAACTGTAGATAGATCACTTATCCCACACGATATCTCATTCTATATCCCGAATCAATCAAAATGTTATTTCTTATTATTTTTAATTTTAATTTTTTATTCATGTACTATCATTCCGATTTGTTTAAAACAAGGAGTAGACAATTGATATGTGTCCTAACCTGTATCACCCTATTCCAAAGGGGTTACCCCCAAAACTTCTAATATAATTTCAGAGAATTTTAGGGTAGGCCATACTAAAGTGGTACAATTGGTGGGGTCCATGCCAAATGATACCCAAGATATGCTAGGCTGGTTTGAGATTCCCCTCACTTTCCTCAAAGATACACTTAGCATTGGAAAAGTGAGAACACCCAATGATTTCTCCATCAATGATATTGGGGCTATGATTTGGATTTGTTCTAGTTAAAAAAATGTTGTCTATTGATGTAGTAACCAAATCCAAGTAGTTAGGTTAAAGATTGGATGGTATAAATTTCAAGTTTTGTTTTTCAATCTAATTTGTTTAGATCAATTTTTTTGTTTAGTTATGTACGGTGGGTGTTTTTAATTAGGTAGTTAAAAACTATTTCATTTTGAAGTGAAAATATAATTAAAATGAGTATAATCTCTTGTATTTCAAATTTCTGACATTATACTTAAGATAACTTTTCAGAACAAGTAAATAATCAAACAATGAAACAAAATTGGGAGAAGAGAAAATAACACATAGGAATTGGTAACAAAGTTTGGTCAATTGTACATATATTCCGAGACTGAATCTATTTATATATATTCGAGAATAAGATTTTAATTTGTGGCTATTGTTCTTCATATACGTGAACTTTACATAACACATAAATATATACTCTTCACTCAACCTTTTTACATCAACCCAACTCATAACTCATATTGATATTATCGAGTGAAAAAACCCTCTCCATTATAATATAAGCCTTTGCACAAGAATAACTATAAATGCTAGAATAATTCACAAATCTCTCACACCATATATACCATCAAATACAATTTAATATTAAGTGAAAGGATTAGATGAAATGTAAGAATTTAAGAAATCTATATTTACCTTTCAAGCCCAATGGAATTGCACAAGAATGATTATTATATTCCAAAATCCCACTATATATGCTTAACTAAAATGGCCAAATTAATATATCCAGTAGATTCCAGGCTAGCACATTAATTAATTTAATCATAAGTACAAGTTCCATAACTGATTAAATACTTATAAAATTATTGGTTGAGACTTGTATTTTCAAAATTTTCTATTATACCTTTCCTTGGATTCTGGAATTTTCATGTTTCCATGCCTGCTAGGTTTTCTCATCACACATGCATGGCCTAACAAGTTATATGGTTACCTTAAGATCAAGTGGTTTTTCATTTCTTTTATTTTTCTTGTAAATATATTTTTGGCACATATAGTAGTGGCAAGATTCCAAATTAATTAAAAGTTGTTAAATATGTATAGGTTGGCATTTTTATGAAACAAAGGCCTTGCATCTTTTAATCATTTTCATGCCTGTGAAAAAAAATGTTTCTTTCTTATTGAATCAATTCAAATCATAATTTTCAATAGTTTTGAATCAATATTAAATACTTAAATAATATACATATAAAGAATACATATAATCAAATAGATTTCTCCACATAAATCAAGCTTTTTGTTAAAATGGTAGGAGTTGAAAAAGAGAAAGAATAATATTTCTCATTTTTTCTCATTGTGATTATACAGTATAGGAATCACCCTTTATATTCTGCATCTACCAAAAGAGAAGGAAAAGCAGAAAACAAAAACAATTAATGAGATAATCCATTAACTCTGTTGATAATTGATTATCGCGCGCAAAACTCAACTTACCTAACTGAAGCAACTAACCAATTAATCGATTAACTATTATGTTAATCGATTAACGAATACATAATTATAAGTATACAACATCTAGATAATTGATTAACCATAATATTAATCAATTATATAAAACAAAAAATATATCTATTTTAATTTGGTTATTTGTTGTTTTGATGTGGACAGGAATTATTCAAAGTAGTCATGCATGATCCCTATATCTCATTTCATATATTCAGTACAATATATACTTTACATATATATTTATATAAAAATTGGAAGAGTTAATTATTTGTGTTACATACCACAAATCTATGAATCTTCTATGTATCTAAATATAAAAGTTAAAGTGCATAAAAAATCACCAGCCATATTTTCAATACTATATATACTTTACATAGATAGTTATATACAGCACATGATACCTTATTTCTATAGCTAACTATCTTATCATAATTAGCCTGTTTTATTTTTTTTAGTTTAAGATTAATTGTCATTTCGCTTACAATATAATTTAATACACACTTGGAGATAAAGTTTCTTCTTCTTTTTTAATAGACACATTTGATATTTTTAATATATTTAAGACAAGCAAAAGTTTAATCATGCATGTGGTGATACCAAATTATTAATCTTTTGATTTCCGTTAGGATTTGGGATCTTACAATTTAATTAAGAAGAACATTGGACTAAAACATCAACATCGACCCTTTAAGTCAAAATGCTTCTTACCAACAACACAAGAAAGAAAGAAAAATAGTGGGAATCCATCATTATATTATTAACATGTAAATAAAGTAAGAAACTAAGGTATTATATTCCTTGTGACATATTCATTTTGCTTCTTCCTAATTCCCATTTCCAACCGGTATATGTAAATATTATTTATGTAAAACTCGTGGAAAAGGTACACAAATTTTCCTTCATTTTTATATGAAACTTTTCCTCACTTATTATAATAAAAACGGAATCATTCATCATTATATTTTATCAGCAACAACAATCAAGTCTTTATTACTTTAGGTGAATCAATTACGTGAATCGAAATATGTCATAATGTTCTATCATAAATTATGTTCCTTGACAAAATGTTGTTTCGGTAGTCCGCAACAATGACACGAGATAATCTTTACTGGCTGAGTCACGACCAGGTCGCTCTCTTTAAGACGTTTCGTGGCACTGCCTCAAGGTGCAAGTAGACTATCAACCACACCGTCCCCAGGATAAAACAGCTCAGCTCTCTGTTATACGATTTCTTACTGCACTGTAAGAATCGCTCTCGAATACACCAAAAAATATGGCTTCCGGTGCCAATTCCGAAATACCCACAATATTGGCTTCCCGTGCCAATTCTATTTCAACCTACAGACTACTAGTGTCACTATTCTGAATTTCCCACAATATTGGATTCTTGTTCCAACTCTAGTGCCACGGAAAGAAAGGGAGATAAAGGATGCCGAAATTGCGTCGATAGAAAATATGGAGGGAGAAAGAAAGAAGCTTGTATAAGCGTACAAACTTCTGGTGCAAATAATAATGAAGGGGAAGACCTCTATTTATAGCCAGAGGTCTCCAACGGATCCCTCATCCAACGACACAGATCAAAGCCCATATCACCCCATCTATGGTCAGAAGGAGCCAGCCACAGATTCTGCTCCTTGAATACCGAGTCATGCGGCGTGGAGATAATTGCTTCTCGATCCCAATGGGAAAGGCAAGGCCCAATTGCCAAAAATAAAATAAAATAAATAAAATTAATATTTATTTTCACTAAAAAGAATGTTGGGCCCAAGCCCAAGCCCGAACCCGAGCCTTCCGGACGGCGGCAGAGGTGGTGCGTGTGTGTGGGGGGGTTTTGTTTGTGTGAATCATCACCTACTCACAAAACACATTGTACCCCTTGGGGCACACCCCAATGATAAGACTTAAGGTAATAAGGTCTTTCATCTTCCATCCTCCAACCAATGCGAGACTTGGAGATTTTTTGAATTTCACACTTCAAGTTCCTTCATTAATGACCTCATTAATGTGTTTTAATGTCACTATGAAAACACAATTTTCAACACAAAATATTAAGAGAAAATGTTGTACAATGTCTCATATTCAACCGATCACCTCTTTTCTCCTGACAACAAAAATATAAGTTATGAGTTTGGGCTGATGTAAAGAGATTCTGGTAGATGACTGTATATTTACGTGTCATGTAAACCTAATGTAACAATAAAAATAATAGTCACAAATACAAATCCTTATTATGTAATACATAGTGGTGGTCTCTTAACGCTCTCGGTGACATAAATAAAATTGACCGAACCCCGTTATCAAATTCCTTGTATTATTTTCTCTCATCGTAATTATCTTTTACTATTTCATTGTTCGCTTGTTCACAGTACAAAAAATGTTTTTCATATATGTCTCCCTCTTTATCATTCCCCTATGTTTTTTCTTGGTATCTTTCTTTGTTTATGAACTGTATTAACTTTCATTTTATCTACTCTTCCTAAGTGCTTCTACCAAACTACTATTCTCATTGGGACTTCTATCAACCTTATGAAAATGACATTACTTATATTATATGAAGAAAAGATGATAAATTTTCCTAAGGAGTGAATCCATATATATATATATTTATTGTTATTATTTCTCTCTCTGCTGTTGCTGTCTGTCTCTCAAACCTAAAAATCGCTGTCTTTAGGTCACTGTAATCCTTTTTTTTCTGAACCATGAGAGTGAGACCCAAACTTCCTCTTTGATCTTCACTACTCTCTCTCTCTCTCTCTCTTTATTCTTATATATCTTATATTATTTGTGTAGAAAAAAAGAGAGAAAATTAGTTTGAGAAAGAGGCACCAAATTAAAACTTTGCATGAATAATAACAACAATACCAATATCACTATTATATATCTTCCAACTCTTAATCTTGTTCTTCTTTTATCATCATGGCTTTTCCAAATTCTCACCCTTTCATGTTTCAAACAAATCATGAATATCATCATGACCAGCTTCGTTCAACTCCAAATCTCAACAACTCCATCCTCTCTTTCCCACCACATCACTTTCACCAAGGTCTCACACTCTAATACATCTCTTAGCTCTTACTAGTGTTCCAAGTTTCACGAGTTTTGATATATTATAGTGATTTAAAGCATTTAGTTTTATTTATTTTGAAAGAAATATTCACTCTTTTCTTAATTTTCTCATACAATTTTTTTTGTGAGGAAGTAAGTCTCACATTGTATACCTCATTGTCTCAGGAATGGTTTAAATACTTGTTGAACACCTTAACATAGTATCATAGTCAAAATCCAACTTCTTTACTGTTGTCATGAGCCAAAAGATGCAATTTAGTTATGAGTCAAAAGGTAACCATTCGCCTGGTCCGATAGACTTATATGGAGAGGACATGTTGGGAATTGAGTCACATATCACCTACCTCATTATCTCGAAAATGATTTAAATACATGTTGGACTACTCTTTTTTGAATATAGAATAAGTTAATTAAAATATTGAGTATAGTTTTTCATTTATTTGTAATTGCAGGAGGTGGTGCAGCTTTCATGATGAAGAGATCAATGTCATTTTCAGGCATAGAGAACAAGCAATGTGATGCAGTGCATGGAGATGATGAGTTATCAGATGATGGATCTCATGTTGAGGAGAAGAAAAGGAGGCTCAACTTGGAACAAGTGAAGGAACTTGAGAAGAGTTTTGAGATAAGGAACAAGCTTGAACCTGAAAGGAAAATGCAACTTTCTAAGGCTTTAGGGCTTCAACAAAGACAAGTTGCAATATGGTTTCAAAACAGAAGAGCAAGATGGAAAACTAAGCAACTTGAGAAAGAATATGAAGTGCTCAAGAAGCACTTTGAAGCTCTTAAGAGTGATAATGATAACCTTAAGGCTCAGAACCAGAAACTACATAGAGAGGTAATTGTGTCATTAATTTTTCAATTATGTCACTTTTTACACAAATTACCAGTCTCATTCTTTGTCTCACTTTCTCTCCCGAACTAATAAATTTTTTTACTTTTTGTCATTTGTTATTTTTTACTTTTTATTTTATTTAGGTAACAGCATTGTTATTAGTCGAGTACATAAAATGGGACAGGAATTCCCACTTTGTTCATGACACTAATTGAATCATTAGGATTAGTACCACTCCACTTTTAAATGCTTTCTCTTGATCCAAATTCTAATATTAGGAAAAACTTTTTTTTTGTGAAGGAAATTTGCCTATAAGAATTAGCTCAATTGAAAGTGATAAAAGGGAAGAATTAGAATCCTCTTAATTAATGGAGAAATATTTGTTTCAAAAACTAAAGAAAAATTACAATGAAATTACACTTTTGCCATTAAAAATAAAAGAAAAATATGTATTTACATTTTCATTAATAGAGTTAATAGAGTTAATAGAGTTGATAGAGTTGATAGAGTTATAAAGGTAAGTACTACTAGATATAGTAAATTTGATATAGGGTAGGTAGATAAGAAAATTGAAAGAAATATATAAACTAAGGTGTGAAAATACATCCACATTCAAATCTCAGAAAATGCACTTTTTCATCCTATCTTTTAATATCCCAAAAAATGCACTCTCTCCCTCTTGAATTTAAAAAAAGGTGAAAAATAATTGCCTTTAAAAAAATATCAATCTTCATATTATTAGTTGAGTTATCTTTGTACAATATTAAATTAAGATGGATATACACTTCTTCACTTTGGAGAAACTTTATTTTCAATATTCAATTTATTAAGAAAGCACATAATAGTGTGACTCCATGATTGTTCTTGGGATGGTTGGATTTGTTGTAAAGAAAATAATGGGATTTCTTAATCCTTTGTTGTTCTTTTAAATATTCCTATTTTTCGAATTAATTTATATTTGCCTCTTCTTGACTTTGAATTTAATTTGCTATATTTTGTAAGTAGAGTCGATGCAGAAGAACCTAAGTTTTTCTACTATATAATGAAGGAGATACTAACCCATTTTGGTTCTACACTCCCTTTCACAAATAAAATAGAGTGATATTTATGTTGAGAAGTAAGTCTCACATCGTCTATCTCATTGTTTCGGGAATGATTTAAATATTTGGGCTACTAATCTCAATACCAATTGGTTTTGAGATAAAACCTTAACATGGTATGAGAGTCAAAACCTAACTTCTTCCCGGTTATCACGGGTCAAAAGATATTATTTAGTTATGGGTTAAAGGTAACATGAAATCTTAACGATTTTCTTCTTTGAAGAAATAAAGCTAACCCATTTTTTATTCTTAATTATATGAAAACCCCCTTCTTTTTTTTTCATTATGGAGTTCTTATTATTACTACTTGCTACAAAAACTTGATTATGCATTGATAGAGTTATGAACTTATAACTTTGTATAATTGACCCTCATGTGTTAGAGACTTTTTAAAGGGATAATTCTGTCATTAGGTTTATGCTTAATTGTTAGTTGATTATTCATGTGAATAAGACAGTGTCAGAAACTCATAACTGAATATTAATAGTAATGTTTGTTTTCCATTTCCTGTGTTGTCATTAGATTCTAGGTTACTACAGAAAAATACAATCTTATTACTATTATATTGCATTTGATCTGACTAAAGCTTAGTCTTCTCATAAATAAAATAGAAGGTATATTTTTTCTAACCACATGTATCTTTTATAAGAAATCATGTTGAAGATGGTAAAATCAACATTACAGTGGAACGAATTCTCCTCTACAAGATTTTTACTCGAGTTTTGCTTAAGAGAGATCAAACATGTACTATTTGAATTTATTATCGGCTTGTAAACAAAGTTATGTCGATATAATTAACTATTTTGGTTTTACTTAGTCTTGTTTAACAAAAATCAAACATGTACTACTTGAATCTATTATCGGATTGTAAACAAAGTTGTGTCAATATAATTAACTATTTTGGTTTTACTTAGTCTTGCTTAAGAGAAATCAAGCATGTATTACTTGAATCTATTATCAGATTGTAAACAAAGTTATGTCGATATAATCAACTATTTTGGTTTTACCGAGTCTTGCTTAATAGAAATCAAACATGTACTACTTGAATCTACTATCGGATCGTAAACAAAGTTATGTCGATACATGATCACCTTAATTAACTATTTTGGTTTTACAGTTACAAGCTATGAAAAGTAGGGTTTGCTTTGAAAGTAGCACAATTAGCCTGAAGAAAGAAAGTGATCAGATTTCATGGAGCAATAATGGAAGTGATATTAGTAATTCAAATATCAATTTAGATCTATCAACAAAACCAGTAATGAACAATCCTATATCTTCTGAGAATGGTAATTCCATAAAGTCTATAGCCATAACTCAGCTTCTCCAATGTTCATCAAGATCAAATGTTGAAGAAGAAAGCTTCACCAACATGTTTCATAACATTGAGGATCAGCAGAATTTTTGGCCTTGGCCTGAGCATAACCATTTTAATTGATCCTTAAAAAGTGATTTTGGTCATTATTGATATCATGAAATTATGAAGAAATTAAGTTCATTAGGCATAGTTCAATTGATTTTTACCACTACCAGTTTATTAATTTGTGTTTTTGATGTAGATTGATTGTTGTATAAAATTTGAACAAATTCTACTTGGGTCATTTAGAACAAATCCCATTACACTATAGTGTGATTGGTTTAAAAAATACATTTATGTTAAAATTTTAACTATTAAATATTTTTTTGACTAATCATAGCTTATGATATATCCGGTGACATAAATTGTGGGATATAAAATATACTCCAATATTGCAAAATTACTTATCTTTAACCACTTGCCTTGAATAAAAGTGAGATTCTATGTTTGCATTCTTTAAGCACATTTCTTATTCTATATTAGTATGTTGGTACTTTAAAATCATAATTCATACTAAAAATGTTTTCTTTTCAAATTTAACATATGATTTTAGTATAATTGTAATATCTACTTAATATAGTGTAAATCATTCTTTTGTATTAATTTTTTAAAGACAATAGTAATTAAAAATAAATGGTAAATATTAATGAACTAACATTGTATAAAACTCTTACCGAGTGCATGTATATTTTTGTTTTAATATTTAATATTGAATATCTAAAATTGATGTGAATGAAATTAAATATTAACAACAAATAAGATTCAAGATAGGTGGTAAATAATTAAGTTCCTCTAGTGTAGTGACATAGATTTCATAATCTCTATGGTTTATTTGAAAAAATTGTTAAAAGAGATTATACCCACTTTCTAAACTTTTAATAATTTAATTTTGGCTACAAATGATTCAACTTGAGTTGAATCTTGACTCAGCTTCAAATTCGAGTTCGATATAAATTATTTCTTAGTTGAAACTCGATTGGATTTGAGTTCACAAACTATTTGATTCAACTTGTCAATCCGAATTGGTTTAGATTGTGAAGAGTTTATGAACTATTTAATTCAACTCATCTCGAATGATAATTATTTGTACATAAACGTACATCTGTGTATTCAGGTATTAATAAGTTAGAATGCAAATTTTTGACAATGTTAATGTTGCAAAGTAGAGAAGATGGATATGCATAATGGCCAATGAAATGCTCTACTTCACTTAGCAAGATAGATGAAGATGGTTTGTGAAGAATGTTGGTGAGTGGGGTTAGAAGTGGATGGGGATCACCTGTCACAAAATGGTGTCCTCATCCATGTTCCCGCCAATGATAATGCGACATATCATTTAAAAAATACATATTAATGTTCAACTAAAAAAATACATATTCATGATTGGTTTTCTAAAATAACGTGACATAATATCATTAGTCAGGACGTGAATGGGGACACCATTTTGGGACAGGTGATCCCATCCGTTAGAAGTTAATGGTGAGTTTGGGGATTTGAGAAGATGAAGTTAAGGGCATTATGGGAATTTTGAAAACTTATGGGGTCCAAAAATAAAAACTTAAGTTTTGTCCCTTAAGTGCCAAATAAGTGTCCATGCTATGTTTGGGCCTCATGAATTGCATGACGGTTCTCTATTACCCAATGGGCCTTCTCACTTCCTTTTTAACTCAATTATTTCTTATATTATATATAGGGATTTCAAATAGAGTGAGAGCACATCTATTGTTGTGGAAAAATGTGTCACTTAATATGTCATTGTTTCTGATTGATTGAATTTTTCTTATTTAAGTTAAAAATTTAATAATTAATTATTTTTTTGACCAAACATAAACAGTTGCATAATCTTATATAATAGTTATAAAATGCGTGTGGGTTGGTTTTCATGACACTAGTCCTTATCCAAAAGCTAGTAATCTTGTTTTTTACATTGAATCATGGACCAATGGATGATTATATAGAGAATGTGCATTCTATCACCAATATGTAACAAACTTCCAATCCATTTTACCTTTCTAATCAAGTTTTTTACTATTAGCCCAAAATGTATAAATGTTATTAATGACACAACTTTATATCCTTCAACAATCCAGTCAACTATATATTTCAATTCAACTCTCACATAAAATGTTAATTGATTACGACACTTATCATTATCCTTTTATTTCCAAATATTGTTTATTGGGAATGGTAATAGGTTGTTTAAGGTTATTGTTTAAGGAATAATAACAAATGAAAATGATGCATTGGAAATTGATGTTTTAACATATGAAGACTACAAATGTTGAACTTAGTTCTATATATTATATTGGATTCCTTTTTTATATTTATTAAAGATAAACCTCACAACAAATATTAACACACTCCTTTTATATATATATATAAGAGGATAAAAAATATGAGAGAGAACATGAGATAAACAATTTAAGAGTTTTAGATAGAAGTTATTATGAGAGCTAAATTGAAATTAGGAAAATATATCATTAGGTTATATAGATTTTTTTGGTAGAAATTAGAATATAGTGAGAGTAAAATAGGGAAACACAAATTACACCATGGTGAGTAATTATTTTAGGTTTTGCTTTATTAATTAAATAGTATAGTATATTATTATTATTATATTTTTCAACTATTTTTTTTATATATAATAGTTGAAAATGTCTTCGCAAGACCATGGAAAAGAAACAAAAGAAGATGAAAAATTTGACAATAAAAAGATAGACTTCTAACATTGTTAGGATTTGTTTGGTGAACATGATAAGCTAGAGAAAATATGATAGTCTATTCTATCACAGTAAAATTCATAGTTTTGTGAGTCAACATGAAAAAGGTTTAAATATTAGGCAATTTTTTTTAATAAAAAGACTACATGCTTCAAAGATTTAAATATGCAAATGCTAATATTATTCAAGGTGCTTATAAAATGTGATGAATGTTTGAAACCAATCTATATACCTAATTTAAATATATCTATCTGTTAAGATATGTAAACAACATTGGGAATTTTGTATAGTATATATTAGAAAGAGAAAAAGGTGTATACAATGATAGTTTAAAATTTTTAAATACTGTGAGTTCATTATCCACCTTTCATTTTCAATTGTTATTGACTCTTCAAAAAAAGTAATACCAATAAACAAAAAATGATATATTAACTGTATATAAATCTTTAATTTACACTAAAATTGTATAGATATTATAAAATGAATAATTAATATAAGTTTCAAACCCGACAATTTATAATCAAAGTCGAATCGAGTTGAACCAGATTCACTACATTGGATTGGAATTGGCCCAGAGCATGGGGCTATGTGAGAAAAGTGGAAAGAGCCATTGTCCACGTTCCCTCAACAAAGGTGTTTGCAATTATGATAATTAATGGCTATTCCAATTCATTAATGAAACTTTTTCAACTTTTTCATTATGGATAACATTAAAATTTGTAAAGTTTAGTTAACATCACATGTTCACATATGCTAGTTGCTAATATTATCTCAACATCAAATTACAAATCTTGTATAATATTGCAAGGAATTTAAGTAAAAATTAATGTTGGAGGCAAAATTAAATTTCAAGCTTAAATTAACTCTAAAGGAAGTGTTTAATTCTAAGTATTTAATTAATATTTTTGGAATTTCGAAGCTAATATAACTTATTATCTTCCTTGTTTTTTATGTTAGTTATAACATATTGTTTATTAAAGGGGATTAATAAGTTTTTTTGCCATTAAATTAATGTACTCAACCATTTCCTTAATTTGTAATTCATTATTTTATATATTAAACACACTAATTAGTTCTCTTAATTACTACAAATAACTAGATAAGAAATATTCTGATTTTATCGACATACATGTCAAACCCGTATTCCTATTGTTTCAAATCAAATGTATACTCTTTATGCGGTAAATGTCATATATAATACTTCCAAATCGAATTTTAGTGGGTGAAATATATAACTTATCTTTTGGTATGAAGAGATATTATATTCTCATTTAATATACAAAAAGGCTAGGTAACAAAATCAAAATGGGTAATTAATTCAGAAATAAAGTTTTAAAAAACACTTTAAGGGTAATTAAAATGAACCAAGATGTTAATTGGAAATTTTTTAAAGTCTCACGTTTTTCTTTCTTTTTCGAGAAAATATTTAAAAAACATTTAAGTGCAATTAAAATGAATAAAATGCTAAATGAGAGATAAAAATATATATTTTATAATTGACTGAGCAATGTAATAACAATATAAATCCATAATCTATATTGTATCCATGTAATTCATATTGTGATAAGTTAGGTATCACAAAATTGAAGAAATCAACTGAAAAAAAATAATATTCTTACTCGTAAAAAGCAAAATCAAGAAAGATATGTTTTACTTATTACTAAGCACATATAGATTTAATAAAATATTGAAAGGAGAATGAAGCAATTGATATCATCAAATCGTTCATCAAGTTGTCAAAGGGAATGAATATCTGATGTCCCAATTTGGTGTCTCTGTGGTGTCTTGAGCTAATGAAAAAAATTCATTTAACTAGGATAAAAATATATAAAATAATATTTTATATTATTTGGTGCAATTTTATTGAATGGTGGAAATTATATGAGAGTGAAAGTTATAATTTATTGGATAGGGAGACATGACAATAGTGAACAAAATTTTCATTTGTATAGTTTCTTAGGAGAATTTGTTAACATTCAATATTTTTTTTATACACACTTAAACTGTGTAAAAATCCTGGTGTTAACAAATAAAGATATTGTTTAAGTAATCAACAAATATATAATTAATAAAAAGTGTGCTAACACCCCGAAACTATATAGTACCTTTTATGCAAACAGGTACTTTAGTTATTTTTTAACTATCTTCATAATCATTCTTAAACTTCTACTACTTTTAGTAAAATTAATCCTTTATGTTATTAACTCCATTCATTTTAAATGTCTTTAAAAAAAAATATTTGACTTTATTTATATATCTCTTTAAACATTAGAACAACACTAGTCATTGTTTTATTTTTTACGATTCTATCCTTACCTAATTAAGTAGAGAAAGACAAATTTATTTGCATGGTGCACATTGCCCGTAAAATTAGGGTATTGGTGTACCTTTTTTATTAATTACGAAAGGTAAAGAATGATATTAAATTATAAAGAAATGTACATGTATCGGAGATTACATAAAATAAGTGTTTTCATCATAATATTTTAGAGAACAGATTTGAAGTATCTTCAATTTTATAAAAACTTTAACAAAAAAAAGATTCCATATATTGAATAAGAAATACTAAGAAATAAGAAAAATGTGATACTCCTGTGCGTAGAGGTGTCAAAACGGGCTACCCGAACGGGTTTGGGCTAGTCCGCATTGGGTTCGGGATAATCCGGGTCGGGCTAAAAAACTCGGATGTAAAATATGCATAGCAAATTGTAACTCAAGTCCGCCCTAAGCGGGTTGTGGCGGGCTGGCCCGCATAATACTAAAATAAAATTATTTAAATTTTAACCTATTTAAAAAAAAAATATATATATATATATATATCATATAATATTAATGTATAACTTTTTAACACACTTGTTATGTCAAATGCAACCAAACTTATAAATATAATCACTTGTGTTTGAGTTAAGACGTGATGTCAAATCCACGTATATAAATTTTAACATAACTCATTTATTAAATCTCTTATATCTATTGAACTCTCACTTCCTAACAAAATATAATTTGTAACTTCATTTTAATATATAAATCTTTGGACACTATAAAAAATATCATCATCTTGATTTATAGTAGTAGTATAGACTCAAGTTCATAATGACATCTATATGTCAAAGTATATTAACCATTATAATATAAGATCATTATGTTTTAATTTATGTTTGAAAATCTTTTGTATGCTCCTTATCAACACTTTCATTATAAACTATTATGTTAAATTTGGTTGTTTGAAATTCTCTATTGTAAACATTTATGTTGTCTTTTAGTTTTGTTGTAAAAGTTATTTTCTTTATTATGTTTTTGTTGTAAAAGTTAAATCTAATTAAATACACAATTAAGAAAGAAAAAATGAGATTTATATGATTTAATGTATTCTCATTTGATTCGATACACTAGTTGTTATTATGCTTAAAATGATATTATATAAAATAGGAAAAATATGATAATGTTTAACTTTATAAAATTATTGTAATTTATATCACAATATATATTCTCTACTTTTTATTATAAGTTATTTTGTAAAATAATTTTCACCCAAAGCTAATTATCAAGCCAAAAGTCCCTAAAAAAATAAATAAGAAAAAACGGGTAGCCTGGACCGAGCCCGATTTTAATAAAGTCCGGATGGGTCGGGCTAAAAAGCCCGAATTCAATGAAAAATACATAATATGATACACAAACCCTATAAATTTTCGGGCTTTGGCGGCCCGTCCCAGTTCGGCCCGTCCATTTTGACACCTTTACCTGTGTGGTTGGCGATTTAGGAGTAGGAGAATAAAGAAAAATAAGAAAAACTCCAATGAGAATGAAGATGTATGAGAGATAATTGAAAAATTGAAAAACTTCAACATGGGAGACGATTTAGGAGAGATAATTGTAAAAAAAAAAACTTTTCCCGCATTGTCGATTTAGGGGAGAGAAATTAAAAAAATAAACTCATATCCCATTGCTGTGTTTTGCAAAATATATACCAGTTTCATAATTAATAAAAAAAGTGCACTAAAACCGTAATTTTACAGTTAAGGTGCACGATACAAGTAAATTTGCAGCAGAAAAATAATAAATTGAAATGTATATTTATATAATCATTATAAAAAATGAAGGATGTGGGCATAAATAAGGACAAACTGACTCAAGAATTCAAAGTTTTAGAGGACCAAGAGGGCAAAAGGAAGTTGTGCTAAAAGACATGGCAACTTTAATCAAAATCAGCCCAAATGAAGAAGAGATAGATACATATTTTTACTTTGTTTTTAATGATAAAATTGTAATTTTATTATAATCAAATGCATATATGTGTTATTAAAGATTATATTTCCATGGAGACGATTTAGGAGGAAAATTTTAATTTTAGGAGTCTTTTCGTTTTTTTTTTGTAATAATGATATAAGGTTCCAAAGCTGAACACCACATATATTTCTCGGTCTATGCCGTTCATCATTAAAAGATTTAAAAAATAGAAGTTATTTAGTGAGTAAGGAGAAAAAAGTAAATATGACCAAGAGAAAAATTGAATGAATAATGTTATCTTATCATACAAGTATACAACTTAGATTATTGTACAATGTTACATTGATTTAAGTGATCGTACACTAATTAAATATTTGAAATTGTTTAGGCATATTTAAACAACCTATAGGTCCTATATTCAAACTCTTAATATGTTATTTTAAAAATATAAAAAATTTCATGTGCAAAGGTCTGAACAATTTTAACCGATTTAATTATATGTCAAATATAATTTTTGAGAACAATTTATCAACTTTTTAATTGAACCACTCTACCCTATGCAAATGACCATGACATTTTTTAATTAATGCCACAATAACTATCTCATTTAAACGTTCTTTAAAAAAATTGACATTTTCTAGGTAGTTTATTTCCAATGGTCCTCATACCGTCCTAACTCCATAAATAATTCCCATTAAGGTGTGGTCTCATAAATTTTTATCATAAATTTTTTGCAATCAAATTGCACATATTAGTAAAAAAAGAAATTTTAAATATTATAAGATTAAAATCTTATTTTCATTTAATATTGTTTACTAATTAATATTTTTAATCACAACAACAAAAGCTAACAAGACGTTATTGAACTAGGTCAAAATGTTATAAGTTCAATTTATAAAAGCGATATTTGTTGAGAGAAATAACAATACATTTTAAAAATGATTAGTTTCTTATCTTTATGATGAATAGATACTCTTAATTGTACAAAAAAAAATTACAACTTTTATTAATGAATAATATTTAAAAATAATAAGCGTTCCATAAAATGTGAAGTATGTTATGACTAAATACCACTAAAATTTTGGCCAATAGATTTGTAAAACTGCCACTTGTAAAGTACCCAGATAAAGCTATTATTTATACAAAAAAAATTGAAATAAGATTCTAACAACTAATACCGGTCATTAAACTAGTAGGAGTACTAATATAGTGATATAGTAGTTCAACTGGTGGTTCACTAATTAAATTGCATACCGGTGAAATTAGATATACATATATAATATACTAATATTAATGTTGAAAAATCAATAAAAATAAATTTTTTTCTTCATTAAAATATTAATTTTAAATAAACATAGACCGGTTTGACCGGTATTATTCAATTGAAAACCGGTCACTATAAACAATTTTGACTGGTATAATTGCAAGACTGATATAATTATTATATCATATCGATATTGTGACCGATTCACTAGTTTACTGGTTGAACCGGCCAGCACGAACCGATTTTTACAATTTTGCTAACAACAAACAACGTGCTTTTAACAACAAACAAGATAACTCCATTAATTTTATATAAAAATAGACCACTATAAATAAAAATAGACACCGGTACTATTAAATTGAAAATCGGCCACTATAAACAGTTTTAATCAGTATAACTGTATGAGTGATATAATTATTATACCGTATCAATATTGTAACTGATTCACTAGTTTACTAGTTGAACGGCTAACACGAACCAGTTTTTACAATTATGCTAACAACAACCAACATGCGTTTACCAAGATAACTCCATTAATTTTTGAAGAAAATTTGACCATGTAGATATCTATTTTTGTATAAGAAAAGACCGATAGGAACCAATAAGACGTTAGTAAATGGTATAATACTAATTACATTTCTAAATAAATGACTAAAAAATTAATAATTCAATTTCTGCTAGTAACATTTGTTGAGAGGATAATTACGGATACAAAATATTTTTTCCTAAAGCATAAATGAAGAGATAATAGAAGATAAAGAAATGAAATTGGATCATACAGTTAACTATAATGATTTTTTATTATTTTCTAAAAAAAAGATGATGTAGGTCATTTTTTAATTAAAAATTAAATTGATTTTCTTAATTATTTTATAGTATACTTTTCACTGTTTCTTTTTTAGAATAAAATGTTTGTTCTGGTTAGTAGTTATATTCTTCTTGGAACTTAGTATATGTTATTTATTTCTCTCTCTAAAAACTCTAGAGAGAGAAGGGGAGAGAGAGAGAGATAGATCAGAATGATGTATGAAACTATCAGTTACATTGTGATCATGAATTGTAATTGAATAGTTTGATCTCTCTCACCCACTTTTCTTTAAACTCATTGATTCAATTTCACTTTTTTTCCATTCCCATTACCCATTTCCTTTTTTATGTTTTTATCCTCAATTGTGCACATTTATCTTAATTTTAATGCAACCAATTTGAGTGAACTATATTTGTGATTGATCTTTGTGTTAGTTTGTGTAAAAAGTTTCAAATTTTGGGTTTTTTTTTTGCATGTGTGTTCATCAATAAATTATCATAAAAATCAGATTTTTTTTGTGTTTGAGTGATATTTGATTATATGGGTTGTGGAAATTCAAAGGAAAAGAGATGCAGCAATTGCATTTCTCACTATTCTCCTGTACCAAGAACCAATTCAATTCATGTTCTTCATCCACCACAAACCAAAGAAGATAGTTACCATGTTGTTGCACTCAAATCAACAACTTTGGGTTCTTTGGATGAAGTTTCACACCAAAACTATGACAGCAATGGTTTCATCAAGTTTCCCAATGGTAACAGGGTCAGTTATAGTGACTTTTTCAGGTCACAAAACCATGATTTGAAGAAAGATTATAGTATTGATGTTGTTGAAGAATCTAAGGCATGGTCTAATATGATTGAGAAAAAGTTACCAAAAGCTATTGTTGTTCCAATTACTCCAACAATAACACCACCTTGTGAGCCTGAGACTATTAACACATGGGAACTTATGGAAGGACTTGAAGATACAAGTCCATTAAGGTCACCAATTCACTTTAAGAGTTTCTCTTTTGATGTCAATTATGATCATGTTGTTGAAGTTGTTGATCCACATAGGTGTAGTTTCATAGAGAATGGCACTAGTTCAAACAAACCCTTTTGTATTCAGGGTGAATCAAGGTTAAATCTTAAGCCTGCAGTTTCAGATTTTGATGATGATTTGGTTTCCTCGTTGTTCCGAAAGGCGTTGGAAGAGAAACGAGGGAGTTTGGATGTAACAGGGTTATCTTTTGAGGAAAAGAAAATCAATGGCAATGTTGATGATGACGACGATGTTGATGCTGTTATGGATTTTAAGGCGTGTCGGAAGGAGAAGGATAAGGTAGTGTTGTATTTCACAACCCTGCGTGGGGTGCGAAAGACTTACGAGGATTGCTATCATGTGAGGATGATTCTGAAGGGATTGGGAGTGAAGGTGGATGAGAGAGATGTTTCAATGCACTCTGTGTTCAAGGAGGAGCTAAAAGAGCTACTCGGTGATGATGGATTCGGTAAGGGAAGATTATTGCCAAGGGTGTTTGTTGGGAGAAACTGCATCGGTGGAGCTGATGAAATTCAGAAAATGCACGAGGATGGGAAACTCGACAAATTGTTCGATTGTTGCGAGAAGATTGATGACAATGATAGTACTCTATGCGAAGCCTGTTGTGATATAAGGTTTTTGCCTTGTGAAACATGTAATGGAAGTTGTAAAATCTACTACGAAGACAAGGAATCAGAAGATGGTGAAGAAAAGGAAGCAGAAGATGGTGAAGTTGGCGAGTATGGATTCCAACGTTGTCCTGATTGCAACGAAAACGGACTAATCCGGTGCCCGATTTGCTGCTACTAGTTCACTCTTCCATGGTGACAATTTTAATTAAACAAAGGTACTTAAAACCAGCTTTTGAGTTATGTGTTCTTGGTATTTTGTTCATAGTGAGAGTTTTTGTTGTATAGTGTGAAGTTTTGATGGACTCAGTCATATTAGAGAACAACAAGACAATAGAAGAGTGAATACCATGTTCTAATTAGTCCCTTTTGCACAACTAGTGCAATTTAATGCATACTCTATACTTTTCATTTTTCTTTCTCAGAAAACAATGAAAGCTTGTATACAATTTCCTTTCTTGCAAAACTAAGAAATGCTGAGTAAGTTTATTAACAATGGTATAGTAGCATTTAGATCATTTTATACAGCACAATAGCACATTTGATTGTTAAATAATAAGCTTAGGATAAATGGTGTATAAAGTAAAGTAATAATATCAGTATAGTACATACCATATACCGAATTCTTTATAAAAAAAGTCTTGTAACAATAATATAAAAGTGATGAAAGGAAAAAAAATTAAGTATTGTTCATTGGTATCACTAACTATGTAAATATATTATGGAATCTACACTCATTAGTTCAAAAGCTTATTTTTTTTGAGTTAAATTAATGTTTATCTATTTATGTTTCTTTTAAAATTATCCTCCACAACCATTTACTTTTGTAAGTGATTCCAATTTGAGCTTTTTGCATTGAATATCTTGATGTTATATGCAAGAAAAGGACCCTTCTTAGGCTGATGAATGTGGTGAGGTTCTAAATTGTCCAAGATATATATGATTGTGGATAATGCAAATTTATCAAAATTTATTGAAAATTGTGATTGATGTTATAATTGTGAATCATAATTTACAACTTTAAACTTAGCATTAGAAAATGGTCAATTTTGACTTTAGGTACTATCACATGATACATTTTTAAGGGGGCATTTTGAAAGTTTGAAAAGAATTTTCTAGACTATATAATAATTGGGTTAGGATTCTCTCAAGTACTGGTCAGTCCAATACTGAAATATGAGATAAAAATGATTTGAAAGTTTAAAAATAAAATGTAATTAAAAATCATTTATAATGTACATCATTAAAATTTTATAAGTGATACATATCAATATCTCTGTCACTATTAATCCTCATTCATATTCATGATAATTAAAGAACATGATTTCTCTCCATTTCCGGAGAATGTCAGAGAAGTGGTTTTTTAAAAAAATTAATTTAAAAAAATGTAAAAATCTAAACCGTTTAATTTTTTTTTGACACATGTCAGAATCTTATATATGTACTAGTCTCTAGTGTAATAGAGAAGAGCCAGATTCATAATTAAATGGGTGCGGCAAAGTTGAGGCACCTATTTATGTGAAATGACCTAGGATGTGCCACTATGAATAATTTTAATGATATAAATGATTTGTGCCAAAGAAGCTAACTTTTTTTCTACCTACTTATCTCCCTTTATAATAAATATCATGTATTCGGATAGGAAATGGGCCATATAGGTGGAGCCAATAATAAAAGGGTTTTCTTAAAATCAGACTTTAGGCTGAAAATAAAAATCCACAAAAGAGTATTTTGTTTATTATTAAAAATGATGTAGAGAAATAATTAAAAGATTTGTGTACTTACTTTCCAATAAGAGTTATCTTCTTATGGGTTTTTGTCCCCTTGAGAAAACCCATAATAAAATTCAAGTATCTCAAGTTTCCTTTATCATTCTATAAAAATCATATTTTTTTATAAAAAATAAACTTGTACTTTTAATTTTTTAACATTAATCGCGTAGATTAATGTCGGTTTATTCTATCTTAACCCGAAGACTCAAATCCGAATCCTTAAAAATATAATTAAAAAATATCAATTGTTGGCATTATTTTAAGTTAAGTCTTAAAGTTATATACCTATGAAATATTCTTGAAATTATACCAATGAAATACTCTTGATGTTAAAGGCAAAATGAAAGGCATCATGGTGACTTTTCTTTACAAAACTTACACAAATATGGTCATATTTTCTATTTGCATGTATCAAAAAGTCATGATCAATGAGTAAATATAATTAACAATTATAATGTAGAAGTGACATTGTAACATGCAAGTTATTATTATGGCAAAGCAAAAAAAATGAATAAAGGGAGTATAGGCCAGTATGAAAAAGCAGTTGTTGGGTTGTAAAGATAATAAATAAAAATTAGTTTGCATTGAGAATAGGTTGGCAAGGATTTCTCTAAAGGTTGCAATGTGGTTGACATAGAATCAATTGCACCATTAAAATATTAGGAAGTAGTAGTTCACAACTTATTATGTACATTATAGACTAATATTTTTATGGTAACATCTTTATGACTTGAAAATAGAGTTGATACTACAAATCTACTTACACCTTAAATCAATTATATTGTCTCATCTAAAGCGTACAAAAATTAACAATGTGTTGGTCTAATGATGTAAGGTTTCACTAGATTGCTAGAAATACCACGAAAGTTAATGATTTAATTATTGATATCGACAATCCAGTACATGAGGCTCATAGTAATTCGAGTTTGAAGAAAGTCGATATATATAATATACTCTCACAATAAAGAGGCTATTTTAGTATTTGAGAGCGAATTACGATACATAAAAGATTATGTCCCATGAAGGTAAGTTTATAGTAGAAAGCTGTAACTACTCCTAACAAACTTTGGCTTGATTATGTTAATAACTATTTCACCAATGAATTACATGTAATTGTATTATAATGACAACATTAAAATTCTAGAAACTCAGTACTAGTGATTTAAATTGCGGACCACATCATTTTATGTGACCATAATATTGTGGTTGTGGTACTGCCGCAACCACATTAGACCACAATTATGGTATGACTTCGAATCATAATGATATGACCATAATACAACCATATTGAACTGCATTTATACTACATTAGGCCACATCGGATTGCATATATCGTATTCAAAAATGTTGTTTTAATAACAAAATAATTCACATCGCAATAACCCTAATCGCAGTAGTCATAATCATTACCACAATCACGACCGCGTATTAAAACACCGCTCAGGGTCCCATGGGTTCTAATTTATAACACCATACACACAGGAAACCACATCTTATTAACCCATAAGTTACCCTTCAATCCAAACCACACTACCACTAGTTTCTACATGCATACCAACTGCATAAAACCAAAATCAACCATACACCATTCATCCATTTTTGAAATATTCCATTGAGTCACTATCACTAAGTTACCGATATCACGGGTTCTATAACTTCACGCTGCTCAATAAATTCATGACTCCAGAAGGGCCACATGTCAATTTGTCCAATACCACTTGTTTGGGTGGAGATTAATTCCAATATCCAATGCCACTTGTTCTCTCTTTGATCAACAAGACTCTTTTTACTTTCCAGGTTCCACAAATACCAACAAATTTCCTAAAACTGATCAAAATTTAACAAAATCTTTGAGATTCTATCATATCCTTGATCTAGATTTCCTACAACATTTACAAAACTACAGGAGCTATCCCACTAATTGATGCAGCGAGTGATTTAAATTACGGACTGTATTACGTATTGCAGTTGCGGTGACTGCATAACACCACAATTGCGATGTCATACCGAATCACGATGTAGCCACAAGCAACTACATCAGATTATATTTAGACCATATTATCGAACTACAATGACCACAATCGCAATAACTGTAACTGTGATTGCAATCACAACCCCAACCACAACCAATTTGGTGAAAAGTGTAAGATGATACTTATATTCTACATATTGTTTTGACAACATATTGGCCTTAACCTATAGCTAATTCTTTTACAGAGAAAGCCTGACATAGAAAACAATGTTAACTTAATCAACTAGAACACTAAATTATCAATGGAATATTGTTATGCATCATTTTATGATAAATTGGGTCATGATTATATTTACTTTGTTAATACAAACCTTTTTTTTGGGTTTAAAATAGGGTATAGATAACACAATGCGTTGAACTTGCCTCACTCAATTCGTGGTATATAACCAAGAAACATAAAGTGATGACAAAAATGCATAGACAACAATGATTGACATATATCTTAATTATAGGATGTTTGAGGTACACTATTCTGGTTTGAAAAGCCACTATTGGTAATTTATGAGATAGTCTAAAGGACGAAAAGACCCTGACTAGGAAAAAAAGATGATGTTAGGAGTCCCACATTCAATGGAATTGTAAACTCAATGTCATACTTAAGCTATGAGGTTCTCCTACTTAAAAGACTAGTCTTTTGAGTTGAGTTCTCTTCATGTGCTTAAGTGCTAACAATTGGTGTCTTTCATTAAGAGTTGTGTCAGGTTGGATTAATGTATATTTTCGAATACTGATAGGTGAACGAAGCCGCTAAAAGAGAAAAGATTACCATCGGATCAGTGTCAATAGAGTGAAAGTCATCGTTGACGTCAACCCTTAACACAAGAAAAAAAAGGTTTCTAAGCATTGATTTTTGGCATATTTTAAATTTAACAACCGTAATTGTGACAATAATATTATGGTTTTTGGAGTCTCTCCAATGACATCACAATAGTATGATTTTTGGAGTCTCTGCAATGATATTGAAACTACAGTCACAATATTATGATTTTTGGAGTGTATGCAATAGTATTGAAACCACATTTAATACATTTTCTGTTATTGTTGTAAACACAATTTTAAAACAAAAAGTTTTAAGTGCAATGCACATTCATTGGTCCAAAATCATGGATTCTTGAAATTGTTTGTGTTGGGCCAAAATATGCAAGGTAGCAAACAATGTTCAAGTAAGACCAATGCCAGATTAATGAACAGCTAAATATTCAGCAAGAAAAGATAATGAAATAAATTAAAGAGGTACATAAATATCATAAGTACCCTATTTTCTCTAATATATATATCCAGCTGAATTTTACTGTAAAATTATTATGTCACCCTTTCTACTAGCAATTAAAAAGACAGAATCCTCTAGCCACCTTATATTATTTAGATGGTGGACTTAAATATCCAGATTTTTTTCAAGGTAAGAACAAAATTAATCTAGGATATAAATATGTGAAAATTTCCAAAACTATATAACAATATATTAATAATTTATGATAAAATATTATGACGTTGTTTGATTATGTAGCCGACCCCCTAGTGAGATAAAGGCTTGCTTGTTGTTATATAACAATATCATTAAACATGAAGCAGCAAATAATATCAATTAATGAAATCTAATAATAAGAGAGCAAGGGAACAAGAGGGATCAACAACTTACACTAAGCAACAAGAAGTTTTCAGGGCATAAACATCCCTAAAAGTCACATATGCAGTAAATGCATATTCATTCACCATAGAATTTAACAACATAATAACAATTGTACTATAATTTAGGTCTTGCAACAAGTATATATGTTTTCTTAAGTTTATCTGAAGGAAGGAAGAGAAAGGGAAGGCTTGAGAGCCATTAAATACACTTGTGAGATGACTCTAAAGCCTTCTAATTTCTTTCCCTTCCCCTCTAAGACTCAACTCACAAACAACCCTTAATTAAGTTGCCCCATGAAGAATTTATTAATCAACTAATAAAAAAAGACTAATTCGATTTATTAGAAAGCACATTGATAAAAAATTTAATATTTTGTTTCAAGACTAACAATATGTGATATTAAGTACAAGACATGCATGAAAGTGATGAGATAAAGTGAGAGAAGATAACACTAGTTAAGCACAATCACCAAAATGAAAGTTAAGAGTCTAATTCTTTCAAGATATCATTATTATCTTAGCCCATCATACTAATTTTTGGGTGAGGGTTCCTAATAAATAGTAGATCCAATTGGAATGACAAGTCTAATATTAAATTAAGTTTGATAAAGAAATATAATTTTAATATGAAAGCATATCTAAATATTGAGGATTTGAAGACTGATAAAATAGTAAATCATATATAATTGTAAGTTAACTTATACAAAAGAATTGTCACATTTAAACACTTTAATGATACCATGATAAATAATATTTCTACACTTTAATTTAGAAGTGAGTAGGCTTTTTAATGACATGTTCTATGATATAATGATATCATTGAATTCATGTACAAACCCAACTAGTAATAGAAGCTTTTGGTTGTTGTCTATTGTTATGTTTGAAACCACTATAGTTCATACTTCATGGAAGAGGTAATTGCAAATGATGTCTTGATAGTTGATAATTGATAATATATAGTTAATAGCAAATAAAATGAGTGGTTTTTTTTTTCCAATTTTTCTATGATGAATGAAAATATAAATCTAGGAGATGAAAGACAAAGCAAAACATTAACCTAAATGAAACCATAAAGCATGATCACATGCAAAAGAATATGTCCTATTTCCATTCAAATTTGATTTTTTCTCAAGTTATGTTAATAGTAAATCTTTAACATTCAATGGTTCCAACACAAATTCCAATTTCAACACACAATTGTCCCAAATGCCAGTGTTTTATTTTAGCACAAATGTCTACTCAAATTGTAGTTTTACAAGTAAGTATGCAGAAAAGGTAGTTCAATTTATGAGGTTCTCATTTAGTGAAGTCTGGAAAAGTGAAATATATGTAATTTCAGGCTTTGAACCTATGACTTTATGGTCATAAAACAACAACTTTGTTTGAGATGGGTAAAAGTATATATAATTTTACTCCCACAACTTTGTTAAAAATTGATTAAGAATGAATACAAACTTTTTAGTACCTTTGAAAGGCTATTGGCTGGTTATTTATATACATCTTAACCCATGTATCAATTTTTTTCTTTCTTTGTGAACAACTACTTTTACTAAAGACTTTTTGTGAACTAGTTAATTTATTCTTGGTATTAAGTCATGTGATGTGTAAGAGATGTTAATGAAATAGAGTGGTGATCAATTTCTGTGATAGTTATAGAAATGTTGACCAAAATTCTTGCATGAATGTTGCTAAAATTTGATGAAGAATTATGGATGTTGTTGAGATGGCCATGGTAGTTAGGAATGATCAATGTGGATGAAGTGGAGCAATGTCAATGCTGCTTAAAGTTGTTGAAATGATTGTGATCATGCTTTAATGTCCTTTTTTTGAAAAATTATTTTTTGTAGCAAATAAATACACCAGATTTGGAGAATCAAAATAGAAGAATATATATATATATATATAAATAAGCTTGAAATCATCAAGTTTCATTGATATTTTATTTTTAATTAATTATTAATCCACTCCAAAATTGTATGTTTTTATTATAAGAAATTTCATTTTCTAATAACAATAATAATAATATTATGAAACTCAATCCGAACATCAAATAAGAAGAGATTTCACTAATTGTTTAATTGTTTAAACAAATATTATTATATTATACCGATTATTACATCATTCAAAGTACTGATATAATGATGCATGAGTTTATTAATTAAATTGCATATATGTTAAATTATATTATAATAAATATAAAATGAATATAAATATTATTATTAACATATAACACAATTATTAAAGTGGTTCAATAGAATTAAACCAGTTTTAACTAATAAGGTAGGATACATTTTGACCTATTTTGACAAGTATTTTCTGATATTGATCGATTTAATTGCATGTCCACTATAACTATCATACAATATTGGTATGTGTATCGATTTTCCGGTTGAACCGATTGATACTACACGATTTTAATAACCATGAGTTAAACTGTTCGATCGTGCACAATGGCGTTATATATAATTAATGATTATATATAATTATATTTGAGTAAATTTATGAGTTAACCGATTTAATTGTGCCTGAATTTTCAGTGTTCAAAGTAGTCTATCCCTCACTCAATTAAGATTGTGAATCAGAGCCATATCTCATTGGATTATTTATTTATCATTTATGCATTATTTATTTTGTGGATTGTCTAATTCATGTTCGATAACTTTTATTTATTTGTGTGTCATGTTACTTTAAATATTAATATTGCTTTTTATATTATATTTTATTTTAATACTTTTTAACGTTTGTCATGATGTATTTAAACTTAAAAAAATTATAATAAAAATATATATGATGATAAATATTAAAAATGTACTTTGAAAGTAATATAAATAATTTCATATATTTTTTGTAATTTACTTTGTGGAAAATAATATATTTACCAACAAAACAAATTAACTTATAATCAGTTTTTAAAAGATATCTAAGTATAAAAAATTTAAAACTAAAAGCATAATATAAACATGCTAATACTCAATCTATATAAGTCCTTATATAAAGGAAAACACTATTTACATATTAGTTTCCAAAAACAAATTAAGAAAAGAATAAGTTGAGCACGCTTCCTCTAGTCACTGCAACTTTCCAAACACTTTTTAACCTTTAACCAATTAAACCTAAACACTTTTTAGTATTTGTCTATGCTTCTTGTCTCTATCTAAATACTCTTTAATTTCTATACTAATATAATTTCTATACTACATCTATAGTAATATAAAGGGAAAACATAAAATAATCACTCATGATGGTGTAATTTTTGTTTTCGATTTTGCCCTTACCAATCTATGTTTTCTACCAAAAAAACCATATAACCTATTTCCCCATTTTATGTTTCATGTTTGTTTATGTAACTTTTACAGTTTTTTCATTTGAACACGATAATCTTTCCATATGGATCAATGCATTTGAACAGAATAATTTATCTTTTTCATTTTTTAACATGCAAAATTACAATTCATTCAATAGAGAAGCGGGTTGACAGACACTTATCCTAGACTTTAGATCAAATCACTTTCATGTCAAAGACTTTTAGTCTAAGCTTTTATATATTATATTTGCATTATAAAATTAAACTTGAACTCAAATTTGCCGACAAAATCTCCTAGTTAATTAAACACATCAACATAATGTTCATGTCAAAGCATTCATTAACAAACATTTTTATGATTTGAACTTTTAGTAAGTTCCTAATTTAATATGAAATCATGTAATTTGAACATCAAGTTTAAGTTTGAATATTGAAAAAATAGTTAGAGAAACACATTATGTCGGTCTCTATTTTTTTCTAGCCACACATATTCTTCACATGGCCAATTTCTCCATACACAAGACTAACCCAAGTCTTATTCAAAGGGAAACAAACATGTATTACTTGAACCCACCTATTAATATAATATAATATCTTAATTTTAATATTCAAATTCCCAAACTTTAATATATATACAATCGGAATAAGATAAGTTCTTTCTTTCTTTAATTTTAAGGATATAAATATTATTTTAATTTAAATAAAAAATGTACAAGTGTCATTACATTCTGCTTTTTTATTTATTTTTCCATACTACTTTCTTCGTAAGTACTGAAGAAGATTCTGAATCCGAACAATTCTATCACCACACCTCCACATAACTGAATCATTAAAGTAAGGAACTCCCATAACATGAACAAACTCAGATACATTAATTTTGGCCATCTATATAAATGTGGCATGCAAATATATAGCATCATATATTGCTATAATACAAAGTCCTTAATATATTTCTTACAAAATTTTCTAATAATAAGTGCACTATACCTTCCAAAAGGGAGGTAAATTACACACCTCAAATTGCATTCTAGCTAGCCCACCTAATTAAAATAAAAATGAAGTACACATACACTTACATATAACCTTAAATAAGAAAATTAGAATAAGTAATAATACTTTCTTATTGGCTAATTAGGCTCCTAATAATAGCAGCTTCAGCACTATCAGAATCAATAGTGTTCAACAACTGAGAAAGTCTTTCACTTAAGTCATCAACCTCTCTGTGTAAGTTTCTTATGTAGTTGCAAGTTTCTTGTAGGACCTTAGATGCTGATACCTAAACAACACAAATAGTCATAATGAGTTATTCAAAGTATCACTTTCTTATGCACATGCATATGCTGCTAATTGTCCTTTGTTAAGAAAGAACATAGTTATTGAGTGAGAAAAGAAGAAGCATGTATGCATGTATTCAGAGTCCAACACATGGCTTTATGACTATATATAGTACATTTACTACACCAAACTTTTTTATGTACTATGCAATCCTATTCAATGACCATACAGGAAGTTTCCTTTAACCAATTTAACCACATCACTATTATGATGCAGAGAGGACCCATTTTTCTTTTCGTAATTTTTATCATTATTTTATGGTCTTTTTGCGAGTTGAATTTTAGAGGGAAATGAAAAAAACGTTAAACTTCAGTGTTATATCACAAGTGTATCCTATGGCCCTGAAACCCTAATTTCTCTTCACTTACCTCGAAAACCTAACTCGCAAACGAACCCTTGAGGAATACAAAATAAAAATATTTTATAGAAAAATTAAGCATTTAACGTGATTAAGAGTTCAAAATTTATGATTATTAATATAATATGCATTACTTTTATTATTATTATTTTATATATTTCAAGGCTACATGTATATATGTACTGGTCAAATGTGAACACTTTGACGTGCATAGAAATCTGCATATAATTTGGAATTGTTTGGAACTATGCCCTTAATATCTGGGTCAAATTTTAGGGCTATATAATTTCACTTTATAATATTATTTTATAACTATAATATGATTTATATGTGATACATGAACCATCACATTATATAATTAGCTTCTTACTACACTATCCCTTCCAGAACTTTGCAGAACAAAATCAAGCAATTACATTCCAATCCCTCTATTTTTCAAAAATATATATACACCTCCCTACTTGGAAAAAAACAATATCATATATATTTCATAAATATATAGCATGCTTTAGCTCAAATAATGTGAAGGAAAGGGCTTTAAACTACTGAAAGAAAAATGTTAATATTGTTGAAAGCTTGAGGAACATATATTTTGGACCGCAATCTTGATCATTGTGGAGACACCAAAACCACACTATTCTAGTTACATTTACAAAGCACAATTTAAAACACTTAATGTAATGTTATATATAGCTACACTTCTTTTAGGTCGCGTTGTTGTATGTATGGTATACAACAGCGCCCACAGAAACGCTGTTAATATATATCATATACTACTGCGATCAAACAGACAGTGCACGAAAGTGCTGTTATAGGCTCAAAATGAACACGGTTGCTTGACATATCTGGCGTAGTGAATGTTGGTGAAAGTGGTCATATATAAACATAATGTTTATAATTAATGTGTGTATTAATTAAAAAGAAAAAAAGGGTTTATGAAAATACCTTGTCAGAACGCCTATGATGAATCTCAGGAACAAGTTGACGCAACTTGGAAACAAGATCGATGATTTGGTCATCAGAGATTCTAGTTGACCCTGATGATTGTTGCCTGGACCTTCTGCTAGACATATCTATCTCTAAACTTTGGTTTAATTTAATTAATTTTTTTCTTATATATAATATTATTTTCAAGGGTCTATTTATATTGCTTGAGTTGAGTTTATTATATAACTTTTGGCATAAAAGAACCAAGAAGATGAAAGTGAGAGGGAGAGAATAAAGAAAAAGAAAGTAATGGGTTTGGTTGAAAAATTAAGTAACAAAAAAGAAGGTATGTGGTAGAAGGAGAGGAAGAGAAAAAAGAGAAGTGGGGCTATAATAGTGTTGTGTTGGATACAAACTAGGGATGTAGGAATGGAGGAAATGATAAGATAGATTATAAAGGGAGGGGAAGGAGGATGGGGATCACCTGTTCCAAAATTGTGTTCTCAACCCTGTCCCAGCCAATCAGAGAATGAAAATGAAAAGTCACAGGAATATTTTTTTTTAATGAAGAGTAATGTAGATTTTTAAATGGCGTGACACAATATTATTGGCTGAGATAAGGTTGGGGACACCATTTTGGGATAGGTGATACCCATTCCGACTAAGGACCACAAAGGAAAATTGAGAGAGTGATGGATTGAGAGAGAGAGAGGGTACAATAACAAAGACAGTGATATTTTGGTAGGGAAGAAAACAACAAGATGAGATAATCCCATATAGTGGAAAGTCCAATACTAAAAAATAACATAATTAAGAGTGAGTTTAATAATTTATTATTATTTTCTGTTTAAAAATAGTTTAAAATTTGGATCATTAAATTTTTTCGAGAACATAGATCATTATATTGGACCCTCAGGTATGGGTGAAAAGAGTGGCATATTGGTTTCTTCTTCTTTGTGTTCCCTAATTGGGGGTTGATGTCAAGTGGCTTAAGAAGAGGGTGTTTGATTGGGGCTCCTTTCTATTATAGGAGAGATCAGCGTATAGTTAAGATTATAACACATGACAAAAGTAAATCTTTAATGGTACATATTTGTATTTATTTTTAAATTAAGTAATGTTTAAAAAATTTATACTCTCACATCCTCAATACTAAAGAGTCCAATATTGGATAAGAATTCTGATGGCTTTTAAGCTAGCAGAGCGGGCCTTCGTGTATATGTCTATGTAAGCAGGACCATGTGATATATTGATATTGATAAATAATGTTTTTCATACATCTAAATTTTTGTTAGTTAGTATTGTATTTTATATATAGAGCTATAATTATTGTGCTATATACACATGTAATTAAGTAAGGTGTTGTTTCAAAACAAATTTATGAAAGTCCAATTTATTTGGTAAGAAAATGTTTAGATGAGTTAAGTCACGGGCTTACCAAAGTTAGGGCATACCAAAAAAGTCAAATTTATAGCAATGAGAATTAATAGAGTTATTTTTTCAAGACCCACTTAACTTTATTTAACTCATTATCTTCACCACTAAGGACGGGGTTAACATAACTTATTATTCTTATATATATATATATATATATATATATGAGATCCATTGACTCCAAGAGTAAGTTTTTTAAACTTACTCTAATTAGTGGGTATATCTAAACCATTGGATTTCCCTAGAATTGATGGCTAATATGTGGAGTAAGTTTAAAAAACTTACTCTTGGAGTAAGTGGATCCCCACCCATATATATATATTATGTATTAATCAAAGAATTGAGCCTAATTGTACCCAAAAACACTAGATGTTCAAGGATGAAGATCATCTGTCTCCAAATTGTATCTCAAACTCTGTCTCATCCAATAAGATTTTGACACAAAATATAAAATAACATGCAATTTAGACTTTGGTTCCCACTACTCAATTTTTTTAATAAATAACAAAATTTGATTAAATTGGGCATGGTTGGAGATAAGATTTGGGGATATCTGATCCACATTCGATGTTGAATACTTATTGCTGCAATGTTTCTAGCGAGATTCTTTAAGTATTAAAAAATATTTTTGAAGTATTAGCAATTTCTCAAATAAGATAATTAAGTTTGAACCAGAAAGTAGCAAACTTAACGTGCATAATTATAATATGTAGAATGAATAAAATTAAACATCTCACTTCATATGTCACTTAAGTATTAAAATATCTATCATTGGTCAAGAAACTAATAATGTTTTGGTCAATTACAAAACAACATGTATGCATGGACCAATAAATGAAATGAGAGAACAAATTTAATACATATGCAAAATGTGATTAGTAGTTAGCTACATATTTTTTTGGTTTAAGGGAATAGCAAACATTAGTTAAAGTTGTTCTAGTGGTGGCAATTGTAATACATTGTGTTTAGTGCAATGTGGAAAAATACAACCAACACATCAAAATTATGACTTTGATGAGATAGTAGAAACTTTCTCAATAGCAATATTGTGACCGCAATTGTAATTGTGGACTTCCCCCATTGACATTTTACATCTAATTTGTCTCACTATTAGTTGACATTTAAGAAATATATGTATTACTATACACACCTCTCACATTTCAATCTTATTAGGGACATAACAACGTGAGGGGAGACCCAATCTTGTAGTGTGTGAGGCATGAGGTCTATCACATGCTATTACCCTAGTTCACACGACATGCCACGTGTCCTGTTTTGAGCCCAAGTACCTATATGCATAATGAAAGAAGAGGGTTTTCAGAATCTTAAGCAAGATTGTCAATTCAAGCTTTTATCAAGCACCATCACGTGCATATGTGGAAATTGGATGACCCTTCATGGAACTTGTAGGAACCTCCTACACAATACTTGTCTCTATCTTATGCTAATGACTCGTATTCAAGTGGAACATGAACATGGCCAAGTCGTGTGGGAATAAACGATCATATTATCGAAATACTGGAAGACGCACAATAATATACGGGCATTAGTACAGTGTATGACACAACACATTAGAATAGATGCATGACTAACACAATCGTATTAGAACCGATGTAGGTGTCACACGGGCGCATTGTATTATCAACAAGGATAACACGAGCATGATGGAAGATTTAACATGGACATTGATATAGTTGCAGTGTATGACACGTGTGTTGGTTTATATGCAAAGATATAGCACAAACATTAGTTGTCAATGATGTAAATTGTTTGGTTGGTATGCTAGATGCATATGTATCATGTTCTTTTGGACGACAATACAAGCTTGGAGAATCTTCACACAAATTTTAAGAAAAGGTGGGTTCTTGGTTACACCATCAATAATAATTGGAAAAGCTTACAATGAAAGGATAATAGACTCTCATGTGGAAGAAGTCCCATGGACGAGTTGATGAGGGCAATTTAGGCATTGAGTAAGAAAGATTTCCAAAGGAGTGAGATATCCGATAAGATAAAATTTATTATGTAGATTTCCCGATGAGCGAGATATTCACCAAGATAAATATTGGTATGCAAATGACTCATATCAAAGTGGAACATGACTATGCCATGTGAGGATACACGATCGTATTCTCGAAATAACGAAAGAAACAAAATTATAAAAAGGGCCACAACTAGGTTGCGGTGGCGACCACAATTTTGTACCTAAGACTGATCCACAACCACACAGGTGATACATCTAATGTATATATTATGCCCAAACTCAACATTTTTTCTAACAACCGGAAATTGGGATTACTAACTACTGAGTATAATGTATGTATATAAATTAAGGGGTTTGTGTAAGTGCAAAATAAATGATTTGTGTAATTTCACTAAAACTCATTGAGTGTGAGTTAAATTTACTCAAGATTTTATAACGCTCACATAACTTAATAATATATGTTACTTTATATACAATATAACATTTTTTCAAGAATAATATTGTTACATTTCTATACTCGATGGGTCATCGACTACAAAATTCAGGAAGAAGTTGAACACAATTTCAATCTCTTCTAAATGATTTGAAATTATCACTATGTTTTTCGATCAAAACTGTAAAAACTTATCTTTTATGCCTAATTTGGGTAGCATGATCATCAAACCTAAATTCTGATCTAGCTTAGAGTTAATTACGAATCGATGAAGATATTAACATCTTGTTAATTCATATTAAAATGATATTATCGCTAATTATATGTTTTTATGCCTATATTTATTTATTTATTACAAATTTCATTATTAAAACCAAATAATATGTTTATTTTTGTAAATGATAAGAGTTTATCTTGTTTCTACGTATCCCTAGGTGCAATAGGAAAATTAAGACTACATAATACTCGATTTAAACTTAATTAATTAGTTGGAAGATAATTAATAGCTAAAGAGACCGTATTGACCTAAAATGACCTCCCACTTCTAGAGATAGCACGAACAATGCTAATGATTGCAACCTTTTGTTGACTCTGAATGGAAGATACACATGAGTTATAACTTTACTATTAGATTACCAAAATAGTAATTAAAATATTTTAAAATTGTATTTAAATAAATTATTTTAGTTAAAAGAGAATTAATACCAAAAGAGACTACACTAATTGTGAACCGACTTCCTATTTTGATAAATAGGAGAGAAAAAACTAATGACTATAATTTTTTCGCGACTCAATGCAGAAAGTAAGATACGACACAAGGTATAACCTCACTATTACATCCCAAATTAATTAATTAAAACATTTTAAATTTATTTAACTTCTATTATTTTAATTAATAGTAAAAAATATTGCATTCTCGTAAACTAACTGACTTCCCACCTCAATAGATAGTAGAGATAATAATAGATAGTAAAAGATATTACATTGTCAAAATAATTAATTAAAATATTTTTATTTTTATAAAGGAAATTATTTAAATTAAAAGAGAATTTATAGCAAAAGAGATCGTAATGATCGTGAATCGAATTCATACTTCGAGGGGTAGTAGAGAGAGTACTAACACGCAGAAAGTAAGATACAACATTAGCTTTAACCCCACTATTTATGATTTTGTTAGAGTATCTTAGAAGATCTCTTAGCATTGAGATTACCTTATTTTATGATTTGTTTTCTTATTTAATTATGAGTCTAGTATTAGTATAAATTGAGGTTAATGTTACATTTTTTGTATCAAATAAACACAATATCATCACATCACCATTCATACTACAATCAATTCAATTTACTATTTTAAGCATTTCCTTTTTTCCTTCTATATCTTAACCATGTAATTTCAACATGGTATCAGAGCCATGATATCCGCTTAGGCTTGTGATCCTTTTGTTGGTTAGTTTTCTAGTTGTTACTTTCTTTCTTACTTGTTCTTAGTTCTTGTTGTCATCTCACTATCAATGCTCCTGGTTGAGGACTCAGATCAATCATTGTATTTTAAACTCTCTTGATATTGTCCCGGTTACTAGTTAAATGATGGTGATCCTCTTGATGTCATATTTATGCTAAAAATTATTCATATCATAATTTGAGGTAGTGAAATATATTTTGGATTACTATGCATTAAATTTTTTTCCCATATATCATTCTTCATGGAGTTTTGTTTTGTATTCGTGACAACTAGAAATGTCATTGTTTGAAAGTTTGAAAATATTGTTACTGAGATTTTTATCTCACTATGTTTGTGTTTTTTTGACATTTTCAAGTTAGGTGTGTAAAGAATATGAGTTTTAGACATGTTAATGACGCATTATCACACAGTCATGCACCTGACTTTTCTTAAAAGTATTCTTATTATTTGTATAAATTATTTTAGAGAATTTGTATTAAGTTACACATGACATGTGGAGTGTGTTTTTCCTAAGTCCAATATTAATGTTTGCACATAACAATCATATTGGAACCATTGATCCACTCAACAATCATTATACTTGATCTTAGATCCTCACCAATAACATAATTGGGTTATATCCCATCAACGGTCAAGATAATTGAGTGATAATTATTCGTAACAAAAATTTGGACATACAAATAAAATTTAATATATCAACTTCTATTTAAGTTAGGCCATATATACATTATTAATATTAATTGTGAAATAACAATAGAAAAATTATGTAACATTTGTTTAAACAACTCTAAAATCATTCAACATTTATTATATAGATTTATGCTCTTATTTTTTTTTATATATATTATCTTGGCTACTAGTATCTATTTATGTGGAGTGAGAGAAATAGAAGATTATGTAGTGGAGATATAACTTGTTGAATAAAAATCAAATTAGAAGTTTTAAAAAAGAATGAGAAGCAAAAACTCATTCCGCAATAATAAAGAATTTCTTCTTTGCATTAGAGTTAAAAATAATTATATTCTCAATTATTACGTTAAAAATAATTTATTCTTTTAAAACAATACAATATAGAAAAAACATATTTTATTTCCAAACGCTAGAAGGAGGGCTTGAACCTCCGACCTTGTGGTTAACAGCCACACGCTCTAACCAACTGAGCTATTCCAGCAAGTTTAACAACATTTGAGTAACTTACTAAGATAGAGATCCATTAATCAAAAACTTATCTTATAAAACATGTTATGAATTTCACATTAAAGTAAGAGTGTTAAAAATGCAAGGATAATTATATTCTAACAGTAAGAATTAAAAGTTTTAAAAGATAGTAATAATATTTAAATTAGTTAAGGTCATAAAAATTTATTTTAAATCAAATGTAAATGTAAAAAATCAAATTTGAAACATTTATTGCAGTAAAAACAACTGAGTTGAGAAAAATGCTGTAAAAATAAACATGCATTGATTTTATTAACAACTAGCGTGTTAACAGGCACTCACGTGTCTGTCAACCCGCTTTTCTATTTTTCATAACTATAACAAATTTAACAAAACATGATTTGCAATTTTGCATGTTAAAAAATGAAAAGGATAAACTGTTGTGTTCAAATATTGTCTTGATCCATGTGGAAAAACTGTAAAACTTACCTAAACAAACATGAAACATAAAATGATGAAATATGCTATATGGTTTTTTGATTGAAAATATAGATTAATAAGAGCAAAATATGAAAACACAAATTACACCATCATGGGTAGTTATTTTGTTTTTTCCCTTTATATAGTAGTATAGATAATAATAAAATCATTATGTTAATTATGATCGTAATATTCCTTAAAATTACATATATATTGATTAGTATTAAGAATAAGTAGTTTTTTCAGAAAAATAACATCAAACTAACTTATTCATGACAATTTTTAATACACAAATTTTATCTCTAAAACAATTTATAACTTAATATTTTTCATCATACTTAATGAAGTCAATACAATTAGCTATATTGAAAGAAATTCATAACTATAATAATGATTAAAAAGAATGATATCATTTTTTTTAACAAACATAAACAAGACAAAAAATTATCAAGTATATAGTATTATTATTTAAACAAAGATGTGAAATGTGATAATTTTATATAAATTAGTTCAAAAAATATTTATCATTGCACAAACTTTAAGAAATATTTCACACATATAAACTTAATCAAACAACTCTTATAGATACATTAATTCAATATGAAGTTGTAATATATAACAGCTTCAACATATAATGTTGTATCTCTCACAAATTTACAAGATCATACCAATAATTCATACTTCAATAACATCCACCAAAACAAGTTTGTGGTAATCCAACTAGTGGATATCATGATCATGTGGCCATAGAACAATATTGGAGTAACTACAATTAGTATTATATTTCTTAGGAATCAAACTCTTCTCCATTACTGGAGTTGATAGTTCTATTAAAATGCATATAAAAAGTCAAATGACAATGACACTTATATCCTTAATTTACAAAAGTATTACAGTTTTACCCTTAAAGTTAGACTAAAAAACAGAACTGTCCTCTCCAGTAATGGAGAAGAGCCTAGGGATGACAATGAAAACCGAACCCGCGGGTACCCGCCGAAACCCAATCCGAATATAATGGGAAAAACCTGATGTGAATGGGTTCGAGTTTTACCCGAGTTCAAATTTCGGGTTCGGGTTTGGTATTAACAATATCAAACCCGAACCCGATTAATATATATAAAACTATAAAATTACATATAATACATACATAAAAACTATATATATAAATTTCACATACACATATATATATAAATTTCACACATATATATATATATAAGTTATACATATTTAAATTTCATATATATATATATATATATATATTAAAATATATGTTTTTCGGGGTTTTTTTCGGGTTCGGGTTACCCGAAACCCGACGGTTCGGGGATGATATCATTGTTTCCAACCCCGCTTAATTCGGGTTCGGGTTTTGGATTTTGGGTTTGGGTAAGAACAAACCCAACCCCGACCCGCCCAGTTGCCATTCCTAGACGAGCCTGACTCATTTCTTAGTAGGGGACATCATCACAATCACACAAAAATATGTTATACACCTACCAATCCTTACACTATACTTTGTCTAGTCCCTAAGTGCATACTTTAGACATTAATGGCCCATACTATATTCTAAAATGAATTGAAATGTTCTTATGCCAAAATGTAACACTCGATCGGATTAATATAACAAACAATTTTATGCTATGCGGAAGCTTAAAAATTACATGATTATTAATGATCTCTTTAATAAAAATACTTTTTTAGATCTCATTAAATGTAAAATAAAATATATTAAATTTGCACAATGACTCTAGGCATTAAACTAAAAGGGTCGTCAAACTTAATACAAATATTCTAAAATAATTCCTACATAGTGTGATAGTTCAAATTCATACTCCTTATATATCTTATCAAAAAAATATCAGAAAACTCTTGTATATATAATGAGATAAAAATTTCAGTAATATTATTTCAAAAACTTTTTGAACTATGACATTTCTATTCATCTCGAAAAATCTCCAAGAAGAATAACATAATGGGGGATCTTTAATGCATATTAAATCATAATATATTTAACTACCCTAAATTATAATATAAATTGCTTTTAGCATAAATACTATGACAGCATAATCAAATTTGCATAAATGACATAAATTTCCTCCCTTAGTGAATGTTATTAAAACCATACCGGTTATCAAACTGGTTAGGGTACTGGTATAATGGTACAGTGGTTCAGTAATTAAACCGCATGCCGGTTAAACTGGACATACTTGCTTATATATATATGTAAACCTATAACAAAAAATTTCAAATAAGTAGATATTCATAATTTACTTCAAATTCACACAAACAAACAACATTAAGTCTTTAATAAAATCAAAGTTTAAAGTACAAAACATATATTTATCCAAAATTATCACTTAACAAACGCAAAATACAAATAAATGACTCAAGTATCAATCATTGAAGTTGAAGAATTGGTGAAGAATTGAAAATTTGAAATTTAAAAAAAAAATTAATGTACAAACCGACCGGTTTACCGGTTTTGACCGGTTTTCAACCGGTTCTATTACATATGCGGTATAACATACGTACCGTACCGGTTAGGGGTCCGGTTCACCGGTTTTCCGGTTGAACCGGCCGGTACGACACGGTTTTTAAAACATTGCCCCTAGTCCATGGCAATATATTCTCACACAACACATTTAAGAGAGGTGTTTGCCCTTCACCTTGCGCCCGAATTCGTAGGAATGTCTTACCCTGTATCCTAGAATAAACTTGTCATCATGCGACTGAAAATTTATTTGCCTATACCTACTAGACCTATAACGTATCATAGATCCTCTCAATTTTTAATAAATTTGGATCATAGATCCTCTCAACAATTATTATAATTCGGTCATGGATCCTCACACTAATAATATAATTGTGTCATTTCTCCGTCAAATATTAATATAATTGAGTTGTAATTCTTCCTAAAAAAATACAATTTTACAAATAAAATGTAATTGGTTGTAAATATTATTTATTGATATAGTCAAATGAAAATATAAATTTCCTAGTTGTATAAGAAATTGGACAAATATTATTAATGTAGATTTTATTATATATACATTTAATATTTTATTATCGTATACTTCTTTCACAAAGTTTAATAATTCAAAAGTATTAGTGTTACTAGTTATTGATAAAGAAATCTTTTTCTTTTTCATTCTTTCATCTCCTCTATTTTTTTCCTCTAGTTTTCTTCTTCCATCTATGCTAGTTTTGCGGTTTAAAGAATGAAATCTAAAACTATAAAACTTTTCTCTCTTATCCTCTTACAGTAACCCGGATTTTTATTAATCCCAATTCTTATTTTTATTAAAAATAAGGTCTTTTATTATAAATAATTTATTAATCTTTAATAATAATTGTAAAGTTTTAAATCTTATCATTAAGCAAATATTTCAATCAATCACATCTATATCTATACTACTTATCTATTCTATACTACTTATAAAGGGAAAACATAAATTAACCACCCATGGTGTAATTTATGTTTTCCCATTTTACCATTTACCATTTATAATTTCATTTTTATATATAATATCTATATCTATATATATATAATATATATATATATATATACTTATATACTACTTATAAAGGGAGAACATAAATTAACCACCCATGGTGTAATTTGTGTTTTCCTATTTTACCCTTTATCATTTATAATTTTATTTTTATACAAATCATACCAACAACTCTTAAACCTCCCTCTCATTCTCACTTTTCATGTTATAGTTACCTATTAACTACTACAATTTTTTTATTAGAGAGTAATGATATAGAATAACATTCACTTGGCTATAATGTTTTTCACAATAAATACAACTCTATAGTTAGAGAGTAATGATATATGTTAGTACAAAATTCTCTCACGTCTAAATTAATCATTGATATAATATTACTCTATCATACATGTTACTTTTTTTATACATAATATTTGTAAATTTATACAAAAAACATATAATCCTAAGTAACTACCATTAGCACATTAACCACCTATTTCACATTAAATTGAATTATAATAAATACATTTTTAACATAAAGTACTCTTAATACAAAAAAAATTCTAATTGTATAAAATAAAATATATAAAAATTGAATACTTAATATAATAAAATAAGAATGCGGGTCGGGCAGACACGAAGTGTCTGTCGACACGCTAGTAATAATAATGGTAATAATAAGAATATCAATTTCTACTATTTTATAAACTTAATAAAATTACAAATGTTATATAAGGAAACAAACACATATAAGCATAAGACTAGAACAAAATAATATATACAAATAAATTGATTATATTATTGTACCTATTTTATCATAAAAATAAGAATATCAAGTTGTTTCTTCTTTAGTAAATAAATCAAAATAGATAAATAAGACGTTGATCTATTGGTGTAAGTCTCCACTACATCCTTGGATAGGCAAAAATATCAAAGATTTGATTCATATGAACAACATTTATTGGGAGAGACAATTACGCATTCCAAAAGAAATTAATTTCTATTCACATTGAGAGAATATCATTGGCCATGCAAAAAAAAATCATAAAAAGTAAATACAAAAAAAAAATAGAAAACATAAATTTTGGTATGTCACACATTCAACTATAACAAAGATCAATGCATGATACAACTTGTTGCTATATTATGGTGTCACCATCTTGGTCCTTCAAAAATCACGGTGTTGGCAACATAATATTTAAAAAATTATTTGTCTTCACATTAGCATATCATAGGTTAAATTGGTCATCATTTTAGTAAATCCATTAAAGTGCTATCTATGAAGGAACTAACTTGATGGCCAATTTAATCTAGTGATTAATATAATTACAATTTTTGGATGATTAAGTTGATGAGACATGATCTTTGAAATACCAAATTACCTATCATTTCTTCAAAACCAAAAGTATCCTATATTCTTTTATTATGAAACCAATTTAGGCTTTTATTGTTAGAATTATTCACCAAAAGAAATGGATTTAGTGTTCCTTGTAATGGTTTTATAATGGGTTAATATGCATTAGTACTATAATCAATAAATGTTGGCTTATTGAAATAAAAATTCACCAAAAATAATTCAAGATGAATAGTTCTCTTGTTAAGTTCTCACACCTAACAAAATGATAAGAAGTTTATTCCCCCTTTGGATATGTCAAAGTAAAATATTTCACCTCATTCTTTTCAACCTTTACAGTCAAAAAGGGTTAACTACAAGAAGTTGGAAGTTAGAATTCTGTTGGAGTCAATTATGAAAGAATCAAACTTTATAAGCTTTTGCATTGATGCATGCGTAGTTCCCTAATTCAGTTACTTTAATTTGAAGGGAACTCTTCTTTTCAATCCATTACCCTTAAAAAGTGCCATTAATTAATGCCATGCTTAACTACTTTTGATCATTTGGACGCAGATAAATTATCTTATTAAATTCACTCATTATTTTATAATTGTGTTATTTCCTTTCCTTATAAAAGTTTTCATTTTAAAATATATTATAAAAAAAAGTCAAACAATGAATGTATTTAAGGAGATAAGTTATTTTCTAATATAAGGATATACTTTATTCTCTTTTACTAAACTTTATTATAAGTTTACTTTATTAAAGAGCTAATTATATGGGATTAAGAGAAGTGCTTTTGGGTATCCGACAATTAGTTAAAATTTGCCTTAATGCATGTGTATAAATTTCTTCTTAAAATAATGTATCTTTCTTGGAGAGTAACTTAAATTTTGCAATGATATGTCATATGCATTATTGTTATTTGATATGTATAATATTATAGAGTATTCTTTAAAAAAAAAACACTGTTTAAAAATATTTGTAAACATATTTTAAACAATAATTTAAATGTGTGATATATGTTACAAAAAGAAAAAAGAAAAAGAAAATCATGTATAAACCAATAAGATCTAGCAAAATTGGTAAAGGACTGGATTCTTTTACCATAATGTCTAAAATACTATGTTGGTAGAGATATGACTTATTCCATGATCACCTCAAAATAAATTAATCTTTTGTTGTCGGTTAAAATCTGGAAGACACCCTTGAATAAATAAAAAAACATCTGTAAGATTTGTTTCTCTTTTTGTACTAGTGGCCTAAGGTTTGAACATTTCCTCTTTAGGATGTATAATTTGAAGAAAGATCCTCTTTGTTATTGGAAAGATATGTACTTAATTTTATTTATGTTTTCAATAACAAACTTGTTATTATATCTATATCTATATAAGAATAGAAATTTATATCTATATAAAAATAGAAATATTTCCTCAATTACTAAAATAGACTATCACATTTGTGACACCTGGATTTTTCAAGGTCAATTATGTAATTACGCATTTTTTATATTATAAATAACAATTAAAAATATTGGCATTTCTATTCCTTGAGTCACACGTTCTCTTCCCCAATCTTACTTCAAAGTCTCTGTCTTCTAAAATCTCACTTTCTCTTTACTTTGTATGCTCACTCTCATATCTCTCTTCACTTTGAAACCAATTTCTAACAGTCTCACCATCACTCTCACTCTGTATGCTCACTACCACCCTCACTCTTATCACTTCCGAATAGTTACAAACAGATGATTATCTCACGCTAATGATGGAATCGTTTACTTTTTACATTTCTCTTATTTTTGTTCTAAACCATTTCCTTTTCTTTTTGATCGAAATCATTTCGTTTTCTTTTTGTTTCAAATCATTTCCTTTTCACGTTTATTATAAAGTTTTCATATTTATCTTTTTTATTTCATCTTTATATTATATTGAATCTTTTTCTGTTTTTTTAGAGGAAGAAATTGGGTTAAATGGTGTTTCGGTTTGAGAGAAATGTTTGCAAAAAATGATGGATTTCTTACCTATTTCCTTATTGTTTATTGAAATTGTATTAATATTTGAATTAATCATTTTCCTAATATTACAATTCTAATTTTAGGTGTAATCATATTAGATCATTAATCACCTAAAAATTGCAACTGATCACTTATAGAATTGGTAGGCGAAATTTAAAATCACACACATATATTAAAATCTATAAATTGTGTTGTTTATAATTTCAAGGTTATAGTTCTATTTTTAAATTCTAATATTATGAAATTATATTATTAAACCGTCGGAATTGTAATGTTACAATAACTGTACAATGTGAAAATAAAAAAAAATATTTTCTTTATTTTTTTTAATGAAAAAATTGAAATTACTATTCAAATAGAAAATTTTGATTTTTTTCTTCTTCTTATTGTTACTATACTGCAATATTATGGACTACATAATCATTATGAGTTATACATATCTCTTATTACTTATTTTATAATTAAACAATAAATGAGTAAAAATTTATATTATGCATTGCTAAAATTAAGGAATCACAAATAAAATTTATTGAAATTGTATTAATATTTGAATTAACCATTTTCCTAATATTACTATTCTAATTTTAGGTGTAATCATATCAAATCATTCCTTACCTAAAAAGTACGTATTTATTATTACTTATTTTATAATTAACAATAAATGGGTATAAATTTATATTATGCAATGCCTAATATAAAGAAATCACAAATAAAATTTATTGAAATTGTATTAATATTTGAATTAATCATTTTCCTAATATTACTATTCTAATTTTAGGTGTAATCATATCAAATCATTCATTACCTAAAAATTGCAACTGATAATTTTTAGAATTTGTAGGGGAAAATTAAAATCACACATATATTGAAGTGTATAAATTGTGTTAGTTATAATTTCAAGGTTATAGTTCTATTTTATAAATTTTAATATTATAAAATTATATTATTAAACCGTTGGAATTGTAATGTTACAATAACTGTACAATGTGAAAATAAAAAAAAAATACATTTTCTTTATTTTTTTAATAAAAAATTAAAATTACTATTCAAATATAAAATTTTGAATCTTTTTCTTCTTCTTATTGTTATTATTTTCATACTGCAATATTATGAACTACATAATTATTATGAGTTATACATATATCTTATTACTTATTTTATAATTAAACAATAAATGAATAGAAATTTATATTAGGCATTGCCTAAAATTAAGGAATCACAATTTATACAATACATTAAATTGCAAGTGATAACTTTTAGAATTGGTATGGGAAATTTAAAATCACACAATACATTAAAATTTATAAATTGTGTTGGTTATAATTTCAAGGTTAATAATATTTTCTTTACTTTTTAATAAAAAAATTGAAATTACCAGAAAAATCTAAAATGTCAATAATAACTAATACTTAATTGAGCTTTGAAAATACTTTAAAGTCTAAATTGACCGGTTACAAAATATGAATAATTACATACTTAATTGTGTCATCTTATACAAAATATAAAAATAAAAAAATATATTTTATTTACTTTTTAATAAAAAATTGAAATTACTATTCAAATAGAAAATTTTGAATTTTTTTTTCATTGTTACTATTTTCATACTGCATTATTATGAGTTACACATATCTCTTATTCTGTTTAAAATTAAGGAATACATATTTATTATTAGTTATACATGTTTCTTATTACTTATTTTATAATTAAACAATAAATGAGTAACAATTTACACTAGGCATTGCGTAATATAAAGAAATTACAAATAAAATTTATTGAAATTGTATTAATATTTGAATTAACCATTTTCATAATATTACTATTCTAATTTTAGGTGTGTCATTACCTAAAATCGTTCATTACCTAAACAGAACAAATACTTCATAACTTCTCTTATGTTGTAATCTACAATTTTGTTCATACTAACTTTTTTGATTGATATGAAATTATCTACAATATCCTATTTGTCAATATCTCTAATTTACAAATTATACATAAAAATAACTTCAAATGACTTAATAATTACCATGTTTCTAATTTAATATTTACTTCTTTTTTTTAAACTAAATCATTCAAAAAACACTACTACCTATGCGCATGCACGAGTATCCTACAAGTTATATATAAAACGGTAAAAATGTCTTATCATATTATTTTTTTCATTTATTTTTTATATTATTTGTCTTTCGGTTAATGGAATGAATTCTTAATAATATTATTTTGTTGGTAGGTCTAAGGTGGGGGTAGGATGGATTTGCTGGAACTAAATCAAAGCTTCCTTGAGCTCTCTATAAGATAGGAAATCATTGTCTTTGTTGACCCAACTTTCTAGTTTTTCACCAATGAATCTAAAGTGGTTATTATTAAGTTTCTCCTCTAAAGAGACTTATGGATAATAATATAATAATGTCAATGTAGGTTGAAAAACCTCAAATTAAATAATTGTATTTGCCTTGTTTGGTATAGGTTAGAAATTCATGAGATGAATTTTATCAAAATTTAATTTATAAGTTTAGCCTCCATCATACCATCACTTTACAATTTTTTAAAGTTGATTTTGTAATTTAGTAACCAAAGTTAATAAAGGAATAGGATTAGGATTTTACAAAATTCGGTCACTATGTGGTTAGTGACGCCAATTTTAACCATTTCATTAGCAAATTATATTTACACTCAATTATGTATGGTATATCTCATTTAATATTTTCTCTACTATACACGTCACTTAATTAGTTAAGAATATAGTGGATTTTATGGACTATTGATGTAGCTATTTATATTTTATGGACTCTTAATAAACATATAGTAGATTTCATTCACTAATTGTTTCCTCTTAAAAGTTATCAATCAATTATCTTTATTATGGAGCTATTAATTTATGATCCAAATTTATTGATTGTTGAAGGGATTAATGATCCACTTAAATTTATTGTTACTTGTGTTTGTTTGAGGATCTTAAGATATATTAATTGATCTAACATAGACAAATGAATTCTCAGTCATATGAAGAGACTTCTCGAGCAAACATGTTCAATGCAATGTTTTAATCTTTAATTGGGGTTCGAGACATATAAAGTCGTAAATGTAAATTGATTATGTTATAATGACGACTCACAATTATGGTAAATATTAATTATATTATGATTTAATGTGATGAAATATACTATGGGTTAATGTACATTAAAAATTATTCTCTTTATGGAGATTTCCTGTAATCATGACAACTAAAAATATCATAGTTTTAAAGTTTTTAAAATAGTGGTACTGAAATTTTCATCTAACTATGCTTTGGTTTTCTGACATTTTTAGTTGAGATGCTTATGGAGTATGAGTTTTAACCATATTGAAGACTCATTGTCACGCAATCTTACACCCAATTTTTTCATATTACTATATAAATTATTTTAAAGAACTTGTATTAAGTTTTAGAGGACTTGTAGCTTAGTGACCAATTTTGTTATAAAATTGTTATAAAAATTCAATATAATGTATCATTTATTGTATTTTATTGTATACTTAATGATATTTAAAGATACGTTTTTTACTAAACAAATTTTTAGTGATGGTGTATTTTTTAAGTTTAGCACATTGTATAGTTTTTTCTTATGAAAATTAGATTGTTAAATATTTTCCACGATAGGAAATCATGGTTGAGCTGGAAATCTAAAATATAATGAGATTAACTATTATATTGGACTTTTTTCTCATACATAAACAAAAACTCACATCTTAAAAACAAACATATACGTACCAAAATTAAGATGAGATATTTTCTTTTGACTGTTAATGTGTCGCTCAAATTCTTCTCATTTTCAAGCCATAAAGAAAAAACTGATCTTGCCCATTGTTTAAGAGTCTGTTTGTAAGTTGGGTTTTGGAGGGGAATGAATACAAAAAAAGGTTTTAGAGTCAACTCACCAAAATATTTCATGACTCTCGAGTCTTACTTTTTCATTCATTCCCCTCCAAAACACAATTCACAACCAAACCCTAAGAGAATATACAATAATATGTAATCATGTTAGGTACATTTTCACTTAATTAGTTGCTTTTGGTTACAAATATATGCTTCCTTTCCTAGGGTTGTCCAAAATCTCTAGAACTTCAAGGTCATTGCATGAACCTTTTTTGTTCTTATGACTTCTTAGATGCTGGGAAGACAATGGTATGTTCATAACAAAAAAAAAATGGTATGTTCAAATTTGAGGGTGTAGAATTATGCGTATATTGATTTTTTAACCGTATTTCACAAGAGCAACAATATTCTATCGATCCTATAGACACACAAGATTTTGGGTAAAAACTTTGACTAGATTACAAGCATGATTTACTTTAGAAGTAAATTACACTGACACTCTTTTTGTGAAATTATACAAACCCTCAGACCTTTTTTAAACTTACACAAACCACCCATAATTATATATACATTACATTGACTATCTCTGTGAAAGAGATAAGTGTAATTTCTTAAAAAAAATGACGACGAGTGCAATTAAGTCAAATAAAATATGGTACATTGTGAATACAATTCCAAATAGTATAAGAGTCGATGTATATTCTTTATTTTTTATTCGTTACAAACTACATCAATAATTCTAAGGAGATGTTTAAATTACTCATATATTATATTGTAACTAACCAAAATAATGAATAGACACCGACTCTTATACTATTTGGACTTGTCTTCACAATGTAATATATTTTATTTGACTTAATTACACTCGTCGTCAGTTTTTGTTTAAGAAATTACACTTATCTTTCTTATGGGGGTAGTCAATGTAATATATATATAATTAGGGGTGATTTGTGTAGGTTTTAAAAAGGTGTGAGTGATTTGTGTAATTTCACTAAAACTCATAGGGTGTCAGCGTAATTTACTCTTTAGTTTATCATCAGAATAAAAATTCATCACATTCTTCACCAACAAAAAAAAATCATGATATTTATATACATTTGGAAATGACCATCCACCTTAAGATTTTTGTCATTTTTAAGAACATACATATACATATAAACTCTACCTGCAATATCTTTTTCAGCTAACTATGATTACCTCATTAAAGTAAATTTGGACCTCTATGACTAATATTCATGTGGCTGCTTTATATATTACTATGATAAGTCGAATTGTTTTGATGATGGATTATATTAACATTAGAGAAATATGTGGACCAAAAATCCAAATTAAGTACTTTTACAACTTTATTTCAGGGTATTTTAGACTATTTATATTATTTTGATTTTAAAACATTTATTTGGTCTAATACCAACTCATTAAATTACTTATTTTTTATTCTTCAAATACTATTTATCTTCTTGCTCGTATGCACCATGTACAGACATTCATCTACTGGGTTATTAAAATCTTCACTTGCTTGTTCAATAATTTTCTATTGTCTTAAATACCCTTAAAATAAAGTTCAATGTGTATAGTAAAATCTAGGTCTTTTGTCCAAATATTTGAATATACAATACTAATATGATTTTTCATGAAAACAACTTGATTCATGTAACCAAACCGTGTAACTCACAATTTAATCATTTTACACTAGTGTAGCTCCTCTTGGATGGAAGTGGAGAATGTTAAATGTGAGAGATAGCCTTCAGTGTAGGATTATGGAGTCTAAATATGGGAACACGAGCTAGACCAGATTGGGAGTAATTCATTTATCCATTTGAGAAAAGATCATTACGGATTAGAGATTTGTGTAGATTAGATTCAGAAAGCCTTGAGGACATGAATCGGTTATGGGGCAATATCAAGAGGAGGATTGGGGATGGGAAGAACACTAGATTTTGGCACGATAAGTGGTTAGACTATGAAGAGCTTGAGGTTAGCTACAATATGTGTCGCGACCCAATTTCGGTTGGAAAGCGGCTCTACGACTTGGGAAGAGGTGAACTCGATTTTGAATTGTCCCAAAAGATTTAGTGCCGTCACTACGTTTTTTGCGGTTAAAACGTTGAAAACTCTTGATTATGCCCAACTTGAATAATATGGTCATTGAACCTTACTTCTGAACTTGAGAGTCGGTTATCGATTATGGAAGATATTAGCACATCGTCGCTTGTATTAAAACAGTACCCTCACAAATCAGATGAACTTTTATAGCCTTAAAAAATTATCATTAGAGGAAAACATTTTATTTTTTATTTTTGTATTTGACAAAAATTTATCTTGCTCCTACGTATCCCTTGTGCAATATGAAAATCAAGACTACGTAGTTTTGATTTAAAAGTTGATTAGTGTGGATTTGTTTGATAAATTGATTTAATTTTAGAAATTATTTTTTCTATCTACTTTTAGAGTAACATCACTCGTATCTACACCACAACTCGACTTCAAGGGATGTATTTATTAAATTTCGCTTATCCACTTTTAAGCGAGTGAGACAACAATGTTCATGCCCACACCAGAACTCGACTTAAGGAGATAACTTTTTATTAATTATTTGCTTACCCAATTTAAGCGACTGAGACATTAGCACTCATGTCCAAACCACAACTCGACTTAAAGTGATAACTTTGTTTTTATTATTTAATTTACCGAGTTACTTCTTTTAAGCGACCATGGCAGCAATACTCGTGTGCGTATCACAACTCGACTTAAAGTGACATATTTTAATAACTTTCACTTATCCACTTTTAAGCGAGTGAAGTAACAATGCTTGTGTTCGCATCACAACTCTACTTAAGGAGATAACTTTTTTTATTAATTATCTTCTTACCCACTTTAAACGAGTAAGGCAACAACATTTATGTCTACGCTACAACTCGACTTAATGGAGTAATTTTGTAGTCAGATTAATTGATAGAATTATATAACATTATATATGAGTATACTACAACCCAAACACAAAAATAAAAAAAATACTTTACATATAAAATAACTTACATCACAACAAATATATTTTATAGAAACTAGCGTGTTGACAAGCACTGCCGTGTCCATCAACCTGCTTTCGCACTGTTTGTAACGTGTGATCTACATGCAATAAATGAATTGAGTTAGATATATTATAATTGAAGTTGAATATATTATAATTTGTATTGAGTTATATGGTTTTTTTTGTAAAAATTAGAATATAATGAGTGCAAAATAGGAAATCATTATTTACATTATGGTAGTTATTTTGTGTTTTAATTTTATTAATAGTATAGAAATAGTATAGATATAGATAAATAATAGATTATTAGGATGAATGTGTGGTTTGACAGGAAAAAAACATAATGAGTTTAATTAAGGAGTGGCCCAAGCCCAAATATCTAAAGAAGTTGAATTATGTAGCACCCCATTCAAAACAAGTGACCCCCCTTCTCTCCTCATCAACTCACTCCGCCCTACTCCGCCGCCACTACCACCGCATAACATCATGTCAGCCAAGTGGCGTGCCCTTCAGCACCGCCACCGCTACACTTACAACGCCCTCGTTTTCCCTCCTTCATTCCTCAATTCCCTCCCTCAAAACGACACCGTTTCTGAATTCCACTCCACTTTCCTTCATTTCACAACCCTCACTTCCACTTACTCTCAACTTCGCCACGCCAAAACCCTAGCCTCCTCGTTCTCACTACTCCTAACCGAACCTCGCTCCGAACCTGAACTCAGAGAAGTTTCTAGAATCTACTTAGAACTTCTCTTTCTAGAAAATTCTACGCCGCTTCATCGAACTCTTATATCTCCTCTCACTAAGACACAATCATGGAAATATGTTATAGGAGAAACGTTTCGGTGTCTATGTGAGGAGTACGGCGGCGGTGGCGGCGGCGGTGGTGGTGAGGTGAAGAAGACGAGGTTTGCGGTGTCGCGAGCGGTGTTGTCGGTTTTAGGTTTGCCGAAGTTAGGGTACCTTGTTGATGTGGTGGAGAATTGTGCTGTGGTGGTTGCTTGGGATGTTGTTGTGGGTTTGAGTGATGTGGTTTCGGAGACGGATCGATTTGTGAGGCCTTCACCGATTGTTATGGAACAATGCCAGGAGGCGTTGTCTTGTTTGTATTACTTGCTGCAGAAGTTTCCTAACAAGTTTAAGGGTTTGAGTGGTTTTGAGGAGAATGGTTGCGGTTTCGATGAGGGTGGTGGTTATTTGAGTGTTATGGAGGGGATTGTGACTGTTATTTTGCGAATTTTGAGTTCCTCGGCGTTTTCGAGGGATTGCTTTGTGGCTGCTGGGGTGGCACTATGTGCTGCACTTCAAGTGTGTTTGAGTTCTGATGAGCTTGGCTCGGTTTTGATTGAAGGTATATTTAATTTAAAGGCATCAAATTCGGATGATGTTGATTGTGTTAATAGTGATTTTAGAGATGTTGTTGTGAAGATTCCTTGTAAGGATGATGTTTACTTAGGAATTTGTAATCTTTCTGTGTTGAGTAGGATTTGTCTCATAAGAGGGATTCTTACAGCGGTTCCCAGACATTTGCTTAATACTCATTTTATTGCTGTCAATGGTGGTGAGGTTGGAAATGACGGTGGGGGAACTATTAGGACTATATTGTATGATGGAATTTTGCCCGAGTTGAGCAAGTACTGTGAGAATCCTACTGATAGCCATTTCAATTTTCATGCATTGACTGTGATGCAAATATGTTTGCAACAAATAAAAACATCGATATTGTCGAAACTTACTGATCTGTCGGGAGACTATGATCCTATTCCTGAGGAAATGGGGATGCGGATACTGAGGATTATCTGGAATAACTTGGAAGATCCTTTGAATCAAACGGTGAAGCAAGTCCATCTTATTTTTGATCTGTTTTTGGACATTCAATCATCGCTTCGCTGGTCAGAGAGTGGCGACAAAATAAACAATTTTTTGCTGAAGATCGGATCAGATCTTCTTTCCATGGGATCACGATGTAAGGGAAGATATGTTCCTTTAGCATTGTTAACCAAGAGGTTGGGAGCGAAGAAAATGTTAAACATGAGCCCAAACCTGCTATTTGAGACAATACAGGCATATGTCGATGATGATGTCTGTTCTGCTGTTACGTCATTTCTCAAGTGTTTCCTTGAGTATTTGCGTGATGAGCATTGGTTGACTGATGGCATTGAAGGTGGCTACGCTCTGTATAGAGGACAGTGCCTTCCACCAGTTCTGTATGGGTTAGCATCTGGATTCTCAAAACTTCGTTCGAATTTAAATACTTACGCTTTGCCAGTTTTACTGGAAGTGGACGTGGATAGTATATTTCATATGCTTTCGTTCATCTCAGTTGGTCCGAACACGGATGAACACGGAGTGGAATATCCAGAGATTGATTGTGCAAACATTGAATTGAATCTTGAACAAAGAATTGCAATCCTAGTTTCACTGCTCAAGGTATCTCGGTCCCTTGCTTTGGTTGAAGGGGACATCGATTGGTGTCAACATTCTGCAGCGGGTCAAGAAGAGCCTCATCTGGGAACAGAAAGCCGTGCCCTTGTTTGCATAAAGGGAATAAATGTTGAGATCTTTGTTCATTGGCTAGCAAATGCATTGACTCATGTGGATGAGTCACTACGTCTTGATGCTGCTGAGTCTCTTTTCTTAAACCCCAAGACAGCTAGTCTACCTTCTCATTTAGAGCTAACTTTAATGAAGGAAGCCGTGCCTTTGAATATGAGGTGTTGCTCCACAGCTTTTCAGATGAAGTGGAGCAGCTTGTTTCGTAAATTCTTTGGTAGGGTTCGAACAGCCCTGGAGAGACAATTCAAGCAAGGAAGCTGGAAGCCTCTTGAGCATAATAAAGGTAACAGAGTTTATCCTTCAAATGGGAATAATGAAATGACAACCAAAAGAGCAGATGATCTTTTTCACTTTATGAGGTGGCTGAGTTGCTTCTTATTTTTCTCATGCTATCCTTCTGCTCCTTACAAGAGAAAAATAATGGCAATGGATCTCATCTTGATTATGATAAATGTCTGGTCTATTAAACCATCAATTAGTGAGCAGTCCGATAGTTCTTTGTCAGGAGATCATCTCTATCCTTACAGCAAAGGAATGACGTCATCCGATTCAACTCTTTTGTTAGTTGGTTCAATTGTTGATAGTTGGGACAGGTTGAGAGAGAGTTCGTTTCGCATATTACTATATTTTCCGACTCCACTATCTGGAATTTCTGATGAAGACATGCTGAAGAAGGTAATCGCATGGGCTATGAAATTAGTTTGCAGTCCACGTGTAAGGGAAAGTGATGCTGGAGCTCTGACTTTACGGCTAATATTTAGGAAGTACGTCCTGGAGCAAGGTTGGTTGATCGAAAATCCATTTAATGTTGTCAATTTAAGCTCAAAGTCTGAATTGGTAAGTGAGGTTAATCAGTCGAGTAATCTTAGGATTCCTATCATACTGTATATGAAATCAATGATCGATTGGTTGGATGTTGCTGTGAGAGATGGGGAAGAAGATCTTTCTAAAGCATGCAAGAACAGCTTTGTCCATGGTGTATTACTTGCTTTGCGTTATGCTTTTGAGGAATTGGACTGGGATTCTGATGTCACATTGTCTAGTATCTCGGAGATGAGGTATTTGTTGGAAAGACTTTTGGAGCTTGTAATGAGGATAACTTCATTGGCACTATGGGTGGTTTCTGCAAATGCTTTGCATCTGCCTGAAGACATGGATGATATGGATGATGGTGACAATCTTTTGCCAGAGATACCAGATCATGAGTATGAACACATGTCTTCATCTGAATATGAGAACAGTAATTCAAAGCCTTCCCACGATGTCAAAGCATCGGAACAGATTGTTATGGTTGGTTGCTGGCTGGCTATGAAAGAGGTACTTATCTTGAACAGTGTGTTGAAACTTTTGATTTCATTGGATAATAAGGTATAGATTCTTTGAAAAGGTAAAGCAGAAAGAATACCATTCCAGGTTATCATTAATTATTTCTTGACTGATAGTAATGTTTTCTCAAAATTACCTGCTTAACATTCTGGAAATGATGTGAAGGAAACATGTTTGTAAATAATAGCTAATGTTTGTTTCAAGCAAGAATTGGATGAAAGTTACTCCTTATGCGATGTATAAGTCTGCATTTATTTTTTAGGTTCCCATTGTTGTTTCATAATATTTTTTCTTTAGGTGAGCCTTCTTTTGGGGACTATAATAAGAAAGGTACCATTGCCAAGTAACGTTTGTTCAGATTTATCCAAGTTAGAGGGGTCTTCTGTTGAAACTGCTGACTTTTCGTCTAATTCTGTACTTGATTTGGAACAACTTGAAACAATCGGTAATCACTTTTTAGAAGTCCTCTTGAAGATGAAGCATAATGGTGCAATTGATAAGACGAGGGCTGGGTTCACAGCTCTTTGCAATCGTTTACTTTGCTCAAATGACCCAAGGTATGGATTTTGGTATTTATTTTTCTTTCTATTTTATTTCTATTAAATGCTTTATTTGATTTCGCATCTAAAGAATGTTTGTTATTTTTCTATTAAACACTCTTTTACCCACACATGTGATCGAATATCTTCACCCATCCTAGTTTGTTACTATAACATGCCATCTCTATTGCCTCTACCAATTTTGCCGTTGTTGCTGCTACTACTGCTGTCACTGTTGCCACTGTTGCCACTGTTGCTTCCACTGCCACAGCACCACCACTGTTGCCACTGTTGCTTCCACTGCCACAGCACCACCACTGTTGCCACTCGACCACCACCCAATTCCCACCACTACTATCTTCATGGAAACAACCACCAGTCCACCACCATTTGCAACCACAACCAATATTCAATTGCTTATATTAAAAAACCTCGGCCTTACATCAAAGAAAGAATTAATTTTCTATTTAAAAATAAACAAACTCAATTGCAACTTCATTTCGTAATTCCTTTTAGAAACCAAAATTAAAACTTTAAAATTCTAATCTAATTCTAGTCTTAACAGAAATGGAATTTGGATATAATTTTAAAGTTTGATTCCAGTTTTTTCATCCAAAGAGAGGCTGATTATTTTCACATGCATGAAGATTCCTCATTAGCCTGATATCAAATGAACACCAATTCGGTGTCTATCTAAATTCTAGCTTACATTAAGGAAATATTGTAAGAATCACCAGTTATCGTTGCTATGGTTGACTATTTGCTCGATTCCTTGTTTCTAGTGGTTCATTTTCTCTTCTTGACCTTTTTAGTAGGTGGCCTTTTGTGTTTCTTTAGTTTTCTTCTGATAAATATTGATGCAATCGTGTTTTTAGATAACCGTTTTCTTAACTTAATATAGCATCATATAGATAAAATACTGATGAACATGTAAAATCATAATTGTATAATATAAATGAGGTGTAAAATTATAAGTTGTGCCTTTAATATGACTAAAATCATCATATCATAAATAGTATGTTTTCAACACCTTCATTTGTACCTTCCTTTTCAGGCTTTGTAGATTGACAGAGACCTGGATGGATCAACTTATGCAAAGAACTGTGGCCAAAGGACAAACAGTCGATGATTTGCTGAGAAGAAGTGCTGGAATTCCTGCTGCATTTATTGCACTGTTTCTCTCAGAACCAGAAGGAACACCCAAAAAACTCCTCCCTCGAGCACTAAGGTGGCTTATAGATGTAGGTAATGGGTCTTTGCTGAATCAAATTGAAACTGATAGCTTGAATGGTGACCCATACAAGTTAAATGGTTCAAGGAAAGGAAATAATTCTGCACAGGAAGCTGAAAGGAATGCGAGTCAGATGTCTTCAAAGATCAGAGATGAGGGTGTTATTCCTACTGTACATGCATTTAATGCTCTAAAAGCTGCATTCAATGACTCTAACTTGGCCACTGATACATCTGGGTTCTCGGCTGAGGCTTTGGTTTTGGCTGTTCGCTCTTTCTCTTCGCCATACTGGGAGATCAGAAATAGTGCCTGTCTGGCTTATACTGCCTTAGTACGTCGCATGGTTGGATTCCTCAATGTTCATAAGCGAGAATCTGCACGGCGTGCGCTAACTGGGCTCGAGTTTTTTCACAGGTGAAAATATGTTCATATTTTTAGCATGTACATTTAATAGTTACAGATAGCTCTGTTATTAATTTGTATATTCAGAGATAATGAGAATAGTTGGCACCTATTGACATTTTCACATGTTTTTATGTTCAAGGTATCCATCACTGCACTCATTTCTGTTCAATGAACTAGAAGTTGCTACTAAGTTTTTGGATCCTGCATCTTCAGGAGATTTAGAATCCATCCAGGGAAATAATCTACATCCAAGCTTGTATCCTATTCTGATTCTTTTGTCCAGGCTCAAGCCTTCATCTGTTGCTGGTGAGGTAGGAGATGAGTTGGATCCTTTCCTTTTCATGCCATGGATTAGGAGGTGCTCGACGCAAAGTAATTTACGTGTTCGTGTTCTTGCATCGAGAGCTTTAACCAGTCTGGTATCAAATGAGAAATTGTCATCAGTCCTTCTCAATATTGCGTCTGAGTTGCCTTGCGTAGAAAACCTAGTCAAATCAGCTGCTTTTCCAAATGGTTTGGGTACGACTCATAGTTCCCTTGGTATTTCTTTCAACTTAATCCATGGAATTCTCTTGCAGTTGAGTTCTCTGCTTGATATAAATTGTAGAAATCTTGCTGAGAACTCAAAGAAAGATAATATAATAGGTGAATTAATCCAGACTCTTTCACCTCGGTCATGGATTGCAAGGCCTACTCGTTGCCCTTGCCCTATCATCAACAAGACATTCTTAGTGGTTTTGAATGAAATGCTCAATATTGCAAGAACATGCCAAGTAACCAATCATTTCTATCCCATTCGTAACCTGCTTTTGGAGTTGTCAGCAGAGTGCTTAGATTTAGAATCTTATGGCATGTCATATTATGACCCAACCATTGCTGAACTTCGTAAACAAGCAGCCGTTTCCTATTTTGGTTGCTTGTTCCAATCATCTGAGGATGAGGAAGAGGTATTCTCTTTTCCACTGAAGCATTCTCCCCCCAGTTCAAAATCATTGCCTAAACTTGAAATGGAGAATGCTTCTGCTGGTGTTTTGAATGGGTTGATTCGCTGCTTGTCAGACTCATCATATGAGGTTCGACTTGCAACACTTAAGTGGCTACTGAAGTTCCTGAAAGCAGCTGAATCTGATGGTAAGGTCTATGATCCCAGTAATGACATCAGGACTGTTCAGCTCTGGGCCAAAACTAACCTCCATGGAACCTTGGTGAAGGTTTTGCCATCAGAGAAAAATCACAGATGTAGATATTACATTCTGAGGATACTTGTAGCTTGGAATATGCTGCAGTTTGAAAATGCTAGCCATGGCAATTGCAACGGAACCAGTTATTTTGGTGAAATGGACTTCAACTGTGTGTTGCAATTTTGGAATGAGTTAGTCTCCTTGTATAAGCAAACAATGCATGCAAAGACTCGAGAAACCCTTGTTTGCTGTTTGGGAGTATGTGCTAAGAGAATTACACTGTTGTTTGTGAGCTCTATTCTGTCTAATGAAGGAATTGAGAAGTATGCTGTATGCGGTGAAATTAGTCAGGAGGAAATGCTTGGTAGGTTGTTTGACTGCATTGTATTTTTTTGTAGCATGATTAAACAATGTAGTTCATCATCTGAACCGGCAAGTATTCGCAAGGCAGCTGCTGAATCCTTGATAGCTTCTGGTTTGCTCGAGCAGGCTGGGGCCCTTGGCACGATTGTCATCAGTAACCACATTCCCTCTGGCCCTTCATCCTCTTGTTTTGTTAAAAGTGAAGCTGTGAATTTGTATGCTCATCAAGTACTAGATGCATGGTTCACATGCATCAAGCTTCTGGAAGATGAAGATGACTCAGTTAGATTAAGGCTTTCCTCAGATGTTCAGAAGTGTTTTACTTCAGAAAGAACTAGAAGCAGCTCATCTCAAGTAGATAGAGTGATAAGATTCTGTTTTGACCATCTATCTTCTATTTTTGGTCACTGGATTGATTACTTCAATTACCTTTGTCAATGGGTATTACATGCTGGAAGCTACGTAGCATCATCCGAATCAGATCTTGTGAGGCGAGTTTTTGACAAGGAGATTGACAATTATTACGAAGAGAAGCTGTTAATCAGCCAGATTTGTTGCAACAATATGGAAAAGCTACCGATTTTGAAGTCATGGGCTGGCGAAGAAGAATTCAAGAATTATATACATGGCTGGAGAATGAGATTTTTCCATCAATTGTTGTCATATGCTGAAGACCATATCGGGAAACATGAAGGGAATGATTGGATAGGAGGCATGGGTAACCATAAAGATGCATTTTTACCCTTATATGCAAATTTGCTTGGTTTCTATGCCCTCTCAAACTGCATTTTCGTTGTGTCCGGAAATGATGATGCCGAACATCTTCAACCTGATGTAGTTCTGCTTGGAAGAACCATTGATCCATTTCTTACAAACCCTTTAATTTCTAACCTATATATGTTAGTCCTAAAATCACATGAGAAAACCACATGTGATGTTGCTAATAGGTTGTCCCTTGAAATAGGAGATGGCATATGGGATAGTTTTAATCCTTATTTTCTTCTTTGCTAGTATTTTCTATACTAGTTGTAATTTTACATGAAGCTATTTACATGAAGGTGTAATGCAATTTTGAAACTCCATTTTGTAATGTGGTTCATGTATTCAACTGATTTGTAGACTTATTATGCTCCTCAATCAATGTCTTGTGAAAACTACTTTGATGATATGTTTATTTCCTATCTCTGTGTTTGTTTGTGTTGGGGGCTTGAGGCAAAGTTTAGTTTCTTTGTTGGTTTATCATATTAAAGAATGGATGTTTTTATGTATATCAAAATATGAACATCAATTAATGTCTTTTTGCTTCTTTGAGGTATTTTCCAAATTTGTCTATATAGAGAAGATAGAATTGAGAGGTAGAATGTTAAAGATATATGATATTAAATACGTTGTTGGTTAATAATAGTTCATTTTTCATGATTCTAAGTCTTCATAATCTTAGGCCTAAAATTCAGTAATTAAACCTTAAAAACAATTCAACCTAAGATTCTTTTGAACTTAATTTTTTTTCCAAAAGACACTTCCATTGAGACAATTTTCACAAAAACACTTTAGAAATGTTTTTACAACAGCTTTCGATCTTAGAGAGGTTTGGGAAAATTTTGTAGAATCTCTTAATTATGAGATTTCAGAAGATTTTCATAAAAGTACCATGATGTTGGAAAGCTTCCATAAAAAAACTTTAACTTACGAAAACATGCATAAAACACTTAAACTTGTAAAACTTTTATGGTTTAAATGTGTAGGATACATGTAGTTCAAACAATATGTTTCTATTGCTTCAATAACATAAAATAACAGTTTCTGATATGATATATAATACAGAAAACTTGAACAACAACTAAGTATAGTGTTGCCACAACTCTCCTACTTGTAATATAGAAACTAAGAAGGATAAGGAACACCATCCACTTACAGAAAAACTCATCAGTTAACAATGAAAGCACAAGATCCTAAGTGCTAACTTTAAGTTTTTCCTCAAAGATCACCACAATCCAATCCAACATGGAAAATAATGCTTGGATTTTGTGTTAAAGATCCTGATTCCAGAATCCTACTGATCCAATGACAGTATTTGGAGAAATGACAAACATAATGAGCAATACTATATTAAGACATAAAACATAGTATCTTGTTGTCCAATACTATATACAACACTTTGGGAATGTATTAATTTGGGTATTCAAACATTGTTCGTTAACCATCAAAGAATAAATAGAATATAATCAAACACGCCTTTGATATTGAAAAACTAATTACACTACTTCTCCACATTCTGAAAGAGAACAAAATGTATGTTGTGAAATTTATACTTCTCCACGTTCTCAAAGAATAAATAGAATATAATCAAGTATTTTTGGGAGTATTAATGAGAGTTATCTTTTTCCATCCCAGTGAGGATGAAAAAGTGAAAAAACATAATAAATAGTGTTCATTTTTACATGGGGAGGGATCCTCTAATCTTGAGAAATCCAATGGATTGGATGTACTCACCAATTCAAACCATTAGATTTCCCACTAATGAATGATCATGATGTGTCTCATTTTACATTGTTAGCAAAATTTAAAATTGAATGACCAAGACAGGGGCAATATAGGAAGTTCAAAAGATAATCCAAAAGGACAAATTCCCTTATTTTCATTCTGTTATTATCTCTAAAGAACATTATGATAAATAAATATCTCATACAAACCCATCTTCACCTCTCTTTCTTCTCCCATATTTTCATTCTCCATTTTATTCATTCATTCAAATCAACCCCACCATTTTATTATTATTAAAGTTTATTTTTTTGGTATAAAAATTCAAATAAAATGCAAGTATCAGCATGTAATTTTTGGTCTCTGGGAATGCCATTGCCAATTACACAAATCAACAATGTTCTTAGTCGCCGTGAGCTTATTACTTCTCTATACTCTAAACACTTGCCAAACTACGCCGTTTCTCCTCAACCATTCTCAATTTCAAGGTTTTCAGTTATTACTATTGCATTATGCTATGTAGCTTCTATGTTGTTGTTACCAACTAAGATTTTAATGAAAATGTGCAATTGGGTGTGTCAATTTTTTGTTGTATTAACCAAAGTTTGAATCTTTGTGTTTTTTATTGTTATTCATTATATGATACGATTTTGGATTTTTTTATTTTTATTTTTTATTTGAGGTGTATGCTTATTTGATTATAATACAGCTTCCATGTTCCTAAAAACTAGGATTTCAATAAATAAAAATGTGCAATTGGGTGTGTTACTTGATGTTACATTAACCAAATTTTGAACCTTTGTGCTTATCATAAGATTCCATTTTGAATTTTTTGTTGCTTCTGTATGCTTATTTGATTGCAATATAGCTCCCATGTTCTTACAAACTAAGATTTGGATAAAATGTGCATATAATTTGATCATGTGATTGCATTTTTTGTTGTTGGTTTTACTTTTTCTTCTAGGGGGTTGTTAACTTTTTTATTTATTTGTTATGTATTCTTATTTGATTTATGTATTTTCTTGTAGTACTGTTGAAGATCAAACTCAGGATTATGCTCCAATGCTGAGGAAAATTGTTCAGTCTCGAACACGTCGTGTGTTAATGGCGAGTTTGACTATGTTTCCCTGTTTCCTTTCTTCAAGGTACTTGTCAGGTCTGCACGGTTCTGCTTTTGTGTTCAACTTAGTCTGAATGTATAAGTTTTATGGTCATTGTCATATATGTATTTTTTTTATTAAAACATTAATTTGGTCTTGAAATTACTATTCATCAATCTAGTCCCCGCATTTTGAAAAGCAAATTTAGTTCCTCACTACGACTCCGTCAGTCAATTTAGTCCCTAGTGTTAGTGTGCAATAAACAAACCTAAGTTAACTTAGGCGCACTAATGACAGAGACCAAATTGAGTGATGGTTGTAAAAGGGACTATATTTACTTTTTCATAATGTCTAAGATCAAATTGGTTTTTTACCCTTAAAGCATTTATACATATAGGTAAAAGTTATCAATTTCGTTTTGTAAATGCTGATCAGGTAGATTACCTTTAGTTTGTTGTATTTGATTTTGATTTTTAGTTTGCCACATGGAGCATTGCAACCAATCGTATAATAATGAGTTCACAAGTGTAATATGACAACGAATGCAGTTGTTGTAGCAAATATAAAGTTCTGGCAGCTGTATTCTAACTTTCTACATTCTATCATGATAGATATACTGTTATATTCATTATTAGTCGAAATCTCAATTAGTATTTGCTAGCAAAATTTCTCATCATACAATAAATTGTATGCATACAGCCCTAGCGTTGGGAGATCCAACAGTGACACTTGAAGAAGTAACCCCTCTTGCATTTTCTTCTGGGCCACTCTTTCCGGCAGAGGTTAGCATTCAACTACAGCTCCTCCTTTATCTATTGTGGCTGTGTCATTTTTTTTAATCCTTCTATAGCAGTAATTCTGGAAGCTTATTCCACTTCATTGAAATCGGCAGGACCGAATTGTCCAACTATTTGAAAGGAACACATACTCTGTTGTTAACATATTTGATGTGACATTGCGTCCTCAACTTAATGTAACTGGTGTGGTCGAGGTAACTTCATTAATCATTTTATTGTCTCGTACATATGTATAAAATCAAACAATGTAGTTACATTTTATATTTCATACTGGCAGATTCCTGAAGGAAATGGTTCTGGAGTAGTTTGGGATGAGGAGGGTCACATTGTGACCAATTATCATGGTAAGAATCCGTAGAGAAAATATTGTTTTATGTGAAGTCTGGATTCACCTTCTTGTATCTCTAAAACATTAGATATAGTGCATTTAGCATTGGTTCTTCTCACTAAGATTTTACTGAGTTATTAAAATGAATGTGTATAATAAGATTTTTCTGATGTCAATCAGGCCCTTCCGGAATATTATTTTGTACATGCATATTTTCACAATATTTGTTTATCTCCAAAGTTTTCAAGATTCTGTGAGGATTTCTGACTGGTACATTTTGTCTTACTCAGTAATTGGCAATGCCCTTTCGAGAAACCCAAGCTCTGGTCAGGTTGTTGCACGAGTTAACATTCTAACAGCAGAAGGGTGAGGGTCTTATAAGACTTTAGTTCTTTATGCATATCATTGTTGTTGAAAACTTAATAATTAATACATTTACTTCTGACACTTTTTATTGTAAAGGGTACAGAAAAACTTCGAAGGTACACTGGTCGGTGCTGACCGTTTAAAGGATCTTGCTGTCTTGAAGGCATGGTTTCTTTTTCACTTTCTCTGTTATTCCCAATCAATTGTTTGCTATTGAAATTATTGTTTATTAATGCTGTATCTTTCTCAAATTATGAAGATGGTACAAGATGGAGACCTCTATATTTATATGTCATGGACTTCACTGCGTATATTAATTGCAGATGATTTGTTATTTTCTAGAGTTCAAACTCAAATTAATAATGAGATGAAAATCCTTTACCTATGCATATACTATGCGTGTTACGAGAGTATAACCAAGACATTGACGTGTGACATTACTATAACGTTTAGGTAATGAATTACAAATGATGAGATGTTGATAACTTTACAAGTACAGGTAGATGCCCCTGAAGAACTTTTAAGGCCTATCAAGGTGGGCCAGTCATCGTCTCTAAAAGTTGGGCAGCAATGTTTGGCAATTGGAAATCCATTTGGCTTTGATCACACCCTCACGGTCGGGGTTATCAGCGGACTTAACCGAGACATCTTTAGTCAAACTGGTGTAACAATTGGCGGTGGTATTCAAACTGATGCGTCCATAAATCCTGGGAACAGGTTACACTTCGCTCCTTTCCATATCTGAAATAGTAATATTTCCCTTCCTATTTTTATTCACCAATCTTATTCCTTGAGTTTTGGCGAAATTCACTTGGTCCAAGTCTTGTTCTTTTCATGTTGGTATTGTTAATTAAGTGTTGATATATAGCACACTGCATTTCTTACGTTTGCCGTTACTGTAATAGCGGAGGTCCCCTTTTGGATTCGAAAGGAAGCTTAATTGGGATTAATACTGCAATATTTACTCAGACAGGCAAGTTCCTTCATCATTGTTTCCATTATAATAAGAAGGAACTAGACTAGGTTGTAGAACATTGATATATGTTTGAATATGATAATAGTGGAAACCGTTATTCTCCATTAGACTGAAATTTTCAACTAGTTTTCACTTTAGTACTTTGTTCTTTACTCGATTTTCTTTGTATGAGGAATGGAGTGCATAAGTTCTACTTGCTTCTGTTATTGACTTTTGTTTTCGTTTCTTTCGTGATTACAGGAACATCAGCTGGTGTAGGATTTGCTATTCCATCTTCAACTGTACTTCGAATTGTTCCTCAGTTGATTCAATTTGGAAAAGTAAGTCGTTTTTGGAAAAACACAAACAACATTGGCCACTATTTACCTTTGCTGTGAAATTTTTCATGTGAAATATATATTTCTTACTTCTTGTTCTTGATGATATGTATTAGCTTTCGGTATTTATCTTGAATGATAAGGTTGTGTTTTATAAAAAAACACTGTATTATCTTTCCATATTTTGAAGAAAAAATTATGCAATCTAAGTTTGTGAGGAATAGAGAAAAAAGAAACAGCTTTTCTCTTCCACTTTTACAGACAAACTTTGGTTTTAGCAGCAGATGTTTTAAGATCCATACTTGTTCATCAATTTAAGGTTGTTAGAGCTGGATTGAATGTGGATATCGCTCCGGACTTAATTGCGAATCAACTTAATGTTCGAAATGGAGCTCTTGTTCTTGTGGTAAGTTGATGATATTTTCTTATACTTAAAATCAAACTTTGCATTTATATTTGCTTCTAATTCTTTCTTTAACTTCCAAACATTTATGTTCCTTAGGTTCCTGCAAATAGTCTTGCTTCCAAAGCTGGCCTAATTCCCACTACAAGGGGCTTTGCTGGTAATATAGTCCTTGGAGATATCATTGTTGCAGTTGACAATAAACCTGTGAGTCTTCTTTTTCAGAAACTCTTTGTTCACTGTTCAAATAAGGCTAAAACACTTCATTCTATTGTCTGAATTAAAAATAGATTTTACACCTGAGACGTTGGTCTAGTGGTTTATGTAACACCTCAGTCCTGACATGCGACCCCTCACGGACCCATGAATATAATGAACGTGTTATTTCACCAGCTTAAATATCCCATGCAGTATTTTATTCCCCACAAAAGGGAGCCTTCTGCGACTCGAACCCGTGACTTCAGGGACAAATAGTCACTATTACCATGAGTCGCTACCATTAAGCCTTGTAACACCCCAGTCCTGACATGCGACCCCTCCCGGGCCCATGAATATATTGAGCGTGTTATTTCACCAGCTTAAATACTCCTGCAGTACTTTATTCTCCACAAAGGGGAGTCTTCTGCGACTCGATCCTGTGACCTCAAGGACAAATAGTCACTATTATCATGAGTGTGCTACCATTTAGCCATTAAAAAGGCGTCTTTTTTTGTAACACTTCATTCCTGACATGCGACCATCCCGGTCCATGAATACACTGAGCGTGTTATCCACGAGCTTAAATACCTCATGCAGTATTTTATTCCCCACAAAGGGGAGCCTCCCGTGACCTCAGGGACAAATAATCACTATTACCATGAGTAGCTACCATTAAGCCGACCCCATTGGATCACCATGTATCGTACTAGGCCAAAGGTTAAAGATTTTATTCGTGTGAGCGACACTTGTTGGAAGGTACAACCATGCACCCCGAAAGGATTAGTTTCTTACCCATAGGGTAACTCGGATACCCTTTATTATATCGTACTTCGAATACGTGATACTGATTTGTCAAAATATTTTTGAATGTTTGTGTAAAACTCCATTACATTGTCACCAATTAAAATCTTATATTAGTAACATTTATTTATCTTCCTATGCCTTTTATGCTTGTGATCTATAAAACTCAAATACTGCTCCTACACTTTCTATATTTCCTATATGCTAAGTGGACATGAAATTTGATAAAAATGATAACTTTGGTGCATCTTTTTCAGGTTAATAGCAAAGCAGAGTTGTTGAAAGCATTGGATGATTATAATGTAGGAGATAAAGTAATCTTTCAGATTCAAAGGGGTAGTGAAAAATTGGAGGTGAATGTAGAACTTGAAGAACAGTGATATTGAGAATAAGGAAATTAGAAAAAAGAAAAGAAAACATGTTTATTAATGCATCAGTGTATTATGTAGGAAAGGAAATATGATATAACATGATTTGCCTATTTTTTTATGCTAATACATTTCTTGTAAAATATATATTAGTTTCCTATTTTTTTTTGTTATTATAAATACTTCATATATTATTATTGCATGAAGTGTGTGTGGTTGTCTCTCTCAACAAATGTTGCTCTTAAGACTCCAACCTTTGACTTTTTGGTCATACTGAGATCTAGTAGAGCCTTATACCATTAGATCAATGTCTTGTTGGTTAATATTAAACTTTTGTTTGCATCATTGATATTGAACTTGAGGAGAGTGTTTTTTCTTTTAGTTTTAAAGGTACAAATATATTCTCACTAAATAAAGAGATATAAGTATCATTGCATGTGGAATTTTCTTTATTATTTCGTAGTATTCTCCTCTTCAGTAATGGAGAAAAGTCTGATTCATAGCTTAGATGCGGGCAAAAACTCTTCATAATTTCCTGAACAACTTTCTAAATTGAAACAAAAATGTAGGAAGGTAGAAATTACCAAGTATCAATGCTATAAAATTAAGAATCAACAAGGGAAGAGTAAGAATGATGTCTCTATAATTATTCTTCTGTTTACAAAATTGATATTGTTTAATTTGTTATGACACCATGTTAGTTGATCATTGGTTATTCTTGACATGTTCAACACTCTCCAAACCAATTTCATATCCACTTCACTGAAAAAGTAATGGAAATTATCACTTTCATCTTTCTCATGATTTTGGAACTTGTTCAGTATGCAACTTCTATTCTTCAAAAACTCACTTACAATCTTTTCTTTCTGCAAATCCAAATAAATAAACATTTAGTCAACAAAACAAGAACGATAAATATGTAAACCTAGAATAGTATTGATATCGAGGGAGTCATTCAAATTGTGGACCACATCATGTGATAAACTATAATATTGTGGTTATGGTAATGGTAACTAACTGCCACAACAACACCTGCAATGGCGACAATCACATTAATCACAACCATAACCACAATCACAACTACATTCCCAGTTTAAAACACTCATATCGAGCTATAATTACATAAAAAAAACAAAATTGGGAGACTTATTTATTTGTATCCAAGTTCTATCTATGTAAAGAAATATATGAAGAGATTTAAATAAGAAATAAATCCTAAAAATTTTGAAATATTTTCCAAATATTCTACAAAGAAGATTTTATTTTGTTTTATAAATTATTTTAAAATTGGAAATGAAAAATAAGTGATTTTAGATTAGAAGCCATAATTACCTGTAGAAGTTGTGCTCTAATTTCCTTTAGAAAATCTGAATCAGCAGGGTCTTGAAGCTCTACTTGAATTTCTCTTGTCCCTTTAGATGCATCTTTATCAGCTCTAATGAAACACCAAATAGTTCTTATTGATTCTTCCAAAATCTCTAGTAGCTTCTGACTTGTGATAACATCTTTATCTCTCAATTTATTCTTATCATTGCATTTAAGGGTTGCATTGTCCTCTGCAGCCAATTAAGGTTCTATAGCCATAAGAAACCATTTATGTATAAATGAATTTTATATTGTCATCCACATACGAGACTGTTTCCGAGATTTGAACTAGACAAACAACATGTATTTAAACCATTCTCGAGATAATGAGGTAGGCGATGTGTAACTAACTTCACAACATGCCCCTCCACAAAAGTCTGTCGGACCAGACGAATGGTTACTTTTGGCCCCAACTAAAAGGGCAAGTAACATGTAGTTTAACCATTCCGGAGACAATGAGGTAGGCGACAATGTGTAACTTACTTCCCAACATGCTCCTCCACATAAGTCTGTCGGATTAGGCGAAAAATTAGCTTTGACCCGTAACTAAAGGTTCTCTTTTAACCCATGACAACCAAAAAGAAGTTGGGCTCTAATACCATGTTAGGTTTCATCTCAAAACTAATTGAAAATGATAAGAGTAGCCCAACATATATTTAAATCATTCATCTGAGACAATGAGGTAGAGGATATGAGACTTATTTCCCAACAAAGCTCACCCTAAATAGAACTAACTAAATTATATTAAAGTTTCTGACCTCTTATTATTGGAACTTGAAGAAGATTGCACATAACACAACGATTCCTAGCATAGTTTTGAACCCTTGGACCCTGAAAAGGTTCATTCTCTATAAATCTTTGCAGCAACACTTGAAATTGTTGAAACTCCCCTGCTACTTCATTGTACCTTTGAAGTCTATATTGATCAGATTCCCATAAGTTCAACACTTTCTCATATTCCCACTTAAGTATCTCCCAAGAAAGGCATAACTGTCCCACATAAACCATTTCCAAGTCACTGTAAAATTCTTTGATGAACTTCTTCATTGGATATTCCGATTCCGTTTTTTTACGTCTACGAAGGCGAAAGCTGTTTGGAAGAAAGGATGTGATAGCTGGAGAAGAGTTCTGGCTACTTGAAAATGATTGCAGTGGATCCTTTAACTGCAGGGTACCTATAATTTTCCATGTGAAATTTGAAGTATTATTATATATGATTGAATTCTTAACCATGACATAGCATAGTGCAAAACCACTTAGATTTTCTAATCATAAATTTTCATTAGACCTTCTTTTCTAACTTGTATTTCATACTAATATTAGAATCATAAGGATTATAGTATTATGCTGAAGAATAATGCATAGTACATATTTATTGAATAGTATTTTAGATATGATCATATATGATCATTTAACTGAATTTAAGCAGAATGGGGTAAGTACATGTTACTATAAATCTGTTTGGTTAATACTTATGAAGTATTTAAACATGAGTCCTTACTCGATCTAACGTGGGCAACGAAAAGCCGTGGTTCATGGAATTCTGCCATTGATGAATCACATTTATGTGTATAACTTCCTTGTCAAGTCTTCTTTATATCAATAAAACTGAATTGCATGTTTATGCAGATACTATATATGACTCTGTAAAGGAAAGATTTGTTGTATCATAGTTCACTCTACTACAAGGTGTTTTGGAGAATTCATATTTTCCTAGTTATCAAATATCAATATAGATATTGTTGATAATGTGAATTGTAAAAAAGTTAATGGTCAGAAACTACTGACCTAAAGCATACATCTTTTGGTAATTCAAGATATCGAATTTTCGCATTCGTTCTCTGTAACTCATGTAGGCTTTCGGAAGATCATTTATGGTACAATCATGCTGGAATTGTTCTTCAATTTTCCATGGCTTCAATACTTCCATTATCCTTGGAGACTCATAATTCTCAAGCATAGTAGGAAGACCAGTGGCTATGACCTTTTTCAGCTCCATCTTGACCTCTTCTATTAAATATTGATGCTCCCATAGTGTATCAAACTGGGTAGAATCGGCACGATCCAAACCCGTTGAACCATGTGAGTTTGATTTCACAGATTCTTCAAGTTTGGAATTAATTCTATGACTATGTTGAAAACAATCATCTCTTAGTTTCACCATGTTGTCCATTTCTGAATTATGCAGCCTAGATTCTTCTTCTATTTTTCTAACCTCTCCTACTATATCTATATCTTCATCATCAAAATTCTCCGATTCTTTCGCAAAATCTTCTTGTTTTAATCCCTCATGTTCATCATAGTTTCCAGAAGAGTCATGCTCAATAGTGGTTACAAAATCTGTGTCAGACAAAAAGCCTTCTCCAACAGAACTCATTGAATCTAATTCTATGCTTGAACAAATGAAATCATCTACTTTATCATTTTCTTCTTCAGGTATGAAATTTGTTTCAGGTGATGGACTAGAATCATTTTCTTCCAATGCACAATCTTTGGAATGAACATATAGTTCCTTAACAGTAAAACTTGAAACTTCTGGTTCCTCCAAAAAGTGGCTGAAAATCTTACCTGGTATAAGCTCATACTTGTTGGTGTTACTATTTGGCTGAAAATCATAACTTTCACCAACTTTTCTACTAAACTTTTCACTATAATTCCAAGTTTGATATTGGAATTTAAAAACCAACTTATTTGTTTCCTTTTCTTCATCTTCAAGATTCTCTATATCAGATAAATCCTCATTGGACTGTTCTTCTATTTCACAACCATTAGAATCAACTTCACCACATTCTTGTTCAATAGTATTGTTACTTTCCCAAAGTGTATCATAATTTTCATAGCTAGTTTCATATATTTCATTGCAATGTTTTGAAGAACAACCTGAATTAATTGCTTCACATCTGAAAAACAAAAACATAACAAAAGTAAAAGAATGAAAGAAATGACTAAGAGATAATTAGAATAGTAGTTTAACTTGTGATACAAAATTCAATACCTTTTGAAGATTCTAGTGAAAACCCATATCAGAATCAGCATAAGCTTTGAGCCAAAAATCCAAAAATACCCATAAAAAAGATCCATTCTTTGGTCCAAAGATAAGTGATTTTTTTCAAGTAAAATTCATCTAAGTTCTTTTGTTGCATAAACAAGGCATGAATATTGAACAAGTTGCTTGGTTTTGAAGTAAAAAACAAATGAAGTAAAAGAGAGAAGGTCATGCAAAGTTTGATTTGTACTTTGAACATTTTGTAATGAAAAGAATGGACCTTGTAACTGCAAAGACTAGGATGTACGTAAAAAAGTAGAAGAATTATCACATGTTGAAAGTAAGTGAGAATGAAAGGTATTAATGTTAGAAAATAACATTTAAGCAACTTAGGTTGGAGACAAATATTAGGTTGCTTAGAACCTTATGCTTTTCTATCAGTTAAGGGGTCTATTAAGCTTTCTCTTTTCTGTATAATGCCACACATCATACCATGTAAGAATATATATATATAGGGGACAACTCGTTCCGGTTTTCGTGTAAAAATTGTGAGAATAATAAATTTGAGTCTTACTACTAATCATGATAGTTATGATTAAAAGTTAGTATGGTTATGTGCATGAGTGCATCTATCTTTTAATCTTAATTATTCAAATAAGATTCAACGTGTTTTCATTTCTCATGGTAGTGCATTATTTTCACGTGAGTCACTCCCAGTAGGAAATGACTCAAATGAGTGAATTGAGAATAGTTTTAATATAAAATGTTACTTTTTTTCACTTGTGAAATTAATTCATATATAGGGGAGGGATCCACTATAGGAAATGAAATTAATGCTACGAGAATATTTATTCATATATATATATATATATGGGGGAGGGATCCACTTACTCCAAGAGTAAGTGGAAAAACACTTACTCCACATCATGACCATTCATTCTTGAGAATCCAATGGTTTGAATTGGTGAGTACATCTAAACCATTGATTTTTTCAAGATTGGATGGCTAAGATGAAGAGTAAGTGTTTTTTGGAGTAAGTGAATCTCTCCTCATATATATATATAGATGAAGTTATTTTTAAATAATAAAATGTGTCCATTTTTAAAAAAAAATGAATCTTAGTAAAAAAAGAATTGAGTTATTGGAAGTAGAAAACCAATTAGGATAAGAATTTATTATTAAGATAGGAAAGAAGATTTGAGAAATGTCATTGCACCTTTTCACATAACAAATTTTTTATGAAGTAGAGATGCTATTCAGTGTTTGGTGAAGATAATTAACGTGGTACATAAAAAAATTTAATGATGTAGATTTTAATTATTTTAAAAATTATCCAACTCTTCTTTCCCTCATATTAATATTGGATAGGGATGGCAATATGGATTTGGTCCGACGGGCCAACTCATTTTGATTGACATTTTTGACGGGTCGGACTGTAAATTTTAGTCTAAAAGTCCATATTCAACCCGGTTTGGAAGCCCGTTTTTTAGACGGACGATGGCAGGTCGGGCCGAGCTAGCCCGGCGGGCCAACATTAATATTGTTTTGACATTTTAAGGTTATATGTAATTTCAATAATTAATCAATTTAATATTGTTTTCCAACCAAACATTTTACACATACCGTGTGCAACTAATTTATTATTCATATATAAGACATTTATGAGTAAATTTCTTATCAATGTAATTTATATTATATACAATACAAGACATCTATATATCAGTGTTTAATTAATATCATATATCATATTTTGTTTAACTTAATTACATTTATCAATTTTTTGTTTAAAAAATTACACATTTCATAGATGGTTGATCAATGTAATGTATGTTTATAAATTAAGGGTTTTTGTAAGTGTAGAAAATGAAATGATAGTTTGTGTAATTTCACTAAAACTCGTGGAATATCATTATAATTTAAATGTGTTTTTGAAACGAAAAAGAAAAACAGACCAGTCGTGCCAAATATGAGTCGGACTGACATTTTGAGTACTTTTAACAATAAGGGTCGGGCTAACCTAGCCCATATCTTGGCAGGCCAAAGGCGGCCCGGACAGGGCCAGGCCGGGCTGGCCGATTTTGCCACCCCTACATAGGATCCCAAACTATTTTAGAGGATATGAAAATAGAAATATAGATGACATAATGAATGCCAGCACGTTATATTCAAATATAAAATTTCCTTTATATGTAGTACTGGTATATAGTATTGTAGGGTTGGGTTAACAATTGCTTAATGACATTTCTATGAGTATTGAAAAATTAAGTTTAATATTTCTTAATGTGTTAAAATATTAATTTTTAAGACAGTTTTTTAACTTCTATAAGGAATGCATTTAATGTGTTTATTAACAATCCTCTTATTTTTATGCTTAAATTGCATGTACTATATAAAAAGGCAAAATGTTGTCAATTTACAATTTTTATCTTTTAATTTTAAGTGTTCAATTTTTTTAATAATAAATTAATAACTCAGGGCATGATGACTCAAGATGGAGGCATACAATATTTTTTTTTACTAGAAACACAAATACTATTTGTAGCATACATTGGTGACTTTGTAAGGCAGGGAATTTTACAAATATTATATTTTATGATATAGGAAATTGATGGGTAGGAAGAATATTGAACCCAACATAGATTTCGAATGGACTAAACAACTGACATAAATTGGACTCATGCTAATTGCAATTTTTATATTTTGTCACGAATTTATAAATATAAATAGAAGTTGTTCTTTGCTGTTAAGTCTCATGGATTGTGTTGCCGACAAAAAGTCTTCTTGGAGATATCTAGGTTGAGCTTGGACCTGCCAGTGGATCTACTTGAAAATATGTTCTGACGATCAAATCAATATGATACTGAAGGGGAAGTAAAGAACAAGAGTAATGAGAATGAATAATAATGAGTAGTAATAGTTGATACTTTCTTATGGGGGATTCCCCTATTTATAGTGGGCGAAATTGATGAAATAGTCCCTTGAGGTATTATATGGCTGCCGACAGACCCAAATGGTTGGTCACTCCAATAGTACCTCTGGTGACTATTTTATCCATCCCGCCACTATAAATAGGGGATTCCCATAAGGAAGTATAAGCTATTACTACTCATTATTACTCATTCTCATTACTATTGCTTTTTACTTATCCTTCGGTCTCATACTGATTTGATCGTCAGAACATATTTTCATAGTAGTAATAACTGATACTTCCGTGTAGTTAACTTGTAGCTTATAGCAGGTTTGACAGTTGTATTGTAGGCTTGTCCCTTGTCATGTTGGCATGACATTAAGTTGTTGGCAGCGTGTCGAGCGAGATGTCAGACAGTGGTCCCAGAACCAGCCCAATATGTCTGATCATCAACGAGGCTTTTGATTGAACCCTCTACTCAGACGTACCTGATTCTTGGTCGATCGGGAAGGAGGCCTACCCAATCCACCAGGTATGTCTGGTTTACCGAGGTGGAACAATTTCCCCCAGTCTAGTAGGATGCTCATCAGTCGAGTGTGTTAATAACCTTAAGTGTTTATGATGCTCCTTGGAGGTCAACCGACCAATGTGGATGCTTGGTTAGCCGGGGTGGAACATAAGTGTTCTAATATTCCAAGAGTTATATCATGAAAATTCATATGATGAGGATCTCTTTATTTGGGTTAGGTTAGTAATTATTGAATCTTGTAACGTGATCCATCAAATATAAATAATTATGGTATATTTTTAAAATTTTGAAATTATTCTATGGCTGTTAAAAACTATAAAGTCCAAGGTAAAGTTGACGATGACATTTTCGAATTTTGTTGAAAATGTAACAAACATGAATTATCCATTATTTTGTTATGCAAAAGCTTCTCTTTCAGGATTTGAGGAAGAAAAACAAGTTAGAAAAATAATATAAAGATTACCTAATAAAGTTTGAAATGATATGCACAATAGAAATTAGATTATTCTTAGTGAGAGTGAGATATAAAATATTATGCCTTATGTGATATTAGATCTAGTAGTGTCCTTTTAGAGTGAGATATAAAATATTATGATCCTACTTTTTATAGTTGATATATTTTCTACACGATGTCTCATGCTTTTTTACTTCTTTTACTTCTAAATTTAAGTATGTTTTTCCAAGTTAAATATTATCCATTCTATTTTTTCATTTTTTGTCCATTTTATTTGTCTGCTTACCACTTTCCTAAATATCCATTTTGCATCATATGAAGAAAGGATTATTGATTATATTTTTTTAATAGAGCTCTCACATTTATTCATGGAACATATTTTATATGATCCAAGGTAGAAGAAGTCACTACCATCTCACTTAATGAAAACATGTTCAAATTAGTAACATATAACTATTGATCACTTATATTTGAAGGATATATATTAACATATTTCTTAACAAAGTAGAAGGTAATACTAACAAAGATTGAGATCTTTCCACATGAAAATATTTTGCAATGATTCAATATAATATTAATAAAAGATATTGTACATTAAAAATTTCAAGTTATCCTTTAAGGATGTAACTATCTAACAATTATTGCTAACATTGAAGATAAAAGCTTAACAAATATTAACAAGTTTCAATTTGATCTAGGTATTGTGAAAAACAAACTAAATCACAATTTCTTCGGGCTATATGGTTAAGAACATAAGTTATTTGTGCATTTGCATGGTTAAAACATACATATTACATGTACATTAAGAAGACACATGTGACCAGTGCATTCACATGGTTAAAAACGCACATGTTATCCGTACATTTACATTGCTAAGAAAATACATGTTACTCATACACTTTTGTATTTTCTTGATTGATTTTCATGCTCTATAGTCTATATATTTGGCTAACTAATAAATATAATAAAAAATTATATTGTTCATTATTAATATAGACATACATATGGAAAATTTGTTTAATTTTATGATTTATTGTGATAATTTCTTAATGTAACTTGTTTATAATTTATTTTACTTCTAAGATAGTATTTCTTAGTAGATGTTAGTATAATTGATTTATTATTTCATATTTCATATTTTTAATAAGTAATTTAATGATTAGTACTTTTCGGGTTTAATGATTTAGTATGACAACTTCGAAAATAATATTTTAATAGATAGAAATGAAATTTAGTAATAAATGATCATTGAAATAGATAAGTTGTAATTATATAGTTTAGTTTTTTTCTCAAAATAATGGAGACCTAAATTATTTAGGATTAAAACTGTTAAAATATTTTAACGACAGTAATGAAAATGATAAAATTATAATTAAATTTTTAGATTTTTTAAAAAATAAAGCAGACATACTAATTTGCATGTAGTGATTAATATACATTATTTTCCACCTTTAATAACATTATCGATATCACCCATAAACACCACATTAAATGAAAATGTGTTTCTATTCCCTTATTTTCACCAGTTTTATTTCTTTCCTAATGGTCGACGATATTTATTCAAAGTAATTATTAATTATTAGTTTGCAACTGATAGACAATATTTATTCACTTATTCGATTACAAATTACAATAGTATAACAAAATTTATTGTCATTATTCACCTATGCAACTTTTATTCCCTTATGAATTTTCATTTATTGTTAGTTTTCTACTATGTATTTTTATAGATATATGACATTTTATTATCTTTAATTAACCTATACAATACATTTGAGAGATAATTAAAAAATTATGGTGTCATTTTTTAATAAATATATAACATATGTAATGATTAATAAATTCAATAAAAATCTAAGATAAAAAATTGTATTAATAGTATATTTTAATTTGATAACAATAAAATTTTGTTTTTACCATACCATAGATTCAAAGATAAACAAATATATTAAGTTAACTTCCATGAAGAGTTGTACATCTCTTTTTAGAACAATGAAGAAACATTATATTTTTGACATTTGAATTATTTAAAGATTCATAATCAAATATCAAATATGATGAGAAAACTTAAATGAAATGGACATGTATAGATTGACAATGTTGGAGGGAAATGAAGGAAATTTTTTTTGGAGGGAAATGAGTGATTGTGGTGATGACACATGTCATGGCTAATATGCCAAGGACTTAGTTTTAGTTTTCTTATATAGTATATAGATTAGCAAGTTACTCATGCATATGCATGGACAATATTTTTTATCGCATGATTAATAACACATATTATTTGTGCATTCACGTGGTTTAGAACACACATGTTATTCATACATTCACATGTTTAAAAATACACATGTTATCTGTGCATTCATATCGTTAAGAACAAACATGTGACTCGTACATTTTAATTGTTAAAAACACAAATGTTACTCGTACATTCACATTTCTGAGAAGACATATGTTACTCGTACATTCGCATTACTCGTACAAACATGTGTCTTTTAAACCATACATTTGAATGGTTAAAAATACATATGTTACATGTGCATTCGTATTGTTAAGAAGAAGCATGTGACCCGTACATTTTAATGGTTAAAAACATGCATGTTACTCGTACATCCGCATTGCTAAGAAGACACATGTTACCTACACATTCACATAGTTAATACATACATGTTCCCGTATATTCGCATTGTTAAGAACACTCATGTTACCCTATTACAACTTAAAGAATAATTTTTTAAAGTGATTAAATTTTCATCAATAAAACTATTCAAGTCTAATGATCAATATTAATTAAATTCTCCATACAAAGTAAAAAATAACATTTCGAAAGAGACCAAGTTAAGGAAAAAAAAGTATATCAGTCTAAAGAATATTGTCAATCTCCACCAACATAGCCACATAGATAATGATTATGTCACACTTATGTCTCTTCCTCGCCATCATTCTTCTCTCATTCTTCTTTATCCCTAAGTGGTGATGTGATATGAAAAGAGATTGCATGTTTGTGAATTGTAAAAGATGAATATAAAAACAAACTATAGAGTTTTGACAACATAGAAAATGAAAGAAATTAGATATTGAGCTTGCATATAAAAAAAAAGCATTATGAAGTTAATATGCATAAGTTAGAATGGAAGAAGTAAGGAAAATATTGAACTAAAAATTGGAGGAAAAAATTCATTTTTACCCTTAATCATCTAGCAAAACTGGCCATATATTGAACTAAAAATTGAAAAAACAATTCAAAATAACACTATGAAATTCAGAATAAAGTGTAATGATAAATCATACAACAATGTTATTTTGAACAAAAAATAATAAAATAAGCTTCATCCATAAAAAATGGCCAGAAATGTTAATTTGTCAAATAAAAATGTTACATTGTTAGTAAATGTTGAAAAGACGTAATGTTATTAAAAAAATCATTATGTAATAACAAAGTTGTCCTTGAAAAATCTAAGTGTCAAAAATATGGTATCCCTCAATAATTATTATTCCTCTCATTAATTATGTTAGCCTATGAAATTTTGACGGTAAAAAATGAATGTGGTTGTGACACATGTGAAAATGAATAGTGGTGAAACATTTTTCTTATATATAGTATATAGATTAAATGTTATTATTATTATATCTTATTAAATAATATATTGAGTAATGGACAAGGTGTAAGTGTATATTTTTATCCTATGTGAGAAGTTGTACAAAGTAAGTTATCTTATTAAATAATAGATTAGATATTGAAGAGGTATGATGTACTTTTATCTTGTGTAGAAGGTTGTACATTAAGAAAGTGAGGTGTTTTGGGAGGGAAATTTTTTGTTGAGGTTGTGACACTTGTCATGAGATGAAATGAGAGAACATTTTATTATTATATAGTATATAGATTAACGACAACAATGTTATTTGGACTTTAATTTTATTCATTAAATGACAAATTTGTATATCATTTAAAAAAAGATGATGATAATCCAACAACTTCTCCTTTCAACTCTACCCAAAAAAGTTGTAACACAAATTAAATAAACACACTTGTTACAAAAATATTTCTGAATTAAGAATAGTTTTTTTAAATAATATGTAGTAAAACATTTGTGTGGAATACTAAATCATCCCATAAGTTATGTTGTCCCATTTTACTCCTTCATCATTCAAAATTTTATCATAAACCAAATTACATAAAATCATCCTCATTTTTTATAGTTAAGTTCACAAGATACATGTAGCTCTTGTGAAAGTTCATCTTGAGACCCTAAATTAACTCCAATTGATAGTTGATAGTGTTAAATTTTGATTTCTTGTTATGCAAGGTTCCTCTATTATTCATTGTTTCTGGTTTTACAAGAGTATTGGGCCTCTTTTCCTTCTTCAGCCCATTTCCCTTTTTCCTTCTTTTATTCTTTTCTTCCCCACTTATTTTGTCATGGGCTTTATTGTCATTTACTTTGAAGTAGTGATGACAAAAATACACGGACCTGTAGGTACCCGTCAAAATACTCGTAATGAGTATCCGTCAAAATATTCGCAATGGGTAACTGTAAAAATAGCTCATGAGTGAGAATGGATATTATGATACCCGCTCTGCGGGTACAGCATATATATTTTAATTAAATATTTTATACTTAGTTATTATTAATTTAACATTTGTTTATTTTATTATTACTTCATAGTAAAATTTAGTAATGAGACTATAATCATAAAATTATCATATACCTATCATATTATTTTAGTAAATTAAATTTATTTTTATAGATTAACTATTGTAAACTATATAAAAATATAATTAAAATTGGAAACTCGTTGGGTACCCGCTACCCGCACGGATACCCATAAATAGTGCGGGTATGGGCACGGTATACACTACTCGTACTCACCCGTGCCCGTTGCCATCCCTACTTTTGAAGTTTCCTTTTTCTGTTTTGTATGAGAAAGGGTCTTCTCCTCCATTATATCCATTCAATTTACTAAAATAAGAATTATTTTTCTCTCTAGCCTTCTTCTACAAGATGTATGCTCAATCTAAGTATAGTACAAGATTGTAATTATATAAAATTAACTAAAATAAAGTCGACTTAATTATTCATCATTATCAAAAATAATTTATCAATAAGCTTCTGAAGAATTTTCACCTTTAAATTTAATATCGTTAAGCCTTGATTCTAGGTTTTTATGTTCATCTTAACTATTTTTTTTTGTGTAGGTTATAGTCTCTTCATTATTTAAGCCATAAATTGGTATAGATCTGAATAACAACATGTTAGGTTTGACAAGCCCAATTTAAGTTAAAATGTACAGTTTTGAGTATATGTACCCTTTTGTTGAAGGTCGTTCAAGCTTTTCTTGGAAGTATGACATGAGTTACTTCAGTGCCATAGCGCTGGTACTCAAGCATCGGTTCGATGCATTTTCTCTACCCCTTCTTACCTTGAAAAAGCATAGGCACTTACGTCTTTGAATCGAAAATCATCTTTCGACTAACCTAACCTCCCCCGTTCCTCGGGACAAACAAGGGATAATACAAGAATATCCATGGACCACGCCTTTCGGCCTGATCTTACGTCCTGACTCACCCTTAAATATAAAGGAGTTGGTCCAATGATATAAGACTATATTGAATATTCAAATTTTATTTAATGTCTAAAGTAAAATTTGATACTATCAATAATACTTATTAGAAGGGACAATGCTGCACTTTAAAAATAACTACTTTCTTACTAATAAGATAAATGAATAGATTTACTTAACTACATTTTTTTCATCTATTGACATATACACAATGTATGAATCAACATTCTTAAAGGAGTTATGTACCTTAAACATAAGTCTTAAACATCATATACTCAGCATTTTACACATGTAGTTTTATCTACTACTTTTTTTTCTTTATATACACACTTCAAAGTTATGCATAAAAACCAAAAGCAAAAACATAATATATATATATATATATATATATATTACATCTGTTGTATATTAAAAACCAATATAATATCTTTAGTATAAAAAACATTGACACCTCTGCAATAATATAAAATAAAATAAAAACTTTATCACATTCAAAATCAGTGGGCCAATGTATGGGGTTCCTGCTTATGCAAATGTCATTGATGAAATTTATTACTATGAATTTGTCAAACTAAAAAGAGGATGAGGTGGATTTGGTTTCTATCACTAATTGTTTGACCCATAAATAGTTTTACAATAGCCATCTATGGCCATGCATTATATTCATGGTCTGCTAAGATCCACAAAGATCAAATCATCACTCTCTTGTATTCATTGGCCATGCACAAAATCGATCATTGACTATGAAGAGGTTGATCATAAATGAGAGTAAAATCGATTAAATCGATGATAAAAGTTGTATGAAAACGTATACAACATGTTATATTTAGATATATATTTATGTTTTTTGTATTATCATTTATTGTCAATATTTTATCGATTGTCTCCCTGTAAATACGTTTCTTGATAAATAATTACTAGTTATATACTCCTACTATCATATATCATAATAAATGAAATTGCAGGTTTTGCATCTTGAAAATTGTGCATGAATTTTTTCCCTTAATTCAAATGAATTAATTACAAGATTGAATTGATTGATGATAAAAGGTTATTTTCTTAGAAAACTCATCTCAATTAACTACATAAAGCTAAAACAAAGAGATAAATGATATTCTTCCTACCTTTATAAATTTCATGAGGAAATTATTGATATTTTCTCTCTACTTTATTCCATTATCATTTTTTCATTCTCCACAGGAATGAGGTAATGGTATATTTGATCAATAAATAATTTACAATGTCTTAAATTTTGATAAGTATAATTAAATAAAAACAAAAAAAATTCCCACACTTCTCCCAACTATGGTAACACTTTTCTAGGCAATTATTAGTATATTAATATTTGTATTGATAAGATTCAAATTTTCAATCTCCTTCACTTCATTTTTTTAAATCATTCATCTTAACCATTACATCAACTTATGATTGGTTAGAAATAACACATGTATAGGTGCTATTTTTTACAATCAAAATGTTTTTTTAGAAGGATTTTACATTTGTAGTAAAAATGTTTTCTTAACATCAACTCTAGAGAGGAGAAAGATGTGAATATAAGAATAATGTTTTTTTTTGTTGAAATAATAAACATTTATCCTATAAAAAAATCGATAACACTAATTTTTTAATAAACTTTAAAGATTAATATTTTTTATAAGATTCTTATCTATGTTAGTGTTGTTTGTGGTTTGATTTGAAATATCTAAACACACAAAAATACTTACAGTTCATTTCGGATGAACTAAAGTCCAAAATCAAATTAATCTAGGAATTACTTGAAATTTTCACCTGTCTTGATTCGGTCTTTTATATTTTATTTAGAATTTAAATTTGATAGTAATTTATGTATTATTTTTATAAACGTCTATTTATTTTAATCTTTCATGCTATTATCAATCGTCTAAACAAAACCTCTGTGAATAGTAATTATTTTTTATATACACAAAAAGGAAAAAAACCCTACTTTCAAATTTCAATGGGACAATTTTTTAAATTAATCCTTGACCCTATGTTGTTGTTTTTAAGTAAATGATATAACCGGTGCTTTAACTAAGAATTACTACTAGACTAAGTTAGACATGTGTCTCCTTCAAAAAATGTCAAACAATTAAACTTTTAATTTATAGTAAGAATCAAATCATCAATCTAAGATCAAGGACTTGACCGAAGAAAAATGACCGAAGCCCTTGGCCAAGGAACTCATTATGACCGAGCCATGCTAACACAACTTGACCGAGGCGCTGAAGCTAACTTGTTTCACAAACTATCATTATTTTAGATATTTTGGGTATTTTGGAATGTTGTTTTATTTGGAATAGGGTACTTAGGAATTAGTTAAAATCATTAGTTACATTCTTTTTAATTTTGAATCATATATATCAAGGAATTGCTGATTCTCCTTTGTTAAGTTTTTTTATATACAAAAAGTTTTATTGAAATAAATAAGAGGTATTATTCCTTTCTTGTTGAGTAAGTTGAAAGAGAAAGGGTTTTCTTGCTTAATTAAGATGCACTAATCACTATACTTGTACAATATTACTATTTCACATGTACACAAAGAAGAACCAACAATGTGGTAATGTGGTAATGTGGAAGATTTGGGTTCGCTAGAGTCATCACCTTTATCACATTAACATTAATGGCTAATGGGGTTATCAGACTTTAAAAGATGCCGATAATTTAGCTTTCCTAGTGCAGCCACATTTAATGGAAAGAAGATCACTCGTTTCAAAAATGATGTTTTAATGTGTACTGACCCACTAAAAAACTGTCATGTAATTAATATGAAAACTAAAAAAAAAATTACATTACTTAATGCAACATGATTAACTTGAGACATGAGGATATAAATTTTTTGAAACAGGTGATCCTTATTCCATTTAATGCACCACAGGGACAAATAAAGGGAAGAGTTCTTGTTTTTCTTAAGAAAAAAATGGTATTTTATTGTATATAAGTATCGATGAGAATCTTTACTATATATTGCTACGTCTTTAATCTTATTTATATGTTCAGAGAAAAAATATATATTATCTCTTATTTAATATTATTTTATTGCAGTAAGTATTGAAAAAAATAATAACCACCAAAACAAATGATATATTAGAAAAAAGTCCTATGATGTTTTAAATTATGATTATAGCTCCATCTTGTTTAAAATAACTATGGTAAATTATGCAAAAATATGACTAATGTAGTCTTAATAATATTGTTGATTCCTGAGACCACAATAAATAAACTCATAATTGAGATGTATAACTACACTAACTAGCTGAAGCTGAGTTTGGCCTTATCTAGTTAATGCTCTTGTTGTCAACTTTTTACTATTTGTTTTTTTGGGATCTTTTGTTCCAAATGGACCATATTTCTCTATCCATATCCAATAAAAAGGTATTAAATAATATAAAATATTATTATATATTTTATAATTTTTTATTTTAATTAAATAATACTCTGTGATTGGTTCGGAACACTATTAGGGACATGAAATGAGACAACAAATCTTACTCTTGTTTTCCTCTCTATCTTCCAATCCCAAAATCCCTATCATCACTACTTCACTCCTCTAGCTATTTATACCCACCAACTCTACCTTTTAGCCCTTGTCTCTTATCATAACAAGTAAGAGGAAAAAAGAGAAATAAAGAAGATATTTAAGTAAATATATTTAAATATCTTTGTTATTAGTAGGAGAAAGAAAGAAAAAGTAACAAGGAAAAATGGGAAGACTACCATGTTGTGATAAAGTTGTGAAAAAAGGACCTTGGACTCCTGAAGAAGATATCATATTGGTGTCTTATATACAGGAACATGGTCCTGGAAATTGGAGGGCTGTTCCTACCAATACTGGTTAGTACTTGGTTATCTTATAATCATATTTTCTTATTTTTTGGTACTTTTTTTTAGGCCATATCATTAGGAAATACAACTTTTCATTCTTCTTATAGTCCCTTCATCTTAAAATAGTCTCTCACTTGCGGATCACATCACCTGATGCGACCGCAATATTATAGTTGCAGTGACCATCGCAACCGTATCATACAGCAATTGTTGTGTGACTTTGAATCACAATGATGTGGCCGCATCGCATCAGGCCACATCAGATTCAAAAATGTTGTTTTAATCACAAAATAATTCACACCACAACGGTCGTAACAACTGCAATCACAATAACCACAATTGTTACCACAACCGGAACTACAATTTAAAACACTAGTCTCTCTCTTTTTGTTTTCAGGGTTGTCAAGGTGCAGCAAAAGTTGCAGACTTAGATGGACAAATTACCTAAAACCAGGAATCAAGAGGGGTAACTTTACAAAACAAGAGGAAAAAATGATAATCCACCTTCAAGCTCTTTTAGGAAACAGGTAAATTTATTATTCAACTTATTTTATCAAGTATCACCTACTTTATTAAATTTTTTATCAGCATAGCATATAATATAAAGTTGAAACTTTACTACATTTATTTGGTAAGTTTAATTATATTGTTATTAGTCTTACATGCTAAACTAGATCAAATTGATTATGATGTAGATGGGCTGCTATAGCTTCATACCTTCCACAAAGAACGGACAATGATATCAAGAACTATTGGAACACCTACTTGAAAAAGAGGCTTGAGAAATTCGAATCTCGATCTGAAGGAAACTTAGGGCATGTGTATAACTCAGCTTCAAAGCCAATAACTAGAGGCCAATGGGAAAGAAGGCTCCAAACTGATATCAACATGGCCAAAAAAGCTCTCACTGAAGCTCTTTCACCAAAGAAGATACTTTCATTACATGAACCAAATGATAATAGCATTTCTAATTATGATATTGGATCCATAAAACCAACTAGCCCTAATTCTTTATGCTATGCTTCAAATGCTGATAACATTGCTCGTTTGCTAAAGGGGTGGATGAAGAATCATTCACCAAATAAGGCCTCATCAAAACCTAACTCAATATTGAGTACTCAAAATTCCTTCAATAACTTGGCAGGATTTGACACTGCTTCTAGTGAAGGAACACCACCAAGTGGTGGAGCAAAAGGAAGTGTTGAATTGTGTGAGACTTTTGAGTCTTTGTTTGGTTATGAATCTTTGGACTATTCCTCAAATTCTGAATTTTCTCAATCTTTGTCACATGAAGCTAGTACTGTTTGCCAAGATGAGAGCAAGCCTGGTACTACAAATAGTATTGCAGAAATGCCATTCTCTTTGCTTGAGAAATGGCTTCTAGATGATACTAAAATTGGTGCAGATGCCACTTTGCTTTAGAAGATTGGTTCAATTTTTGACTATGGTAACTTTTTTGTTGTTGTTGAGTTCTAGGCTAGGACTTAAGAACCTGATTGAATCTTACTTTGGTTTTCAACCCTTTGGTGCCACAACTGTATAATTGAATGTTAATAATAAGGAATATCCATTTTCATCCTTAAACATTTGTGTACCTATCTTTCTGTTAAAGTAGTCTCTATTAGAGGTCATAAAAATGTTAAAAATAATTAATTTGACACATATTTTATATTTTATGGATCATTTTGGACTTTTTAAATTTGAAGTACCAAATTGGTACACACAAAAAATTTGATACAAAGAAAGATTGTAAGGAGGAGATGTAGGAAAAAAATTAAGATATACTGTATAATGGTGGAAGACTTTTATACTTAAAGATACATAATATTAAAGAGGATGAATAATATTATATATCGTCATATATACTCAATATTTTTCATTTCAAATAATTAAGAAGAAATATAAAACTAGAGTGGAAGTTGAGAATATGATGAATGAACTTTAGTTGTCCTTAGTCTTGTATCCACCAATTTTATATCCTTATATCCTAATGTCCTCTTTTATTCTTGTATGCAAATTCATCTTCATATAACAGGTAGGTTTGTTGGTCTTTGAATTGTACATCATCCTTACTCTTTACACTTTTTTGCTTAAAAATAAGAGAAAATCCTTAACGACATAATCATGTGCCTCTTAAGCACGACCTTCTCAGCCCAACTCATTCAACATTTAATGTTGCATGTGGATACATATAATGCTTGGACAGCTTGCAATGTCATATAAGTAAAATGATGACCAAAAAGAACATTATATACTTGGATTGATACATTATTATCTTATTTAATATTTAATTAGTTTTATTTTATTTGAATTTATTTATAATTAGTAGGATACCCGTACATGCGCACGTGTGGTAGTATTTTTCGAATGATTTATTTTAAAAAATTTAATATTAAATTAGAAACATGATAATTATTAAATCATATGAAGTTATTTTTATGTATCATTTGTAAATTAGATATATTGACAAATAGATATTGTAGATAATTTCATATCAATCAAAAAGTTAGTATGAACAAAATTGTATGTAGTTATTGTTGACTTTTAGATTTTTATGATAATTTCAATTTTTTATTAAAAAATAAAGAAAATATTATTAAAAAGTAAAGAAAATATTATTAACATTGAAATTATAACCAATACAATTTATAAATTTTAATATATGTGTGTGATTTTAAATTTACCGTACCAATTCTAAAAGTGATTAGTTGTAATTTTTAGGTAATGAATGATTTGATATGATTACACCTAAAATTAGAATAATAATATTAGTAAAATGGTTAATTCAAATATTAATACAATTTCAATAAATTTTAATTGTGATTCCTTAATTTTAGGCAATGCCTAATATAAATTTATACTCATTTATTGTTTAATTATAAAATAAGTAAAAAGAAATATATATAACTCTTAATAAATATGGATTCCTTTATTTTAAAAAGAATAATTGATATGCATAACTTTTAATAATTATGTAATCCATAATATTGCAGTATAAAAATAGTAACAATGAGAAGAAAAAAACTATTCAAAAATTTCTATTTGAATAGTAATTTCAATTTTTTATTAAAAAGTAATGAAAATAAATTTTTTTATTTTCACATTGTGCGGTTATTGTAACATTACAATTCCAACGGTGTAATAATATAATTTCATAATATTAGAATTTTAAAAATAGAAATATAACATTGAAATTATAACCAACACAATTTATAAATTTTAATATATGTGTGGTATGTAGTTATTCACATTTTGTAACCGGACAGTTTAGACTTTAAAGTGTTTTCAAAGCTCAATTAAGTGTGTAGTTATTGTTGAAATTTTAGATTTTTATGGTAATTTCAATTTTTTTATTAAAAAGTAAAGAAAATATTATTACAGTTTTTATTAAAAAGTAAAGAAAATATTATTAACCTTGAAATTATAAACAACACAATATAGAAATTTTAATATATGTGTGATTTTAAATTTCCCCTACCAATTCTAAAAGTGATTAGTTGTAATTTTTAGGTAATGAATGATTTGATATGATTACACCTAAAATTAGAATAATAATATTAGAAAAATGGTTAATTCAAATATTAATACAATTTCAATAAATTTTATTTGTGATTCCTTAATTTTAGGCAATGTCTAATATAAATTTCTACTCATTTATTGTTTAATTATAAAATAAGTAATAAGAAATATGTATAACTTATAATAAACATATATTCCTTAATTTTAAAAAGAATAAGAGGTATGTATAACTCATAATAATTATGTAGTCCATAATATTGCAGTATGTAAATAGTAACAATGAGAAGAGAAAAAAACTATTCAAAATTTTCTATTTGAATAGTAATTACAATTTTTTATTAAAAAGTAAAGAAAATATATTTTTTATTTTCACATTGTGCAGTTATTGTAACATTCAATTCCAACAGTGTAATAATATAATTTCACAATATTAGAATTTAAAAAATAGAACTATAACCTTGAAATTATAACCAACACAATTTATACATTTTAATATATGTGTGATTTTAAATTTCCCCAACCAATTCTAAAATTGACCAGTTGCAATTTTTATGTAATGAATGATTTGATATGATTACAACTAAAATTAGAATAGTAATATTAAGAAAATGGTTAATTCAAATATTAATATAATTTCAATAAACAACAGAGAAATATGTAAGAAATTCATCATTTTATAGCAAACATCTCTCTCAATCCGAAACACTCTTTAACACAGATTCTTCCTATCAAAAAACAGAAAAAGATTCAATAAAGAAAAAACTTTATAATAAACATGAAAATGAAATGATTTGGAACATAAAGATAAAATAAAATAAAAAGATAAAAATGAAAACTTTATAAAATGGTTAATTCAAATATTAATACAATTTCAATAAATTTTAATTGTGATTGCTTAATTTTAGGCAATGCCTAATATAAATTTATACTCATTTATTGTTTAATTATAAAATAAGTAATAAAAAATATATATAACTCTTAATAAATATGTATTCCTTTATTTTAAAAAGAATAAGTGATATGCATAACTTTTAATAATTATGTAGTCCATAATATTGCAGTATAAAAATAGTAACAATGAGAAGAAAAAAACTATTCAAAATTTTCTATTTGAATAGTAATTTCAATTTTTTTTATTAAAAAGTTAAGAAAATATTTTTTTTATTTTCACATTTTGTATAAGATGACACAATTAAGTATGTAGTTATTCACATTTTTTAACCGGTCAATTTAGACTTTAAAGTATTTTCAAAACTCAATTAAGTATTTAGTTATGGTTGACATTTTAGATTTTTATAGTAATTTCAATTTTTTATTAAAAAGTAAAGAAAATATTATTACAGTTTTTATTAAAAATTAAAGAAAATATTATTAATCTTGAAATTATAACCAACACAATTTATAAATTTTAATATATGTGTGTGATTTTAAATTTACCGTACCAATTCTAAAAGTGATCAGTTGCAATTTTTAGGTAATGAATGATTTGATATGATTACACCTAAAATTAAAATATTAATATTCGGAAAATTGTTAATTCAAATATTAATACAATTTCAATAAATTTTATTTGTGATTCCTTAATTTTAGGCAATGCCTAATATAAATTTCTACTCATTTATTGTTTAATTATAAAATAAGTAATAAGAAATATGTATAACTCATAATAAATATGTATTCCTTAATTTTAAAAAAAATAAGAGATATGTATAACTCATAATAATTATGTATTCCATAATATTGCAGTATGAAAATAGTAACAATAAGAAGGAAAAAATATTCAAAATTTTCTATTTGAATAGAAATTTCAATTTTTTATTAAAAAGTAAAGAAAATATTTTTTTTTATTTTCACATTGTGCGGTTATTGTAACATTACAATTCAAACGGTGTAATAATATAATTTCATAATATTAGAATTTTAAAAATAGAAATATAACATTGAAATTATAACCAACACAATTTATAAATTTTAATATGTGTGGTATGTAGTTATTCACATTTTGTAACCGGTCAATTTAGACTTTAAAGTGTTTTCAAAGCTAGTTATTGTTGACATTTTATATTTTTATGCTAATTTCAATTTTTTTATTAAAAAGTAAAGAAAATATTATTACAGTTTTTATTAAAAAGTAAACAAAATATTATTAACCTTGAAATTATAAACAACATAATTTATAAATTTTAATATATGTGTGTGATTTTAAATTTCCCCTACCAATTCTAAAAGTGATCAGTTGCAATTTTTAGGTAATGAATGATTTAATATGATTACACCTAAAATTAGAATATTAATATTAGGATAATGATTAATTCAAATATTGATACAATTTCAATAAACAACAGAGAAATAGGTAAGAAATCCATCATTTTTTAGCAAACATCTCTCTCAATCCGAAACACCTTTTAACACATATTCTTCCTCTCAAAAAACATAAAAATATTCAATATAACATAAAGATGAAATAAAAAAAGATAAAGATAAAAAATTTATAATAAACGTGAGATGGAAATGATTTAGAACAAAAAGAAAATGAAATGATTTCGAACAAAAAGAAAATAAAATGATTTGGAACAAAAAGAAAAGAAATGTAAAATATAATCAGTTTCATCGTCAGTCTCGGATGGTTACATCTGTTTATAACCATTCGGAAGTGATGAGAGTGATGGTGGTAGTGAGCATACACAGTGAGAGTGAGGGTGAGACTGTGAGAAATTGGTTACAAAGTGAAGAGAGATATGAGCATACAAAGTGAAGATATATGAGAGAGTGATAGTGAGATTTTAGAAGATAAAGAAAATACAAATTGTCAATATTTTTAATTATAAAATATTCAATTACATAATTGACCTTTAAAAATCCAGGTGTCACAAATGTGGTAGTCTATTTTAATAATTTAGGAGACATTTCTATTATTATATAGGTATAGATTAATGTTTATATTGTTAGTGATTATTTAAATCATTATTATCTTATCATTTATAATAATTCTTACCTATATAATACATTACTTAGATTGATTCGTATTTGAGTTTAATTAATCCATTCCATTCTAAATTTTCACGAAATATATATAATATTTCATGAAAAGGAAAATTGTTCCATAAGAATTCTATAATGATTAGATATAAGAAACTAGCAAATTTTAATCTTCAAATTATTCCATGTCAATTCTTTAGTTAGGCAACCTCAGTTAAGGTGTTAATGCAAGTATTTTTCACTATTTGTGGAGCTCTTTAGCTACACGGCATGGTAGGGCATCAATTCCATCTTAGAAAGACAATAATGTTACATAAAGTGTACATTCTGTACTAAACTAATAAATAATTGGTATATAATATACTGAAAGTGTAAATACTGTTAAATTACATTTTATAATGTTTTTAATCGTAGTTTATTTTGAAATATATGCCATAAATGATATCTCTTCATTTTCTAATTTCCTACTTCTAAAATTTCACAAATTTAAATAATATACATAAAAGACTACTCTTTTATTAAATAAGTTTCTCACATATTTTTCAGTAGGATTGGGAAACCACTATAGGAGACAGTGAGGACTAAGATAGGGCCAGACAGGACAATTGACTCATAATATTTAGTTAGGTCCAGTTTGACTCAAATTTGATGATGTTGGATAGAAAGAAAAAAAGTGACTTATGAAAAAAAAATAGCTGTCAAAGATTGATAATGAGTTAATTTTCAATGTGATCAAAAATAATTTATTGGTTTGGATAGGTTGACCTAAATGGTTAAGAAAAAAGAATTTTTTTGAATAGGTAAAAAAAATTATTATTGAGTTAAGAAACTTATTATTATTTTTCTAAAAAGGTTAATCTATAGAACTTAGACAAAAAAAAAATAATTAACCTTTTCAAAAACAAACTATTAGCTATATATTTAGATCCTCCTAATTATCTAACCTCATCCCTCAATTCCTCCTCATCTTTTCCATGTGAAAGCTCTCATTAATAAAATTTGTTTTTTTTAGAAAATAAAAAATTGATTTTAGCATAAGATATATAGAATCACGCATCTGAAAAAATATTGTAGGTACTGAAAATGAGAAGAAATGTTAGAGATATAAAGTCATTTATAAATCATGATCTAATTCAACAAAGGGAGAAACATGAATAATGCAAGAACTTCACTTAAAGTTTTTTTTAATACGATTCATATCTTGCATTATATTTCCTTACCAAGATCAACAATAGTAGGTCCTTCGAATTTATTCCTCCATGTCTAATCGTGTTTTTTGATTCTGATATAATAATTGTAAGGGATTCATGAACATTGTTCAAACTTTAAGGCTGCAATCAATATTGAAAAAAATAATGTAATTGGACATGGATGGTTGTACCATTTATTTTCTTCCTCTACAAAATTAGTCTTATGCTTGGAATTAATAACGTCTATGTCAAAGCAAAAGCAACTTGTTTCATAGCAAAACAATAAACAAATTAACAATGAGATAATTATCTAAGATTCTGATAGATTTTCAGAAAGATCAAAATGTCAATAGTTCGATTTCTGTGAGAAACACTTGTTAGGAGGGCTGTCACATATCCAGAAAGATATTAGTTCTATATCCATAGACTAAGGAAATATCATTGGTAATACAAAAAAACAAAACATCTTTGTAGATATTTGAAAAATGTGCACATGATGAATTGCAAAGAAATAATACAATATAATGGGCCATTGGGGCTCCCATTGTACATGGTTATTTATGATGTATACAACATTAGACCATAATTTCTATAGAGCTTGTTAACCGAATTTTGTGTTAGACAGCTGAAAATTCAATATTTTGACAAATGTAAAAGATATTATAACATATTTTGTTAGTTTGTAAAGGTTTCAATAGTAGTTCAGGGAACATGAGAATAGGGAAATTAGGTGTTACCGTTTCTATTTGTTAATACAGTAAATATTATTCCTATTTTGCTTGGCCAGGTGTAACAGTGTTTTATCTAGACGTATAATAGTCTAAGATAACATAGGATTATAATATTTAATGGATAACAAATCAGTATTTGTATGAAGATATATTGGTTCAATAAATAATTTACTAATTAAATTACGTTTTGATAAAATTAGATATATATTATATTAATATTTTTTTATCATCAATGAAATTTATTAATAAGAATAATTAGGATAACAAATGGTATTTATATATACAAAATCAATAGATGTTTAAACAAGGAGGCAATTATGTGGGTGCAATGACTACTCCACATAAGAGTATGTGAAATTTTGAAAGCGGACATTGAGAAGATTCAAAAAATGCAGAAGAATTAATTTCAGCACCTTATCTAGGTGGAACCGCGAGTTCTTGAAAAAAAATTTGTTCCTAACATTCCAATAAGTCTAGATAGCTATGAACCAAAGGGACATGCATCACTGTTATTTATTTTTTCTCTCCATCCATATCATGTTTGCATGTAATGAGAAGTTGGTTTTAACATCATTGTGAATAATTGACTTATATTCAAACCGAGAGTAAATTTTTTGCCAAACATTATAGGATTTTAAACAAAAGAAAAACAAGTGGTTTGTAGATTCATCCATCACCCCGCATAGAACACATCATGGTGGGGTCTTGTGCTCCTCAGACTTCTCTTTGAGCTAGATTAAATTTTGTTGGAACACCATCCAAGGAAATTTTCCACACTAAGCATTTCATCTTTGGTGGGAAATTACATGCTCACGGTCTTTTGAAGAAGCCATTTCCACAATTTCTATCCTCCTATTGTAACACCTGATATGTATTTCGAACTGAGTAATGATCTCCTTTGTCATGAATCCAAATCCACCCACCAATAGTATTTTGATTAGGCAAAACATTTTTAAGAGTTTTTTAGCTATGTCTTCACATTCCTCTTGCTCCCTTAGGAACAACCTCCTTCTCCATTTGAAATTCCTAGTCCATACACCATTAATTCTCCATTCCCCAAGAAGCTTATGATATCACCTTTATCTCCAAAGCTACATGAAACATTCTTGCGAAAGAATTTTTAAGTAGATCTCCCCTCCCATAAATCTATCCAGAGCCTAGTAGAATTTATGGAGCCTAAACTCCTATGAATACCCTCAACCAACCACCCATGTTTGACTTATATCTGTTAAAACGGGCTACCCGGACGGGTTCGGGCTAGCCCGCTTTTGATTCGGGCTAAAACGGGCCGGACTAAAAAGTCCGGTTATATTTTATGTTGCTAAAAATGAGGCCCAAACCCGCCTAAAGCGGGCTGCGGTGGGCCGACCCAGATTATTTTATTATTTACACCAATGCAAAAAACTGATGCTTTTAACATGATGTAATCGATTACAATATACTAGTAATCGATTACAACATATTAAAAGCATTATTTTTTGATATTTTTTAAACAGTGTAATCGATTACCAGGATTGTGTAATCGATTACACTGTTTAAAAAACAGCAAAAACTGATGCTTTTAATGTGTTGTAATCGATTATGAGTATATTGTAACCGATTACATCATGTAAAATGCACAGGTCTAATTAGTTTATCATCATGTAATCGATTACCAGGATTGTGTAATCGATTACACTGTTTAAAAAATAGCAAAAACTAATGCTTTTCATAACTTGTAATCGATTATGAGTATATTGTAATCGATTACATCATGTAAAATGCACAGGTAAGAAAAGCCAAATGAGAGGGAAGAAAATGAGTAGACAATGGCCCGAACCCGAACGGGTAAGCCCGGCCCGAGCCCGAATTTATTGTGGCCCGACCGGGCCGGGCTAAAAAGTCTGGTTTAACTAAAATACTCAAACTTTATACCCAAGCCCTATACCTTTCCGGGCCTTGGCGGGCCGGCCCGCTATACCCGGCCCATTTTGACAGGTCTAGTTTGACTCCTTCCTTACTATAGCTATTAACGTTGAAAAACAAATAAAAATTTGATATTCATACTATTTGTTGTGGTGGTGTGTTTGATCATTTTTAATAACATTTTGATCAACATAATTACATGACCGATATAATTATTTTAATATGTCATTGGTCCATTTTCCCGTTAAACTAGCATGTACTCATATGTGACATACACATCGATGATGTTAACATAGCATTAACATAAACTATAACCAAAATAATCAGAGACTACAAATAAAAAATATTATTTGAAGACTAAAATAAAAGTCACATGTACCAAAAACATATTTAAACCTAATAACTAACCTCATAAGTTATGACTTCAAATCTTCAATTTTGTTTGAGATCGTGAAGTTAAGTGACAAGTCGATATCATTTGAAGATTTCCTTGTGGATTTGATTGTGAGAGGGAATTAATTAGTTTTTGACCAATTCGAAATGATGAAAAGGATTTCCCATACCAAGATACGGAACTTATCAGTTTCATATTAATTAATTGATATTGTAATTGAAAATTTTGGTTGTAGATGGTGATATGCATTATTGCTCAAATTGGTAAACTTCACTTTTATTTCTATGACACTTTTGGCATGGTGGAAACTGAATTAATAACACAATTATGTTGTGTGTCAGTAATTCTTATGGTCATAAAGTAATCAACCAATTGGTAATGACAGGAGTAGTCCAACAGATATTTAAACTATTTTCGAGATAATTAGGTAGGCGATGTAGGTCTTACTTCCCAACATGTCCCCTCCACATAAGTCTGTCGGATCAGACAAAGGGTTATCTTTGACCCATAACTAAATGATATAATTTGGAACCAACATGTATTTAAATCATTCTCGAAACAATGAGGTAGACGATGTGAGATTTACTTTCCAACATAAAATAGTGGTGGAATTCGATTTTAACTTGAAAATATATATTTAAATTTCCCTTCCTTGGATGCATTAGAGGGTTATATAACATGGTCACATATGAGCCTTTGGGACCTTTTTCTTTTACTAATCACACATGATGTAGGTATTATCTTACCCTTGGACTTAAATGAATTTGATAAGATAATGTTTTTTCTCTCTCACCCATACATTAAAACATTAAAAATAAAATATTCTTATTTTATTTATACACAACTCAATTCTTACAAAAAAGGTAAAATGTGTATGAAAATTTTGTAATAATAGTATTACAACAAAAATGAAATTTCAAAATATTTAATAATTTATTCAATCCATAATTAATGGGAAAAACATAAATAAGAGATTATTTTCGATCCATAATTAGTATTACTACAATATAAGTGTTTTCAATCCATAATTAATGTCAAAAGCATAAATTACCAGTGACTCAAAATATAGGATTGAACTCGAATAATTACAAAATGTACCGACTAAAAACAACACAGCCCTAAAATTAAGGAATATGGATTAAAAACACATTTAAGTTTTTTTTTTCTTTTTGAAGGTGCCCTTCTCTTAATAATGTTTTTTTATTTTTATACAAATTATTGTTGTCTTGTATACCTTACTTTAACTTATAACACCCTAATTTTTATAACAAATAATAATATAATATGGAAAAAATTAAAAGTTACCAGATTATCAATAATCTCTTTAGTAAAAATATAACTCCATAGTCTCATTGAATACTAATAAAATATAATACAAAGATGTATTGAATTTCTATAATAGCATTGGACTATAAACTAAAAGGGTGGAACATAATCCAAAGTTGTCATGAACTTATCACAAAACTTTTAAAATAACTTATATAATAAAAACTAATTTATAGAACATTTAGGTGCATGATATTGATCTTCAATATAATTTAAACTCAACTCCTTATGCAATTCACCTAGAAATATCAAAAAACTCGAGTATAGTGAGATAAAAATATATGTAACACTATTTTAGAAACTTCAAACTATAACATTCCCATATGTCACGAGTGCAGTCAATATTCATAAATAATAGCAATAAGGATTAATAATCATAATACATCATCTTATAATATAACTAATGACTTATAATTTATACAATATCAATAAGAAGATAAATCACATAAAAATAATAGCATATTCAATTTGCATTTGACATTAATTGTGTCGAACCTCCGATGAGTGATTAAAAGCTTACAAACAGCACGCTTGCTACAGGTATATGCCCCTCACCCAGCAATTCGGGTTCATAGGAAATGTCTTACTTCATTCTGAAAAATAAGTTCGCTCTCCATGCGATTGAGAATTCTTTTTCTCGTGCCCATACTAATAAATGAATATGAAGATCTCATCAACAATCAAAGTAATTTGGTCACAGACCCCATCAACAATCATCAATCATCATAATTGGATTATAGATCCCCTCAACAATCATCATTCAATGTAATTGGATCATAAATTCCCTCAACAATCATCAATCAATATAATTTGTTTGAAAAATAATATGAATATACAACTAAAATAATATATATATATATATATATATAAAAGTCTTTGTTAAGTTCCACGAATATATATACTTTTATCAATGAAATATTAATAAAGTTAGAGGACAATATGAATTATAATCATGTGTGCAATATTATGTATGATATTATTTACTTCTCTTGTATAATTCAATGCAATTAAATCAATAAGGTTTTCTTAATTCAACTTGTTAGAACAAATATAACTTAGAAGTAAGTTTCTCAAGACATCAATTCTCAATTACCAATGGAGTTTTAGGGTTATAAGGTTACCTATAATGGATGGAGAAGTCTTTTCCCTTTCCTATCTTTCATCTCCTCTCTTTTTCTCCCTTTCTCTTCTTCCATCTTTTCTAAGTGTTAGGATTTGTAGTTTAATGACTAAAAAGTAAAATCTAAAGCTAAAAAGCTTTTCCCTCCTATCCTTTTTACACTCACTTAAATTTAGACTAATTCTTAGTAAAGATAAGCTAATATAAATGATTTATTAATGTTTGATAACAATTACTAACTTCTAAATCTTATCACAAATAAAATATTCCAATTAATCATATCATAACAATAATGGTAATGTTAAAAATATGAGTTTATACTATTTTATAAACTTGAGAGAATAATGTAAATTATATAAAGAAATAAATATATAATCATAAGGATAAAACAAAATAACCTATATACAAATAGTAGTGTGCAAGATCAAATAATATCTTAACATGCGTAATTGTATAATTATAATTATAACAATAACAAGATAATAACAATGCAATTCTATTATCATTTCTTATTTTCACATTGAGATAAATTCTAAAAATAAATTGATTATATAATTATACTTATTTTATCATAAACAAAGACTATAATATGAGGTTCAAAATTAATTAAAAAAATATAGCAATTTGTGGGATGTTACATTTCTCTCCTCCTTAAACAAAATTTTACCCTAAAAAATTTGAGGCTATTGTTTATATAAAATCACTCTAGATAGAATAGCCTCAACTCATCATCAAGATATCAATTAGTCTCCTTTGTGGGAGATCATTCCCAAACAATTATTATGAAAGTAATTCCATTACTCAAAGCATTAATCACACATGCATTCACCTTTCATAGGTGGTACTTTAACTTATGTCAAAATTCTTAAGAAACTTTATCTCTAATATTTTTCTCATATTTAATTCTCTTTTATCAAACAAATATTTAAGACACTTATGGTAACTAATTAAACATCTCAAATTTCACCGCATACAAAAATAATTTCAAGTGTCATTTTCTTAAGACGAAAAAACATAGTAGCAATTTCTATATAATGAGTAGTATAGTTTTGTTATCATGAAGCCTATGTTTTTTAAGACATGACTTATCTCTATCTTCTTAAGCACACATATTAAACAAGTCTTCATCGGTCATAAATCTTACAGCCACATAATCAGTTTGAGTTCTCTAATAAAGGAGTGAAGCATAATCTTCCTTATACTCAAGAAATTTGTCTTCCCACCCTAAGATCCAATAAAAGGAACCCTTTTTTTAATCTTAACCCAACCAAAGTTCAAGTGAAAAGATAAGAATCAAGAATAAACCTCATACAATGACCACTTAAAGTAAGAAAGCTTTTAATCTTGATAATCATCTTAAGTTATTCCCAATGCTTCATCAAATTAATATTACTTGCACATATAAATTCACTTGTCCAAATTAATACCTTGAAATCACTTGTCCAAATAGATATTACCATAATCCTAACTAAATTCACACTTTTTGGCACCACATATAAATTCATTTCCTTCCATATATGAAAATCTAATCTTGCACACTTATTATGCTCCTGGAAGATCCTAAAGTATGTCTGAACAACATATAAAGATATGTACTTCCACATATGATAGTAAGGTATAAAATTGTCCCTAATTATTTGAAAGCACATATTATTTATAATGATCGGACGGTCCGACCGTTAATCAAACTTGAAAATAGATCTCGTTTGCAATCTTAAACTAATGAGAGGTTGGACTGCTTTGAACTAGGAAAATTTCGGTCCGGTCATGTTAAACATGGTTAAACCGCAATAACCGGGATGTGAACCAAATGATTCATTTAAAATTAAAAAAATGAATATTACTCTAATGTTTTATTTTATTCTAGTCCAAAATAAGATAGAGATATGTTACTTCATAGATAATTACTAATTATATAGAATTTTACATTAATATAAAATTATTAATTATATAGAATATCTTTCGGTATGATCGTACTGTTTAATCGCTAAAATCTAATATATGACCTTTTCGGTTTCATTCTATTGGTTTATAAATCCATTATAATATAATATAATAATTCTTCCATTAAATAAACACAAAAATGCAATCAAATAATAACAAGTACCCATATCTATCTAAAAATATAACACTTCTGCATGATATATATAATAACTATTTACATACAATAAAGACATAACATATACACAACCAGCACATATCATGTTTTTAATATATACCTTTATCAAATTGTCATCTTTTATACCTAAAAGTTTGAATATTATAAATTAAAGTACAGATAACAAAAAAAAACATAAAAATATATTAAGCATAAAATAAATTGGTGTACAAATAATTCTACTATAACATGAAAATACATAAGATATTTTAATAACACGTAAAAGGCTAATATAATACTTAAGAAATTTCAAATATTTCTATAATAATGAATTTTTCCAAATAAAAATAATAATCAAAGGTATTAATTAGTCACACATGAATTTCAAAATAAAAAAAAACCAATCTTGACTTGTGTCTTTAAGGTTTTCTTTCTTGAAATAATGATTTGAATTCTCAATTAATGCTTTAATTCTCTATCTCACCACTAAAAAAAATTAACTTCTTCAACCTTCCTTCACCTACTTATATAACATAAACTTCATTTTTCACCAAGCAACGAGATAAAAGCCTTAAAAGAAAAGATTGATATATTTTTTAACATGTTTGCATTCTCACAACTATCGCTAGAGTTTATCCGCACATACTAAAGTTATAGATCTGATCTAAAACATGTAATTTTAAAATAAACGAGAGTTTCAATGTTGAAATAGTTTTCATCGTCAGGTGTCCTGGTAAGTCATTTAGTCATTTTCTGTTACAAGTTTCTTATTTATTGTTTGGAAATTTTAAATTGTTTAATTTTAAAATTATGGGTATTCAATTTAGTTATATACAAAACTTTGTGACTCTTATTTTATTATTAATCTTGTCTAATTTGTTTATTTCTATATCTTAGTAATGATGTTACAAATATAGGGTGGAAGTTGTGTTATTTTTTTTTAATTATTTTCTCTTTTCTCATGTTTGCCATGTTGGAATTTCTGACAATTTATGGGTCACAAATATAATTCTATAATTGTGTTATAGCCATTATTTATTTGGCCAATATATATAAAATGGTCTTATGGATTAATTTGGTGGCTAAGGGCATATGTGTCATGAAATATTATGAGTGTAGATATATTCGGGCAATTTCTATTTTGATGAAGGGACTGAATTAGAATATTGCAACTTAAGTGGTAACCATTAATGTTACCTTTATGGGTTATGGTCCCCAGTTGCAGAGCAACGGGTTTATTGAGTAACTGATGTTATAAGGATTGGTTTATGAGGATATGTGACTTAAGTCACAAAACCAACATATATAAAGAAAAAGAGAAATGCATAAGGTACCAAGCCCTCTCATTCTCACTTTTGCAAAAGAACATCACCAAGCCCTCTCATTCTCACTTTTGCAAAAGAACATCAGAAGCACTCTCTTTCTCTCTGAATTCCCCTCTAGCGGAGCGAACGGAAAACCATCAGGCTCTAGCAACCGGAACATCCTACAACCCACATACCTTGGAGCATTCGGAATGGCTAACCAAGGTATGCGTTTTCTTCTTCGCTATGAAACCAATTGGGGTTTTTCTTCGGTCTGGATTAGGATTGTTCCATTAGGGTTTATGTATGGGCATAAACATTTGGTTTCGGAATAATGTCCTAATCATTCAGTTTCGGGGATATGATTAGGATTAATCGGAAATATCCAACATGCCAATCAACTTAAAAGTATAGATTTCTAATTTTTAAGAAGAATAAACCATATTAGTGAATGTCACCCATCTTTTATTGTATCCAGAATTGAATGGCAGATTCAAGGAGAATTATGATAAAGTATCTCTCACCCACCCACATAATATTGATACCATTACTGAGTTTGATTTTGGGTTGGCTATTCTAAAAATTATTTTAATTCTTAATTAATATCATTTAAATGATTTTCTAGCAGAGTATTCATGCATTCTCGTACGAGTCGCTCTGTGTTGGCAATGAAAAATACATTTCATATTTATAGTTAAATGAAATACCTAGTTTTTAGTTAAATAAAGTCATATATTAAAGTTACTTTGATTGATTGATAATTTTTCATTCCTCCTTTAGAATTTAAATCTAATTAAGTCCATATCAATCTCTTTGCCACTCATAACACATATTATTATATTAATCACCTAATAATGCCTTAAATGAATGCTTTATTACACTTTCTTTCTCTTAAGAGAAAGACTTGCATGAAGACGTATCTATATAAAGATAATCAATCAAATCTTGACAACACATTAAATTTCTAATTAAAATTTAGCCATAAATTATAGCACAAAAAATGTGACTAAATATGACGTGTTGGATTCGTCTCTACCTAATTTTCTCTTCTCTCAAATGTTTTGTATTTCAGCTTGGTTTTCAATCATAAGATATTAAACAAGAAGACGACAATATGTATTTCAAATCAAATATCTCATCTTCCCTATCTAATTAAGAGAATGAAGGGATAATGTTTCCTTATTTTTGTGTAACTAGTAAATGAAAGAAAGCTTCAGTTAGGTGTAAAAATGATATCATGCATTGGTGGATCAGAAAATTGTACCCTTGATATAATTTTTTATAATTAACAAAATTGTAGTTGAGTTGAATCTAGGGCTTAAAAAACCTAGATAAATCTCAGGACATAGATAGTATTTATATTAACTACAGGCTTGGTGTGTCAGCAGTAATTATCTCTGTCATCACCATTTTAGGCAAAATAAAAATATTATTTTATATTATTTTTTAATTATTATTTTAATCATTATGTATTATCTTAAATGATAATTGAAATAGGACAGAGAATATTAATTACATTAATTAGTAAATAGAAACACTTGTAATATTTTGATTGAATTGAGAATAGAAGACATAACTTGAAAATAATAATTTTAGCTCAATGATGAAAGGTTTTTAACCAGACCAATTTTAGATAAATATTATTTATAATTAACTTATAAAGTTATATAAGTAAGAACGTATAATCTAAATAGTATATTTTGATAAAAAATAGATCAATCTCAATTTATTATCATGTTATGCAATAAAAAATAGTTGAACTCAAAATTTTCAATTATATATATCAAATTATTACAAAATGTGTGTTATATCTGACTAACTGGAATGACCAAAATATAACTAGAATAAAAGGAGACTAATTAACTTAGAAGTATAAAGAAAACAAACTTATAACTTTTTTTTATTTAATGATTGATCAAATATGAAAGTTCTTTTCCTAAACGTGTAACGACAAAGTTTATAAAGGTACATTTACGTGCAAACAAAAGAATCATTGTGAATTTGTCGTACAAATTTGGCAAAGCTTATCTATCATGCTCACAAATGTTATTGCAATTGTATTAGTGCACCCAACAAATTTGCCTTTTATTATCAAGTTAGGGGCCACGTACGTATGAGGCTTAAATATGGCTTAGCTTGTGATAGAAAATGAAACCCATTTGCTAGTGTAAATGCATTACTCTTTTTTTTTTTTGCACTATCAATGGTATACTCTCACTATTTTGGATAAAGAACTAATTTCCTTCAGGATGTGTGTGGTTGCCCCTTCCAACAAGTGTCACTATCAGGAATCGAACTCTTGATATTTTGGTATCCTAAGAATCTAGCGGAGCCTTAAACCACTAAACTAATTAAATAAATCACTATTTACGTGAAAAGTAAAGATCTTTCCAAATTAAACCCATCACTATTGAGGGGTTTCCTTATGTCCACGGGAATCATTTTGCATTGATTTGGTTTTCAAACGTTACAAGATAAAAAAATTAAATAATTTTATAGACGACAGATTATTTGATTACAGTATATATTATTCGGGTGGATTATATCATGGGGTTTATCAAAACAATATTGTAATAACCGGATCGGACCGGATGGTCTGACTGGTTCGATCGCTAACCGAACTTGAAAACGACTCTGTTTTGTAGTCTTAACCGAATGAGTAATTGGACCGCTTTGAACCAGAAAACATATTATTTCTCTTTGTCCTTATTCTGAGAAGTATAGGAGACTTTATAATCTTAGTACTTTTAAGGAGGGTCTTGTTTGTAACTTTGGGACTTGGGTGAGAGGTAATTGGGAGTGGAAGTTCACTTGGCGTCGTCCTTTATTTACTTGGGAGAAGGATTTAACCATTTCTTTTTTGCAAGATCTTATCCAACTGAAGTTTCATATCAACAAGTCAGATACTTGGGATTGGATTCATGACAAATCCAAGCTTTACTCCGTCAAATCCGCCTACAGACATATCACTCATTCCGATCAACTTCACATTCTCACCGACATTAATCATTGTGTCATTTGGAAGTCAAAAGCTCCTCTAAAGGTCCTTTCTTTTGCTTGGAGGCTCTTCCAAGATAGAATTCCAACTTTGGACGCTCTTGTCAAGCGGGGTGTCTCTTTGATTAATAACAGTACTTCTAATTGTGTTTTCTGCAATTCTCATCAAGAATACGTTACTCACTTATTTTCTTCTTGCGATTTCTCTTATGCTTTGTGCCAACTTATGTACAATTAGTTAAATGTTAGCTTGGCCATTCCGCTAACACCCATTCATCACTTTACTTCTTTCTTGGGGCTGATTAAGAATCGGAAATCTTGGAAGCTTTGGAGTATTATCTGGTTTGCTACTATTTGGGCCCTTTGGCTTGGGAGGAATGACATTGTGTTCAACAATGCTAAACCATATTTACAAAATATCTTGAATTCTTCTAAGGTTCTTTCATGGCTTTGGATCAATGTTAACTGTGGAAAGGACAACATTCTTTTAGATGACTGGAATGATAATCATTTAGCTTCTCTTAATTTTTTTTTTGTAAGTCATTTTATTTGTACTTTGTAATATTCCTTTATTTAATAAAATTATCTTTTGTCGATCCAAAAAAAATTATTATTAAATTTTTACATGACTGAATATCACATACCTCGAAAGAAACAAGTAATATATGGGATATGAATGTTAAAATTTATATTTAGTTAATACATTATTTATCATTCATTCGTATTATTTATATTTAAAAGTTAAAAGTAAATAATGGTCAATTAATGGTAAAATTTCCTACACCATCATTACATACATATTCTTCCCTTAAAATTTTTAATATATTGAACATTAGGTTTACCTGTAATAAAATACACACTCTAGGGCTAGGGCTACATATACATAACAAAGTAAGGTGTACCTTCTCTCCCTCTTTCTTTCTCTCCCTCTACCTGATTCTTTCTATTCCAGTTTCTGATAATCTCATTCATCAAACCTCTTAGATATTTTTCAACATATATAATTATATTTTTACAGGGTTTTGAAGAATTTGGAAACATGAGGAGGCGCCAAGTTATAGTTAGAAGATCAGAGGAACAACCTGCAAGAAGTGTTAGGAGTGTGAAATATGGAGAGTGCCAAAAGAATCATGCTGCTAATGTTGGAGGATATGCTGTAGATGGTTGTAGAGAGTTCATGGCAAGTGGTGATGAAGGTACAATTTCTGCTCTAACTTGTGCTGCTTGTGGCTGCCACAGAAACTTCCACAAAAAAGAGGTTGAGATTGAAGCACTGAGTGATTTCTCTTCACAAACCTCTTCAGGGACTTGATGATGAGAAATTAATGATATATACCTCTAGAATTATGTAATATATTCTGTGAACTTACTTGGTTTTGCTAGTTAAGTGAGATTTTAAGATATATTGTTGGGCTTGTTTAATTAATTATCTAGAACTATATGTTCTATAGTAATGTATGGTTTCATGGTTGATGTGTGTAAAGAGTGAAAAGGCAATGGTATTTGGAAGTTGTTTTTCTGAGATGAGGAGTGCAAATTTAGTAATCTTTAATTTTTCTCTTCATAATTTCTTGATTAAATGGTGAATTTACTTCTCTTATGATATGGAGGTTTCTATGCTTGCAATGGTAAGATTATGTACATCTACTCACTACATCTTACTAGGTGAGAGGCTCTATGTTTACAACTCTCTTCCTTTCTTTAAATTCTTCTTGAAGCTAGTTTTGCTTTCCTTATTAGTTTTTAAATTTACTTTACCATTTCTTTATTTTTTCTTTGCTTAAACAGTGCTCTAAAATTGTGGTTGTGGTCACAACATCACTTATGGTATATAACTGTTGTTGTGATGTAAATTGTGGCTATTATGGTATGAATCTTTTGTGATTAAAAAATATTTTGAATTCGATGCAGTCTAATGTTACACTGCAATTAATTGTGGTTATAGTACTCACCATTATGGTAATTTGTGGAAGCGAGATGATGATGTGTGGTCCACAATTTGAAACAATGGTTACGTTGTTGAGTATTTTTGAAGTATGATGAGTAATTACATTAGTTAGGTTTGCTGATTTTGGTTCCATTCAATATCATATCCTTTGGGGCATAAAACAAATGTACCAAACCCCACTTTGCTTTGCATTGTGTCTCTATATTTTCCCTTTTTTTCTATTTTAGTATTGCCGTGTCTGTATTAAAGTTTTCTCATGATCAAGATACAGTGTTCCTGAATTTAATATCACTTTTTACTATATCATGCTTGCTAGTTTCTTGAGTGTGCAATGTGTAGTGTAGAACAACTGTGTTAAAAAATCACAATTGTAGCCATTTCTATATATAAGAAATTTGTATATTTATTAGATAAGCATTTAAAACTCTATAGTCCTGTCCACACTACCCTCATCTTTTTCATTATATCTTCCTCTTCTGAATTGTACTTCATACTAAGGGTTAGTTTTCGAGTTAGGTTTTGAAGAAAAAGGAAAGGAAACTGAAGGTTTCAGATTCATGAAATACAATTGTGAGAATGTTAAGGTTCATCTCAAAACCAATTGGCAATGAGAGGAGTAACCCAACAGGTATTTAAACCATTCCCGAAACAATGAGGTAGGCGATGTGGGACTTACTTCCTAACAGAGAAGGCTATAAAGTCTTCGATTTCAGTTCATTCCCTCCAAAACCGAACTCAGAAACAAACCCTAACTGATTTTGATATATAATATAAGTTCTAAAACAACCTCCAATCCACTAGCTAGCTGGTGTGGTTTGAGATCACATCTGAAATCCATTATCGGTCTACATGTTTAATCATGTTGGTTGTTCAAATAAAGAACTTTCATTAACAACTCCTTAAAAGGTTTTTAAAATTAAGCTCAACTGAAAAGAAAGGGAGAAAAATAGATAAGAATGCATGAACTATATAAGTGTTATCTCTTTTACTAATTGGTCATTGAAATAGATTATTAGAATTTTTCAAACTAAAAAGTAACAAAAACACATGCTATATAAGCTACATAGCCTAGCTATATTATGTTAATGTTCCTAACTTCCAAAATGAAGTTAAAGCACTAATACAAGTGTAAAGAAGAAAACTATAAGATTAATTAAAAAGGGTACCTACTACATACCTTTGCATATTATGATAGACATGCATTTTCATATAGCAGTGAGGGAAATGAAAGTCACAAACACCAGTTTTTTTAGCTTTTCAACAAAAATTAAAATGCAGAATGTGCAAAGGGGAAGTTATTTGGAACACATTTTCTTGTGCCCTATAACTAAGCTTTCATAAAAAAAGTTAGCAAGTACCTCCTTTGGTATGCATAGATAATTTCCATGTGAGTTTTTTATAGCAAAAATTGGAGATGTTAGGCATTAGACCATAGAAGGGAACAAACTTTCAGGTATACATTAATTCTGAATCAGGTATATGTCTATTCCACACAAAAATATCTTCACATAAATTATCATGAGATTGTTAACATTTATGAAATATATTGCTAAAGGTGTTTTGCTCCATTTTTTAGTAGAAGTTGGGCATTAAGGATAAGGCCATGTATGTCTATTTTCATTTACATGTTTGATTGCACGAAAGTTCTAACTTCCATTGAACAAATTATACTCTCATATATGTATAATTGGTTAAATTCAAAATTAATATAAGATAGCAGAATGGTAGGTACCTATGTTGGACTTCATGATGATCATGTAATGACAATCCTAATGATTTAGGTTAAATTTCAGATTCATTTAAAATTGAATAACATGCTTTTCTAATATTAAATGGGAAAGATGGAAGCTTAAAATTTGGTAAAACCAACATGAGCTATGTTGCAAGTGAGGGACATTATGTAATTTGTGCTAATGGATTTGAGTATCTCTTTTACTCTTTATTAATGAATTGAGTGGTACAAAAAATTTCTGTAGTTAAAAAATTATACTTTATTTAGTTTTAATTTTATAGTTCTTTAACTCTGATCTAACCTAACACATTGTATGTTCAAATTTATACATTGTGTGAACTTTATCATGAGTCCTATTATATCTAGTACATTGTGGAATCTGTTTAGATACAAATGATTCTATTAAATTATTGGTTTATATTTAGGGAAAGCTAAAGTATTCATCCTGTAGTCACTCTTAAAATAAGGTCAGATGGACATAGCCTAATCTTTTGTTTGGTTTATGGAAGAAAATAAAATAAGAGAAGATAAAAATAAAGAGTACGAGTAGAAAGAAAGAAATGAGAAAATGAGTTAATTGTAAGAGTTGTTTGGTAGAAAATAGATATGAAAGAAGTAGAAGAAATAGAAAATATGTTTTTATTAAAAATACAATTTTACCCTTATAAATAATAATAAATATTTGATAAGCTAAGGGCATTATAGTAATTGCAAAAAAAACTATCTTACTTTCTCTTTTCTTCTCACGTGAGAGAAGAAACCAAAAGTTGGTGGGTTTCACCACTTTTATTTTCTCTCTCCATACTCTCTCCTACCAAATGAGAGAAATAACTCTTTCTTTCCTCATAGTCGTAAGGTGATCAAGTGGTAAATGTGAAAGACTTAAAGAGTTGAGTGATTAGGGATGGCAATGGGTCTGGGTAGTACATTACCCGGACTCACCCCGTTACTTCATTTTTGAACTCAGACCCGCCCCAGACTTGTGCTAATACCCGTTGGTATACTATCAGCGGGTATTGCAAGTAATTTATGCACTTGTGTATTTTCTCTCTATGATCTTATATGTTATTTAGGTAATCAGCAAGAGAAAAAACTATAAAATTTAATTTAAAATTTTAAACACAACTTAATTGACTATTAAACACAACTCATTTTATTCAAACAAACATTAAAAACAACTTCAACATTTGGATGAAAATTTATTTCACTAAGAACTCTTCAATTAACATAATATTACATCATACATATGAATTAACAACATAGCATCGTTGCTTAACAAAATAACAACACAATTTAACAACAGAACTATCACATTTATGAATTAATATGATATTATAATTATAGATTAATATGATATTACAATATATATTAACATGATATTACAATTATGTCGTTATATATATATAAATTTAAGAAGAAATAGCGGGTTCGGGTACCCATGGGTCTGGGTACCTCATTATACGGATCCAGACCTATCTAACAGTAGGTCTTAAAATTGCAGATTTCAATTACCCACCGGTCCAAAATATGGATCCAGACCCGACCCGTTGCGGGTATTTTTAGCGGGTTCCCAAGGTCCGGGTACCCATTGCCATATCTATGAGTGATAAGGAGGTTGAGAGTTCAAATCTCACCCACCACAAAATACTAACATACTAACATTTGTCGATAAAAAAAACTATCTATTTCCTTTCTCTTTTTTTCTTTATTCTTTCTAACCAAATGCAACCTAAGGAAAATTGAAGTCTAGTGGAGAAAATTGAAGTCTAGCACATATGAAGGATGCAAATAAAAAGCATAGCAAGTTACTAGAAGACAAAAGACCACACTTGTATTGGACCTTTTGTGCAATCCACTGAATTTATATGATGTTGGAAGATATTGGACAGCTACATTTGATAAATAAGAAGATTCAAAGAGCAATATCTCTTGTAAGCTTCATTTATAGCTACTTAGGAACCTTATTGAGCCTTTTGAGGTACTTTACATGCAAAAGGGAATTGGTTAGACATGCAATCACTCATTTGCAACACCCATTATCACATTGGAAAGGTTGCATAAGGAAAAATGAAACATTATAAGGATCTTTGTTTTAGAAGATGGTGGACAAATAAAACATTGGACCAATGGACATTAATTTTACTTTTTTTTTTAATGGCAAAAGTGTAATTTTATTGTAATCAATGGATATATGCATCATTAAAGGTTGTATTTCCCTTTATTTTTTGAAGCATTTGTCTCTCCATTAATGAAGAGCATACTAACTCGAATTCTTTTGTGACAAACCTATATTGAGTTGAGTTTGATTATGAAGTGCAAAATGGATTGTGTTCATGCATTGGGAGGCTAGTACAAAGTTTGAACATGTTAAAAAAAGACTTATAAGTTGGGTCTTTATCAACAAAAAAAACTTATAAGTTGGGTGTTCGAATTCTTGATGTGTTGTTTTGAAAGAAAAAATGAATTTTTTTCATTCGCAAACTAGTTTTGAGCAATACCATATAATTTGACTGATTATGATCATTATTTTCTACTTTCAACCATTTAATTGCATTTACAATATATTCGACATACATATTACTAAGTGGTCTTATTCAAGGATTTTTTATTTGAGCAAGACAGCTCGAAACTATGCTTTTCAATATACTAAATTTATTTATCATGTCCATTGGTCCTCTATTTTTATGGTGACATATTACTTATAAAATTGGAGAAATAATGTGACATTTGATTTATTTTTTACCAATTCACAAGGCCCAACAACCCAATGAAGTGGTGATGGACTACCTGTTTCAGATCCCAAGTAACCCATCAAGAATTTCTCTATCCATGAAAATAATTTATTTTACCAAAATATTATTATAATATATGTTCATCTAGTTTTATTGGTATGAGATTTAACTAGTAAATCACCGATTAAACTATTTTTTATTATAGTATTATTCTGATCATATTAATTACTGATACAATATTAATAACATTATTTCATTAATTCTCATACAGAATTTCATTTTACCAACAACAAAACAAATATCATTATCCAATGCAAATTTAGTTTTTAAGTAAGAGGAGTGAACAGCATTATATTATAATAATATTGTTCATAAGATCATGCATAGAATTTCAACCTTAAACTTATTAAACAACACATGATTGTCCATACCCAAAAGCTCCTAAGTGAAATGCATTTGATAAACTAACAATATATTATTCTAATCTTTATATCTTGCATTTAGGTTAGTTCTGTATTTGGTTACAGTGAAATACTCCACTTTACACAGCATTACTATTTACACCAACAAGGACATTAAAAGAAAATTTTAATTACATTTATTTGAAAATATCACGGTTTACATGCCCTATCAATTCATAAGGAAATATCAAACCAGAATATTGTTATGTTTATGATAGTTTCATCATACTAATTAAAAACATTATCTTAATGAGAAAAAGCTTAAAATATTTTGTCACTACAAATATGTTGAATTTTAATTTTATTCCATGTATTTATTTGTTTGGGTTTTCAACTTACATATTTTAAAAACTGTGTCTTTAATAAGGATCTCTCTAACACTAAATCACAATACATGTTATATCAATTGATGATTTGACTGACTCACCCATCATCGGCGAAGACTAAAACCAAAATAATCAAGTAAAGTATATAATAAAAATTAAGAAAATAAAATTGAGAGACTAAATTTAAAATTATTCATTTGAATGAATACCAACATGTTTAAACAATAAAAAAAATCCCAATATTTTAACCAAACTCACATAATGGAAGGATCAAATAAAAGAAGGTATCTCCCTTTACAATGTTCTCTTAAGAGTTAGAAAGTACAAAGAGTTTATTAAGGTTCTCTCAAAGACCCATAGAAGTACTTGAGAACCTCAATTAATGGAACCTTATGGGCATGGGATACACTATCACATGGTATGCTCCCTAATGAATCTAATCAAAGTGGGTAGCATGTGAATATCAATAGAGGCATAATAATTTTCCTTATTTATTTAGACAAATGAACTCTTTCTTCCTTGTTTTCATAGCTCCACTTATCCTCTATTTTCTTCATCTTAGCTAAATTCATATGATTCTCAACCCTTTTCCTATCTCAATATTCAACAAATATAACCAAGAGAAAGCTTATCATTAAGAAATAGAACTTGCAAAATGTTAGAAGCAAGTGTATTCCAAATATTGATAAGAAAAATATTAAACCCACTTAACAAATTAGCCTAAATCTCTCATAATCAGAAGAAAAAAATAATATATTATTTGACATGACACATGTCAACTTTATAATTAAGAGGATCTTAAAGTTTAATTTATTATTACGAGACATTCATTTGATGTTTTTTAAAGTCAAACTAAATAACTAATGGAAAAATCAACAATACATAAAAATCTAAATGTGGCAATACAATGTTTTATATGCTTCCATTTTTACATTTTCTTGTTAGAATTGGTCCAAACTTTTGAGATTGGGTCAAGAACTGCTTTTCAAATTTCATTTTTTGAAGTGGATAATTTTATTCAATAGTTGCATATACACTTATATTAAATTTAAGAATAAAGAGTAATTTTGGCCTCTCTAATTTTTTGTGTGTATCATTTTAGTCTATGAAATTTAAGAAAACCTTATATGCCCAAAGATATCAAATATAAATCAGAGTAGTCTTTTTAAGCATTTTTATGCCTTATTTTGTAACATGTTAGTCCATGTTAGGGATTATTTTAGCACAATTTTGAGTATTAATTTGGATTATTGCCTTTTCATTAATTAAATTAGTACACAAATTTTTAAGAACCGACATATATATAAACTCCAAATTGAGCAAAGAATCATTTTTGTCTGTAACATTTTGGTTGCTAAAAAATTTTAAAATCCAAAATGGTCCTTAAAATTTCAAATGTGAGTCAAATTAATCATTTTAAGAATTTTTATGACTTATTTTAGGACACTTCAGACTCCTTCAGAAACTATTTTAGCACATATTCACAATTTTTTAGTATAAATTTGGATTTTTTAGTGATCAAATCAGGAGAACTAAACATTAAATCTAAAAAAATTTGTGTATTGATTTGCCTAGAAGGTAGAAATATAAATTAATACTTAAATATTGTGAATATGTACAAAAATAGTTTGTATCAGGGACTAAACTATCTCAAAGCTTAGGCATAAAAATAATCAAAAAAAACTAGTTTGACCAATATTTGATATCTTTTAGGGACCATTTTGGATTTTTCAAAATTGGAGGGACCAAAATAGTACCCAAAAACTTCAAGATGATGAAAATGATTGTGATAAAAATTCTAAGGACGAATATGTTTAAGTCATTTTCTTCTCTTAAAATTGTTTTTTGTGTCATTTTGGTCGTGACAATTTTTTAAAATCGAAAATTGTAACTAGAAGTATCAAACATAAGTCAAATTAGTCATTTTAAGTATTTTATGACTAATTATCTGGACACTCTAGTCCATCCCAGTGATAATTTTAACACATATTCAAAATCTTTGAGTATTAATTTGGATTTTCACCTTTCTAGTTATCAAATCGGAATAGACCAATGTATCTGTTAACTCTAAATTGAACAAAAAGTCATTTTCGTCTCTCGACTTTTTTTATTTGTATCATTTTGGTCCATGAAATTTAGAAAGCCTAAAATAGTTCTCCAAAAATTTCAAATATGGATCAAACTAATCCTTTAAGGATCATTATGGATAAGTCATTTTTGTCTCTTAAATTTGTTTTATGGATCCTTTTGGTCATTTAAATTGTAGAAAACCCAAAATTCTCCCCAAAGCAATCAAATTTGGGCCGGTCAAACTATTCATTTTAATCATTTTTATGACTTAATTTATGAACATTTTAATCTAGGGATTATTTTAACTCTAAATTGGGATGAAAATTATTTTCGTTTCTTGAAATTTTTTGTGCACCATTTGGTCGGTGAAATTTTGGAAAACCTAAAATGATATCTTAAAGATATCAAATAAATGTTAAACTAGTTCTTTTAAGCATTTTTATGGAGCAAAGTGTCATTTCGTCTCTAAAAAACTAGCATTTTGATTCTAAAATTTGGAGAACCAAAAATGGTCCCAAAAATATTAAATATGGGTCAAACTAGTCATTTTAAGCATTTTTTATAACTAATTTTTGGAACTCTTTAGTCCATGTCATGGACTACTAGCACATATTCACAACCTTGTAGTATTAAATTGAAATTTTACATTTTTAGCGATCAAATCAGTACACACGCAAAACATTTAAGGATTAATTTGGATGTTATTTCTAAATTGAGCATAGATTCATTTTTGTCTCTTGGAATTTGTGTGTTTACCCTTTTGGTTAGTGAAATTTTAGAAAATCCAAAATGGTCTCACAAAGATATCAAATATGGGTCAATTAGAAATTTTAAGCATTTTTTTATTACTACTTTTTTGGACACTATAGTTCTTCTCAAAGACTATTTTACCACATGTTTACAATCTTTGAATATTAATTTATTATTTTGTGTTTTTAGTAATCAAATTGGTATGCACAAATTTTAGGACAAATATGGATATGAACTCTAAAACATTTGTGAGTATCAATTTATATAAAAAGGTAAAAAAAAATCAAATTAATACTTAATATGCTAAACTAGTCTCAAATGGGAACTATAATGTCCCAAAAACTAGTCATAAAAAATGCTTATAATGATTAGTTTGATTCATATTTATTGTTTATGGAAGATCCTTTTGGGTTTTTCAAAATTCTATTATCCAAAATAGTACCCCCAAAAATTTCCATAGACGAAAATGAGTTTATGCTAAAAAAAAAAAAAAGTAAGGGTCAATGTACTAATAAGTCATTTTCATCTCTAGAAAATTGTTTTCTTTGCCATTTTGGTCCTTCAAATTTTGGAAAATTAAAAATACATATAAATTTTAAGTTAATAATGAATAAGGGTTAAGCAAGGACAAGGTTTCACGTTTGGTTTTAATGTATCTATTTATTTTTTTGGCTTTTTTTAATGTGAGCAAAATGATCAACACAACTACCTAATTTAAATCAATTGGACCAGGTTTTCAGTGATTTAAAAATAACTAACAAACAGTTGAAAATCCTACCGAACCGGTTTAAATCGCTTTATATCATATGGTTAGATCATCCATTTTTCTCAGATTAATTTAGCTAATATATCCATAACTTATTATATATGTACGGGTAACTTTTTCATTCATATTCTTGAAAAATAATGTAATTTGTAAAATAGAATACCATAATTAATACAAAATATAAATTGGTTGGACCAGGTTTTTAGCGATTTAAAAAGAACTTCCTAACTCTTGAAAACTCTATCAATTTAAATCGCTTTAAATTAGATGGTTAGAACTAGGGGTGAGCGTGGGCCGGGTTGGGACAGGTTAAGGCTTGTCCTTACCCGACTATAAATGTTGTCTGAGTCATTTTTATGAACCCGGACCCGACCTTAGACCCGGAGTTAATCCGACCCTAAATATTCACAGGGTCAACCTTTAAATCTGGACCCGACCCTAGATCCGATTAAATATAACGTATACTCATTTTACATAAAATCTTCTAAATATTATTTATTATTATGAATATGTAATTTGACATATAAAATAATATACGTATATATATTATTAAACAAGTATATATGATGAAAAATTAGAGAATCAATGATATTTTCGACCAAAAAATTATCATTACTCTGTATATATTTGAACAGAGACACATACAAACATCATGAGAAAGTGAAAATGGGAAGGGTTGGGACGGGTTGGGACGAGTCCTGTTTGGTTCCTACCCGACCCTAAATATTGATTGGGTCTAATTTTTGAACCCGAACTCGGTCCTAGACCCAATGAGACCCAACCCTTTTTAGGTCCGACCACGATCAGGCCATACCGGGTGAGCGGGTAGGGTCGGGTCCGCTCACCCCTAGTTAGAACATCCATTTTGCTCACATTAATTTAGCTCAATATATCCATGACATAATAAATATGTATGAGTAACTTTTTCATTCATATTCATATAAGAAATATTAATTTTCGAAAAATAATGTAATTTATAAAATAAAATATCATAATTAATTTAAAAAATAAGATTATTATGTGTTTTTATACTTTTTTGATACTATTAAAGGTTTCCTCTTACATTACGGGTAAAGAACTAATCCTTTCAGGGTATGTGATTGTCCCTCCCAAAAGCGTCATTTTCAGAAATTGAATCATTGACCTTTTGGTCATCCTGGGATCTAACGAGACCTTAAACCCTTAAATCAATACCTTGTTGGTGTGCTTTTTATATAAATATTAATATTAATAATTTATGTAAAGAAAAAATGGCTATATATCCATTTTTATTGAATGGGTAAAAGAACCAATTAATGACATTAAATTTTATATTAGTCATATTGATAGTGGGTGCACTTAGAAGTTAGGTGCATTTAGTGACCCTTTTACATTGGTTTAGGACAATATATTGTAAAACCCTTTAAATATACTTCATTCATTGTATATATTTTGATGTTAAAAGATATAAATATTGGTACCATTTGACTAAAAGTTTCATTGAATGAACATTGGAAAACTAAATAGTAAAAGGAAATGAAGAAATAGGGGGTGAAAGAGTGAATGATAAAGAAGTGTATAATTGAAAAGTATAATATAAATGTGTATTACATTTAAAAAAATTAAAAAATTTGAAATAACATGATCAAGTTAAAATATAAAGATAGGAGAATCATTAAGATTTTTTTTGCATGCCAAGTCAGCATATGATGTTATTAAATGAAGGGAAATCTATATCATTTTTTTGTATTATCAAATATATCTTCTTACGGTAAAGAATTAATCTTTTTTAAGGTGTGTAGATGTCATCCCAGCATGGCAATCTATATGTGAAATATGTGCAAGGGTAAGAAGAATTTTAACATAGACAAAACAAGCCTTTTCTGATGTGAAAATATACATAGCTAATACACATGAGATGATGAGAATATTAAAGGTGGAGATGATTGAAGATTAGACATAAAAAAATATGATGGACCACAACTAATATTTATGCTGTAAACAATTGTATGGTCCACATAAATATTATTGACTTGCAATAACTGGCCCTTTCCTGTTTTGTTACTTTGCTTAAGTATTTTTTTCTTTAGTAAAATTTGTATTTTTTTAACCCTCTTATGTTCTCGGACGATGTATAATTTATTGTAAAAATGATAAATTAATGCTCCCTAAACCTTGGGTAATAAAGAAAGTACATAACAAGCCACAAACCTTCCTAAACCTAATGATATAATATTTTGCTAAATGAATAAACAATCTCAATAATCAAAGGGAATGTTAGGTAAAATATTAGTACCTCGAATTCTTAGGGGGATTGGTGATGGGGCCGTGGGGGGTTCAAGTTTTATTCCCCCATGAAGGACACAGAGAAAATAAATTAAGGAAAATGAAATATTTTTCTACTAAATTCTTCTACAAATTCTCCTAATAGTAAGAAAATGACATATGTCATAAATTGATATTTTATTTATTAATGATTGGTTTAAAAGTGATTCATGTCACTTTCTTGTGAGTATAAAGATTTAGTAGAACGATATAACATTACTCTTAAATTAAGATAGTAGGAGAGAATGGACCACCATAGCTTTTAGGCCTTGCTTCATACCTAGGATTTGAAAGTTAGTACATTCATGGTAAACCGATGAAGGGATTATTAACATATAGTAGGTGTAGACTTTCCTTAATCATTGGAGAAAGGGACTTAATAAATGTTACATTTAGATAGTTACATATCTATATGGTGGTCGACTGTCTAACATAACTTTCACATTTTATCTAAACTTATGACCAATTATGAATATCGTCAAACACACATGGACAAATTTTATATAGTCAACCTCATATAATATGATAAAAGTTTGATTATTGTTATAGTAAACAGATTCCATGTTGCATTCTCTTGTAAAGTCCCCATAAATCATAATGACACAAAGCAAGATACTAATTGGTGAGGGAAACTTAGAATCCAATGAGAATAGCATAGCCATTGTAACTTAAGCCATACAAATCTTTTAGGCCCTAAAGGTTAGAGATTAATATACCAATTTTGCTAAATTTTTATCTTTTAGCTAGGTTCCCCAGGAAAATTGAAATGGTTCTTTTTAGGAAAATTTGCCAGCACTCATTAAATTTTAGCACATGGGGCATGTTCTAATGCTAACTCCAATTCTGGCATAACCTAGTACAATGTCATAAAATCCACCAAATGGGATTGCACTATGAGGAAAATTAGGTTAATGAAGCAAATAACACACGACACCTTATAACATGTTTAGCTTTTGTGCTATTAATTTTTATCCCTATAACTTTTTTTCTCTTTTATATATCCACTATGAATGAACTTAGTAGTTGCATAATTGCATAAATGAACAAAAACTATATTAATGAAAATATATGTGGATATATGGTTTACAGGGTCATCTATATATTATCAAAAAATGAATTGTCAATTTATATTGAGAACTTCCATATAAAATTCCCCATATTGTAAATACTAGAATGCCACATTTAGTATGGCAGTCACAACAAATGTAATTGTCAATCACAACACCAACCTCTATCCCAAAACTTTGTCTTCATGTTTCAATCTAACGAAATTACATCAAATAATATAAAATATTATTTTATATTTTTATAATTTTTTTAAATTAAATGACATATTTTGATTAGTTTAGGATATCATTGGGGACACCAAATGGAACAGCAGATTTTCATTCCACCTCCTCCATTAAAATGCTCAGAATGAGAATGGGTTGGTGGGTGATGGTGAGTTTTTCATGTGAGTTGTTTTGAACAAATTCTAAATTTTATTGCTCAAGATGGGTTTAAAGTAGTCAATGATGCATTTTAGAAAATAAGATACACAGTCAAATATATGAAGGGTTTTAGAAAGAAGAAAATGGCCATCAAAAAATGTGTTGAAGAATCCAGTGTTGGTATTTGGTATTGACATTTTGGTTGACTTGAAACTAAATAGGTATATTATTAGATTAAATTGTATGCTTGAAATTGCTCTCAAATACAAATGTGTTTTTTATTTATTTAAAAGCACAAAGAATTTGTAAATTCTATTTTACATTCTTTCAAAATACAAAATTGATAAAAACTTAAATGATGAAAATTAAGTCAATGAAAAGGAAAGAGAACTTGATTGTAAACTTTGAAAAATATTAGGATGATTTTAGTATTATGTTTGATACGGGAGTAGTTCTTGACTACCAATGAAATTGAATATGTTTAGATAATTGTACATAGTTTTTGAGAAGTGTGCAAGCAATTCTTCTAACATTAAAAAAAAGTGACCCAAGTATGTCAAAGGTTCAACTTTCAATATAAAAAAGGCATGTTTGATGTAAGTTTATATATTTTTTGTCCATTAATAATTACTTTTTTTTTCTATTGCCTCTTTTAGGAAGTTTGATTTTTCTTATTTTTATTTGTTTATGTTAGCAAATATGATAGGAATATAACACATATAATCAAAGTCTTATACATCAAGTTGGAAAGTCATTAGTTAGATGACTAAATTAATAATGAGTTAGATGACTAAATTAATAATGAGTTAGATGTCTTGAAATGGTGTAAGGTCTAAGTGATTCGTTTTCTTGATTTATAATTAATTGTATGTGACTTTATCGTGATTTTATTTTTGGTAGAACACCGACTAAGTAACTTTGGAGGAGGTAGAATGTAATTTTGACTTCTTCTCAGTGAAGACACCAACTGTCGCGGCCGTATTTTTTATTGAATTATGATTGTACGACTTAGGAGGAGGTAATTTTGATCTGATTATGTTTTTTTGGATTAAAACATAGAAAACTATTTTTAATGTTTTGTTTAGATAATATAGTCTTCGAACCAAAAGTTCTAAGCTTAAGAGTCGATTATGGACCGGGTAATGTATTAGTACCTCATTTAATATTAAACGATACTTTCATTAAGTGCATGGACATTTTTTTACCCTTGATTTATTTTCAAACATTTAATTACTATAACAAAATATTTCATTTTTTATTTTGTGTTTGATAAAACAATGTGTGAAAGTTAAATAAGAATGAAATAATATTATCCGATGAAGATGTTAGAGTTATATATATATATCATGCTAATGTGTCCTTCAAGATATTATTCTTATTTTCTGTTTCTTAATTTAATTAAATTTGCAAACATCGGGAATATGGAAGAGTCATTGAAATACATATTGTGAAATTTAATTATTTTGTATTATATAATTATTGAAAAACTTTATTTGGTGTCGGTATTATTAATGAAATTGTTTTGCAACCAACAAATTTATGTCAAATCCGTGCCTAGCTAGGCGAACTTGGATAAACTGCTCTCAAACTGTAAAAAATTACTGTTGGGTCACGTGTTGGTAATATATAACGTGCACTCACGTTCAAATAGAACAACTATGAATGAAAATCATTTGTCTCATTTTTGTGTTTCAATGTGTACCAATTCAATTAAAAAATATCACGTAATAAAAAAAAATTAAAAAAATTAAAAATAATATTTTTTATATTACTTAGTGGAGTGTAATTAACTTGAGATATGAATACATTAATTTTTTATATGTATGTGTGTAATGCATGCATTATGATATTTGACTCATTACTCAGAAGAATAATTTATTAATAATGTAGAAAACTTGACATTTGATTTTTTTGTCTTTGATTGCTTAGAATAATGATTATGGTTTAGTAATGCTCTCATGCAATTAATAAGTCTATATTGGAACTTTTGAACTTGCAAATAAAGTTCATCAAAGATGCAATGAGTGCATGCCAACTATTTTGTAATAAGAATTTGATATTTGAATATTTAATAAAAAAAATTATAGTAGCAAAACTCCTCCCACCATAATCTATCCAAACCTAGATTCCTAATAAAGAACTCATTTAGCTTATAATTATCATATACTAATACGATCAAACAGACAACACATGAAAGTATTGTTATATGTTCGAAGTGTGCGCTGAACCAAAGATGGGAAAGATGACCAAACTAAATTCCCACACTGCATTACTATTACATTTAGTGGTTGGAAATAACAAAAAGTTTCCCTATTTTTTAAGGGGTTATTAAGGAACAAGGACCAACCCATGCCTTGGTGGTTAGGAGCACTATGGGGTAGTACCTAAAGGCCCCCACCCCCTAACAAAACAAGATTAATTACTTCATCCATAACTAAAAACCACAACAATACTAAGTTGTGGACCCAAAATAATTAATAAATTAAATTAAGTGACCAAAAACAAATGGTACCTAATAAAATCAGGATTCTCGTATAAAAAAATTATTTTATGTTTTTTTATTTTTCTTTTAAGTAGTTGGCAACTTTCAATTGAATTTAGATATAATAAGATATAAAAAGTGAAACATTTGATCTTCCCTAAAAACTCATAATGTATGGGATGGATAAAACAATGTACTTGCTTCTCTCTCTAATCCCAAATCTCTACCATTCTCTTTGAAATCTCACTACTACTTTATTAAATATTATTAATTAATAATAAAGTAGATTTTCTTCCCTTAAAAGGAAAGTGCATACAACCATTTCCCTATAAGGCTATAACACATTCAGTTGGACTATTATGTAGCATTGATATAAGCTATAAAGTAACATTAAAATAATATGAAAATAGATTATCTTAAAAAAAATTGGATTAGGATTCCCCAATAGTCCAAAACAACAATGGGATAATAAACAAACAAGACTTTCATTTTTAGTGTAAAGGCTTTTTAAAGCATATTTGGAAGATGAATGAAGGCTTGATTAGGTAGAATAATTAAAAAGATAAAAAAGTTTGGTTTGTAATCATTAGCTACATCATTGTCAACTTATCCTATACTTTATTAGATTACCAAAATCTTAAATCTACTCAAATATAGTATATATGATTTGTTTATGCTTTATTTGGTCAATCTTATTAGAATATAGAGAGCATAGATGCAAAGTGAACATGACCACAGGAAAAGCATAACATTAACTATTCACAAACCACACTTAACACTTTTTATAAACTACGTAACAACACTTTCTGCTTCTATCTCTCGGACACAAGATATAAATTAGAGTAAATTATACTCACACCTCCGAGTTTCTCGAGTTTTAGTAAAATTATACAAATGATTCCTTTTTTTTTTGTCCTTACATGAATCATTCATCTATCCTACACGAACCACATCTAGTTTTGTACATATATTACACTAACTACATCTGCATGATATAAAAAATAATATTTTAAACAAAAACCATGTGACTGTATGTAATTAAGTTAAACAAAATATTGTATATTGTGTAGACAAATTCAAATCATATGAGAGTCAATGTGTCTTTATTATTTGGCTCGTTACAAAATAGCATAAAAGTATTTAAACATTTCTTTAAAATTAGTAATATATTTTGTGATGACACAAAAATAATAGAGAGACGCTGACTTTTGTACTATTTGAAATGTTACACAATATATAATATTTTGTTTAACTTAATTACAGTCACCACATATTTTTTGTTCAAAATATTATACTATTTTGACATGAAGAATAGTCAATGTAATATATGTACAAAACTATGGGTAGTTCATGTAGGAGAGATGAGTGGTTCATAGAAGAACAAAATGGGAGAGGTGATTTGTGTAATTTTAATAAACCTCATTAGTGTGAACTTAATTTACTATATAAATTATTACTATTATTATCATCCAATGTAGAAAAAGAATAAAGGTGCAAAATATTTCTTCACAACAAAAGAAAACGCTAAACAAATAGTAAAGTGCCAAGTTCACAAAAACGACCTTAAAAGCAAAATACATTCCCAACAACTAATGTTTTAAAATTTCGCCCTAGATTTCAGTTAAGGCTATAATACTATTATTTGGATTGTTAAGAAATATTGTGATTATAGTTCTTTCATATTTACAGGCACAAAGCAAAATTGAGAATTAAGTAGCTTAACCAAGAGTAAACGCTCAAGATGATAAGAGAATAATAATGCATTTATAATTATTACCAAACAAGAGAGAAAAATAACATAAGAACTAAAGCTAATAGTAAATAAAAGTAGCAATATATACTAATTCTTCATGATCTATGATTAATAGAAACCATTTGAAAGAGCCAATAGAGAAAATGAAGTTATGAACCAAGAAAAGATAAATTTCCAAGGGGATGACAAAAAAAAACTAAAGTTAAATGACAAAAAAAAGATAGAAAAATTAAATAGACACCTAAATTAACAAACTAACTCTTAATCCTAATTACTCTATCTAAACATATTATTTTCTCTCTCTTTCTCACTTCACTCACTCTTCTAATTTGATCAATTAAGAAGAAGAAGACCCATTAGCACCACTACTATGATTAATATTATTATTATGATCTTGATTACCACCACTAACACTATCATTAACATTGTTGTGAAGATGTTCCAAAACGACACCGTTTGTTGTATTAGTAGTAACACCAATAACATCTTTTTTCCCAAAAGTGTTCTTATTGTTATGCATCCAAACTTTGAGAACACTTCTATCAACACCAACTTCATTGCAAAACTCCATAACCAAATCTTCATCTCTTTTCTGCATCTTCCACCCAACACGTTCTGCAAATTCCTGCATCTTCTCCTTCTGTTCTTGACTGAACTTCGTTCGAAAACGTTTCCGAGGAGATGAAGCAGCAACAGCAGCAGCCATGGCAGCTGCTACAGCTGCATGATTCGCCGGCGCGGCTGTGGACTCCGGCGGGACTGAAAGACCACCGGAAAGAGCGAGGAGCATGTGGGGTGCTGATGGGTAGTAAGAGGATGAGATTGGAGGTGGCGAAACGGAGTTTGGGCTCCGGGAAGGTTGTGGTGGTGGTGGAGGAGGAGGAGGGTGGTGACGATGGTGTGGTTGGTATTCTATGACATGGGTTGTGGTGGTGGGAATCGGTGGTTCTTCTGGGTCACGACGGTGGAAGTTACGGTGGCAACCACATGCGGCGCATTTTATTGAGCTAGGGTCACCGGTGGTGACGTTGGGCGACGTCATGAACTCGCCGCAACCATCGACCGCGTGGCCGCCTAAGCTAGCTGCATGATTCTTCAAGCATTCTTTATAAGTAACCGCCGTCACAGCCACGGTGGCGGTGGGGCTAACAATATTGCTCTGATGGTGAGGGTGGTGGTGCCGCTTCAAAACACCGTTTGAAAAAGACAAAGGTTTAATATTAACCGCCGCGGCGGTGTTGTTAATTGGTTGTTGGATCCGGGTTGGTGTGTCGGATTCAGGCTCCACCGGTTTCGCTGGTGTAGGGGTATTTCTGTCCATTAAAATTAAAGATTAGTGAATTTTTTTTATGAGAGGGTGTAGGAATTGATGTAGATATATAAATACATAAAAAAGGAGCTAGATGAAGTTGAAAGAAGAGAAAGAAGAGAAGAAGATGTTTGATAATAAAAACCTTGTTATGTCATATGTGGTTGTGCCTTCTTAACCACTTATGTTTTTTAACCATGGTTCTAATCTATGGTCAAGTTCTTCACCCTTCTATGGGTTAGATATGAGTAATAAATATATATGTTTTTTTTAATGATAATTGAGTCACTTAATCTAAGAGCAAGTTTTTTTAAAATTAATTTAATAATAAGTTTTCTAAATTTACTTTATATTTATTAATTCTAGAAATTTTAATGATTTAAATTTATTCACTAATTCAAACTATTGGATTTCTCTATGATTTATGTCTAAGATGTGGAGTAAGTTTTTTAAACTTACTGGAAGTGAATTCTCTCCCTTTTTTTATAATGTTGCATCTTCTTCGGTTTGATAATTATTAGAATTTAAACATGAGGAGAAATCTATTGACTAAAAGAGTAAGTTTTTTAAACTTATTTCATATTTTGGCCATCAATTATAAGGAAATCTAATGGTTTGAAGTAGTGGGTAGATTTAAACAATTAATTTTCTCTAGAATTAATGACTAAGATGTAAAATAATTTTAAAAAACTTACTTCTATAGTCAATGGATCTCCACCCTTTAAATATAAATAATAGAAATCAATATATTGACCATATATGAATTGTGCTAAAAAAAATATATGTAGTAACAGTTTTATAAGTTGTTATAATATTATCTATCATTCATGTTTATTTATTATTGACTCTTGAAAATAAATAATATAAATTAATGTTGTATGATATATAAATTTTCACACTAATAATATATAAATATTATATTCAATCTTGACAATTTATAAATATTAATTGAGCATATGGTTTATTAGAACAAGTCCTTGTTACTAAGTAGTAATAATTTAAATGAAATAGTAGTATATAGTTTTATTGATTATATATTAATGTTGGGGGTAAGGTAATGATAAGGAGGTGAGAGATGGAATGGCCTGCAAAGTTCTGAGCCCACACTGTAACATATCTTAATTTGTCAACCTGCCAATCAAGGACACCTTCCTCACTTAAATCATTGTTGCTTATTTTAGGGAATGCAATTATTTCTTTTATCTAACATTATTATTCATTTCAAATTTTAGTAATAATACAGATAACTGTGAATATGCCAAATGCATGTGACTCTCTTATCACTGCCCTTATTTTTTCCATTTTATTACATGTTTATATATATATATATATTTTTGTTTTCCTTTTTTTCCTAAACAGCCCTTACGTTATTCAAATGGATGCATTCAAAACTTTATGAAAGGTGTAGCATTTTAGACTATTCCAACCAACGTGGTAATGAGTCACAAAACATTGTCCCAGAAAACATTTTAAACTGTGCTTGGTTTAATAAAATAAAAATTGAATAGAGAAAAGTTAAGGAAAGAAAAGCAATAAAAAAATGTGATAATTTTTTAGTTGTGTGATATATTAGAAAATTGGAAAGAAAGTGAAAATAAAATAATATAATTATTATTAATAATGATACTTAAATACATTTGTTGGTTAATATTTTTAGAATTTTAGAACAGTGATAGATATAACTTTCTCCACCATTATTTGTTGTTTTAAAATTTCTTACTTCATGACTATTGTTTAAAGTTAAAATTAAATATTATATAATAATTTAATTTTCAGTACAATTCTTAAAATTTAAATTATTAATAAAACAATTCTTCATTATCTTTTTATTATATGAATATTTTTGTCAATCAAAAATTTATATCTATTTTTTCTTCCTTTTCTCTCATTCCAAACAATAAAAAATGTAATATATATCTTATATCTATGTTTTCCCCCTCTCTGCACTATTCAAAGTTTCAAACAAAACATAACAGAATTTGAGGATAAGGAAAGGAAACCATAATTAGAAACGATGTCGTATCCACCAGATTATAGTGCTATACAACTACAACTCAAAATCTACCGTGAAACCAGAGTGGTTCTTATTCCTAAATCATTTTTTTGTTCAGACCGAAATGCCCTTTTCGATTATGGAAAGGGTCTGTGTTAATTAATCATAGTTAAAGGATTTAAGAACTAGGAAGGGTCATAAGCAACTTGGCACGTGTTATAAAAGTCAAAATTAAATAAAACAATAAATGAATTAGTAAGGAAAACAGAATATATGAATTTCAAATGTTATTGAGTTAGTTAAATCATAAATGTCACCTTGAGTAATTTAATAAAAGTAATAAAATATAGTAAGAGTAAGAGTAAGATGCATTTTGGAAAGGTAAAGAAAGAGGGCACTTCTACTTATCTATTATAACAAAATAAATGAAATTTTGTGTCAACGTTTTAAACTAAATAGGAAGAGAAATCAGTATTTATTATATTTAAAAATAATTAATTTTGTCTAAAATAACTCGCATCAATGTTTAAAAAATTGTCAAAAACTTAAAGTAAATAAGAAGGGAAATGAATATTCGTTATATTTAAAAATAATTTAAGTTCACGTAAAATAATTCACATTATTGTGTTAAAAAAAATCACACAAAAATTGTGAAAATTTATGAAATTTTTTCTTTTCTTGTACATTTATTTTAGTTACTTAATGAAGATTTATCATTTATTTGGTAGAGAGAAAGATATAAGAAATAGTAAAGAGAAAGAAAGATATCAGAAAATGATTAGATTTTTATATTGTTTGATACGAATGAAATAAAAAAGAAATATAAAATAAAGAAATATTTTGTGCTCTATCTCGCTTTTTTGGTTGAAAAAAATGAAAAGAAAGAAAATACTATATTTAAAAATTAGAAAACACCCTTAAAAAAACAATAAAAAACTATTATATTATTATATTCTAAGGTCATATTTATCATTTCACTAACTTTTTCACTCTATATTTCTCTTCATATTAAGTGAGAAAAGATTTTGTTCTCACCTACTTTTTAGTTTACCCTTATTTCTTTGTTCTCACCAAAATGATAGAAATTTTTTTTCCTCCCAACTTATTTCATTTTTTTTTATTTCTAAACAACCAAAGGAACACATAAGTCCCACATATATTTTCATTTTTTGGTCACACTCTTAATGGCATTGAATGATCTCCTATTTTTCATTGAAGATAGACCCTAATTTTAATTTTATAGCAATTATGATAATATGATAACTTAATCACTGAAATCAACAAAATATTGAGCAAATTAATACAGAGTAACGTATAATTTAATAAATGGAAGAATGAAGACATTCAGCAAGAATGAAATTTTCTAACAAAGACCATAAAAATTACTTCCTTGAAAAAAATTGGACATACATACATACAAGTACGCTCGTGGATGAGTACAAGTTGTCTATGTCACTTCTATGTGTTACTAATTACAAACTCACATTTGTGTTTTGTTAACTTTTGGTTAGTTATTATGGTGCAACTTTAATTGACGTGTCAATTTGTATTTGGTGACACATAGAAGTGGCATAGAGAAGTGTCATAGACAACTTTCGCTCCCTTGTAGATAGGTACGTTGCAGCTAGATCGTAAATCAATGAACACCAAAGTGGAGTAAAAATTGACTGCACAGATTAAAGACTTCACTTTTCATTAATTTAATTTATATACTAAGTAAAATAAGGCAGTCCAGTGTATTAATATGTCGAGTATAATATCTATGCATTATTAGTATAAAAATTTATATACAGTTATACATAAATAAATACATAGAAATACTATCTGAATGGAGAGTGTAAAGTAATGTTTGGTTGGGAAAAAATGACTGAATGAAAGGAAGGAGAATAAAGAGGATAGAAAAAATATTTTCCACAATTTAGTTCCATTTAGTAAAGACAATGAAAGAAAAAATGGTTTAGATGCAAGTTTTTTTTGTTTTCTCTCTTAAATTTAGAGGAAAACTCAAGTGAGAGGATTAAGAATCAATTTTTCCTTCTCTAATTCCACAATTTGGTTGCATTTAATAAAGAGACTGAAAGAAATAAGTAAGATATATGTCTTTTTATTCTCTCTCCAATGATAGGAAAACTAGGTTGGTAACAAATTTTCCAATTGTAATTCTCTTTACATTTAAGAAAAAGAAAAAAAATGTTGCACTCACAATAAGTTCTATAAACTATCATTGCATCATTAAATCTTCAAAAAATAATTCAAATAGTAATATGTGATATAATAATTGTGCATAAATTTTTACATACACAAATATTACTCTCTTAAAATAGTAATATGTGATATTATTCAAATAATGATATGTAATATTGATATTTTGTTACAAAATGTAACTACAAACACATACATGTGTTGTTTGAGTTTATCCGTAGTTGTTTTTAGCTTAAGTGACAAGCTATTTTTACCATGTAAGTTCACACCAAATGGAGTCTAGTGTCTTACTTCTTATAATATCTATAAGACTGTATAATTTGAACTTAATCTTTATTTTTTAAATTGAAAAATAATTTAAATCATAAATATTGGAACTTTTTTGACACATATCATAATCCTCGTCCAATGCGAGATCCTCTTCCCTCATCAAATTAGAGGTCCTTGCTAATAAGTTAGTCTAGTTTTCCATTTTTAAAAAACTATTATGTTTTCTCTAACATTATTTGACTTATTAGTGTGGTTAAGTTCAATTGATGAGTAGAAGTTGGGACATTGCATAAAATTATCTAGTTGAGGCTTAGAAGTTGGTAATAATAACACAAATTAACAAGTGCTTCTTTAATTAACTTTCTCACATTTTTGTTTGTAGATCATTGATCCTTAGAAAGATGAAAAATAAAAGAGAATTGTACATTTGTTGTGACATACAATGATCTAGTAATGAGAGACCTAAGTATATATGCCAAGCTTTAATTGCCTAGTTAAGAGAAATAACTATGCATTTGAATTACAAACTCTACTTCATTGTCATCATCCCTACACAAATATCAATTTAATCATTGTTGGATAAATCGGTGTTATGAAAAATGGTTTGTGTCGGCCGGTTCAACCAGTAAATTGATGAGTCGGTCTCAATATTGGTACGATATAACAATTATATTGGTCATGCAATCATATCATGCAAAAACTGAGCAAAATCGGTTAAATCGGTCATACTAGTCAGTTTCATTTAATTTTTTGTGTGATGAAAATGACTTATTTTTACAAAAATGATAGTACGAGAGATCAAACTTCAAACACACAACTAATACACTTTTTATACTTCAAAAACATGGTCTATCATCAAGTGATACATTTTTGTTTTAACAAATTATATAAAGAAAAGCTGTTATTGTTTTCTTATTAATTTTTCAACATTAATGTTAGTATAAAATATATATATATAACTCAACCAGTATGCAATTTAATCAGTAAACCACTAGTTAAACCGCTATATCACTATATCAATAGCTGACCGGTTTGATGTTCGATACAATATTAATAAGATCGGATAAACCACTTAGTTACAAGCTATAGCTAATATTCATTAAACAACTTTATTTCCTTATAAAAAGCACATGCAACAAGCAAAGCATGTGTAGGATTGGCATGTAATTACGAGTTATTTTTTCCTATTATTTTCCCATTAGTTAAGAAAATATTCTCTCTAGTCTTTCTTATAGGATCATTTTGATGTTTTTGTTTTGGTGTCATGTCTTTTACAGATTTTTTTCATAGTTTATGCATAATAAATGAATATTTACCAAGATATTCTTATTTACTCATCAAACAATTTCATTATAAAGATAAATAATTTAAATTCATTATTGGTTTGAACCAACTAGATAACATTGTTGGTTAATAAATAATCAAACAAGAGAGTTATGGTTTTCTCAATTAATGGAGAAATAAGTACGCTTTAAAAAAATAAAATAAAAATATAACTTTCAATGATATATTTATTCTTTTAATTATAATAAAATTATATTTTTATTATTCATCATCATCTGAAATGTACCTCTCATAAAAAGCATCCTAACATTGTATTGATGCTGAAATTACAATTAATATCTCACAATATGTCCTTCCTCTCATTCTAATCAGTTAAAAATGTATTTTAAAATTACTTAATTCAAAAGTCAAATAAATTAATATTTTATTAACTAATCAAAATCAATGGCACAATTTTATGCAACAAATATATTTTTTGTGAACAAATACTTAAGTGCCTATCCCACTCCTCCATTTAATTTGGTTATGGCATTTTCAAGTTTGAAAGCTAACTCCTATACAAACTTTTCTTGTTAACCCAACTACCATTCAAATAAAGAGGCACAAGTAAATTTGATGAGTAAAGAACATATAACATAAAACATCATTAATACTATAGCACCAAGAAATAATAATTTTCCCAAATACAAATTAAACTTCCCATGCCAAGAAGTGAAAAAATACCAAATTAAATCCAAGGAAAAGGAAAGGTAGGATTGTGGAATTGGTGTCCATGAATTTGGATCTTGTGTTATATTAGAGAGTTCAGTACAGTTAGAGATTGTGACATGTATCACTTAAAAAAGATTAACGGTGCAGATTTTCAATCATTTTTAATTAAAATTTTTTTAATGTTCAAAATTTTATAGGCCTCATGTTTTAGTACTAGACTGTCTAGTACTTGAGAAAATTCAGTACTAAGTGGTCTATTCAAATTGGTCCACAAACTAGTAAAATAGGTTAAAAAACATTGTAACAGTTAAATTATCCTTATTATGGTCTCTGACATATTTACCTACTAGTCCTTATCAATAGTCCAAGTTTGAGAAAGTTGAAATTAAAACCCTCTCAAAATGACAATTGTGTTACAAAGATTACAGCTATTGCAAGTGCTCTTATGACCCTACATGCTTCTTTAGACCACTGCAACTATTAGTGAATACAAATGTCATGCATTCATAGTCTAGAGAAAGGTCTTCAATCAACAAAGAAAAGTACTCAATTAATATATTCTTAAACCATCATGTGTAAAATCTCATAATTTTCCAACTATATTAGGGAAGAGATTCACTTACTTCAACAAGCTTTTTAAAATTACTATACATCGTAGTCATCAATTTTAGTAAATCTAATAGTTTAGATATACTCACTAATTTAAATCATTGGATTTCTTTATAAGATATGGAGTAAATGGATCTTATCTCTATTATAAATATTTTTTTCAAAAAATGATACTAGAGTTCTCTATATTAAAAATGCTTTATTAATACAAGAACTAAGTCTTTATCTCATCTGATGGGGTTACCTACATAGATTAAACAACGCTATAATGATTTATTATAAATTATTTTCATTGACAAATGTTGATCTTTAAGTCATTCTTTATCATTTTCAATGTGATTTTTCTTGGTTTCCCTTTTTCTTTAGGAATTTGACAAACTTTTCCTTCATCTACTCTTCTTATGGGGGCTACTATCAGTTTCATCCATACGAGTTCAAACCACCTAAGGCACGATTCTATCATCTTTTCTATAATAGAATTTATTTCAGCTTTCTCTCTAATACATTCATTTTTAATCATATTTTTTATAGGGTATCCACTTAGACATTTTAATCTCTACTATACATATGGAGTCTACAAAATTTTACTTCAAATAATTTCTATATTTTAAATGAAAATAATCTAGTAATCAAAAGAAAAATATCATAGAAATGAGACAGTGTAATGTCACTTCTACAACTGGCAATGTTGTTCCTATGTTCCCAATCAATAATTCAAAGGTTGCTTATTAAAAGATGACATTATGAATGTTGTGCCTTAATTAACAAGCTGAATTATTCTCCACCAAAAATCAAGACAGCTCAGAAAGAGAATGTAACAAAGAAAGAATGTCATTTTCTCTTTAAATTGTATCTAAAGGAAGAAAGATTTTTCACCTATATACATTAGATATCTTGTTTACATAAATATGGAAAAAATCAATGCATTGATTAATGTATGTCCATTGGGGTCAAACCTTGAGATCTTAGTTTAATTATGCTCACTCTCAATGCATTTCTAGTTGTACTTAATAAATCCACAACTTTTCTGCATATAGTGTTAGAATCCTAATTTCTAACATAGTGGTTAAAGAATCTTAGGCCTATGTGAAATCCCGCAATAGAATATTAGAATTATTAGAATACATGGTTTAAAAGGTCTCCCTACATTCCTAGAATGATCAAAAGGTCAATAATTCAATTACTGAGAGCGATATTTGTTAGGATGACTACGCACTTCGAAAGAGATTAGTTCATTGTCCATAATGTGAGGGATAATCTTAATAGTACCAAAAAAAAAGAATTAAAAAAATAGAATGTTTGTTAAAGAAATAGAATTATCCGCATAATTGTTGGATTTATTTATAGAAATAACTCTCTCAACACACACAAAAAGATTTAGTTAAATGAAAATTGTGCAATCCATGGTTAGATTGAATAGGACATGGGCCTAACATGAAAAGCCCAATTTAGTTATTGTCCATAAACAAAAAAAATTAATGGAAATAAGACAAAAGTATAGCCCAATTTCACAAATTCAATAAAATTTTGCAAATGGGTGTTAAGATTTGAACCCTAAATAATAAGTTTTAAAATTCCAAAAAATACTCTCCCTCATACCTTGTATTTTCTCCCTCCCACCTTTTCATTCACAATGCATGAGAATGAGTTCAGCTTAATACAAATTGGGCCTGGTGGTTAGATAGAGTCATTTTCCTTAACTCAAATTTGACTCTATCATTGTCCAAATCATAATGTATGAACTTATAAATTATGTATAGCCAAATCATAAGATTGAAGAAATAAGAAGCAAAACTAAAGTGTATTTATAATATATATCCCAAACAAATAATATCAATATAAATATATTACTAAACGCCATGGTTTGAGTTGGTATTTCAAATTTGTAATAAAAGTATGCCTTATAACTATAAGTTACTAGTGAATTTGTATGGGGCTTTTACAACATGGTTTAGAACACACATGGTAGTCGTGCATTTTTGTATGGTTGAGAATATACATGTTACTTTTGCATTTGTACGGTAAAGAATGCACATGTTTCACATGCATTCGCATGGTTAAGAACATACATTTTACACGTGCATTTGCATGGTAAAGAACGCACATGTTACGCGTGCATTCACATGGTTAAGAACATATGTTACGTGTGCATTCACATGGTTAAGAACAAATGATTTACTTGTGCATTCACATGTTAAGAACACACATGTTACTCGTGCACTTTTATGATTAAGAATTAATATGTTATCGTGCATTCACATGAGACAAATTGATAAAGAGAGAGAAGGTGAGTAAAATGTGAGAGATGCAGGTGAAAAATGAATTTGAAAATTTTATCAAATACAATATACAGAGTTGATTTGATTCTTCTGGTCCGAAATTTGATTTTAGAAGTTGCAGAATTTTATAGCTTACACGCTTTTAGGCATGTACATATAGTTAATGAGGTTTGATTGATGATCCACCAATAGTTTGAATTAGTCAATGCATCTAAATCATTGGATTTCCATAAAATTGATGACTAAGATGTGAAATAAGTTTAAAAAACTTACTCTTAGAGTAAATGAATCCCTCCTCACTTTACATGTAAAGCTAAATAACAAACATTTTTGCAGAATATAAAGAATGAGAAGAAGGAAGAAAAAATTTCAATTTTTACAAAATAATGCAAATCAAAACCCAATTTTTTTTATTTTTATAAAACATAAGTGGAAAACATAAATCAAAAAAAGAAATATGAAACTCATAATCAAACAAACAATTGAAAAGAAAGACATAATCTAACAAAAAGAAAAACATTTATTATACTTAGACAAAAAAGTCTTATGGTCGAAAATGGAGAAGAAAGAGAAACTAGGACTAATGTATAAACGACTGGATGCAGTCATTGAAAGATGTGTAACGCACATCACGAAGCAAACTTGGAACTCATATAATAAAATTGTGGCACGTACGCCAAGAGAGTATCGATCTATAGTCGTAATGTTGATCACACAGGTGAAGAGTCATGAGAGAGTAGTTGGAAGAAGAAAGGAAAAAATAAAAGTCAAAGTAAATGAAAGTTTTTTTAATAATAAATTTAAAACATAATATTTTGATGAGAGAAAGTAGTGCATTGTAAGTTTGTGAAAGTGTTGAAGTATAAAAAAATTGGCTCATCATTTAATAAGTTGGGACTATAGATGCCCATCATTTGGGCTACGGCCCATATGCTTTCATTATGATTATTAGATGATTCAATTGAATGCATTATCTAATTGCTCTAAAAAATTAAAAATGGTTATCACCGTTTTGAATGGGCCCTCAAAATAGACTTAACAATGACCCTAATTTGATGGTATATCATGTGGGGCAATAAATTTTTGTGTGATATACTTCTTTCCCTAATGAACTTCAAATAACAATCTACCAAACATATTCAATGTGCTACCAAATAAATAACTCCACTTTCATAATTTTTTATGGGTAATTTATCAATTTGGTCTCTAAATATGGGACTTGGGATAATTTGGTCTCTCAACTTTAAATGGTAATTTTTTTTCTTGGATGTCTAAAATGTCATTCAAATTAGTCATTAATGGCAATAACATTTTACCTTAATGACAATTGCATCACAAATAATTAGTTTGATTATTTAGGGAAGAAAATTATCATTTTATAATATTAGGCATTAATCTTTCCATAATCAACTTAATATAATTGCATGACCAACAAAGCCATTGTGTAATGGTGTAAGACTTCACTCGATACCCAAATATCATACTAAGCCAAAGATAAATGTTCGATTTTTATGAATGATACTTATTGGAATGAACAATTATATATTTCGAAGTGTATTAATTCTAGGGTGATAGAATATTCACTAGAAATGTGCTTCAACTCTTTTCCCTTTCCCCTACCACTATAAACTTCCCCCTAGACAAAACAAACAAATAAAATTAAAGACTAAATTAAGTGTTACCTTCTCTTTTATTAACCAAATTGATAACTTACTTGTTTTCCTTATCCAAAGGTTTTGAAAAGTTATATTAGATTTCAATTAATCTGAGTTAATAAAAAAACTCATTAATTCATCTACTTACTACTTGGTCCACTTGCATATTTTAGAAGACCAGAAAATGCATAAACCACAAACATATGATAACTCTTCTTGTGCGAACTTACTATAATTCAGGGTTGCAAATTCAATGTTGTTTATGTGGGGTGAGATGTTCTCCATAGTCCAATACTAGAATGTGAAACTCAGATTCATTTGAAGATTAGAAAATATAATTAATTGAAAAAACATGAAATTTGGACCATTAAAATTTTTCAAACTTCATATGTCAGTGTCTCTGCCTATATTAAACCCTTCAGTATAGGAGAGAATCCGTATTCTGTTTCTATTTTTGTGTCTGTATCTCCGAATGGTTGCATGTGAGTTGCCCATGCAACTAACAAAATATTACTAGTATTGAATATTATGATCCATTATTCACGTTGGATCGGTAGTTATAAAACTGTATTGTATCATAATATTAGCCGCTTGAATAGGTATATTGGGGAATAGAATTGATCTAGATTGGGTACCTACTAAAGTTGATAATGAATTGAACCAATTCGATATTTATTCAAAATTTGACTCATTATTTAATTTGATAAAGTTGGTTCATAAACTAAACTAGTTGAACTTGTTTGGATCGGTAGTTATAAAACTGTATTGTATCATAATATTAGCCGCTTGAATAGGTATATTGGGGAATAGAATTGATCTAGATTGGGTACCTACTAAAGTTGATAATGAATTGAACCAATTCGATATTTATTCAAAATTTGATTCATTATTTAATTTGATAAAGTTGGTTCATAAACTAAACTAGTTGAACTTGAACTAAAAATTAAGATCATTTACATAAACATTTCAAACTTGAATCAAATACAGTTTGATTCGTGAACTGACTCAATTATATACATATATACACACACGAGAGTGACTCAAGTTAAAACAATACTCTTATAATTTTTTTTAAACATTAAATCTATGTCATACAAATATACATAAATAATTAATATTAAAAGTTAATTGATGATTAAAGTATCACTTAAAAAATTATTTGCGCTTAAATTTTAATCTTCAAAAATCAAATAAAATCCAAAAGGTTTGCATTAATTGTTATAGTTCTCATTAATTTTTTCACTTCACTTGTTTTCTATATACACAAAATAATATTTACTACATGAACTTTAATTAATAGTTATATTTATCGTTAATATTTGGAAACTTTAATTCACCAACACTATGTAAGCCCTGTAAATTTATATACACAAAATAATATTTACTACATGAACTTTAATTAATAGTTATATTTATCGTTAATATTTGGAAACTTTAATTCACCAACACTATGTAAGCCCTGTAAATTTATGCTGATGTGCAACATAAAATTAAGCTTATTAATCTACTTGAAAGTTCATAAACTTTAATTGAGTCAATCTTAAACTAAAAAAATAATTCATTATTAAACTCGTTCGAAAACGAGTCAAGTATAACTGAGTCTAGTTCGACTCTACTAATTATCACTCCTACTATTGATTATGTAGTTATATTTGTATTTACAAGAATCACTTGGTTGTGATTTTGCCTTTACGAAAAAGTGAAAATGACTTATTAGTTGAAGGAGAAAAATTATTGGAAGAAAATTTTGCAAAGGAAATATAATTTATTGCAAAGCGAATATACTGGTAACTTAATTTGTGCACAGCACAAAATGTTATTATTTAAGGCTTTTTATTTATAAATATTAGTAGAATAGTGAGATATTTAATTTATCTGAAATTATTTGCGAAATGTTAATTACTTCCTTATAAATTAATAAACTATATATAATGAAACAGTTTAAATTAATTTAAAATATAAATCATTTTTGTGATTACAATATCTTTGTTGTACATTTCACCTACACTTGTTTGATGGCAATTTTCAGGAGAGAATTAAGTTGATTGCACTTAAATTTCTTACAATAAAAACTTAGAATTATACATGTATCACTCACTTAGGCCTCGTTTTACATGGTTTTTAATTTTACAACTTTAAAATTTTCTATACTAATTTTTTTTTTAAAATATAGTTTTTTTTTCGGTTTTTATTTTATTTTTTAAGTTTAGAAATTTATTGACAAATGATAAACTTTTAATTTATCAAGTGTTGTCACCACTAACCTATATCATCTACTATCTTGTTGTCAAAGTGACACCTCTGTAGTCATCTCACATCCATCAACATTATTAATGTGTTTTTCTTTCCCATCGCCACCATTGCCAAGAATGACATCCTCCATAACCATTATCACCATTTGACACTTACTACTACCTTAGCGTATTGTTGGTGATGGGGTGGGGTGACTTAGTGATTCTGTTAGCAGTTGAGATGGTGGTGATCGTCTTCATTATAGGGGTCGTGATTGTAGTAGTGGTTGCTTGTTCTAGAGGTAATGGTCAAGTGATGTCAATAGTTGCCATTGTCGTCACAATGAAGGTGATGGTGGTTTGAGTGATTGTACGTTGAGGTGGTAGTGATTGTCGTGATGGTGATGATTGCCAATATAATAATGACAATGATGGTCAAGGTAATGATTATGGTTGTGGTGGTAATTAATAGTCATCATCATCGAGATGGAAATGTTAGGTGACTCTTGGGATGCGATTAGGAATGATCATGAATTCACTATAGTGGTAATGGTAATAGTAGTGGTAGTAGGGTGACATATTTTTAATAATGATAGAAGTTTAATCATGTTATCAATCTATGAAAATATACTCGATTTTAGTTTTCGTCGTGATCTTAGATATTTAAATATTCTAAAAATTTGGTTAATTATTAAAATAGGTGATAGGTTAGAAGAATGGAAAAGTATGGTAAAACTGATGGAAAACTAGGTCATGCTTATGAGTATGCTTGCATTTTTTTGCAGGCAGGACATACAAATTTTGCCCATTTTCCCGTTTCGCCTTGTTTGTTAGCTCGCTAAACCCGTGGATATTTCTATTGGGCAATGTGGACGGCTCGCATACATAATTACAAGAAAAAATAAGAAAATTTCAAATAAGTTATTATGTAATATGATTTTTAATTACTCAAAATCATAATCTAATGTGATTTACTAAACTTCATATAAAATATTAAAGTTTTTATTAATTTTTTATCTTCAAATACTTTAATTTTTTATTATACGTATTTTTGTATTTTTTTAATTATTGAACAATGTCCACAGGTCACTCGCATGTCCGTTAGCTTGTTTTAAAATGAATAAAACATTGAATTTGTCCATTAAGACAATACAAGTATGTTCACATCCACTTAAATTTTTGCGGATATTTACGGGCACGAGGGAGCTCACTCTGTCCATTTTGCTTTCTCTAAGTAGAACCATCTATATTTTGCGGTGTACATTAAATATTACATTTACTAACCAACCACTCCTTTCGTTTTTTATAGCATCAATTTGTCATTCTCTACAATATATTATAACTAAGTAACTTGAAATCTCTCAAGTAGCTAACTAACAATAAAAGTATATCTACCAAAAAAAGAAGTATACCTTAAAAACATAGACTTAAGTGTACTCTATACCCATTAATTTCTTCTCATATTCTTTGCTTTTCATCACCCTCTTACTAATCTTAGAGTCCTCTTATTTTTATATAAGTTTTGAACAATTTCATTTAAGACTAATAGTGTGTATATTTATGTCTATTTTTATTGATATTTTTGTGTATAGGTCTTTCAAAAATATATCAAAAAATAAAGAGATACAAAATGCTTCTATTCTGATTTTGTCCAATACTATTTGTAACATGTATCCCAATAATTATATTTGAGCCAAGAATATTCATAATTTAGTAAAACTAACATTTTCAAGGAAACTTTTCTCTATACTTAATACTAAATAAAATCTTACTTAAAACAAAACTAACGTATATCACACCTCCTATTAGTTATAATGTCCTTATCTTAATATTAAACAACTTATTTTGATATTGAATAAGAAAATGATATATTCTCATATTAAATCCTCATAACCATAAGAAAATGATATATGTTAGTGATACTTTATTTATTAATAATTGATTTACAAGTGATACATGTCACTTTCTTATATATATGAAAATTTAATAGAATGATATAACATTAATCTATTGAATGAACGAATGTGAATCCTCTTTGATACTGAAAAATATGGTAATAGATAAGATTATGACACCGACAAGACAAAACTTTTAACAACTTTATCTCCTATTTAATGATTTGGTGTAATGGAATCCACAATTTCATGATGTGTCAAACTATGATTAGATGTCAACAAATGTGATGTATTAGGGTTGTTTTCAATCAAGTCTTTCTCAAGAATTTGGTTAGAGACAACCCTTAACATATCATATTTGTAGAATTCGGATCATAGTTTGACATATCATTATGTTTTCAAGTTATTTTTCAATAAAAAAGTAATTTTTTTATAAAAAAATTCCTCTTCACAATATAGTAGTGGAGAGAAGTTAAACCCTAAGTAAACAAGTTCACTAATTTTAATGATGCACATGTGTTATAATGGTTGTTGTTGACATCACAGACAACTCTATGGACAAATAATAATAACTTACTACTAAATTAAATCTACCCCACCAAAGTTCTATAAATGCCCCACACCCTCTTTATGCATGTTCCCACCATAATCACCTCTTCTATTCACTTTCATCCTCTTTGGTTATTCACATTGTTTCTTTGCACAACTTTTTTTTGCTAAAAAAGTGAAGAGGTGTTTGAGTTTGTAGACAACAATGGCCATGGCTAACAAGTTCCTTGTTCTTTTGATTTTAACCCTTGTTGCCATTTCCATGCTTCAAATAATGGTTAGTTTTTAATGAAACACATTTTTTAAATATGTTATGAATAAATAATATTGGTGAGGTTCTGAATATTTTTTATATTTTTTTGGTTGAGTTTTTCAGGTTATGGCATCTCATGGTCATGGTGGCCATCACTATAATAACAAGGTATAATCTAAATCTCTTCTATTCTCTCTCTTTGGGGGAGAAATGTTAATACACTATGTTTAGCACACTACTTAATATAATAAAGATTAGATTTTTATTAGTATAAAAAAAGGAAATATTAAAAATAGGGTGTTATAATTGCATTTTGTCAAGAATAAAAAAATGGGGTTTTGAAATTTTACTTTATAAGAGGTGAATAATGCTGATTTGTGATGCTTAAATGTGTTTTATTTTCAGAAAAAATATGGATCTGGGAGTCTCAAAAGCTACCGTAAGTGAAGTTCCTTATGTTTATGTCTTTCATTATTTTGCTTCTTTTTTCTTCACCTTGTCCAATATGTTCAATTTACATTGAGATCTTGAAAGTCAGAAATCGGATTTGTGACTCACACTAATCAATGAGTTAGTTCGAAACGTTTTCTAATAATTTCTTTAATGTGTTATTAGCTAGATTTTATGTAAAGCCTATTAAAATAAAATATGAACAAAACTTAGTTAAAGTATCACTAGTGGTACAAGTAACCTATTAGAGGATGATGACATGTGAACATTTTTGTATATTTTCAAGGAAGAAACATTTATTAGATTTACAATCAAACATTTTTTTACCTTGAAAGTATACCAAAAAGTTCACGTGTTATCCTCTAATAGGTCATGTGTACCACTAACACCTATGATACTTTATCTAAGTTTTATCCTTAAAATATCCAGATCTACAATTTATTTAACAAATAATGCATAAATTTCACACAATAGTAAGATTTTTTTAATCATGTTTGAATACTGATCTAAGATTATAAAAAAAAAACAAAAAAAAGTTTCAGAAATAGTAGTCTTTATCAAGACATTAGTTTTTAATTTTGAGAGTTACTATATGTGAATTTTATTGTAAAAAAAGTAAACACAGAATAAAGGAAGATATTAAAAGAATTATTATAAAGTTTTAGCTTGGTAGAGTGAACAAAAAAGAGAAAAAAAAAGAGATGATAGAAGTTTAAGATAAATATGGTTTTTCTCTTATTTGATTTAGGGGGAAGTTTGACGAGAGTAAAAGAAAAAGGAGTGAGACCTTTCAAATGTGTTTCTCCACCCAAATGAGGAGAAAATGAGAGGATAAGATGAACATAGATCTGTTATCTCAAATTATGTCCAATAACATGTTTCAGAATAATGCTATTAAAACAAAAAAATAATGAATATTATAATTTTTGTAATTGACATAAATGTTTTTATTGATCTGGAACATGATTTAAAACATAATTTTGGACGATAAATCTTTTACGACATAGAAGAAAAAAATACTTACTTCTCTCTCTTCTTTTTCTATCTCATCAAATTTTGAGACACTAAACCCAAAAAGCAGTTACTGTTAAGTGTCTCAGTCATTTTAGTTTGACTGTGGTCAAAACTTTTTCTGATAAAAAAAAGCTGCTTTTTTTGTAGTCTTTGACTTTAAAGTTTCTCAAATTTGTCTCTTTTTGAATATGTGATATGACCAGAATGCCCTTCACAATGCTCAAGGAGATGTAGCCAGACTCAGTACCACAAACCCTGCATGTTTTTCTGTCAGAAATGTTGTAGAAAGTGCTTGTGTGTTCCACCAGGGTATTATGGGAATAAAGCTGTGTGCCCTTGCTACAACAACTGGAAGACCCAACAAGGAGGTCCTAAGTGCCCTTAAAGCTTAGGATACTTCCATAAAGTTAGAGAGATATAGCCTCTCTCTATATTTTATATGATATTTTCCTTCCTTTGTTATCTTATATGTTAATGCCTTTTTCTACTTTTCTAGGGAGAGTATGTGGGCTCCTCATAAAAGCTTTTTTTTTTTGGCTTTTGAGTGTTGGAAACTTATGATAGTGGCTAATATTATTGTTATCATCTATCTATGAAACTTATGATGCTTTGTTATAAAGATTTTTCTTTCCTTGCAAGGACAATAGCACATCAATGACATTAAAGTATGAGTGAAATATGTATGCAGTGATAGCATAAAGATTTATACATAGTTAATATATCATTCACAATCTATTTGTATTACTTTTATTTAAGATTCAATAAGATTGAAAATGAAAGATAAATATTACATTGGTAGTATAAAAAGCTCTTATACAATCAATGTATACATTTTTTTTTGTCTTAAAGCATTTAAGCATATACTTCATAGTAATGTATTAAAAGGACAATTTAGTTATAACAACTTTTATGATGGCCTAATTAACTAAAACCACTTTTTTTCATTTTTGATGTTTTCAACAATGAAGTAAAACCTAAAAAGGATTATACTTTTATGTGAAAATACATGCATCAATAGAGTAAGATATTTTACATTATTATCACACATTATTTATCAATTATTATTAACTTTTAAATATAAGTAATATAAATCAATGATGAATTATATATTAACTATATATATATAAATAAATATAAATAAATAGATACAAAGTCATATGAATTTCAATAGGCAAATATGACCAATGCATGTTCATTCGGTTATTCAAAGTTGGATCAATCATGACCCATTTAAATAAGGAAGATAATATATTTTCATACTAAATCTCTTTACTAATCTTCATATATACAAAAAAGTAACATATGTCACAAAGTGATACTTTATTTATTAATGATTGATTTACAAGTGACATATGTCACTTTTTTTGTAGGTAGAAGGATTAGTCGGATGATTTAGTAAGATGATACAACATTACTCTTTAAATAATAAACAATCATTTATAATTAAATTTTAACTGTATAAATATGAAGCTTTACCTTTTCCAAAATTTGGATAGATATGTCTATCTTATCTTATTATTATATTAGTAAATTACACTTACATCCCTGAGTTTTAATGAAATTATATAAATCACTCTTCATTTTTTTGTCCTTATATCAACTATCATTCCCTCCTACACAAAGTACCCATAGATTTATACATACATTACACTGACTATCCATGCATGTTATAAAAATGTAATATTTTAAAGAAAAAACGTGTGATGAATGTAATTAAATTAAACAAAATATTATATATTGTGTAACACTTCAAATAGTACAAAAGCGAGTGTTTCTTTATATTTTTTTTGTCATTAAAAAATACGTTATAAATTTCAAAGAAATGTTTAAAAACTCTTATACTATTTTATAATGAGTCAAATAATGAAGACGTTGACTCTTATATTATTTCAATTTGTCTACACAATATACTATATTTTGTTTAATTAATTAAACACATCATACGTTTTTGTTTAAAATATTACACTTTTATATCATGCAGGAGTAGTCAGTATAACATATGTACAAAATTAGGGGTGGTTCATACAATAACAAAAAAGTGAGAAATGATTTATGTAATTTCATTAAAATTCAGGGATGCAAGTGTAATTTACTCTTATTATAATAAAAATTTTCTTGGGTTAAATAAACCGTCAATCAAGGTCACCTAAGGACTGCACAAGATTTCATGCTTTGTATTTTTAATCATAAAAAACATTGGGAGAAGAGACCTTGCCATTTTTTTCAAGATGGTGTCAGTAAAGTAATACATGCTTTTTAATTACTCTACCTTAACACAAAAAATAAAATAGTCAGACCAAAACAACAACCAATATTTATTTACATAACTTATTAACATACATCATACTGGAAAAATAGTTCTCCCAAGTTATTTACATAATTACATTAGGAAATAGTAATTTATAACTTCGTCATGCACATAATTTTCAGCCATAGAGTTGATTATTTATTTACAGAATTTACCATGGCCAATTGTACAATACTCTCATTCAGTGAGATTCATAGAGTTTTATGTACAAAGATATTTCTCACTTTATGAGTAATGAATTAATTTATTTTGGGATGTTTGGTTGTCCATCTTAACAAGTATCGCTCACAAGAATCGAACTTTTAATCTTTTGTTCCTTTTGAGATCCAACGGAATCTTACACTACTAAACCAATGTTTTTTCGTTGATTTGAGGAGTTAGATATACACAACTTTACCCTCTCAAGTGCAGAGGTTTTCCAAGATTTGACTGAATGACATTCAGATCACAAGTGAACAATCTTATAATTGTGTCCACGTTCACCTTTTTCTACCCTGTGGGATTGAAAGGAGTGGATTGTGACTGAGCTTGTGCTCACTTAGACCCGAAATCTCACAGCCGAACACCAGGCTAAATAAAGACTATTACCCTCACCCGTCGAATTTGGGGTAACTTGGAATCTATATCAAACTCGAGTCTGAATCGAATTAAAATGTGATTTCCCTATTAATTTCGAGTTGAGTTCGAGCATATACCACACATGGTCGAGTTAGTTGGCACGACTTATTCAAACAGAGGACCATGTGGTTAAAACTTAGAAGCCACGCCACTCTGCCAGCTACTACTTATAGATAGGAAGGAAAATGAAATTCTTCATTGCTACAAACTTAAGACACTAGATTTGCTCTTCCCCCATTATTATTTGTAAAACGTTGAACTTCTGATGATGCCACTGTAAGAAAACAGAATCACAAAAATCATTCTATGTGATCCCTCTGTGTATGGTATTTTTGGTTGATTCGATATTGTAAAAGTATTAAAGAAATTGACCATAGTTGTTAAAATGGTAGGAGCCATGCACAATCTTCTTGATGAAATAAAAAAGATGAGAAAGAAAAACTTGAAGAAGGAAGAATGAAATTATTATTGAATTAATTGATGAAAATGAATGATCTACGGAGGAAATACGTGAAGATAATAAAATATGTTTTTATATTAATAGATAATTTATCTCATTGACCCAAAAAATTTTATGATATATGTCATATTTAAACATTTTATATAAAAGTATTTCTAAAAACTAAAAAAATAAAATGTAGTTGTTAAAAGAACTATCTTACCCTCTTACATAAACAAATATTTTATTCTCATCCACACAAAAAAATGTAATCCAACTTAGAGGAGTAAAGTGTTAGTCATCCAATATATACTTGCACAAAATGATAATAGGAGCATAGTAAAATATATCTTCATACCGGAAGATAACTTATCTCCTTCAGCCAGTAAAAAAATGACATGTATATTGTTTTGTTTAGTTTTATAAATATTTTTGTAGAAAATAATTAAATGGTACACATGTCACAATTTTAATGACTGAAGGAAATAATTTATTTCCTTATACCAAAAAATACATTATTCATTTTATGAAAAAGTATATAAGTGTTGGAAAATTAAAGGGGATAAAAACAATATCTTTCTCTTGAAAACTTCTTTCTCCACTAATTCTTGTATACCAAAGGAATATTAAAGCTTTTCATACTATTAGTAAACTTATACTCCATATACTCTATCTTATTTGTATTTATATAGAAATTATGTGTTTCTAAAGTCTTTCTCAAAGTTTCTAGATTTCCATTCATTTTCTCTCTCGATTATCCAAGTATAGCAAGACTATCCACAAAAACATGTAATGTATATAAATTAGCCTCTAATGTAATGTCCTATTTAAACATATAGGAAGATTAATAAATAAATAAAACTAATGAGAGTTAGGCATAGCAAGAATTGAGATAATTTCTGAATAATGTATGAACGTCCAATTTAGTAAAATCATCCAAAATGTTGGCCTCCATTACGACAAACCTAATAATGTATATAAATTAGTGGCTGATTTAAACAATTAAATTTCCCTTGGTGAAATAAGTTTTAAAAACTTATAGCGGATCCCACCCTTGTTTTTAATAAGAAAAATAAAAAGTAAATCAAAACTAAAACCTCCAACTTCTTTTTCATCTTGCTTTCTCAGACTGAAACCGAAAACCCCCTTTTGGTTCTTTGCTTAGGGTTTCGGCAATGATGGAATTGGATCCTATGGATTTGCTTCGATCAAATCTTTCTCGAGTTCGGATTCCTGAACCCACCAATCGCATCTACAAGCAAGAATGCTGCATATCTTTCCAAACTCCTGTAATTCAATTCTTCTCCATTTTCACTTCAACAATCAATCTTTTTATGATTTTGAGCTTAACATAGATAGATATTTATGTATATTAGTTTTTATAAAATTCAATTTACCATTATTTTTCACCGGAAGTTAGTTACATTTCTCCTATAGAGCTTCTAAGTGTATATTGAATTTGATGTGTGTTGGTAATGGTTTTTGTTGATGAATCTTTGTAGAGGTCTGAAGGTGGATTATTCATAGACATGTTCAATTTCCTTGCTTTTGGGAAGGAATGTGTTGCTTGGAATTTTGAGAAAACTGGTAATCCTGTGTATTTGCATATAAAGCAGACTAAAAAGATTGTACCAGAAGACAGGCCTTCAAAGAAACCCACTCTTTTGGCTATAGGTACGTTACGTATGTCATTTTTGTCATGATCACACATTTCATATGATTAAACCTTTTCTTGTGGATGAGTTGATGCACTAGACAAGATTGAATTAAGAATGTATGCATTATACAGAAAGTCGAGGTAGCATCTAGTGTAGAAAAGATGGTAGAATTTTGCCTGAGTGGATTTGAGCATGTATGGAGTTGACCTGTCGATGTCCTTCTAAGCAGAGTAGATTAGATGAAGGTAGCTCAATTGCTAGAGGTAAGGGAGACCAAGAAAAAGGGAATCGATTTAGAAGGATTTAGATGTCAATGGTTTTGCAATAGACATGATTTACAGTAGAACATTATGGTGCCGTCTGATTCATGTAACTGATCTTACCTAGTGGGAAAAAGATTGGTTGTTTTTGTTGTTGTGTATGTCTTGCTTCAGTTGCTACTTAACTTCCGAATGTGTTTGTTTCATGCGTTCTTTATGGTCAAAGTGAGACATCGCTCTGTCTATCTATTATATTCTACTTATTGCCTTACTATTGGGTTGTGGACTCATCATTTTAGCTGTTTATTTGACAATTGGTTTTTCTTTTCTCGGTGACACATGTTTACACATCTTATTAATTTGTAGGTGTTGATGGGGGATTTGATAACAATGACACTGAATATGAAGAAGCTCGTAGTATAGTTATTTTGCCTGACTATGTATCTCTCCCATTCCCTTCAGTGGAATTGCCAGAGAAGGTAGTAGTTTCCCTCTATTTATGATTATTGCCTTGTTTATCTCCCTCGCCTGTTTTTTTTTTGAGGAGAGGTTGCATGCTAAAGATGAGTTTCAGGTACGGTTGGCTGCTGATGCTATATTACTGGCTGAGGGTGCTGAATGGAAAGAGCAAGTTGCAGCTTGGACTGCTGCAGATACGAAACACGTTAGTGTCTATGCGATGAATTTACAACAGTTTGACAATGGTGTTGTTATTCCTCCATCTGGGTGGAAATGTTCTCAGTGTGACAAGACAGAGAATCTTTGGCTAAATCTGACTGATGGAGTGATCCTTTGTGGGAGGAGAAACTGGGATGGAAGTGGTGGAAACAATCATGCCGTTGAATATTATAAAAAGACAGGCTACCCACTTGCTGTAAAACTCGGGACTATCACTGCTGATATTGAATCAGCAGGTTGTGCATTATGTTGTGTTTTGGCATTCCTGTGTTTTTATTAGTTTCAAATTCTGCACTGGTCTTTTTTAGTCCAAATAAATCACTTTAAATGATGTGGTTACGATATGTACTGTGAAGTAGATGCTATTTTTTTGTTTGCTTGCATTTATGCTAATTATGGATTATCTATTATGGTAGTTCAGATGTTTACTCCTACCCAGAGGATGATAGTGTATTGGACCCACTTTTAGCAGAACATCTGGCATTTTTTGGCATTGACTTCTCATCACTTCAAAAGGTTATCTCTTTATCCTTAATTGGTATTTTTCTCATGGTACTTGACAGCTCTGACTAACCTGTTGAATTCACTGTTTGCATTAACACTATGATTTATTATCATATTGTCTGCTTTCACAAGATAGTATAGTAATTCATGATACAGATTTCATGCATTACTTTTGAAATGGAAATACATGTTTTTTTTGGAATAATTCAGAACTTGATTGTGCATTTAGAAAGACATGCATTATACATTTTCCATTTTCATGAATGGATGTTTTATGTGGTAATCATAATGTCTGTAAAGGTATTTTGTGGAATAAAATCATGCCTTCGACCCAATGGAAAATTTGCATATCTCATGGATCTAGACCTTGCTTGCTCCTTGGAATGTGGAGAAGTGGAAAACATTTGTTTAGTTGAAGGATACCTATGATTTTGAAGAAAGGGGGATGGTATGGGTATTTGGTGCCTGCAGTTTTTCTTACTGTCATTTTTGCTATATTACAATCAAACAATGAGATCCAAATACTAAGACCTCTTTTTATTTATTTATATTGAGACGTTAGAGTTGAGTTGATGTTTGGTGATTGGTTGTTGGCTTGTTGCTAATCTTTAAAATGGAAATGTATCATCATTCAATATACTCCAACTTCCCGGCCTCATCCTTTCCCTTCAAAGGACTGGGTTTATGTGAGTCTGATAGATATTGATGGATGCTTAAGCTTTTGACTTCTGGCATATTACTTTGTAACATACTTGTGTATGCATATGCTTACCATAATTAGACAGTGTATTATTCTTTTTAATTTATCACATTCTTGTCTTCAGACTGAATTGACGACTGCTGAAAGAGAACTTGATCAAAATACCAATTTTGATTGGAATCGAATCCAAGAAAGTGGACAGGAAGTGGAACCGATTTTTGGACCTGGATATACCGGATTGGTCAATCTTGGAAACAGGTAGAGACAGAGTTAATCAGTGTTGATTTCTGCTTTGTTATAATGTATTTCTTTGATGGTTATTTGCATCATTGTTTTTCTTTCTCAGTTGTTACTTGGCCGCAACTATGCAAGTTGTGTTTTCAACAGGATCCTTCTCTTCAAGGTCTGTTCATGCCTCTAATTTTCTTGTGACTGTTTGAACCCTGTTTTCAGTTTGTGCCTTCAGTTTCTGACTTTTTGTTATGACTGTACACTAGGTACTATATAAACCAAAATTTAAAGAAAGCGTTTGAAGCTGCTCCTGCTGATCCAACTGTGGACCTGAATATGCAGTTGTAAGTAACTAGATTGTCTCAATTTATAAGAATCCTACTGCTATCTCTTTTTTATTAGTCATGTTTTGTTATTAGTGTGTATTTTTTATATCATATTTGTGCCACTGCACATGTGGATATTTTGTTATAATCTACTACTATACTTTTTGCATGGTAAAGATGGTTTTGGTTACTAATGCAAATAGTCAATATCTGTACAGTAGTTGCATTTTCTAATAGAGCATTCTGCTTCCGCCATAAAAGAAAATGTAAAAAAAGAGGTGCATCAAAGCTTATATATTTCTGTCACAGATAAAAACTGTCAAGAGAAATATCATAATGATTCTGGTTTTACTTCAGGACAAAGCTGGCTCATGGTCTTCTGTCTGGTAAATATTCTACTCCAGCTTCTCAGGTATGTGCCTGTATCTGTGTATTTCTCTCATAAACTTCTTTGGAGTCTTCATTATTCTTATGTTACCTTCTTTCATCTAGAGTGACGAAAATGCAAATGTTGCTTCTTCAACTATGACTGATGTAAGCTTTCTAACCCTTTTGCAAGCAAATTTTCTTCTTTTTTTGCGGGATTATATACTGTTCTAGTCCCAGAAATGAAATGGTTTTTTAAACAAGCTTTCATAAGAGTGGGTTTATCATGTTGCTATGGTTTTATTTAAAGTGTCAAAGAATCAATTTAAAAGTAAAAGATTCATGTTATTGAATATTCTCAACTTCTAGTCCTTCCATTTTATTGTTTTTTATTTTGATGAGTTCTCTTTGCTCATTTTTTCTGTTTGCCCTTGTCTTCAAACATAAGAAACAAGAAGGGATACCCCCACGTATGTTTAAAGCTGTAATTGCTGCTAGCCATCCTGAATTTTCATCTATGCGGCAACAGGTATGTTTAGTAACTTTTTATTTTCTGAACATGAATTAATGGTGTAAGAAGTGTTGGATATTGTTTCACTTGGTGTGTCCTTATTTATAAGTTCATGTGGAAATGTAACTTTAAGCGTAAGCTTTTAGGACAACATATCTGTCTACTTGAACCGTAGTTTGTAGCCACACATATAGAAGATGCAAGAAAATATCAGTTGAAGTTGGAGCCGTTGATTTCTGTTTGCTTAATAACAATTATTTTCATAAAATTTAGGCCTTGTATTTTATTTTGAATTCCAGTAAGCCTTAAAGGAGTTAACTTTGGCATTTCAAATTCAATGGAAGTTGTTCCCATCCAACTTTATTGTCAGGGTTGTCAATGAGTTCTCATAAAAAATTGAGGGGTTATGAAAAAGCAAAACATAAAAGCACAAATGTTAGACATCTTTATGAATTATTATTTGAAAATAGTACATTTTGAGTAAATACTTATGTTCAAAATTCTATCTTTGAATTTAAGTACTAAATGAACAAAGACTCCACAAGTGCATAACTTTCATAAAACACAAACTAAATTAAATCATATATGAATATATAGATTAAATCAGTCAAATTAATGTAAGAACTAAGGAGTGGAGATTGAACTACGAACAGATCGCAAAACTGGTAAAACCTTGAAATCTGGACTGATGCAAAGTTAAAGAACCCAAACTGTGTTTCTGTCAAGGCAGTAAGCTCCACCAGTGAGTCAGTGACCTTTAGATAAGTTCAGAACCAATTTGGAATCGTTGACATCAAACTTTGTGAAAATAAACCACATAAAGTCCATTGTCACAACTTCTAATTCAGATGCACTCATAAACTGCTTGGGTAAGAGAAGATTTGACATATGTCGTGGATGTTGAGGTTACCTCAAATAATTGGCAAACCTGGTTGAACATTGCCCGGTCCAATTTAAGATTAATTACCTATAGAGACAAAGCATACTACTCATTGAACATAGATATGTAAAATCCTTGACCTGTATTCATTTTTGTAGTTGAAATAAAATTTTCTCTTGCGGGATAAGGTGCGCACAGCTACCTTCTCCAAACCTGACTCAGTTGGAGCCTTGTGGATTAGGCCACCAATTTTTAGTCGAAATAAAATTTTCTCCCCTTTATCATGGAACATCTAACTACTTTTTTAGTTATCAAATTGTAAAATCATATTTTATTTTTCAGTTTTGAAATGTGATTTGGACAACTATGTTTAGCCTGTTATTGTTTATTTGCTCTGTTTAGAAACATTTACTTAGCTATCTTGTAACCGTTTGATTCCAACTTCATGTTAGGATGCTTTAGAATTTTTCCTTCATTTTATTGACCAAGTTGAACGAGCTAATAGTGGGAAAACTGGACTGGATCCTTCGAGGAGTTTCAAGTTTGGTATTGAAGATCGAATTTTGTGTTCCTCTGGAAAAGTTGCATATAATAGAAGGAACGATTACATCCTTTCCCTTAATATCCCATTGCATGAAGCAACCAACAAAGGTGGGTTTTTATGCTTCCAAGTTTGACTCAACTGAGAAATCTTGGGGCCTTGTATCTAATGATCGTACTTTTTTGTTAAATTTCAGAGGAATTAGAATCCTTTCACAAACTGAAAGCTGAGAAGCTTTCTGAAGGAAAGGAAGTGTAAGCTCATATGTTTAGGAACCTTAATATCTTCTTTACTTGCATATCCTGGCTATACTGATCATATTTATTCTTATAGATCCGGTGATGAGATTGTACGTCCAAGGGTGCCTTTAGAAGCTTGCCTTACAAATTTTGCAGCTCCTGAGGAGATACATGATTTTTACAGCACTACCTTGAAAACAAAGACAACAGCTGTAAAGTAAGTACTTGAATTTTCTAAATATGTTAAATTACAATTCCATGCATGTTGCTTTGTATTTGACAGAAGTTGCAGTATTTCCTGGCTCTTAGGTTTCATGAGAAGTTGAATCTATTAATGTCGTTAGATGTTACTTTGCTAAGCTAATGTAATGATGTTGTTCTCATGAAAATCATATTTATGTTGAAACAATATTGAACTTGCAGGACGGCTGGTCTGACATCATTCCCTGATTACCTGGTGTTACACATGAGGAAATTTGTTATGGAAGTAGGATGGGTACCCAAAAAGCTTGGTACATTTTATGTCATTATTTTGTATTTTTTTACTTTAATACTTTTTCTCTCACTCTATATCTTACTGAGTACTTCTCTCCTTTCAGATGTGTATATAGATGTTCCTGATATTATAGATATTAGTCATATGCGTAGCAAAGGTCATCAACCTGGGGAAGAGATGTTGCCAGATGGAGGTATGTATGTTTTATTTGTTCAGGAGACAATGTAGATTCAAATAGAGTAAAACAGATAATTTGGTTCAAAGAAATCCAAATAAAATTTGCGTCAAACTAATGTATTTTGGTATATTGAGTCTGTAAATAGAACTAAAATTTGCGTCAAACAGATGGAGGTATGTATGTTTTATATGTTTTATTTTTTAATTTTTTACTTTTTTAATGTTTAAGGTCTCTCTACTATCTCTTTAAGGGTCCGTTTGCGAGTTGGGTTTTGGAGAGGAAGGAAAAGGGAAGGTTCAGAGCCATGAAATACACTTGTGTGATGGCTCTGAAGCTTTTCTTTCCCCTTCAAAACCTAACTCGCAAACGGACTCTAAGTGGAATTTGTATGATGCTAGAAGTCAAGTTTACAGACTTAGTATCATACATGTCCATTCGCATGTATCTATATACTTTTAGTCCATCACAAGATTGTGTTTGGTTTGCAAAAATGTTCAGTTTTCATTATCTATTTTCATGAATAAATATACATAATATACAATTAAGAGCACTGTTGATATTTGTTTTTGTGAGTGTATTTTAATTAGGTAGCAATTTTTGCTTCTCATCAGTGTTTGCAAATATTATTGTCTTATATGGACTTGTGCTTCATTTAGCTAAATAACCTATTTACTATTTTAGCTGGAGTTAAGCTGAAATTTGAAAATGTCTTGGCATTTGTAATTTGTTATTTGCGTGTCACAGTGCCTGAGGAAGATTCAGACAAGCCTTGGGTCAATGAAGAAATTGTCTCTCAACTGGTTTCCATGGGCTTTAACCATATTCATTGTCAGAAAGCTGTAATAAATACCTCAAATGCTGGTGTAGAAGAGGCCATGAATTGGTTACTATCCCACATGGATGATCCAGGTATCTGTCTATTATTATTGATTTTCTTTATTATGTGAAACAAATTCTTTTAGTAAATTACCTCTTAACACATGAGATGATGATGAATATTTTTTAATTCTTAGATATTGATGCTCCTATTTCAAAAGGGCAAGGCAATGAGAGTGTTGACCAATCAAAAGTTGATACTCTAATTTCTTTTGGATTTCAAGAAGATGTTGCTCGGAAGGCACTGAAGGCATCGGTGATTTCCTCTTCTAATATTTTTTCGTTTTTAATTAAGACTGGGATTAGCTTGGGTAATTGTATTGAAATGTCTTTGACTGGCTAAACGGAAATAACTACCTTGTAGAATGGTGACATTGAGAAAGCAACAGATTGGATATTCAGCAACCCTGATGCAACAGTTTCTAGTATGGATGCTACCTCATCAAGCAATGCATCTGTTCCAAATGGTGATGACTTGCCTGATGGAGGAGGAAGTAAGTTGCTTTTACTTAGTTATTTTTCTGTTGATTATTAGTTTATTACTAATATTTTAATCTTGCAAAAGAAAACTACTGATACTTGTGTTATTTAATGTCATGATATAGAGTTTGTTTGGTACAAAATACATCTGTAATCGGAAAAAAACTTGTGTGTTTAACTTCACATGTTTGGCAAACCAGATTAAATTACAAAAAATGGTTTGTGGGAAAAAAGTGGTTTTTGGAGAAGTTGGAAGTTTGAAGCTATTTTGAAAAGTTATTATATTATTTTGAAATCAATCATATTTGTTTCCATTTCACTCCTACAAAACTACCTATGGAACATATATCACTTATCTATACAAAATAACTGCATACTTTCTTTTACTGTTATAGAGTGACTTTTTGCATGACCCAAATGAAACTAATTATTTTAAAATCACTTTTCATCAAACATAAAAATAATTCTACTATAATCAATTAGAAATAATTGATTATACACTAATCCAATATTAAAAATAATATACTTTTGCAGCTACTCCAAACACGTTATCATACTTATCTGTTCATATCCCTAGCATGAATTAACTATTAATATTGGCCCTCTTATTTTGACAATTTGGCATTAATAATTTGTCCCTTGCTTTTGTCTTTCCTCAGAATACCGACTTATTGGAATTGTTAGCCACATCGGAACCTCTACGCAGTGTGGTCACTATGTTGCTCACATCTTGAAAGATGGTAGATGGGTTATTTTTAACGACAACAAGGTTGGGGTATCCATTAATCCTCCAAAGGACATGGGGTATCTTTATTTCTTTGAAAGGATTAGTGGTTGAATTAGATACTGTGTTAAAAACTATTGAACACCAGTGAACATTTCAAAATGTAAAGAAAGGCACAGTGCATTGTAGAATGGCGCAATCAACGACGTTGTGCTGATGGTTTGTTTCCCTCTGTCTTGGTGCTTGGTGGCATGCATGGTAAGTCCTCATTGACTTCAGCATTATTTTGTGTAAACCTGTAAGAGTGCACCATTCTTGGAACTAGTACACATATATAGACCCTTCTTTCATCTTTTAGAAACTGCTAATTCATTGTTCCATTTTCTCCCAGAGTTGTTTTTTTTAAAAATGAATAGAAAACTTGATAAATATCTTGGCTCTTCACTAATGCATTTCATTTCCCAATTTTGTTATCATTGGCCCTTAGGTTGAGGATTGGGAAATTAAAAAAAATGGTAAAATTTGATATTGGGAAATGATGCATATACTTGATGTCAGATACATTTGGTTGTTCTAATTGTTTTCATTTGGTTGAGGTCTGGAAATTGGCCATAGTGATATAACTATAACATCACTAGCAATACATAGCTCAATCCATGAGTGGTAGAGCATTATGACGTTGACCGATCCATAGATGGAGCCGATCCAACGTAGTGAGATTAAGGTCTGGTTCTTGTTGTTGACTATTAGTTATGTGAATTTAGCAATAATGCATAGGCTTGGGTGTTGCACCTTCCTTCCTCGCCTCTATCTCGGTGTTGGTTTGACTCAATTTTGGCTTCTCCAACTTCTCCATATTGCCCTTTTGGGTATTGTCACAGTTGCACTTTGAGAGGAAGCTATTTTTAATTCAACATTTTCAAATTTAATATTTTTTAAGGCATAGATCAACCAGTTACTCCTTACAAATATAAAAAAAAAAAAGAAGAATCCATTTACTAGTAAAAATCTAATCTATCATAAATGACAAGTTAACAATGCTGGGATTTGTTTTTGAAAGATATTCAAAGAGTTGTGTCCCTTACAAAAGCTGACCAAGATTTGATCACTATCTTTGTATGGGAAACTCTATTGAAAGAATTATACTTATTTAGTGATTTTTTTAATCTCTAATGAGATTAGTCTCAAACTATCAGTTTGGTTATATATTGATGAACAAAACTATATTAACATTTTATGTTCACTTAAAAAAAAAACTATTCATGTGTTCCTAGTAGGTGTAGTGGGAGATACAAAACGATTCTTAGCATTAACTGCTATTACATTAACCTTTTTTTTTGCTTCTGGATATACTTTGAATATAGAGAATAAAATAAAGTATCTTCCCATGAGATAATTTATTTCCTTCAGCCAGTAAAATAATGACATGTGTATTGTTTTGTTTAGTTTTAGAAATATTTTTGTAGAAAATGATTAAATAGTACACATGTTACGATTTTAGTGGCTGAAAAAGATAATTTATCTCCTTATACTAGGAGATACATTATTCTTTTGAATATAACCTCATTATTAAATATTGTTTTTGAGAGCATATCTTATGTCCTATAAAATGTACCATTCATGTACTATCATTTGTGATTGGTTAGAAATATATTGTTAAATTTTTAACTTAAATTCATTTTTTTCAATTAATTACGATAAGTAACACATTTTGTGGGGTAGAATATGTGTTTTAATTTATAATTCACATATCACTTGATCAACGGTTGAGATAGTTTCTATACTCAACTTAAGTAATGCAATTCAAAAGTTTCTCTCCATCTTTACCTATGGCCTCTTTCAAATGGGCAAAAAAAATATCCATTGCAACAATTTAGAGTTATGTTCAATAAATACATCTAAGATTAAATGTAAACTACTTGGGTTTTAAGGGCTCACTAGTCTAAGGATAAGGTAAACTTCCGACTTATAGGAGTATATCTGTTCTCTCATAAAATATGTCACTTGATGTGATTAGTTGAAGAAAATATATTAAATTAAAAATTTAATAATTATTTTTCTGACTGATAGAATATGTGTTCCATGAAGTATATAGAGATATAGTTATAATTTTCCTACCACCAAGAGACAATTTCTTATGAACTGGACATGGCCATTTCATCAAATTTATATTAGCTTATGTACCATTTTTAAAGTAATTATAAGATTAAACAAATTTAATAGATGATTGATTAATAGTATAAAAACTCTGTACTCCAAGAATACATTACAAATAAACTCATTTTTCAAACTTGTATGGCAACTAATAAGAATATCATGATAGATAATTGATTTTCTTAAATATGTTTATGGTGAATCAATTCCCACTTATATACATAATTTGTTGTATGAGACAAAATATTCCAGAGATGTCTATATTTTAAAAGAGAGATTAATCTCTTCGGAAGCCGGGGAATTTATTCAAGAAATAAAAAAAGAGTGAACTTTTTAGTACAAAATAAAAAATATTTAGCGAATAGTACTTGCCATTTCAACCACATATTAGTGTCACTTAAATTCTTATCCAAAAACCATTATTGTCATAATTTCTGAGTGTAACATCACTCTCTATGAGTAGAATTTTATTTCAATAGTACATATTTTAATTTCATTTTAATAGTATTAAAAATGATCAAATTAAGTTTCCCATTATATTCCAGTGCTGAAGGGTTCAATATTAGAGATAATACCAACCCAAAACACAAATCACTCATCTTTGCAAAATGATGTTTTTTTAAAAAGGAAAATGAAGTTCTAAAGTTTCTTTATAATGATAATTGAGTTGATGATATAAGTCAGAAACTCATTTCATTTGGTATCTTCTTTTATGCACCCTTTACACTAAAAATTCTTATATAAGCATTCATGTGGTGTTCTTATTTAAGCTTTATTGTCTTTTGTAGATTGCTGAGAGAAAGAAATTGATTTCACGGTGAAAAATATATGTCAAGTGACTCAAATCCATATATTGTTGTTGAAAACTAAAGTGGTGGCATTGTTTTAAAGTGGGAATATGATTAGAATATTTGTCACCCTATAACCTCGTTTTCTGATTGAATTAGGTATAATCATTCTAATTTGATATCAGAATCTAACTCTTCCGATGGATCACATGAGATGTCCAATCCTATAAGTTTCACACTCAAATCGAATAGGAATACGGTCAAACCAATACTATAAGGCTTAGACAACCCTCACTCTATGAATTAAATTTTGGGTTAAGTTACCTCTATCTATTTTAATATAAGTAATTAGGTGAGATATTTGGTCTATTAGAATACACAACCAACAAGTGTAAGGAGTTTTTAACTACCTATAATGGGGATTTTGAGTGCAATATATTAGTTTATATTCATGGTTTAGCATGTTATTTAATTTTATTTTACTCTTTAATTTGTGATATTCCCAATTTCCCTTTACCTAAAATGTCAACTATAGGTGATGATTTAGGTCAACCATACCTTTCCACATTTGGGTTGGCCTACTACATACCAAGCTAGTTTCAAGGTGGGCCCTACTCCACTAACCCTTTGTTTTCTTATCCTTACATAAATTAGTATGAAATCCCAATTTTAAATTTTAATTTATAAACCAAGTTAACATTGAAAGATTTCAATTTAATCGTTATTTAAAATAAATAAATATTAATTTTAAAATAACATATAATTAAACTTTAAAAAACCTAGTTATTGATATCGACACACATGTCCTATCTCACAGTCATGAATATTCTAAATTAATTTAACGTTCCTAGATGAAATTCATCCAATATATATAATAATTGAGACTCAATTGTGTGACTTTAAAAATGTTAGTTTTAGCATATCTAAGTCATTTGAGGAAGATTGAAGGACCTACATTAATATTTGATTCATAACACAATTTAAAACCTAAGTTGTTCCATTGTGATCAATTGACACAAATTTACCATATTGGCTAAAGTTATTATTGTTTAAAGTCACTAAATCCAAATTCATAAAAGAAAAAATTAAAAATAATGATGGTTTTGCTATATTCTCTTAAAAGAGTGTGTATCTAGCACTTTTTCAATAGTGGGGTAAGAACTAACTACATCATACACCATATAAGGCAAACTTCATACACTCAAATATTAAATAAATGATTAAAAATGACTTAAAAGCTTAGTCAAATATTGACCAATAAGACATTGGTCTAGTGATGTAAGGTCCTACTGAATTCTTATATAGGCCAAAATGTCAAAGATTTAATTCATGTGAGCTGAAAACTGACACTTATTAGAAAATACAACCACATATCCCGAAAATGATTAGTTTCTTACCGACAATACTTACGGTAAGTGATACATAATCAATTGGGTGCTTCTCTTGTTCTCAAACAACATCCCAACTCCCAAGCAAGGGAAAAAACTTTACCCAACTTTTGTTCAAACAAAGAAAGGATTGGTACAATTACTCAAAAAGTAACAACTATAAGAAGGGTGAATGTTGATATGCTTTTGAGTGTAATGCACCAAGACCATACAAAATGTGACACTGCAACTATATATGGATTTGGAGATTAATTTTTGAAGTAATCTAAATTGAGGAGTGAATTGTTCTAAAATAAGTGATGCCAAGTTTTATAAATTAACATGGAAATCTTACCAAGCATGTTTTTCAACTAAGGTCATTATTTCATATGAGAATGAGACATCATTAAAAAGAAAACAATAATGATCAAAGTTACCATCAAATTGTACCCTCCATATGAAGTTTTCTGCTTACAGAAGAATTCAAACAGAGAACCTGAGCTTATAGATAGATACCTGTATAAAAAGAAGTCCTGTATTGAACGATCCAACTCCGTGGTTAACATCCGAGGGAACCTCTCCTAGAAGAGTCGGCCTACAATGACGACCCCGTGCGATGAAACAATTCACAAAGTTAAAGAAGAAATCATACATCATTGTTCGACTGTAGAATCAAATGTTTAGTTTTAAATGATTTTTATAAGTTTGAAATTCGATGTATGTTCATAAGAACAGAACAGGTTATAACAACAATGCAACTTAAATCATGTTCAGTTATCACAAAAAATATGACATAACAATGCAACTTATAACAGCATTGACAAGGTTTAGATGTATGTTCATAAGACCAGAACAATAAACTTACTCTATTGTTCACGTAAGCCTGCGGCTTATAACAACGTTCTAACGTAACCCCTGTGCAATTATCAAAACATTTATGACATACGAATAATCACACGAAACGGTAAAGTTATAAGAACTGTAGTAAATTCAAATAAATAGTTTCTGTATAATCCAAGTATAACCAACTGAACTGTGTATGATATGACTTAGTTCCTTACAAACTTATTACCAATTGGCTTATTTAAAAACATCATAGTTCCTAATAGAATGAATGATCATAGAAATCGCTACACGTAATTCTGTATCCATTCAATTAAACTCCAGTTCACCCGTCCTTCCTGTCGCAGCCTATAAATCGAAATCCTCAAACTACTTTTTGATCTTTCGATTTTGCTTCCTCAGTCCCGGAACTTCTAACCGACCAACAGAACAACCACATCTTGCTCTAAGCACAAGAACAGCTCTTCCATTAGGTGGTGCCATCTTCTTGAGTTCAGCTTCAAGTTCCCTATGATGATCGCGTGGCAATTCAAATAATCCCTTCTTAACAATACCAACAGCACCATCTTTAGCAATTGAATTTGAGCTCTTAACACAATCCTCAGTCTCCAATTGAATATCGAACTCGGCGGCTTTCTTAAGACCGTTGCAATTAGGATTCCCACACTTCCTACTAGTGCAAACAACAACACCCCATGTTGCCAATGCAGCACAAGTAACACTGAGTCCTATAAATATATAGATTGTTGGTGCAACATCAAATTCTTCTTTCATCACACAAAAAACCAATTTTCCAATCCTAATTGACCTTGTGATTAAAAACTCAATTGAAGGAAAGAATAAGAACCCAATTGCAAAGATAACAGCAATGAAAATAACAACATCAACCATAGCTGATTGAGATCGATCACATGGTGGAATCTGAAGGGAATTTGATGATGATGATGATGATGAACAAGTTTGTGTCTTTCGATTCCTTGATTTCGAAACCAAATCCGAAGAATGAATAGAATTCGCCATGGTTGGAATTTTGTCAACAGATTTGTTGCAGAGAGAGATTGAGCTATGGAAATATACCATTTCACAAACAGAGAAAAACCCGGAATTTTTTTCTTCAATTTTTCAGATTTTCATATCAAAATTAGATCAAAATCAGATCGACCCACCTCTCAAAAATCGAGAAAGATAAGAACTTTGAAGTGATCGAAACAGAATGATCGGAGATTGTTTGGTGGGTACCCAGATGAATCAAAATTCAAAAAACAAACAAAAAATAGTTTTTTTTTATTGGGAAAATTGTTAGGTGAAATGAAATAGAATATGTGGATTGAATGAAAAGGGAAAAGGGGGAATGGGTTTTAGGGATTGCAGAGTTAGAGAAGAAGAAAAGTCATCATTCACTGCTTCGTTAACATCACAAAATGAAATGAAAAAGAAAAACAGAAAATGAAAATACTTATTTTTATATTTTTCATAACAAGATGATGTTGTTTTTTCTTAATTAGGCTCATTTAATGTAACGTATGACTTAATGAAATTTATGTATTTTTTTATATAAATAAGAATATAAATAAAAAACGGATTTTCTTAGCAAATATGGAACTAAAATGGTTTTAAAAATATTAAAGGAAAACTTTTTCTATATTTTTTATATGATAAATACTTTCAATTCAACAAAAAGTTAGGATTTTTATAAAAAAGAATTTATTAAGAAGTTAAAAATATATATAATTAAGCCATTAGATATTTAGCATGTGTTCCATTTAGAGGTGTCAAAACGGGATACACATAGGTTCGACTAAATTGGATTCAGTTAAAAAATCCAGATATAATTTATGTATATCAAATTGTAATCCAAATCTGCCATAAGAGGGTTGCGGATTACAGAAGGTCATTTAATATAATACAAAAAATATTAATTTAAATTTTAATATATTTAATATATTTTAAAAAATATATATCATTTGCTATTAATGTATAATTTTTTAACGCACTTGTTATGTCAAACTCATAAATTTAGTGCATTGTGTTTGAGTTAAGACATGATGTCAAGTACTAATATATGATTTTTAACATAACTTATTTATTAAATCTCTTAGTTTTATTATTTGATTCTCATTCTCTAACAGAATATAACTTATGACTTTACTTAAATATATAAATATTTGGACATTATAAAAAAATAATATTATGTTGGTTTATATTAATGATATGATAAACTCAAATTCAAAATGAACTCTATATGTCGAAGTATAATCATCATTGTAACATATGATTGTCACTATTTACTTTATGTATAAAGACCATTTGTATACTCTTTATCAACCTATTCATTGTGAACAATTATGTTAAATTTGATTGTGTGAAATTCTCTATGATAAAAAATTATGTTGTCTTTTAGTTTTGATATAAAAGTTATTGTTCTTTATTATGTTTTTGTTATACAATTTAAATCTAATTAAATGCGCAATTAAAAAAAGAAAAGTGAAATGTATATGGTTTAGTGTTTTTTCCTATTTGATTTGATACATATTTTGTTATTCTCTTTAAAAGGATATTATACAAAATATGACAAATAATATAATACTTAATTTTATAATATTATTGTAATTTATAAATATTTATGTTATAAATATTGATCTATTTTTTTATTCACAATATTTATTATCTATTTTTTATTATAAGTTATATTGTAAAACATTTTTCACCTAAGACTTTTACCAAGTGAAAGATTCCAGAAAAGATAAAATATTAAGAAAAAATGGGTAACCTGAATTCGTCCGAGTAAGCCCGACTCGAACTCGAATAAGCCCATTATAAATCCAATTTTAATATAGATAAGTCAGTCTGAACTAAAAAAAACCCGAATTCAATAAAAATACCTAATACCTAAACCATATAAACTTTTGGATTTCAATGACCGGGCCAACAACTCCCATCTTATTTTGATACATGTATTTCCTTTCAAAACTTTAGGGTATTTCAACTATTCTTCCCATCCCTCCTTTTCTTATAAAGCATATCACAATATTGTGTCATGATAAATAACTTTAAATATCAAATATTTTTCATATGATAAATATCTATTTTTTAATAATAAAAATTAATAAAACATGATATATTTTTTGGTCTACCAAAGTATCAAAATACATGACATACCTATTATAACTAGGGGCTAGGCTTCACCTATTTATAATTTGTGAATTATTTGGTGGAGTATGCCTATGGACTTGGCCCACTTCTATTTTTGGAAAATAGCATATTGCATTTTTTGTACACACATGGCCATTTCCATGCTTTTATTTTGCCGTGTACAAGAGTCTCTATTTCATCCATTGGCCATAGAAGATCAATGTGTTTTGAAAACTAAAGAACATTTAATTTTTGTCTAGGTCAATAAAGTCATGTTCAATTTTACTATAGTGATAAAAAGAAAATGAAAAATATATTCTTAGTTTAAGTTGTGATAGTATATTCAAATTAATGTTACAAGCTATGTTTAAACCCTGAAAACAGTTATAAATGAGGTCAAATTATATACATATATTGTTCTCAAACTAGTGTAGCACTAGCCTAACTTTTTTACTTTATTTACATCACTTGAAGAGAAGGATGGAAATGCAAAAAGAAGGTATTTGGCATGGAGATTGAGAAATAAGAGAAATATTAGGAGATGGAAAGAAATGAAGGGAAAATGATGGAAATGAATTAAAGGAAATAAATAGAGCAAACCTTTTTTTTCATGCAGCTGGTGTATGTGTAAGTGAGCAAGAAAGGGCCCGAGTACATACATATTCACCGCGACATGCTGATCTGCGATTACTAGCGATTCTAACTTCATGTTCCCGAGTTGCAGAGAACAATTCGAACTAAGGCAATCTTTATTTATGGGAGCGACATTTGTTGGGAGTAACAATCATACACACCCGAAAGTAATTAGTTCCTTACGCATAAAGTGTAGATACTGTTGGTAGTATAAAAAAAATCAATACATTAACACAAGAGAGAGTAAGATACTCCATGCAAGCATGGACACCCTTACTTTGAGCTGAAGATCATTGCCATAAAAATCTACCAAAAGAAATTTTTCTTTTATATATAAAAAAGATTTTATAGGTTAGAATTCATTACTCTAAGGAGCTTATAAAGAATCTGATTAAGGATTTTCTTTATAAAAGTAAACCTATTTAGGTGCTAATTGACCTGGTTAGTGAGTGTGGTAGTGTTGCAATCTGACTAGAAACCTCATTTTAGTTTTAATTTAATCCACTATTCAAAACTTGTTTTCTTGCCTAATTTAATCTTAGTTCATTACAAGAAATGGTTGCCACTTTTATTATTTTGCTTATTTTATAGAGATTTTAGCCAAATTTTACACTTCAACATTTAGCATAGTGTAAGATTTGTCCTATTATTCATAGTAAAAGTGAAGTGTAATTTTAGTTAAACTAGGTGTTTAAACCAATTCAAACCATTAAATTTCCCAATAATAAATGATCATAATGTAGAATAGGTTTTTTTCACTTGTCATTGGAGTAAATGTATCTCTCCCCTTTTTATAAATAACTATTATATTTCCACAAATTTTGTTCTTACCTCATATTTATGATTTCTCTTATTTACTATTTTTCTTATCTCACTTTCTTTTTATTCTCTCTTATATCTCCCTTACATCTTTTTACACCCAAAAGATAGATGTAAGTAGAATATTGTTATTCTTTGTCAAAAACTTTATCTAATCATCATTCCATAATCTAAAGTTTGTCTTCACGTTACAACTTTAAGTTTTTCTTTCACTGGTTGTGGTTTACCTAACAAAACTGAAAATTGCATAAGTATAAGGATAAATTCTTGCCCAAATTTAAAGTATTTTTATATTCTATGGGTAAAGAACTAATATCTTTTGAGGTGTATAATTGTTCCTCCTAACAAATGTCGCTCACATGAATCAAATATTTAATCTTTTGATCTATCCGATGATCCAATGGGGGCTTACGACACTAGACCGATGCATTGTAAATATTTCGTTTGGTTCGGTTTTTTGTACAATTAAGTGACCGAACCAAACACAAAGACATAGTTCAACTCACTTTAATTAACTATAAATTTTATTTTTAGAATCAAACCGAATCAGTCATGAATGATTTGGTTCATTTCCACGACTTTCCTATTTTTTTATAAAAAAATTATGCATTAATTGAAAGTTCAAAATATAATCCATAAACATTGTTTATCCAAAATAAAAAATACTACTATTATTACAATCCACAATTAGTAATATGGTTAGTAACACATATATAATAGTGTATTTACAATTACTAACATATATAAAAATTAATAAAAATATATAAGAATGAAATAAATAATAATATAATTTATAATTGGTAACATATATAACAATAAAATAATCGTTTATAGTATATGCTAATTTCAAACCCAATACCATGAAAACTTAAAATATAGGTTCAAAATCATCAAAAAATTCGAAAAATGACACTTATATATACTAGTGTGTCGACAGACACTTCGTGTCTGCCGACTCGCATTCTTATTTTATTATATTAAATATTCAATTTTTATATATTTTATTTTATATAATTAGAATATTTTTGTATTAAGAGTACTTTATGTTAAAAAAATGTATTTATTATATTGTTCAATTTAAGGTGAGATAGGTGGTTAATGTGCTAATGATAGTTACCTAAGATTATATGATTTTTTTGTAGAAATTAAAAAAATATAAGGGCAAAATAGGAAATTTGAAATTACATTATGATAGTAGTTATTTCATGTTTTGGTTTTATATATAGTATAGAAATATAGATATTAGTAACTAGTAATATATATATATATATATATATATATATATATATATATAACTGTAACATATATATCAATTCACTATTACACATGATAGTAAAATTCACATAAAATTAGTAATTTAAGCTAAAAATTGGCTGAATAATTTAAACAATTGTACAACATTATTCTTTAGTATCTATTTATTTAATATTCGGTTCAAGTGGTTCCTAAATTTCCAAAATCATAAATTGAACTTAAAACGGTTCCTTAAAAAGGAAACTAAATTGAATCATGTTTTATGATTTGTTCCGGTCCAAATCGTTTAGTTTAATAAATTAGTTATATAATTGATTGCTAACAATTTATTATAATCAATAAGAATTAATACAATTTAAAAAATTATTTATGACTTTAAAATTATTTTTAATTGTTTCATCTTAGCGATAAGACCAATCAACACCTAATGACCACTAGGAAGTAGGCCAATAATCAATTGAACAAGATATAATCTACACAACTATTGACAATAGTAAAATGACCGACCTAAATAGAGAAAAAGATGACAACAACATAATACCAAAGGCAAGATTTTGTCGCCTGAGTAGTGCAAGTCCATATTATCTATAGACAAGTGTAATATAAATCTACATCACAATAATAACATACATTTCCTCAAGTGTAAATCATTTCATCAGAGTCATGTATAAGATAATAATAAATATTTTTGCTATACTTTTTTTATTTGATAGACTTTTACTTATTGGAAGTGTTTTAGGACACACGATCTTGTCCTTTTCAATTTCAGCAGCAGAAGCATCTACGGTCAGGCAGTCTGTATCAAATAGTTTGTTGAGAGTTTGTTATGTTAGCTTTCTGGTTTTCCATATTAAGTCTCTCTTCTTTTGATGTATAAATATCATCATCATATTCCTTTTTTAGGATCAATAATAATAATGAGAAGTGTTATTCAACTAATAAAGCTTTGATTCTTATTCTTTAATTCTTTCTCCATCCTTATTCTTCAAGCTTTTCTTTCTTATCTTATTTGGGTTCTAGAAACATTGTCATAACTGCTATTGACTCTAAAATCCAACCCTTTTAAAAGAACATTAATTACAATCATTTATGTATTATGGACTTGACTTTTAAGCTTTCATGACTCTAAAATTGTTGGCATTTTGAAACCGCCACGCAAGTGTAGCTATTTATATAAATACAATGGCATTCAATCTCAACTTTTGCTAAAAGTGCTTATAAAATGTTGTCAGGAAGTGACTTTTAGCTTTTACAGCAGCAACATGAATTCAGTACAAGAAACTACTCAAATCTGGTCAGAATTTAACGGCTAAGGGCGTCAACATGGATTTGGTCAAAGATGGATTTGGTCAAAGATGGATTTGGTCAAAGATGGATTTGGTCAATCATAATCACTAGAAAACTTTACTTATACTCCTATCACATTTTCATTCATACATTTTGATAAAACTTTATTTATATTTATATGTATTTATTTTAGGAGAACACGTCTTCTATATCATAAAGTGTAGTACTATATATAAACTATCATTTATGATTGATCTAAAAAATACTTAATTATCTATGAAGTAGAATATGTGGTCTCTTATTTTAGTTTGGTCCATAACAATTAATTATATTTATACTTAAATACAATATTCATCTTGATATAATATTAGTTTTCATAAAAATCATTTGCAACATGTGAGAAGTGAAGAATTGCATGATTGAATATCAAAGCTTTGTGGATTGTGTCATTGCTTTTAGAGAAATTGTAAAAATCTTATTAGAAACGAATGAGATTTTTCTTCATTACTAGAGAGAAATACTATGTAATATAAAAAAATAACATGCATTGATATTTATGTCTTTTTTATTTAAAGTTAAATTACACTTTATCCTTAAAATTCAAAGAAAATAAATTTTTTTCTCTATTAATGAAGAGGAGTATTATTGATGAAGGACATGTAGCCCAAATTGTTGCACATGGACACTATTCATTAGAGCAAGGAGAAGCTTCCATCCATTTCACAACAAATGAGTGGGGAATAACTAAAAAATCTTAGAAATAATAATTAATAAAAGTGTTTTGTTTTAACTACTTCTCCATTCCTTAGAAATTGTGTGTTATTAGTTGAGAAAATATTCATTATTACTAAATACTAAATATTAAGCTGGAATCCAACTTCAACCCTAGTTCTTTTCTATCAAAACGTTTTGATTTATGCCAACAAGATATTGATCTAATTGTGTAAGACTTCGCTAAATCTCCAGAACGACCAAAAGGTCAATGAATCAATTCTTGATAGACACATTTGTTCGAATGGACAATCACACATCCTGAAAGAAATTAGACTCGTAGGATGATGAGATAGATTTATTAGTAAAAAAACGTTTTGATTTACAATTTTTAAAATACAATTTATTTTGAACATAAAAACCATCCAAATAAAACATTCCTAGTATGCATGCCATTGGTTCCGATGACATTCATAATAATTCTTCTATAGTATTGCATCATTTAATCAAGGAATAATGAAAAATGGTATTTGTAGCTAGGAATACAACTGTCTTTTATGTATCCCACCTTTAATAATCCTTCATCATATTCGAATAAAGAAGATACGCTTATTGTGATTGAGTTTGTTTGCCCAAAATTTCAGCGTTAATGCAGGTTGGAGTGGTAGTAAAATGCATTAGAATGTATGATAAATATGAAATGTGCATTGGTTCACTTTGTCATCTTTGATGCATTATAGAATTTATTTTTAAGTAGCAAATTAAAAAATATCCTAATTTCATTAATGTCTATGTTTAAAAAAGATTATTCATCCTCTATCAATTTTAAATCTTATGCTAATCATGATAAAAAATTAAGTTTGTTTGAGTCTATCATTATTTCTCTCAACAAACGTTGTTTATAGATATTGAATATTAACATTATATACATCATGATTCATTGAGTCTTTACTCAATTAAAACAATTCCTTGTTAATTATCAATTCTAAAGAAAAATATGTTAAAAGAGAAAATGGTTTGGAATCTTGTTTAAAAGGATTCATATACTTTTTCTATATGTTGCTTTTTACCCACTTTTTTATACTTATTTTCCTTTTTTCCAACAAAACAAAATTCTATAAAAAAAAAGCCTTAGAAAAAAGTTGAGGATGCTAAAAGTGGTGAGTTGGATTGAAATAGACTATGGAAGTGCAACTTGTCATGAAAGATGAGTTGTCAACTTACAAGAAAAAGAAAAAAAAAAATAATTAAAAAGACCATAAAAGAAAGAAGTTTTTAAAGCCACAAATAAAACTTGTGGCTCAAAATCATTGTTGCATATATGGAGCAATACCCACTTTTAATCGGGAGCATATCTTCTATCTTACCATTTTACGTGTTATTATTTATAATTGATCAGACAAATATTTAATTACTAATCTTTTTATTTAAAAATATTTTTCAATCAATCATAATAAATGATATATCAAGTGTGATGAAATAGATTCCTTCGATCTCAATCAGGTTGATATCCTCTCCAGTACTGGAATGTGATATCCAAATTGCTTTGAAAATTTAAAAATATTTTAATTAAAAATAACTTAAAAACTACACCATTAAAAATTATTAAATGACACATGTTATCATCTTTGTGTCTACTATTGGAGAGGATTTGAGCTTATCAACAAAAAGAACACACAATCACCATGAAACTCTTTCCACGTGTCACACTCTCTCCCCTCCTTTCTCTCTCTACAACTTTTCATAAACAAAATAAAAAAACAAAAACACAGGTTTTAAGGTTTTATCCTAAAAAAGAAAAACCAGACATGTCAGAAGCAAAAGACCCTGCGATCAAGCTCTTTGGGAAGACAATTCCGGTGCCGGAGATACCTACCGGATCCGGTGACTCTAACAAAGCACCATCTTTATCTTCCGGTGATGTTGTTGATCAGAATCATGCTTCTTCTAGCAACTCTTCTGATAGAGGAGAAGAAGAGCTTGAGATTGAGCAGGTATAAAAAAAATTAATTTGAGAGTGACCCATTATTGAAAATGCAAATAGAAATAGTGGGTTGGTGTTAGTTTTGTGGATTGTAGATTCTGTTGACTTGCTGCAGTGGATTTTTTTTTTACTTTTTTTTATTTGATTTGGAAGTGTTCAATCTTCAGTTGTGAATTTGGGGTTTGTTCAATCTGGGGTTATTTCAATTTTTCCAATTGATATTAAGTTGTCAGAGTTTTTCATGCTATTTTTTTTACTAACTGTTGCTTGAGTTTTTAATGTGGAAGAGTTATCTTATTGTGATAGAATGAGTATTTGAATTAAATCTTCAGCTACTTTGTTAGTCTGCAAGGTTTCTAAAATTGCAGTGGTTTATATGTACGGAATGTTGGATGGTAAAATGTCAACGAGAGAATAAAGTCAATGTAATAGAGATGCTAAAGTTGCGTTGGATGAGTGGACACATTAGACATGGTAGGGTTAGGAATGAATACATTAGATAGAAAGTTAGGATAACTCATATCATAGAAAAAATGGTAGAATCATGCCTTAGGTGGTTTAGGTATTTTTGACCGGTAAAGATAGTATATCAAAAGGATGTTAGTCCAGTTTCTAGAAGCAGAGGAAATTCCAAGAGAAACCATAGGCAAAATGATTAATAAATATTTAGAGATCAAGGCTTTATTAATTGACATGATTTATGATAGAATATTACGGTGTCGTTCGACCCGTGCAGACAACCCCATCTAGTGCGACTAAGGCTTGGTTGTTGTTGTCGTCTAGTTCTCTATATAATTTCTGTACTTGCAGGTTCACAGGCTTGTAGTGAGATCTCTTTGAATCCATACTAGTGTTTTTAACAAGGACATCTACAAACATTAACGTTTTGCCTTTTTAAAAAAAGTAAAAAATTTCTAACCTTTTTGACAATGAATTGTTCATTCATAATTCTTCTTGCTCATTTTCTTAGATTGTGGTAGTTTGCTTATGGAAAAGTGCTTTCTGCTATTTAACTTTTGAGTTTTTATATGTGTTTTGCCAAATCTAGGAAGAGAAGATTTGGGAACTGCCATCTTAAGAGTTTGATGTTTGTTGACTTTTGTCTATTGCCACAATTTGCTTTGCCTTCTTATGGATTTATAATTGATGTTCTATATTGTATGTGTGAGAGAAGAATCATGAGCTGCTGCTACTCAACTCATGGTTCTTCAAGAAACTCAATATTATTTAGCTGCTTAAAAATTCATCATCGGCTGCCTTTTATTTACGCTCGTTTCCTTTAGTTTGAGCCATGCAGTGTACTAGAGTATGGTGGTAACATTTCAAGCCTCACCCGTTTGAGGAAATGTCGTATTAACATGTTTACGGATGAAACATCAAATTTGGGATTTTGATAGTTAACTTTTGGATCTTAAATTAGTGATGGAAAATAGTGTTTTTTTGTATGTTTTATGTTTTCATTTGCAATTGATATGCTTTCTTGCTTTCTCCATTTCCTTCACAAAATCTTAAAGCAGGAAACATAATCAAATTAATGTACTATTTTTGTATCTTTTAATGTAAAAGGAATATAGAACTAACCAAACACTCCCTTACACTTTTGATTATATGATACCAAATTTTCTTCTTCTAATGAGCTTTCCATGCAGTATTGTCAATTTTTTCATGTTTCAACGTTTACTTTCAATTTATAAAATCTGTGGCGTAAGTATTTTTTTTATACTTGTTTTGTTTGGAAAAATATCTGTAATTGCAGAAGGCAAAATTTAACACAGTGAATTTATGCTTGAGCCATCCTTTTCCGCAATATAAATGCGTTGCTTATAGCCTTATACTAAACTTTTTGTTTAGAGCAACATACTAAGCTAGAGTTTTCATGAATTCAGGACACAATGGGAGAGAAATCAACGGAGGATAAGAAGGAAGATGTTACCAAATCATCAGAAGAGGTCACCAATTTAGATACGGCCTCAAGATCGGGTGAAGCATCTGTAACTCCCTCCACTGAGAAGGAGGCTACTACATTGGAAACTTCAAGGGCCGAAGAAGAATATGGTGAGAATTCACAAGAAAAGACGCTGAAAAAGCCAGACAAAATATTGCCTTGCCCTCGTTGTAATAGCATGGACACCAAGTTCTGTTACTTCAACAATTACAATGTCAATCAACCACGCCATTTCTGCAAGAATTGCCAGAGATACTGGACTGCTGGTGGGTCCATGAGGAACGTTCCTGTTGGTGCTGGTCGACGGAAAAACAAGAACTCCACCTCTCACTTTCGTCAGATAACTGTTCCCGAAGCAGCACTCCAGAATCCTCAGTCAAATGGTGTTCATTATCCTTCCTTGAAATGTAATGGCACAGTCCTTACATTTGGGTCTGATACACCCTTATGTGAATCTATGGCATCTGCTTTGAACCTTGCTGATAAAACAGTGAACAATTGCTTGAGAAATGGATCCAATGGACCAGAAGAACCAAGAATTCCTGTTCCGTATGCCGGTGAAGAAAAAGGGAACAACAATTCTGATAAATCATCTGTTGCTCCAATAAAGCCATCCGAAGGTTCAACCATCGATAAGTCCCAAGAACAAGTTATGCAGAACTGTCAGGGTTTTCCACCTCAAGTTCCCTACTTAACCGGTTCCCCTTGGCCTTTCCCATGGAATCCGGGTCAATGGAGCTCTCCAGTACCACCACCTTCCTTTTACTCACCAGGATTTACGATGCCGTTCTATCCTGCAGCTGCTTATTGGGGTTGTACGGTGCCGCCGGGTGTGTGGAACATGAACATCCCATGGCTAGCACAACCATCATCACCAAATAGTACAGCTACAGCCACTAACTCTGGTCCTAACTCCCCCGCCTTGGGTAAACATTCAAGGGAAGAAAACATGGTCAAACCAAATGATGCTGCAGACGAGGATGAACATAGTAAAGGAGGAAATAATAAAGAAAAAAGCCTTTGGATTCCGAAAACGTTAAGGATTGATGACCTAGGAGAAGCAGCAAAAAGCTCTATATGGACAACTCTTGGGATTGAAAATGATAAGGCAGACTCATTTTCTAGGAGAGGACTCTTTAAAGCTTTCCCATCAAAGCGTGACGAGAAAAATCATGTAATGCAAAACTCACCGGTCTTGCAGGCCAATCCAGCAGCATTGTCTAGGTCAATTAACTTTCATGAGTCCTCATAGTCTTGTAGCTTATAAATTTGTAATTATTTCTTGAGTGCAGCAAATGAGCAGATTGACTTGGCAGTGTTCAACTGTTCTTGAGGAAGTTACGAATTTTAAAGACACACCGGTTCATCGGCCTTTTTTCGTGTGTAAGAGTTGGTTCTCCTTGTCAGCAAATAGTGGATCAGAAGATGGTTCTTCCTGCATTTGCTTTAAGGAAAAGGACACCTTCCCTTTGAAAAGTATGTCCCCTTTGGTGGTGGCAACTAGACAAATTTTCATTCAGATGGCTTTCTTAGTTCATTTATATATGTAAGTTTATGTGACATAGTAAGACATAGTGTATTTGTCTTCCAAGATCCTACATGTATGTAAATAAGAATCAAAGTTCAAACTAAGCTTTTTCAGTGTTATCTTTCTTTCAGAATGTGACCCTTTATTTTTCATTGCCTCACCAACCTGCCATGGTTTATATCATAAACACTATATTTTCACAACCAAGTCTCAAACTAGGAAGCATCAATCCAAACTTTTAATCTCATCCACTTCATTTATAATGTGTGTCATGGTGTTTTACCATATAGTATATCAACATTTGGGTCATAAAAAATTTCATGCTAGAATCTTATACCAGGCTAGCCATTTATGCAATCATCTTAGAGGTGTCAAAACGGATTACCCGGATGGGTTCGGGCTAAACCGGGTCGGGCTAAAAAACCCGAATATAATTTATGTGTATCAAAATGTAGCCCAAGCCCGCCCTATGCAGGTTGCGGGTTGTGGCGGGCCGGCCCCATAATATTAAAAAAAAATATTTAAATTTTAACATATTTAATATATTTAATATATATATATATATATATCATTTGATATTAATGCATAAATTTTTTAACACAATTGTTATACTCAATGTAACCAAACTTATAGATATAATGCTATGTGTTTGAGCTAAGACATGATGTTAAGTCTACGGATATGATTCATATCATAACTTATTCATTAAATATTTTATTTATATTAGACTATCAATCTCTAACACAATATAATTTGTAACTTTACTTCAATATAATAAATGGATACAGTAAAAAATAATATCACTTTGGTTTATAGTAATGATAGTATAGACTCAAATTCAAAATGAATTCTATGTGTCGAAATATAACTATCATCATAATATTTCTTTATTTTGTGTATGAATATCTTTTGTATACTCTTTATCAACACTTTCATTGTGAACTGTTATGTTAAATTTGGTTGTGTTGAGTTCTCTACGGTAAACAATTAAGTTGTTTTTCAGTTTCGTTGTAAAAATTATTTTCTTTATTATGTTTTTGTTGTAGAAGTTAAATCTAATTAAATATACAATTAAAAAAAGAAAAATAGAATCTATATGGTTTAATGTTCTCAGTTAATTTGATACACTATTTTGCTAATGTGCTTAAAAGGATATTAAGCAAAATATGAAAAATAATATAATTATTAACTAGATAACATTATTGTAATTTATAAATATTTATGTTATAGACATTACTCTATTTTTTATTCAAAGTTCATTACACAATATTTAGTATATATTATCTATTTTTTTATCATAAGATATTTTTTAAAATTATTTTCATCTTAAGCTTATTTACCTAGCCAAAAAGCCCAAAAAAAAAGTTTTAAAATAAGAGAAAACGGGTAGCCCGAACCCGCCGGGGTAAGCCCGGCCCGAGCCCGGTTTTAATATAGCCCGGCCGGGCCGGGCTAAAAATCCCAGATTCACTAAAAGGTGCCAAATTTAATACCCAAGTCCTACAAAATTTCGGGTTGTGGCGAGCCGGCCTGCACGGGCCCGCCCATTTTGACACCTCTAAATCATCTATTCTAGGCAAATTACTTAAGGTAATCCATAATATAGTTTTGGTTTGAGTTATTCCTTCCTTGATCATATTTCATGTAACACTTCAGCCTTGACATGCGACCTATTTGGTCCCATGAATTTTGTGAGTGTGTCACCCTTTAAATTTGAATACCCCAGTAAATATTTTATTCCCACTTGAGAAGTCTACTGCGACTCGAGCACGTGACCTAAATAAATTCATAAGTCCAGCATGTCAAGGGTAGGATGGGGAGTTACATTTCATTTCCTTTCATTCTCCATTGGACCTTAGGGTCATTTGAGATTGGTTTTCATTGTGTTCTTTGAGCTCAAATCATCACCAACACTCTAGAGTTGTCACCGAGAGCTTAATATGGGTAACTTGTTGCCTACGAGATTGTGGTGGGGTTCAGGAGCTTGTTCGACCATTACATTGTTGATGAGAGGTTGTACACCAAAACTAACTCGTACCATTAGAATTGATGTACTAATATTGTTTAAAATTGTATCTAAAATAACTCGAAAAGTGAAAAAATACCATATAAAATTTGACCATTCATACCGAAGCCGAAGTTTTCATCATGATTGATTCTTTTCTTTTTAGGTTTTTGTTCATGGGGGTTTGTAGGGATTTTGATTTGTGGTTTTTTTTTGGAACACGGATTTGTTTCATGGGAAGGGGGTCTTGTGGGTTGTCATTTCGTTTTAGCGTGAGTATGTAGCCCAGTGCATGAGACTCCTAATTATTTTCAATATTTGAACTCGTGAAACAACAACCTTACCGTTTAAGCTCACCCCGAACCTACTAATTACAATGTATTCTAAGAATCACTTTTGCTGATTGCCATCAGATTTTGTCATAAGAACAACTTGCATAAATTTTACAATATTGTCCCCACTTATGAGGCCAAGTTGTGGCAAGATTTGAAACAACACAACATTAAAATGAAATAGTTAATTTACACTAACATAAAATGCTTCAAGACCTTGAAAATTAAGACTCTTTATCCTTGGATACATTCCGGGGCAGTGTGTTGAAAACATTCTCATCTACTATTCTGTAATGTTTTGAAAATTGGTCTTGTATAATGCCACAACATTTATCTACATATTTTCCATATTTTCTGTACAACACAGGGATAGTAATCATCATGAGGGTTCCTGTCACAATTAAAGAACAAAAATGTAAATAAATTATTTACAAAGTTTGAGGAGTTTATAATTTTGTATATATATCCTCAACTTAAGTTGAGACTTATAAGATTTGCATATGCTGATCAAGAAACATAATAGATTAATGCATCAATAAGGATTGGTGACGTTACATGGAACCAGTGTTTTAAATTGCATCCTGCAACCGCAATTGCAGCCACATTCCACGTTTTCCCGCAATTGCGGTGAACATCACGTAACTGTGACCGCAGCCACAATTTAGAACAATGCATGGAACGTAGCACAAAATCACGTGTGCGCAACTACCAAATCAAGTAAGGAGAAACCATGTTCCCATGTTGTGAATGAAATGAATGTTTTAGAAGGATTACAACACACAAAGTTGGACACAAATGAACACCATCACCACCCACCAAAAACCAGAGAATAGAAGAAAGGAGGGAGAGCTAAAAGGTTAAAGTGCAACACCTAAAAATGACTTAAATAGTAATTACAGAATTTATAATAACAAGAGAGGAGGGTCTCAATTAGAGGTGTCATAAAATGGCTTCAAAAAATCGACTAATGATGCAAGCTTACCGATATATGCAAGTGTGAAGAACGAAAAAACACTGCCGACGACAGACAAGAGCCACAGAAAAACCACCACCTGTCAATCAGACAATAGAAAGTGAATTACCTCGGCGCATTTCCCATCAAGTCATAAACATAATATTAAACTACCACAATATCAAAATGCATTGAGAAAGTTGGACATAAAAACATATACAGTTGAAAAACAAATGATAAATTTGGCAGCATAGCTTCAAGTCTGAAAATTCAAGGAAGGTACTAGTGGCTCACATGCTTCATAAGAGCATTTATTGATTGGAAGAAAGAAAGAAAGGAGAGTATAGTCCAGGACTCTCTAGTAGGAGAGTTCTATTTTCGTATTTTCTATATTGTTTCTTGATCTCAGTATCACTCTCAGATTGCTTTGTTCTATCAATAAACACTCGTTAAATTTAATTAGTGTCAACCAAAATATATCTATAGACAAAAGAATCACTATAAGTTTGGATCAAACTTCCCCAAACCATAATCCCTAAAATGCTGCAACTTGGGAAAAAACTAACCTTGAAAAAGATTCTGAAGTCTTTGCCAATAGTGATGTCATGGGCTATAAGAAGAGCATTATTGATTTTGACCCGAAATGAAGCTGCTACATTATTAACCAACTCCTCTGACACTACTAGCTCGGGTAATGTTGGTGGTTGTCTGCTTGAAACAAATGGATTACCAATGACAGTGTTAACTTTTATGATGACGAAAAACATGAAACTGTACGAGAAGGGTTACTAGTCATACTTATTTCTAAGGGCAGCATAGTTAGCATGCAGAAACAACACTACGATCAAAATCAGCAACACATCTGAGCAAATTGTTAAAAACGGTAAATCCGTCCACTCGAGTAGGAACCAGGCTACGGTTGCCACAACAATGATACCCAAGGAAACATGCCACCGCTTCCACAATAAAATATCAGTAACTACAACGGAAACAAAGGAGATAAATAGTTAAGACTTGATAACTAGTATAACCGTGTTCAATCCAAAAAAACAGCAAGTATACAGTGCTGCTTTTCTAGAATATATTTTTCTTCCAAGTTTGTAAAGATCAATGGAGTTTAATAGATGAGAAGAGAAAAGCACAGAGGAAGAGAATAGGAATCATATCTAAAAAATAAACACCACTAAAAACCTACGGGCTGAGCACCAAAGTGAGGCCAATGTAGCAACCTATCCCAAAGGAATTCTAGGGTAAAAGAGACTCTAACCTCTAACTTATTGACCTCTCTATCATGATCGTTTTTTTAAAAGATAAAGGTTCCAAGAGGAGTTATCCTGAGAATATAATTGACAAACCGGGGCATTGCAAAAAGAAGATAGGACAAAAAAGCCTTGAAAAGGACTCAGAAAGTGGAGAGGAACCAACCGACATATCTTCCCATAATTTAACACGAGTCATCACCCAACTTCAAGGACAAGGGATAACTAAAAGGAGGTAAACACTGAGAAATAAATTTCCAAGGAGTAGCATGAGTGACTCTTCTCACAAAGCTGGCATCCCAACCATTCCTGTACAAATCTTTCTTCATTGGTTTTAAACAATCGTCAAAATTAACAAGGTGGTCTCATGCACAACCAAAGGAAATACCATATAACTTTTCTATTTTCTAAGCCACAACAACAAGAGTACAAAAAAGGGAGAGAAAGTATCAAGAGGTAGTAGCCAAGCAAGACTAAATAATGAGTTAATACTTTCTCCATAAAAGTTTTCCCTCCAAAACATGTTCATTGCTTATGATGAGGTCTCACACATTATAACAATATATATCACTCACATTTTCCGTCACTCTCTCCATAAAAGTTTTCCCTCCAAAACATGTTCATTGCTTATGATAAGGTCTCACACATTATAACAATATATATCACTCATATTTTCCATGCAATAAATCATGTGTTTATTAGTTGGAATTTTTTTTATCATTTGAATTGAAAATTAGAAACAACAAATGTATTTGATATTCATGTTTTCCGTTTAAAATTACTATTATGATAAGTGTTTGAAAATTAAAATTGAGGTTGCAGTGGGCATCACTACCACATTATTGTTCTTGGTCATATAATTCTTAATTTTAAAAACATGAATAGTTTCTACATACTTCAAAAATTTTAACCTTCAAAATAAATGATTCATTAATATCATTAGAACAAAAAAACATAGACCTATGAACAATGACTCAATAATTGAGATCATTTTTTGTATTTTTTCTTACTTAAATGTGTAAATATGATCCTCTGTATTTTTCTATCTCCAATTTAACATCTCCTCCATTAACCATTATACCATCTAATTTGGGTAGTTGATTCATCAATATCTCAATAAGACCAAAAAAAAAATATTTCTCCAAGATTCACACTTTCACTAATTATATTCAAGTATAGACATCTAACCGATTCCAAAAAGCTCCTCTTGGACACATGTCAATAATTGAGTGAATTTTTTCCCGTCCAAACAGCTCCACAATTATACAATGCACTGTTTCAAATATATTCTATCATTTTCTCATCAAATATTTCATTTAAACTTTGAATCATTTTTCTCATTGTTTATTTTTTTCTCTCATTTACATTATGAGTTTGAATATGCTAATACATGGGTAACACTTGTGTTCTTAACAATGTGAATGTACGGGTAACATGTATGTTTTAATTAAGTGAATGCACATATAACATGTGTGCTCTTGGCAATGAGAATGTACGAGTAACATGTGTGTTTTAAACCATGCGAATGCATGGTCCACATGTGTGTTCTTAACGATACAAATGCACGGGGAACATGTATTTTTTTAACTATGTGAATGTACGTGTAACATATATATTTTTAACTATATGAATGCTCATATAATATCCGTGTTCTTAATCATACGACAAAAAAGTACTGTCTCGTGCGTATGCACAGGTAACTTGCTAGTGTTAATAGTGTAAAAATGTCTATTTTCATTGACACAACTGAGGTAATGATAGTAATTTAAGAAAGATGTTATACTTTCCAATATTCTTTGCTGATAACTCATTCAGTAAAAGCTTCATTATATATAACTTAAGGTTAAACCATTGTTTATTTTATTACATTAAACAAATATGATTTTGTTGGTATAACCAAGGGTATCCCTCACCCTACGAATAGGGAACTAATCACTTTCAATGTTTTAATGTGTGAAATTACCCATCTCAACAAATGTAGCTTATAGGAATCGAACTTTTGACATTTTAATCTATCTGAAAATCTAATAGGATTTTATACCACTAAATCACTGTTAAAGTTTTTAGTTTTAGTGATGAAAGTTAATTTGACTCTCTTTAAGTCCGAGAACTCTAAACCCTAAAAGAGTGAAAGAAGTTAGACTAAATAAGAGTTAAACAACCACCCAAGTCAAATTAAAACACCTTTCCAACAATCTAACTACCTGAAAATCCTATAAACCACACCGGTTTCCTAAGGGCAAAACAATGGAGACCATTATAATTATAAGTTGTAACATCACAAATGAACAGCAGATTATGCAGACGATAAATAAGATAAGTAAAACTCGAATGACATACCAGAGGCAGTAGGAGGCTGACCCTCTGATTCAGACATGAAATTAACTCTCCAAAATTGAAGTCCTACCAAATCAGGATACATATATAATAAAAAAAGTTAGCTGAATTTACAATGACAACAAGCTTCAAAAATCCAATGCTAGCAAATATATCAGCACTAACAATCTGAAGAATAAACAAGACCTACACCCCATCCACTTGGAAAACAAACACTTGGCCGCAGTTTTTTTGTTATATATACAACAATGCCTTAATCTCACTAGGTGCAGTCAGCTGCATGAATCAAACGACGTCATAATGCTCTATCACAAAACATGTTCATTGACAACACATTAATCTCTAAATCGTTCCGCATATGGTTTTTATTGGCCTCCATATTCCTCTAGAAATTAGACTAACCTTCATTTGATCTACTCCAGTAATGGGGCTTCTAGCGGTCTCGTCCATACATTTCTAAACTACCTAACGCGTGATTCTACCATCAATTATTTTTGTTATGCATGTATAAACTATTCAATATATGGAAATCATAAGGGGTGATGAATAATTCGGATTCAAGCCAAACAAAGCTCAATCTATCAAAATTTTAAGACAACTTCAAAGACTTAAATGTGGTAACTTTGGTTAAGCTACATCAACCTTGTACCATCTCATTGTTGTTGTAACTTGTATCAAGTAAATACACTTGCCCTCATAATTTAATTGAAAATACAAAGAAATAATAATAAAAAGATTCAAATTTGACAGTGATGAAATGAATTTCAATTACCAAGTAATTAAAAATTAAATTTTTTTTCAAAAAAATGGAGAAATCATGAAATATGATGGCAAGTTAAAGATTACAACATCAAAGGAAAAGAAGAAAAGATGTTACCTTATTGTAAATTTGATTTAGATTTGGATATGAGAGAGAGAGAGGAGGAAAGAATATGAATGAATTGAAGAGTTAGAAGAATATTTGGTAGAAACGTCAAATTCTAAAACGGCGTCGTTTGCTTGTAGAACCTTCTACACTCATTCTCTAAAAAAAAGATAAACTTAGGATTAAGGGGAAAAAAGTGACACCTTTTAAAAAAAACAAGTGAACCGTGCATTTGCACTGAACGATATTTTGTTGTTGTATGATTCAGAATATATATTACATATGCATTTATATGGTTTAAAATACATGTTATTTGTGCATTTGCATTATGTGTGCATTATAAAGACACATGTGACCAGTGTATTCGCATGGTTAAAAACACATATGTTATCCGTACATTCACATTGCTAAGAAAATACATGTTACTCATACACTTTTGTACTTTTTTGATTGATTTTCATGCTCTATAGTCTATATATTTGGCTAACTAATAAATATAATAAAAACTTATATTGTTCATTATTAATATAGACGTACGTAGAATTTGTTTAATTTTATGATTTATTGTGATAATTTTTAATGTAACTTGTTTATAATTTATTTTAGTAGTTGTTATTATAATTGATTTATTATTTCATATTTTTTAATAAGTAATTTAATGATTAGTACTTTACGGGTTTAATGATTTAATATGACAACTTCGAAAATAATATTTTAATAAATAGAAATGAAATTTAGTAATAAATAGTCATTGAAATTGAGAAGTTGTAATTATATAATTTGGTTTTTTTCTCAAAATAATGGAGGTCTAAATTATTTATGATTAAAACTGTTAAAATATTTTAAAGATAATAATGGAAATGAGAAAATTTTAATTAAATTTTTAGATTTTTTTTAAAATAAAGCAGACATACTAATTTGCATGTAGTGATTACTATACATTATTTTCCACATTTAATAACATCATCGATATCACCAATAAGCACCACATTAAATGACAATATGTGTTTCTATTCTCTTATGTTCACCAGTTTTATTTCTTTCATAATGGTCGACGATATTTATTCAAATTAATTATTAATTGTTAATTATTAGTTTGCAACTGATAGGCGATATTTATTCAACGTTGTTGATATTTATTCACTTATTCGATTACAAATTACAATAATATAACAAAATTTATTGTCATTTTTCACATATGCAGTTTTTATTCTCTTATAAATTTTCCTTTATTGTTAGTTTTATACTATGTATTTTTATATTTCATTGTTCACATTAATTACTCTTAAATATCGAAAGTAATTTTCTCCAAAACCATTATTATTCCATAATTATCCACAATTCATATAAATAATCATTTTAATACTTGAAAAGTTTGTGTAGATGATAAAAAGAAAAGAAAACAAAATGTTAGAATTTATGACATTTTATTATCTTTAATTAACTTATGCATACATTTGAGAGATAATTAAAAAATTATGGTGTCATTTTTTAATAAATATATAACATATGTAATGATTAATAAATTCAATAAAAATGTAAGATAAAAAACTTTTATTCATTGTATATTTTAATTTGATAACAATAAAGTTTTGTTTTTACCATAACATAGACTCAAAGATAAAAGAATATATTAAGTTAACTTCCATGAAAAGTTGTACATCTCTTTTTAGAACAATGAAGAAACATTGTATTTTTGACATTTGAATTATTTAAAGATACATGATCAAATATCAAATATGAGGAGGAAACTAAAATGAAATGAACATGTATAGATTGACAATGTTAGAGGAGAAATGAAGAAAACAATTTTAAATGTCATGGTAATGTGACAAGGACTTAGTTGTATTATATAGTATATACATTGTTACCTTTTTTTTTGCAATTTTGATTTTAGAGAGGAAGAAAAGAAAGTGAATTTTTTTAGTAATGAAATATATTTATAAAATTTCTTTCAGTTTATTTCATTTCCTTTATAACTTAACTTGTAATCAAAAGAAAAAAAATTATATGTATAATTTATAAATTAATTACTTATTAGTAAGCTAATAAAATCATATTATGTGTGATATATGTCACTTATCTAGTATAGAGAATCTATAGGATCACTTTTGGTTTATTTGTATAACTTTTATAATACTATAATTTCTTCTACAAAATTAAAAATTTGCAAAAAAAAGTGGAAAGGAAATAATTAATTAAGGAAAAAATCAATAAAAATTAAATATGATATTAAATGATTTTTTTTCACAATTTTAAGTTTTTTTATTGGCGTTGGTTTATAAGTAAAAGTCATTGCAAAAAGCAAAATACATCTAGCGGATACTACCTAACAAAAATTTAGCTAGATTCCAAAACAACATATCTTGATATATTATTGTTGGTCAAAAGAGATTGCAATCGGTTCAGGTAGTGTATTTTGCTTCATTCATTCATATTTGGACTTATCCATTTCGTATTCATTCATATTTGAACTCATTCTTATCATATTTATTCATATTTGGATTCACGTAGGACCTGTGTGGATATCTAACAAAATTATGAGTATTCATAAATTTAGAAAATATCTTATACAATTGTACATATGTCGTATAATTTTACTGTGTTATTTTAGATAAAAGGGAGAAAAAATAATATAAAATATAAATTTATTAATTAAACATAAAGCTACTAGAACAAACATAAAAAAGCTTGATGGAATAAAACATATCAAATATTCATCCAATGACATCAATGTGGGTGAATGAGTATGAGATTGGTGATACAATATAAAAGACTAATAAGGGGTAAGATCTTTTAGGAATTAGCTTTGTTATCCTATATCTATTTAGGGATTTAAGAATTTCATGTTCGTGTACTCACATGTTTGGATATCCAATTACTCGGGTTTTTTCCTTTTCAACAAGTTTTAAAAGTTTTGATTCTAATTATTTACATGGCCAAAATCTCATAACAAACTCGTTACGAATCCAACTGTCCATTGCCATTATCACTCGTTTGTTAGGTAAGAGAGAACTCAAAATAAATAAAGATATCTAAGTAAAAATTACATTAAAGTTTTTATGAGGTGTCATTGTTATCCATATTATGTACATCATTTTAATCAACGATAACAACTCGACTTCATCAATGTATTTGAACAAGTTGCTTCCATTCACAAATTCTTTTAATGGTTGTCTTAACGAGATGTTATTATTATACTTATTATGTTTATCATTTTAATCAACAATAACAACTCGACCTCAAATTATTATAATGATTATCTTTTATGGTTAATATAGTGTATTCATACTATAAACATCATGATTAATCACAAGCTTCAAAGTTATAAGAAATTGCATAATTTTCAAAATAGTAAGGTGACAAATCAAATTAGCACTTTTGAATGATCTAGACACACTTTAGAGCTCAAATTTCTCTTTTTATTTATAGTTTGATAAATATTGATATGCAACTTATTCTATTTTAGAAAAAAATAACTACTATTAATGATTCTAATTATTTTATTATAATAATAAAATATAATATCAATCCTCCAAAACTACAACAATCATATATGTTACAAGAATGTATGATATAATTATTTAACGTAAAAATTTATATATAGTTATCAAATAATCCATTCATTTATATTGGAGTCAATAATAAATAAATATAAATAGTAGATGATACAATAATAATATTGTGTAAAATTCATACATTATCAATATATATGCTATAAATTTTAATCGAAAAGATTCGACCAAATAAGTAGATAAATAAATATTATATAATGAATGGAGAATTGGGTCGCATAATTGAGAATATTCATTCCTAACCCTAAAGTGCGACTTTCTTTGGTTTTGTGATTTTTTGCAAATCCTATTTATTCAGTGTAAGCATTTACCCTTCGACGAACATCACTGGATTCATCACTGTAATTCCACTTTCTCTTATTTTCCTTGATTCTCTTTCAAAAACATCGTGTTCATTCCATACACTAAAGGTTTTTAATTTCTCTTACTTTTATTAGTTTTTTTTATGTTGTTGTTATATTTCTCTAAAAATAGATCTTGTTCAATTTTGAATCCTTAATGGAATTGATCCAATAGATTTAGGATATATGTAATTCATATATGTGATTGTATCGTTAATTGTTGATTTGCGAGTCGATTATTAGTCCTAGGGTTATGGTCCGTTTGGTTCAGCTTTTTTAATGATTAAAAAAAAGTGATTATTTGGATAATAATTAAAAACCTCTTCGGACGCTTGTACATTTGTTTGATTCGTTTTTTACAAAAGCAGAAGCCGCTAGTAAGCGGAATTTAAGCTTGTTTTGGGTAACTATTTTTTTCAGTTTTTAAAAGAAATCTCCTTTGTTTAAATCATGTTTGTTAAATAGATCTTGTTGAAAGGCTGAAATCAAAGTAATGCTTTGTTCATGCTTTGGAATTTGTTTGTGGAAAATGGAGGACAATTAAGTATTACTCATGAAATGGATGCTGGGTCTAATTTTTATGATATATTTTTTCAATTCTTTTGGTGTCAAAATAACTATTCTAGTTTATATGTGAAATTACGTTAGCATGTCCTGTAGGACTATCTAATCTTTTTTATTTAAAATTTCACCCCAAATTGGATTCTTTGAGCATGGCTATATAGATTACCAATTGTGTTTATATTGTTGTATATTTTTCAAGGTTTGAGGTAGTGTTTTTTAATCTCTTTTTCATACAGTTATGACCTTTATGCTGTAGTTTGTGAATTTTGTAGGTATTTGATTGTTGATAAAAAGTGTTTGCTGTGATGTCTGGCCAAAGGAGCAGTCATGGTAAGCGCCCTTCCTCTCGTTCTGACTATGACAATAGAGAAAATAAAAGGAGGAATTCAGGTGGTGACAGAGAGAAGTTTGTGATTGATTCAGAAGATACCGTGTACCGTTATCTGTGCCCTTCCCGAAAGATTGGCAGTGTTATTGGTAGAGGAGGTGATATTATCAAACAACTAAGGATAGACACCAAATCCAAGGTTAGGGTTGGGGAGACAGTGCCGGGGAGTGACGAGCGTGTTATTACTATCTACAGTGCCAGTGATGAGACTAATGCTTTTGGCGACAGCGGTGATTATGTCTCACCTGCTCAGGATGCTCTTTTTAAGGTGCATGACAGAGTGGTTGCTGAAGACTTGCATAGTGATCAGGACGACGATGAAGGCGGTCAACAAGTTACTTCTGCGCTGCTAGTACCGTCTGATCAGATTGGCTGTATTATTGGAAAAGGTGGACAGATAGTTCAGAACATCCGAAGTGACACTGGGGCCCAGATTCGTATACTTAAGGATGACCATTTGCCTTCATGTGCCTTGCGTTCTGATGAACTTGTGCAGGTAAACTGGATGGTGTTTTCCTAGTACTTGCATTCTTTGATTTGCTTGTTATTTTATGTTTAAACAACTCTTTTCCTTTGCTTTCATTATTGTTCATGTTTTTATCATGGTTAGTTGTTTAATTGCTATCAAAATTGCTTGATTTTATTGAAGTATTATACATGTAGTAGTTGCAGGTGGCAAACTTTGTTCTTTGGTTTTAATGAGTGGAAACTTATTTCATACTCCTCTTTGCTTATATAATTATTTCTTTCTGTTGGTTTGGAGAACTCCAGATCTCTGGGGATGCTGCAGTTGTGAAGAAGGCTCTCTATCAAATTGCATCTCGACTTCATGACAACCCTTCACGATCTCAGCATTTGCTTACTTCTGCTATTGCTGGCGTATACCCTCCTGGAAGTTCATTCATGGGACCACCCTCAGGAGCTCCAATTGTGGGGATAGCTCCTCTTATGGGTGCTTATGGGGGATATAAAGGTGATGCTGGAGACTGGCCACGGTCCTTGTACTCAGCTCCAAGGGATGAAGCATCTTCAAGGGACTTTTCAGTTCAATTGGTTTGTCCAATTGGAAACATTGGTGGTGTGATTGGAAAAGGTGGTATGATCATAAATCAAATGAGGCAGGAAACCGGGGCAACAATCAAAGTTGATAGTTCAGCAAAAGAAGGAGATGAATGCTTGATAACTATTTCTACAAAAGAGGTGAAATATTTTTCATCCAGTGGATCATTTTTCGTTTTGTTCTATAATTGTGTTATGTAGTTTGGGCCTGTGAATTAAATTGATGATCTGTGCTGTATTTATAACATTTTTTTAAATTATATCAGTTCTTTGAAGAGACTTTCTCTCCAACAATAGAAGCAGCTGTGCGCTTGCAACCCCGTTGCAGTGAGAAAGTTGAAAGAGATTCAGGAATTATCTCTTTCACTACCCGGATGTTGGTGTCAACCTCACGAATTGGTTGCCTTATTGGTAAAGGAGGATCTATCATAACTGAGATGAGGAGGCTTACAAAAGCTAACATTCGCATTCTGTCAAAGGAAAACCTTCCTAAAATTGCATCTGAAGATGATGAAATGGTGCAGGTACGGGTAGTTTTATTCTTTTCTTAATCTTGTCTTTTTTTGTGATAAACAGTCCTAAAATCCTCTCCTCTCCCCCATTGTTTCTGATTAGATTTCTGGAGACCTCGATATTGCCAAGGATGCTCTTGTGCATGTACTTACACGACTGAGAGCAAATCTTTTTGATAGGGAGGGTGCTGTCTCTGCACTCCTTCCAGTTGTGCCATATCTTCCTGTTCCAGGAGATGGACCGGATGGTCTAAACTATGACACTAGAGATGGTAGAAGACATGGACGTGGACATCCATATTCGAGTGGATACGGAGGCTCAAGTGATTTTGCAGCTGGTGATGCTTATGGAAGCTATGGAGGTTCACAGGTACTTCTCTATAATCAGAAGTGTTTGTGAGAATGTTTATAGGGGCTTGTGTTCTTCAAATTAAATTATTTCTCATTCAATGCTCGTATTTTTTGTAGCTTGGCAGCAGTGCTCCTTATGGGGCCTATGGAAGTTACTCTTTGGGACGGACCAGTTCTGCGGGGTAACCAGTCTTTCCCCTTGTCTGACTTTTTGCTCAAGTTTTCCTTTTTCCCCTGTTAAATTTCCATCTTAGATGTTACCATTAGTCTGTTTTGTATATGGACCTAACTCATAAGATAACTGATCTCTAGATGAATGTAAGATTATTGCTGTGATTTTTTTATGGACCGAAAAGGTTTGATATTTAGGTTGGGTGCTACTATGAACTCTATTTGGAACTTGCTCTTTTAATTTTACACTACTTTAGGTTTCATTTGTGCTGTTAATGTGTACATTTGTCTTATAGAACTATTTATTTTTGGAAAATGCTTTTTGTATGATCTGTTGTTTCATTGCACACTTGTTTTCTTTTTGTAAGGAAGAGAGATGTTCTGCAAAAATGTTTGTCCATGTTTGACGTACCAGTCCACATGATAATTTATGGCCAGTTGTTCCAATTTACCATCAGAAGAGGAAATGGCCTTCCTTAAGAGGGGAAAAAAACAAACTCTTGAAGATTATGAGAGGATGTATTTTTAGACAATTTTTTCTCCAATTGAACATAGCTTGGGAAATACCAGTACCACAACTTGGAATTTTTTTTTCCAAAATCACTTTATTTTTATGTTGGGGGATACCTGTTCTTCCCCACCTAGTGGGATAAAGGCTTGGTTGTTGTTGTTGAAGATATGTTCTTCCCTGGCCATGTTGTGAAGATTCCACTCTAACTGATATTTGGTTGTGTTCCTTATGGTTCTGATATTTAGTATATTTTGCCAGGTTGTCTAGTCAGAATGGTGTTTCCAGGAGGAGAAACCATGCTTACTAAACTTGATGGCAGTTCTGCAGGTAAATTACAATCATATATTCTTTTGTGTTTCATCTGGCAACTTCCCATAACATAATTTTAGGCCATAAACATTAGTATGTTAGAGATTGATATCTTAACCTGACTAGTGCCCGTTTAAATTTCTGATGCTCTTGTTTTCCCTTTGTTCCCTTTCCCTTCCCATCCAAACAGCTGAGATCCATGAAGCCCGCAGCCTGCCTCCTACCGCCTAAACCAGAGGACCAGATGAAACCTGGGTTTGACTACCATATGGCCCACCTTGATGCTTCTACTTAGAGGACCAAACTAATGTGGAGACCATTGAAATTGGCCATGTCCATTTTACCTTAATTCCTAAGCTTGAGAACTTATGCCCCCAAGAACCTATAAAGTTGGCTTGTCTTTGTTTCTGCTTTTTTTTATTCTGGTTTATTGTCTTCAGAACTAAAAACTGGCTTGCATTTGTTTCTGCCTTTTATCATTCTTGTTCATTTGTCTTTGGAACGAAAAATACCTTGCAGCTATGTTCATCTGGTAGTTCTATACATGTATTGCATTATTGTTTTTTGTGTTTTATATTTATAATATTTCACTGTTGTATGCGGTGGGTTAATCAGTGCATAAGGCTCCCACCTAGTAGGGTCTGGGAAGGGTAGACGTACACAACTTCAACCCCGCATGTGTAGAAGCTGTTTCTAGGGTGGGTTAGCTAGTGCACAAGGCTCCCACCTAGTAGGGTCTGGGGAGGGTAGATGTACACAACTTCAACCCCGCATGCGGAGAATCTATATCTAGGATTTGAACCCTTAAACTTTTGGTCACTAAGCAACAACCATACTGTTACGTGAAGACTATTGCATGCAATATCTAAATTTCATGTTATTCTTGCTATGTTGACCTTTACATCAAAATTTGGTGGAGTTTTGGTGCAATCTGTATTGCAGGTGCCACTATTTTCCCATATCACAATAAGCAGGTAAAGGTGTATTTTTATTATTTGTCTGAATATCCATGCATTTGGATTTTCTTGAGTACTACTTTAAACAACTAAAACTCAGTTAAAGGTTTGAAAGCTGTTCTTAGTTATGCTGTTAAATGTCAAGCTTGCCATAAAAAACTTTGGGTTATGGAAGGCAATGCATTACGTGACTTTGGTGATTCAGAAATATATCTAACTACTTGTTGCATATCTCATTTCTGATTTGCCGATATGATAAGTGCTTTGGATATGTCAAACTATTGATGCAACACATGTTTTTTTTAGCTCAATTAGCATTCTAGCTGCATTGATTTATTTTATTTTTTGGAATTTTAAAATGATCAGTAGAAACTAGAAATATTTAATTTTTTGCGTGAATGGTTACAACTATATTGGAGTAATGGTACTCTAAAAAAGTTGGCTGACAAAAGAATACATACATGTGGGAGCATTGGATAATGTTGCAGAGGTCATTAATATGGAGTCTTGTGATATAATGTTTAGGTGATTATTCAATGGCCTGTGTAAGAGCGTGTCTAGTGTTACTCCTATAATACTGTTCACAAGTACTTGTCCGTAGACAATGACTCAAGTGTGTTGGGACCCAAAATTCTTGTACTAATATGGTGTCTGGCACTCCTCCGGTAAGTGCCGCACTCCTCCGGTAAGTGTAAGTGCCGCACAGTGTACGAGGTTCTTATGTAGTGAGTTCTGAGTAGTAACATATCACTTTGATGAGTCTTGGGGTTATTTTGGATGAGAAAAGTTGCATATATAGGCAGGGCAAATATTTACACAATTTTAAATAGTAATATAATTTAAAAAGACAACAAAACTTTTATACCCTTATAGGATGAGTTGAAATTTAGGGGCTTGGTTGTGTTTGTGCATATTATTATTCTATGATTTTGTGTTTTTGCTTATCTGACAGGTCCCATTAGGTATAATATTTTTGTGTTGGAACTGATGATGATTTCATTCTTATTGGAACAAGAATAAGTAAATCTTATTTAACTTTTCTTAGTAGTGTTATTATTTTATTATTGTTTTTGTTTTGACACGTTGGTATGGTTAGTTGATCAACAAATTAGTGTTCCAAAAAAATTCATATTGTAATCGTCTATATACTATATTTTGTAAAATTAAACATTTGATTATGAAGTTTTGAGGCTTTGTGAAGTGTATCCTCAACTCGAATATGAAAATAAAATGAATAGAACAAAAATTAAGATAATAAATGAGTAGTGTTTAATCAATTTTTATGCTTTTTGCTTTTGGTACACGAAAAAAGTCATTGGTTATTAAAGCATCTCCCAGAAGGGTGTGAGAATATTTTGGTAGTAAAAAAATATATTTATAACCATATGGAGGTTATTTTGTTATAACGGTATGCAATATAATCATATACAAGCTTAACCAGTTAGAAAATGCTATATCTTTAAAAAAAACTTAAAAAAATCGTTCTAGCCATAAGAATTTTATATACGTTACCTAGTACCTACATAAATTGATGTGTTACCTTATGTAACATATTTAAATCTTTTATGATCAAGAGATTTTTTGTAATTTATTTTATAGTATTATATATCATTATTTCATTACTCTTGTAGATGCATTTAAGCTATTTTTTTTCTTTATGGTCGTATGCAGTAAATTAGATCTACCTAACTGAATTGACAAAACACTTTTGAACTCAAATCAATAGTAGGGTCAAAGTGACATAACTACTTTGAATTGAACAAAGTCTAGTTCTTTTATTGACTATGCTTTAATTATTACCTTATTTTTAGGTACTTCAAAAAATAACTTGATGTGTACTAATACTTTGATTTGGCTAATCATTGCACACATTAAGACATTACTAAGAGACTAAAGAGTATAAATTTTATTGGAAAATGGAATACATTACTTTCTAATTTATTCAAAGCACCCTAATTAGTTTGCAAACTGAAAATATCCAAAATTTAATATATCTTTTACTGTTAATAAAGATGATAGTGTGTCTAACTTCATTATGCAGAAATGCTAGTGATTTCTTTTATCTACAAATATAAAAGGACAAAGGTATAACTTTGTAAGTTCTGGAATAGTTTTTACTTTCACTCCTTTTATATTTATATAAAATTTACTTTCACTCCCTTTAGCTCATACGAGTAAAATAAATAAGTAGCATAATAAACTTTCTCTTCTTGCAAAGTAAAACATATTATCAAGAGGCGTTGGTTTAGTAATGTAAGGTTATGCTCCAAAAGGTCAAATGTTCAATTCATATGAGCGACACTTATTGAGAGATGCAAATATAAATTCTAAAAAAGATTAATTCTTTATGGAAAAGAAAAGTAAATTCACTTAATAATACAAACAAAACCAAAACATATTATATCCAACAATAATTGAAGTTGAGTATGTTAAACTATGCCAACTAAGATTTGTACTATATTTCTTGGGTTCTTCACCCATGCAAAGTCACATCCAGCAATAAGAATCCTCTAGATTACTCACCTTTTTCACATTTTCCTTCAGACATAGGACAACAATTGGACACAGTTATAGGGCTGCCCCCTCTGCAGAAATTGCTAACACTATTAATGCTATTGGGTTTCTAAATTCAATACAAATATTACATTTACTTTAAGTGTAAGTTTTCTAAATTTATTTTAAACCTTAGTCATCAATTTTAGGAAAATTCAATGGTTTAAATCTACCATTAATTTAAGCTATTGGATTTCCCTATAATTGATGGTTAAGATGTTGATAAATTTAAAAAACTTACTTTTAGAATAAGTGAATCTCATCCAATTTATTATTTATATAAGCTAAGCAAAAACTCTATGTGCTTTAAACCCCATTCGTCTATTTCTCTGCCAACAATAATTGCTTTCAACTCCAATAGGCTTTTTTCTTCTCTTCCACTTATCACTGAGCCACCCTATTAGAGAATCCATACTTGCTTCATTCTTTGTTTTTATCAAATAATAAGAAGGGTCTTTTCTGATTTTATTATAGTTATTAGGGAATGTTGTCTTGTTCATTTGGGTAAATTATCAAAAAGTTTCTTTAGTTTTGTGGCAGTTATGGGCTTTTTTTGATTGGTTACAACTTATACTAATTAGATTAGATTGTGTACCTTGTTTTGTGTAACAATCATGTTGGTGAAGAATATTGCTGGTTATGGTAAATTCAACAAAAAATTCATCTATTTTTCTTGCATGTGGGAATGAGGTCATGTAATACAGCCAAGGATGACTTGCCGGCAAGTTTCTATTAATCATGTTCCGAAGCTCATATGGCCGACAAGTCATCTCTGGCTATATAAAAACCTCATTCTCTCATGTTAGATTTTCGATGATATACTGACCATACAATATTGAATCACATGATCGATGGTAAGAATACTCACTTATTCAAAAATCGTTAACACATACATCTATATATGTTAAGGACACTTTTTTTAGTTTCTAGATCATCAATTCACTTGCTTTATAACCATTAATCATCTCCCTATTGTTATTTGCAAATATTTTTTTCTTATCAATGGTTATAAAGTATATATATATAGTATAGTAGTAAGCATATAATGAATTGAAGCATATAAGATTCATTGAAGGCTTATTTCCACTTTGGTTTTTTGATTTAATTTATTGAATTTTGCAGGTATCTATATGAAATTTCCTTGGAGCTTGGACATTGTTGAATACTTAAAGAAGTAATTGCTATTGCTTATTATTTAAAAAATAAGTATAGTGTAAAATTTTACAAGCATTTCTATTATATATCTTTGCACTGTTTTATATCTTTAGCTTATGTAATTATTTGAAAAGGGTAATACTCTTTCCATATAGTTACTAAGAATATATTCTTTCCATATTCTATTCTTTAATGAGTTCCATTATTTGAGCTTCAAATTTTTGACACCGAATGCACTTATTTTTTCCCCTCCAACATAATTTTTATCTTCTTTGTTCACTTATCATTTTCATTTTTAGTTATTAAATTCGATTTTTTATAGGCAAATATTAGTATGTTAATATTTATAGTAAACTGTACGATGATTGATTAGCAAAGAGGAAGATAAGTCAAAAGAGATTAATGAGTCTAACTCTTTAACTTTATAGATATTAACAAATTTAATACTTTTTGTGATAAAGTATGGTCATATATTACCAAAACAACTAGGGAGATGATCCACTCACTCCAAGAGTAAGTTTAAAAAAACTTACTCCATATCATAACCATCAATTTTAGGGGAATCAAATAGTTTGAATTAGTGAGTAAATCTAAACCATTAAATTTTCTAGAATTAATAGCTAACACGTGAAGTAAATTTAAACAACTTAAACAGTCCCGTAAAAAAACTATAGGATGCAAGAAGTTTTCAACTCAGTTATTAAAATCACTTTTTTTATAGCTAAAAAACAATCACAATTGATTTCATAATACATCCACTAATTCTGAATTTATTTTTAGATTTGAGAAAGAGAAACACTAGGAAGGAAAATTAAGATAGTTTGCAATTACTCAATTATTAAGAACCTAAGATTTAGAAATCTCTCATTTGTATACTAAAATTTTAATATTGTACACATTTATCTTTATCTCTCATTTTATTTCATTTTTTGCATACACAATTAACTAAAAAAAAATAATACAAGAAAGAAATAACATTGGACACATGTATTATTGTTTTTGTGCAAATAATTAAAACATTTTCCTATGTTTGACACCAGTGATACCAAACGGAATTTGAGGGATTTTATATATTGAAGAAGAAATTTAATTTTTCCACAATTTTTTTTAGAGGAAAATAGTGGTTTTATTTTTAGAAATAAAGTCAACTTTGCTTCTATCAACTTTATGCAGTTATAACCAGACATAAATTTAATTTTAACTGTTTCTACTTGGTTGTCGAGTTAACATCATGTCCATTAATGAAAAGTTAATTGTTTCAAAAACAAAAGAGAAATACAATCTTCAATGACACATATATCCTTTTGATTACAATAAAATTACATTTTCTGCCATTAAAAATAAAGAGAAAAGATATATTTGTCTCTCAATTAATAGAAAATATCCTATTTTTTTGTTGTCCTAATAACAATCAATGCTCTCACATGGAGGAAGTATAGACATCTTGATTACCGGAGAGACCAATATTTAGTAAAAATTATTATGTGTGTGCTAAACAAAATATTAATAATCCAAAATTATAACATTTTCATATTTCAGTATTTTAATGTAATAGAAAATATCTAAATCATTAGAAGTTAGGACTAACTTTTATTGGGACTTACTTATTCTATGTGAAATTTTCTAGTTCCCCCTTATTTTTGTTCTCTCTTGAAAAAACTTCCGCAACCTAATCCTGCAATTGGTGCATATGTCTACCTAAAAATCAAAATCATGTACCTCGCCCTATTTAAATTGTATATTCTTCATACTTTGATATTAATAATAAAATAACTTTATACATGAAAAATTAAAACTATGATTAGTTAATAGAAGGTGTAAATTAACTATGAAGAGTTTAAAGTATTTAATCTGGTTAGGTGCACAAAATTCCTAATAGAAAGCTATAAAATTATCAATATAGATTTTAAACACATGTGTAAGTAATAAACATAGAAATATATGGCAGTTCAAAAAAGAAAATTTCTTTCAATACTTCATAGCCTAAGATCTATTATACAAAACATAAAAAGAGAAGAAAAAAACAAAAAAAAAAATCCAGAATTAAATTACCTTAATACCCAAATACAGAAAATGAGATGAAGGGTATGATTAGAAAGAAATAAGACCCTCACCTACAAGCAATCCCAAAATAAGGACAATAAGGCCAATTGTGATACTTTGATTTGGTGATATAAAGGTTTGTGAATAAGCAAATAAGGTGAAAGCTGCACCAATTGATCCAATCAGAAGAGCAATTATGTTGTTTTTCATTTTCTTTACCCTATTCTCTTCTTCTATAGGAAAAATGGATCTACACTTTCATCAAAACTTATATATAAAAGTCTTTCTCTAAAGTCAATGCTTGTGTGGAATAATTGATAGTGGTTCATAAATTATTAATTAATGTATTGGGAAATTAAATATTTCTAAAAACATATAATGCAGTATATAAGACTAGAGAAATCTAATGATTTAGATCTACTTACTAATTCAAACTATTGGATTTTCCTAGAATTGATGACTAAGATGTGAAGTGAGTTTAAAAATTTTATTTTTGAAGTAAATGGATCCCTTCTCATGAAACTATATAGTAAGTTTACTTTAGAAAAAAAAAAAAAGACAACCCAACTCAATAGAGTAAAAAAAGTTTAATGTTCTAAAAGAACTTTACTGAATGACACATTATGAATTTTAATGTTTTATAATTTTCTGCTTTTAATCTACAATAGACCAAGTAAAGTAATTGTTTATTCAATGTAGGATCTCAATACAAAAGCTAAGGCCATTTTGTTTGGATCTTATGGATGAGGTATTTGAGTTTGGGCCTAATTCACCCATAGCTGAAGCAATATTTTTTTGACCATTTTCTATCCAATAAGAAACCATAATTGCACATGGAGCCATCAAACATTTTATTACATTTTTTAAGATCATTTTGATGAGTAGGACTCATCTTCATTAATGGAGAGGCATGTGAGTTTTTTATGTGTATTATAAGAGTAAATGTGTAATCATCTTTTAAATAAAGAGGGCAAAAATGTCACTGCATCTTTCACTTTCTTTGATTTTTTTGGGTACTTGTCTCTCTATTAATGGAGAGGAGTCTTACTCAATTTTGATATATGACTTTGGATATGAAACAGATAAGGATTGGAATACACAATAAAATTTAACACATTAACAATATATGAATTTTATATATTATTATTGTATCATTCATTATTACTTTTTATTATTGACTCTTAAAAAAAGTAATACAAATAAATAATAGATAGAATATCAGCTGTGTATAAATTTTTGCATGAATGTGCATATATATTAAAGTCTATTAACACTGAGTAGTTTGAGTGTGGTGATTAATTATTATCTTGTCCTATGATTAGAGTTAGTTCTTATTTTATTTTAAGTTTTTTATTTTACAATTATTTTATCTCTTGTAAGCATTGATGGACCATAAATTAAGTAGGTGGAAAATTGATTACTAAAGGGGAAGGATAACATGAAAAAATAAGGTATAGTTAACTCATAATTCAAAACATCTTGAATCAAGGTCAGGTTATAATAAGAAAATGAGGTAATTGTTCTATAGTTAGTTCATAATTCATGATAAGAAAAAATTGTACATAAATTAAATCAATTATTAGTCCCCATAATTTGTCATAGTTGAATGGTTACTACATTTAAGTCATGAGAATCACCATTTTTAAATCATTAATGAATGTGCATAGATTATTTTACTAACATATATTGAAAATATATGGTGTAGTTCATAAAATATGAGTAGTTTTGCATACTCATTTGTACACTTATTCATGCATCAAAATCTAACACCTACATTATAGGGGAAATGAGAAATAATGAATATAGAAAATTGTGCATCATTTTTACTCTCATATATAAGTGTTGGATTTCAATACACAAATAACAATCTACATTATATAATATTTAATGTTCTAATTGTGAATTTGTCATTTAAATCTTTATTTTGATAACTATAAACTCAGTCTTCCAATCTCAAGATCAAAAATGTTGTTAGCAAATGTGTTCCTTCAAGATTAAATTTGTCCTTAGTGAATTTATTAACATCATAATATATGCACTAAATTGATGATAAATTTAATCTTTAAGACTAATATGATGTAAAATTTTATTGGAAGATAAAATTGGTGACACAATTATTAATCTTTGAGAACTAACATGCATGACACAAAAAATTTGAATGACTAAATTGTTAGAAATGTATTTTTTTGATAAGCTAACATGGTAACAAATTTATTTCAAAAACTAAATTATGACACCTTGATATTTACATGACTAAATTGGCTATTGATTCTGGTTTAAACTAATATTCCTTCTAGTTTACACAGGCCATAACGTGATTAAGTTTTGGTCCCACTAAATTTACTTAAACTGTTTGAGTGACAATGACTAATTCATAACAATTACTGAATAGAAAAAAATGTATGCAGTAACATTGTATTAATTTTATACATTGTTAGTATATCATTTATCATTCATATTTAATTATCATTAATTCTTCAAAAAATAATACAAATCAATTGTAGATAATGTAGTGAGTGTAGGATGTTCGATCGGTCTGATCGCTGACCGAACTTAAAAACAGTTCTAGTATGTAGTCTTAACCGAATGACTGGTTGGACTGTTTTGATCGGAGAAATTATGGTTCGACCGTGCTAAACCCGGTTAAACTGGAATAACCTGAGAAGTGAACATAGCGAGAGAAAAATAGAACATTACTCTAATGTTTTGTTTTAATTCGGTCAAAAAAAATAAAAATATGTTACTTCAATATATTTATATAAAATTATTAATTGTATAAAACTTTACATTTATATATAATTATATATTTATAGATAAAAATTATTAATTATATTTAAAACCAACCAGAAGATTTACCTGTTGAAATCAGTTAAAACCTAATATAGAATCTCTTCCGATTTAATATCCAATTCGAATTTCACAACATTGATATAAATCTTTATGGTGACAATGTATAAATATTAAACAGAGCACCAACATGTTTCCGTAATGCATCTCAAACACATTAGATAAAAATATATTTTTAAGTTCCTAGATTTTTAACACCTATTTATAAAATACATATATGTACTAAGGGGTTAAGAGCATTACTAAAGAGAAATAACATTGTCTCAACAAAGGTCATCATCACATATAAACTTTTCAATAATATTTGATTAAATTCAAAATTTCTTATATTAAAACAAATGAATTCAACTAAACTAATTTATTTACAAAATTGGTTATCTATCAACTATCTTAAGCTTTAATAGGTGTCCTTGTTTTGGATATGTTCAAATTTGTGGAATAATATACATAAAGGCAATATTATTTAATTAAATTAAATTTTTCCTATATTAAGCCAAATGAATCAAACTAATTAAACTAATTTATTTGAAATAATTAAACATGATAAAATTAATTTAAGCCTCAATTTAAAATTGCTACTAACCTCCCACCTATATTAGAATGACTCATAACACACACAAGAATGATTTTGATTTTCTAGTGAAATATGGATGTTGGAGAGAAAGAGAAATAACATTAAAGAAGAAGAAAAAGGTGAAGAGAGTGACTGTTTGAGAAAGGAGAGTAGAAGTGATAAGACGCGTGTATCCATCGTCCGAACTAAATCTCCTTTCAACGTGTTAATGAATTGCTGTTACATGTAGTATATTTTAAAATTCAAAATTCAAATTATGTGGGTGACGTGTTGAATGACCGACTTAAAACATTCTGATTTTAGGAGGACAAAAATAACCTCCTTTAAATCCACATGTCAAAATTTTAAAATTTGATTTTGATTTTCTAGTGAAATATGGGAATTGGAAAGAAAGAGAAATAGCCTTAGAGAAGAAGAAAAAGGTGAAGAGAGTGACGTTTGATAAGAAAATAGAAGTGATATGACGTGTGTATCAATCGTTCAAACCAAATCTCCTTTCAACGTGTTAATGGATTGATGTAACATGTAGTATATTTTAAAATTCAAAATTCAAATTATGTGTGATGTGTTGAATGGCCGACTTAAAACATTCTAATTTTAGGAGAAAAAATAACCTCCTTTAAATCCATATGTCAAAATTGTAAAATGTGATTTTGATTTTCTAGTGAAATATAAGTTGGAAAGAAAGAGAAATAGCTTTAGAGATGAAGAAAAATGTGAAGAGAGTGACGTTTGACAAGAAAAGTGGAAGTGATAAAACGCGTGTATCCATTGTCTAAATCAAATCTCCTTTCAACGTGTTAATGAATTGCGGTAACATGTAGTATATTTTATAATTCAAAATTCAATTTATGTGGATGACGTGTTGAATGACCAACTTAAACATTCTAATTTTAGGAGGAAAAAATAACCTCATTTAAATCTAGATGTCAAAATTTTAAAATATGATTTTGAATTTCTTGTGAAATATGGGAATCAAAAAGAAAGAGAAATATCCTTAAAGAAAAAGAAAAAGGTGAAGAGAATGACGATTTGACAAAAAAAGTAGAAGTGATAAGACGTGTATATCCATCATTCAAACCAAATCTCTTTTCTACGTGTTAAATGAATTGCGGTAATGTGTAGTATATTTTAAAATTCAAATGTTATGGGTGACATGATGAATGATTGCCTTTAAACATTCTAATTTTAGGAAGATAAAAAATAACCTCTTTTAAATCCAAATATCCAAATTATAAAATGTTTATCTTTGTAATCAGATGGACCTATTCAATCTATAATAAAATAGTGGATATTTTAGCCTTGATGAAGGTATAAAGGAGCATATACATTAATTTTTACTTTATATAATGTATTTTGCAATGAGGCAATTGATAGCATTTGATAAATTAACAAAGAAATAACAATATTAGAAAGAGAATAAAACTATCTTATAATACCAAAAATTAACTTATCTCCTTAAATATATTCCTTGATTAACATGTGTCTTATTTTTTCTTTTTATAACATTTTAGAATGAAAACTTTTAGAGATGAGAGAAATAAGACATATGTCAAATAATGAGTGAATTTAAGAAAATAAATTATCTTTTGGTAAAAGAAGATATTTTATTCTATATTAGAAAACTTTTCTGGCTTTGAGAGTATATATATATATATATATATATATATATATATATATATATGTATATATATATATATATATATCACTATTATATTATTTTTTACGAACTATAATATATAAATAATAAAATATCTATTACTGGTTTTTAAAACCGTCCCTATTAATTACTAGCAACTTTCCCTTTGACATATTTGTTATTTCTTCTTTTTAAGGAATATTCTATTGAATATAAATCTTCCATTTAAAGCTCTACTTCTTATTTATTGTAAATATAATATTTTCCAAGTATATATGACCTTGTCTATACATTATTCTAATAAGATCCATAAATTAATCAGTCTTTTAATTAGTATATTTAAACAAAAAAAATGGCTATTATTTAAGAATGCAAGTACTATTAAATAATCTAATTTTTGTCACCGGAGTTTAATGAAGATGCCTAAAACCACTAGTTTAAGGATGGAATATGGATCCTATGTTCCAAAATGATCATGTCTCTATATTTTTAGTTCATCAATTTTCTTCAAGTAATATAAAAACGTTACGTTACTTTATATTTTTAGAATTTTTATTTAATTCAATAGCACTTTTCATTAGACTGCAACTAAAAATTAAAACAAGAATGATAACAAGTGATCTCTTAGTTTTCAATCTTCCCTCCATAAGTTTAATTGTAGGAGATTGTGTTTGAAGTTAAGGAGTACATTTTTTTGTGCTTCTAAAATAATTTTAATGAAAAAAAAAGCAATGTCTCACTTTATTTGTTGAAGCATAAGAACATAAAAGATAACGTTTGATGGAATAGTTTAAAAAGTAAAGAGTTGATGTATGAAAAGGTACGATAATGAAACGCGGATTGAACTTGACGTTCATAATAACGAATTGCAGAATCTCAGGTTTCTGTTACAATGATTTCCGGAACCTCTTTCAAAAGCTGTAATAATGTCTACATCATTATTCTATCTGCTTCTTACACGTGGTGGCCTTATCTGCTTCTAGACTTAAATTCCAGTTCATTTTTAAAGGGAAGTAAAATAAAATAAAAATTTCAGAATTATATTAATTAGTGTATTTCATGACTATCAAGTATCTGTTTTTTTCTCTCCCATAAACCAAACTGGTAAAGGAATTTTTAGGATCAATTGATGGGTTGGTTTTTAGAGAGTAATATAAGGATGAAAAGTGATTACAATCATGAAATACAATTATGATATCACTTTCAAGTATTTCCATTCATTCTCTAAAATCAATTCATTATTGAAAAATAAGTGCATGACTTATTGCATTGGGAATGGTGAATTAAATTAAATAATAATTTATAAGTAGAGATTCAAGAGTAAGTTTTTTAAATTCTAAATCTTAGTCATCAATTTTAGAGAAATCCAATGATTTAGATCTAATCATTAATTCAAATCATTGGATTTTCCTAGAATTGATGACTTAGATATTGATGACTTAGATGTAAAATAAATTTAAAAAACTTACTCTTAAAATAAGTGAATCATCTCCCATAATTTATTGGGATAAATATAACTTTCACCAAAAGGTATACAGGTTTCATGGTTTAAAGTGACATTATAATATTATGAATTAGGGTTAATGTGTAGGGTATTTAATTTTTTAGTTTTGGAATATGGTCTATCAAGATTATGATAAATGATGTATTTTTCTCAAATAATCTTGAGTTTTGTTCACTTAATGGATTTGATTCAAGGAAGATATTTGTCTTGGTTTCAATCAAAACTCCTAGTTATTTAGTTTTTCCTAATTAATGTAATGACATTAAAGCTTATATTTCTATTTCCTCCAAAAATGATCAATTTTTTATCTTCTTTTTATATTGGGTTAATTCATTAATATAAATATGCTTATAAAAAAATGTATAGACTATTTGCTTGCATTCATATTTTGTATACACAAACACCTTAAAATCAGTAAAGTCTCTTTTATTGAAAAAAAAGCACTTAAAAGAGTGAATCTTTGCCACATAAACCATAAAGCAAATGACACTTAATCAAAGCATATTTGGCACTTAGATAATTGAACATATAGTTATGGAGATTCTTGTTAATAACAATATTTTTAAGACACATAAAGCTGTTTTTTTATACCATAATAACACCTTTTCCTCTTTAAAGTTAATGTTTTTACCTGGATTAAGGTGAAAATAAAACACAATATTCTTGAGAAGTTGCAATTGAATTTGCAAACTAATCCTTATTGCATAGGATTGTTAGTTTTGGATAATTTCAAGAAATCCATCTGATTTGAACATGAAAATTACTGGTGATTTGGTTTGGTTGGATCAAAGTCTCAAGTAGAATTCAACCTAATACTAAAATTGCTCCTAATTGTGCTTCAATTTTTTATTATTTAATTTTAAAAAATAAAATTTAATACTTTGAGCTGATATATTAAATTTATATTTTATTATAAAAAATAAAATATTGTGAACTTTTCTACTTTAGAGATACTTAATATATCCAAATAAAAAATAAAACAAAAGGCATCAATGGTATATAAAAAAGCACATAAAAAATTTTATTGTGTATTTTTATTGTAATATATATATATATATATATATATATATATATATATATATATATATATATATATAATGTAACAGACGCGGTTTAGATTTACATTTTTGTCGGCAAAATTTAAGAATGTAATTAAAATGTATTAAAAGTACAAAAAAATAGTAAAAGAGTATGATTATAATTAAAGAACATATTCAGAACAATTACGAAATACATTCTAATGAATTTGTGATCCAGAATAAGATATTGGGGCCTTTCCCAATGCCCATTGATTCATTGCGGTTTAGTTTTACTGGTTCAATTTAATTTATAAAATAAAAATGATTTCAACTTATCACATATTTCCAAAAAATCCAAAAAATGATTCAAGATAAACCATTTATTCATTAATATATGTGAGGTTTTTTAAGATATTATAATTTAGTTTTGAATTAGTAGTATACTTCATAATTTCTGATATTTAGCTATTGGAAACCTTCTTATGAAAAAGTAACTACAACTTTACGGGCAAAACATATTATCCATATAAAATATATATCCCATATAATTTTTATATATTAACTATTGTATTATCAACAAATCGATTTACAGCTATTCAGATCAACTTCAATAAAATTACATGTGTGGGGCTATAAAGGAGTGTAGAAAAAAATATTTAAAACTTGACAACCAAGCATTGGTTTATGATAAATGGTGTGTAAAAAAAGATGTTAGAAAATGGGTTTCAATAATTGGAGTAAGGATCCGCAAGTGCCACGTAATAACAAACAAAATAGGAATGACAATGAGGCGGGTCGGGTTGGGTTTGTGCTTACCCGAACCCGAAATCCAAAACCCGAACCCAAATTAAGCGGTTGAAAACAATGATACCATCCCCGAACTCGTCGGATTTTGGGTAACCCGAACCCGAAAAAACCCCGAAAACATATATTTTTATATATATGTGTATGAAATTTATATATGTATAACTTATATATATATATATATGTGAAATTTATATATATATATCTTCTTTTTTGTATGTATTTATATGTAATTTTATAGTTTTATTAGGGGTGGCAAATGGATGAATTTGGATGGTTTTGGATTTGGATGAAAATGGATGGATGAAAAGTCATCCATCAATCCATTTAAATCATATTTTAAGTTATCCAATCCATCCATATCCAATAGATTATAATCCATCTAATTCATCTATTACTCCATTTTCTTGGATTTGGATGGATGAATATTCAATCCAATCAATGACTTCATATTTGTACAATATGTTTTCTTTTATAAAAAAAACCATTTTTAAAAAGTTTTTTTTAAACACGTTTAAAAATGTGAACTTTTGAAGTTTTTATCCGAAACTTAAAAGAATAATAAATTTTAAAAATTAACTTTAAAGATTTTAATGGTAAATTATATCGTTAAACTTAAACTTTCGGTGTTAAAACCTTCAGTGAGCTTCAAGTTAGTGTTGTTAGAAAAATTTGACATATATCATAAAATTCATATTTTTTTCTATTTCTCTCACTCTTCATGCTTTTTTTTGTTGGTTTCAAACATAAATTATATTTATCAAAGTTAAATTACATGATTGATAGATAGTTGAAATATCCAATTGAATGAAGTATAAGAGAAATAGAATTGGCAAGAAATGTTAAACACTAAATGCAATTTTATGTGAAGGCTAAGTAAAAAAAGATTTTATACCCAAAGCAAGATGACCAATAAACTTCTAGCAAACACAAATCCACAAAATTAAAGCATATTCTTATCAATATTTGAGACTAAAATAACATAAATTTACAATGTTGCATTAACATAAGTTTTAAGCTTAAAATAACTAGTAACACAATTACTGTAATGAGGGAGCCTTATGTACAATAATTAGTAAATAATTTATCATTCCAACACGAACATCCACAATACAATAAATAAAATTTTAATGTATATATAAGGAATCAAAAGATATATAAATCAATCTTGAAGGAACATCAAAATTAAAATAAATTATTGAAAGAAACAAAACCTTCAATGAAGATGAGAATGTATGAAGATATTGGAAAAAAATCCTCCATAGATGAAAAAAGCAAGCTTTTGTTGAGGAAATATTTTTATTAGAAAGGATAATTCAACTTTTGAATGAATTATTTTTGTTAAAATGAGTTTGCACATTGTTTTGAGGAAAAAAAGTTTTTACTTTTACTTTTTTTTGGATGGATTGGGTATCTATCCAAATGGATATATCCATGTATATCCATTGGATATAATGGATGAATTTGAATCCATCCATTATCAACAATATCTATTGGATTATATCCATTTAAATTCATTAGTTCTAATGGATGTATTTGGATGGATTTAAATTGGATGGATTTTGGATCAATTGTGGATTGTGAATAATTTTGCTACCCCTAAGTTTTATATATATTAATCGGGTTCGGGTTTTATATTGTTAATACCAAACCCGAACCCGGAATTTGAACTCGGGTAAAAACCGAACCCATTCACATCGGATTTTTCCCATTATATTCGGGTTGGGTTCGGGCGTGTACCCGTGAGTTCGGTTTTCATTACCATCCCTAAAACAAAATACAACCTATAATGATATTTTTATCATTCTATTTACTATGAAATCATATTTTTGTCATTGAGAATATGGTGAAAAATAAACATTTGTCTCTCCATTAAATCTTTGTTTTAATAATTGGGGTTTTTTGTTAATGAAAGCTATAACATTTAAGAAGATGAAATGAGATAACTATTTGTAATGCTAAGAACTAATAAGAGAACGCGGTGCATTAAAAGTTACGTGAAGGCTAACTTGGTGAGGTGCTCCTAGTCAAGTTCTACTTCAAACTTATCTCACAAAAGTAAAAAAAAAAAGAAAAAGAAAAAGACACTATATGCATGAAACAACACAAAGTTGTTATAGAATCCACGGTTCTTTGAACCTAGAAAATAAAAAAAACAAAACAAAAACATTTTTTTTCACTATTTAAGGACATGTGTTTCTCACAAACGCTGTTTTTTCATAACAACAACTTCAGGTTCCTTCTCTCTTCCCTTTAGTTACAAACATTCTGAGAATACTTGTAACATTCTTCAACTGAATATCCTTATACAATCTTCTACCACTTTGGTTTGATTTTCTAGCTCAGAGAATAAACTAACAATAATTTATAATAACCCTTCATGTGTGTGTATGTTTTTATTTTTATTTTTATTGATTCTTGAGAAATGATTATATTGTTTTGTTTTCATTGCAGGATGGAAGCAATGAGAAAAGTTTGTAGATACATGCATGAAGATCAAGTGCTTAAATTGCCACCAGGTTTTCGGTTTCATCCAACTGATCAAGAACTCATAATTTATTATCTCTCTGAGAAGGTTCTCAACAACAACTTCAGTTCTATAGCCATTGGAGAAGTTGATCTCAATAGCTGTGAGCCATGGGTATTGCCTAGTAAGTCACTTCAAATCTTCTTCATAATTCTTTTCAATTAAGGTTTTAAATCCTAGTCCACAACATCTACGATACCTTAAAAGTTTCCGAATCACGTACCAAAATTACTAATGAACCTTTGTTTCTTTTTGTTATTAATCAGGCTTCTTATATATATATTTATTTTTTACGATAAATGTTAGTACGGTAGTATTTGGTGTGGGACGAGACTCGAACCCCCATTTTATTTTTTTAAAATTGGGTGAGACTCAAACCCACAACTTCTTTCGTTCTATTTCTTAAATCATTCATCTTAATCATCAGATCACCTTATAATTTTTTATTATATATATATATATATGTTAAGTTGATTTTATGTTTTGAATGTAGGTATGGCGAAAATGGGTGAAAAAGAATGGTATTTTTTCTGTGTGAGGGACAAGAAATACCCAAGTGGTGAAAGGACTAATAGGGCAACTAGTGCTGGATATTGGAAGGCCACAGGAAAAGACAAAGATATATATCAGGAAAAGGCACTGATTGGAATGAAGAAAACTCTTGTTTTCTACAAAGGAAGAGCTCCAAAAGGTGAAAAAACTAACTGGGTCATGCATGAATATAGATTGGATGGAGAAAATTCTATGAACAATTTATCTAAATCCTCTAAGGTAAAGTTTCTTCTCTCTATCTTTTTCTTTTGTTTGTACAATGTTTGTTCTATGCCTTTTGCCTCTTTTCTGCCATGGCAAAAGGTTAATTTGAAATACATTAATGTTGTGTTTATTACACTTCAAATGAGATCCTCTATCCAATACAAATGTCATGAAAGAAATGAAATTATAAGTTTTTCAATTATTTAAGTCAAAAATAATAAAAAAATGTATATCCTTAATATTTTTTAATATCACGTGTCAGCATCACTAGGACCCAATATTTCAGTATTGAAAATGATTTATAATCCAAGAACATAAATTAATAGTAATGGCAATTAATAATAATGGCTATCTCAATTTTTTAAAGTAAAATTCTTTAACAAAATATTTAATTTCACATTCTTAAATAAGGTATTATATAGTGTTATGAGAATCAGATCAGATCGGACGGTCCGACCACTTCGATCGCTAATCGGACTTGAAAACAGTTCTGGTTTGCAATTCTAACTAAATGAGGGGTTGAATCGCTTTGAATTGCGGAAATTTCGATCTGACTATGTTAAACTCAGTTAAACCGAAATAACTTGAGAAGTGAACCAGTCGATTCACTTAAAAATTTAGAAAAATGGGTCAGTAACGTAATGTTTTGTTTTACCCCACTCCAAAAAGATGAAAAAAATGTTACTTCAATATAATTATATGTAGTTATTAATTATATAAAACTTTATAATTATATATTTATAGATAACAATTAGTTATTAATTACATATATTTAATGAACTAATTATCAGTTACTAACCTCTATCTAACGGTCACTAACCTTTTTTACAATTAATAATAAAGGTTAACCATAGATAAACATTTGTAACCAATAGCATTATTGATTTGATCATTTGTTATATATAGTTCTTTAACCTCTATCTAATTGTATATATTTTTGGCTTCCTTTCAGGAAGATTGGGCTGTGTATAGAGTTTTTCAAAAGAGTTCCAATGGCAAAAGAATGAATATTCCATTGTTGTCAGAACTTCCTCCATTGAATGATTCTCCTCTTCCAAATAGAATTGAAGATATGAAGACAACAAATAGTGACATCATAGTTGATAGTTTTGAAACTCCTCCTATGTTTCCACCACCTTCTTATTCTCCATATCATTCTGAAATTTTCCCTTCTACATGGGATTTTACCAACACTACACAATTTGCAAATAATCAAGTTGGAAATAATAATGCACAATACTCACATGATGGTTATTTCATGAACCAAGACCATGGATCAAGTACTATGCACAACAACAACAACAACAACAATAATGACAAAAAAGCTAAGGAAAGTGACTTTGATGCTTCAAACATCTTTGGTTGGAAATAAGGGATGTTCATCTTCTTCTTTAGGACATGTGGCTTATGTGATGTAAGAAAAATAAAATATATACTTTGCACTTTTATATATTGCTAGAAAGTATAGTTATTGGTATTGGTATTGTTACATGTAAATATATATAGTTTATACCTTTTTATATTATTACTAGAAATTATAGGTTATGGGTGTTTTACTATAGATTAAATTTCCCCTTTCTATACATATAGTTTCTATAGTTGCTTTGTACAAATGTTATAAAATTATTGTAATTTTGGGCCTTAGCCCGTTGATTATAATATAAAATAATTATTTTCATTTGGTATATGAAATTGCAAAGATTAATGCATTGATGAGTATGGTTCCTACAAGCTTGAGTTGCTATGTACAACAACACTATCTAAGCATTTTCTTATGTAGAATAAGTACTATAGATTTATATTAAAAATAAGTAGAAAAAATTTGCCCCCTAATTATGATGTCAATGATGTATATATTATCCTTTAAAATACTTCACCATACCAATTATGTGCCCCTCTCACTTTTATTGTTTTAAATTTCTAATACTTTGAAAACTCCAATTTTATACTTGCAGTTTTATAAGTTTTAATTCATAAATTGTTGGTTTGTAGAATAAAATATGAATAATTTTATAAAAAAATAAGGTAAATAATAAAGAAACATTGTGTCACGTTATCTCTTCAAATTAAAACGTAAGAACTTGTTTGTAAATCATTTAAAAAAAATTAAAATGTGAAAAATCAAACATTGGCAATAATATGTGGTTGAAAGTCAATAGAACCTCAAGTTCATGGGAACATTTTTCAATCTTTTAAAGATATATTTGTGAGTTAATTTTTTATCCAAATGAAATAAAATAGAAGGGTAAAGGGTTATTCTCATAAATATACCATAAGAAATTGAATATTTGCTAATTCCAAATCCCATTTATATTGGTGGTCGACATAATTGTGGGTCAATTTCCATAATAATAAATTGAGAAGCCTTAAAAGATTAAATATCATGAATTGAATGATAAAAGGTCTTGTTCTTATCCGCCCAAATAAAATATCTATAAGCTATATTCCAAAAAAAAAAACTCCTAAATAATAAAATATAATAATTTCAAAGTAACTAAATTCTAAGATAAACTGTTTTTTTTATGACTACTGTTTAAACTAGACGTTTTAAAGCCAAAGCCACATTTGTTCTGGGATGTAACATTTGTTAGCACAAAGGTGAAAGGCATTATTTAGAGTGTTAGTTGTGAGGTTTTTTCTTATATATACAAATTGGATGATATCTTCTAGATTATGTATGTGTTTGAAGTCCTTATAATTGATGAGGAGGTGATATGTGATTAATCTATATCTATATAAAAATAAAAATGTCTCATCAATTACTAAAATAGACTACCACATTTGCAACATCTGAATTTTTCAAGGTCAATTTTGTAATTGCGCATTTATTTATTTATTATAACAATTAAAAATATTGACAATTTGTATTTTAAAATCTCACTTCAAAGTCTCTATCTTCTAAAATCTCACTCTCCCATCTCTCTTCACTTTGTAAGCTCCCTCTCACTCTCACACCTCTCTTCACTTTGTAACTAATTTCTCACAGTCTCACTCTCACTGCGTATGCTCACTACCACTCTCACTTTCACCACTTCCAAATGGTTACAAAGAGACGTAACCATCTCAGGCTAACGATGAAACCATTAATTTTTTACATTTCTTTTCTTTTTGTTCCAAATTAAATCATTTCCTTTTCTCTTTGTTCGAAATTATTTCGTTTTCTTTTTGTTCCAAATCATTTCATTTTCACGTTTATTATAAAGTTTTCATCTTTATCTTTTTTTATTTCATCTTTATGTTATATTGAATACTATTTTGTTTTTTGAGAGGAAAAATGTGTGTTAAATGGTGTTCGGATTGAGAGATTTTTTTGCTAAAAATGATGGATTTCTTAACTACTTCTATGTTGTTTATTGAAATTGTATTAATATTTGAATTAACCATTTTCCTAATATTACTATTCTAATTTTAGGTGTAATCATATCAAATCATCCATTACCTAAAAATTGCAACTCATCACTTTTAGAATTGGTAGGGGAAATTTAAAATCACACCTATATTAAAATTTATAAATTGTGTTGATAATTTCAAGGTTATAGTTCTATTTTTTAAATTATTACACCGTTGGAATTGTAATATTACAATAACTACACAATGTGAAAATAAAAATATATATTTTCTTTACTTTTTAATAAAAAAATTGGAATTATTATTCAAATAGAAAATTTTGAATATTTTTTCTTCTTCTTATTGTTACTATTTTCAAAATGCAATATTATGAACTACATAATTATTATGAGTTATACATTTTTCTTATTACTTATTTTATAATTAAACAATAAATGAGTAGAAATTTATATTAAGCATTGCCTAAAATTAAGGAATCACAAATAAAATTTATTGAAATTGTATTCATATTTGAATTAACAATTTTCCTAATATTACTATTTTAATTTTAGGTGTAATCATATCAAATCATTCGGTACCTAAAAATTGCAAGTGATCTCTTTTAGAATTGGTAGGAGAAATTTAAAATCACACACATATATTAAAATTTATAAATTGTGTTGGTCATGGTTAATAATATTTTCTTCACTTTTTAATAAAAACTCTAATAATATTTTATTTACTTTTTAATAAAAAATTGAAATTACAATAAAAATCTAAAATGTCAACAATAGCTACATACTTAATTGAGCTTTGAAAATACTCTAAAGTCTAAATTGACCGATTATAAAATGTGAATAACTACATACTTAATTGTGTCATCTTATACAAAAAAGTGAAAATAAAAAATATATTTTCTTTACTTTTTAATAAAAAAATTGAAATTACTATCCAAATATAAAATTTTGAATAGTTTTTCTTCTTCTCGTTGTTACTATTTTCATACTACAATATTATGGACTACATAATTATTATGAGTTATACATATCTCTTATTCTTTTTAAAATTAAGGAATTCATATTTATTATGAGTTATACATATTTCTTATTACTTATTTTATAATTAAACAAAAAATGGGTATAAATTTATATTAGGCAATGCCTAAAAATAAGGAATCACAAATAAAATTTCTTGAAATTGTATTAATATTTGAGTTAACCATTTTCCTAATATTACTATTCTAATTTTAGGTGTAATCATATCATATCATTCATTACCTAAAAATTGCAAGTGATGACTTTTAGAATTGGTAGGGGAAATTTAAAATCAAACACATATATTAAAATTTATAAATTATGTTGGTTATAATTTCAAGGTATAATAATATTTTCTTTACTTTTTAATAAAAACTGTAATAATATTTTCTTTATTTTTAAAAAAAATTGAAATTAGCATAAAAATCTAAAATGTCAACAATAACTATATACTTAATTGAACTTTAAAGTCTAAATTGACCGGTTACAAAATATGAATAACTACATACTTAATTGTGTCATCTTATAAAAAATGTGAAAAAAAATTCTATACTTTTTATTAAAAAAATTGAAATTACTATTCAAATAGAAAATTATGAATAGTTTTTTTTCTTCTCATTGTTACTATTTTCATACTGCAATATTATGAAAAACATAATTATTATGAGTTATACATATCTCTTATTCTTTTTAAAATTAAGGAATATATATTTATTATGATTTATACATATTTTTTATTACTTATTTTATAATTAAAAAATAAATGTGTGTAAATTTATATTAGACATTGCCTAAAATTAAGGAATCACAAAAAAAAATGATTGAAATTATATTAATATTTGAATTAACCATTTTCCTAATATTACTATTCTAATTTTAGGTGTAATCATATCAAATCATTCATTACCTAAAAATTGCAACTTATCACTTTTAGAATTGGTAAGAGAAATTTAAAATCACACACATATATTAAAATTTATAAATTGTGTTGGTTATAATTTCAATGTTAATAATATTTTATTTCATTTTTAATAAAAACTGTAATATTATTTTCTTTATTTTTTAATAAAAAAATTAAAATTACAATAAAAATCTAAAATGTCAAAAAATAACTAAATACTTAATTGAGCTTTGAAAATACTTTAAAGTTTAAATTGACTGGTTAAAAATCTGAATAACTACATACTTAATTGTGTCATCTTATACAAAATGTGAAAATAAAAAGAATATTTTCTTTACTTTTTAATATAAAAAAATTAAATTACTATTCAAATAAAAAAATTTGAATAATTTTTTTCTCTTCTCATTGTTACTATTTTCATACTTCAATATTATGGATTACATAATTATTATGAGTTATACATATCTCCTATTCTTTTTAAAATTAAGGAATATATATTTATTATGAGTTATACATATTTATTACTACTTATTTTATAATTAAACAATAAATGAGTATAAATTTATATTAGGTATTGCCTAAAAATTAAGGAATCACAAATAAAATTTATTGAAATTATATTAACATTTGAATGAACCATTTTCCTAATATTACTTTTCTAATTTTAGGTGTAATCATATCAAATCATTCATTACCTAAAATTTGAAACTTATCACTTTTAGAATTGGTAGGAAAAATTTAAAATCACAAATATATTAAAATTTATAAATTGTGTTGGTTATAATTTGAAGGTTAATAATATTTTCTTTACTTTTTATAAAAACTTTAATAATATTTTATTTATTTTTTAATAAAAATTAAAATTACCATAAAAATCTAAAATCTCAACAATAATTACATACTTACTTGAGTTATCAACATACTTTAAAGTCTAAATTGACCGGTTATAAAATGTGAATAACTACATGCTTAACTGTGTCATCTTATACTTTAAAGTCTTTACTTTTTAATAAAAAATTGAAATTACTATTCAAATAGGAAATTTTGAATAACTTTTTTTTCCTTCTCATTGTTACTATTTTCATACTGCAATATTATGGATCACATAATTATTATGAATTATACATATCTCCTATTCTTTTTAAAATTAAGGAATACATATTTATTATGAGTTGTACATATTTCTTATTACTTATTTTATAATTAAACAATAAATGAGTAGAAATTTATATTAGGCATTGCCTAAAAATAAGGAATCACAAATAATTTTTTTTGAAATTATATTAATATTTGAATGAAATATTTTCCTAATATTACTATTCTAATTTTAAGTGTAATCATATCAAACCATTAATTACGTAAAAATTGCAACTGATCACTTTTAGAATTGGTAGAGAAAATTTAAAATCACACACATATATTAAAATTTATAAATTATGTTGGTTATAGTTTCAAGGTTAATAATATTTTCTTTACTTTTTTATGAAAACTTTAATAATATTTTCTATATTTTTAATAAAAAATTAAAATTACCATAAAAATCTATAATCTCAACAATAACTACATATTTACTTGAGTTTTGAAAATACTTTAAAGTCTAAATTGACCGGTTACAAAATGTGAATAACTAAATACTTAATTGTGTCATCTTATACAAAATGTGAAAATAATTTTTTTTTTTACTTTTTAATAAAAAATTGAAATTACTATTCTAATAGGAAATTTTGAATAGCTTTTTTTTTTCCTTCTCATTGTTACTATTTTTATACTGCAATATTATGGATTACATAATTATTATGAGTTACACATATCTCTTATTATTTTTTAAATTAAGGAATACATATTTATTATTACTTATTTTATAATTAAACAATAGATGAGTATAAATTTATATTAAGCATTTTCTAAAATTATGGAATCACAAATCAAATTTATTGAAATTGTATTAATATTTGAATTAACCATTTTCCTAATATTATTATTCTAATTTTAGGTGTAATCATATCAAATCATTCATTACCTAAAAATTGCAACTTATCACTTTTAGAATTGGTAGGGGAAATTTAAAATCACACACATATGTTAAAATTTATAAATTGTGTTAGTTATAATTTCAAGGTTAATAATATTTTCTTTACTTTTTAATAAAAACTGTAATAATATTTTCTTTACTTTTTAATTAAAAATTGAAATTACCATAAAAATCTAAAATGTCAACAATATTGTTGGTATGTTAGTATTTTGATTGATATGAAATTATCTAAAATGTTCATACTAACTTTTTTTGATTGATATGAAATTATCTATAATATCCTATTTGTTAATATCTCTAATTTACAAATGATACATAAAAATAACTTCAATTTTTTTTATCTGCAAATGTTAGTATGTTAGTATTTTGTGGTGGGTGAGAAAAAATAACTTCAAATGACTTAATAATTACCATGTTTCTAATTTAATATTTACCTCTTTTTTTTAAATAAATCATTTGAAAAACACTACCACCTGTGCGCATGCACGAATATACTACTTGTATCCTATAAAAAGGATACACTCACACGCAATAAACTCAATCTTGCTTTTATTCTTTATTAAATGGGATGTGTTATCAATATTTATTATTTTCTGCAGGAATGTGTTCAAAATATTGTTGGTTACAAACTTACCACAATTATTTTATTATATTATCATATAATTGATATATAATTAATTAAAATAAGGATTTAACATGTAATGAGCAAAATATGAGAATTTTAAGGCCAACAAGAAGATTATCCATAAAATACGTTGGACTCAACTCTCCAATAAGTAATGATAATCGAGTTCAAAAAAGAAAATCTTATTACATCCATAAAATATGTATAAGACTTTTTGTGTTCAAAATTATTATATTTTTTACATATTTAAATTATTTTAATATATAATAAATATTCATTTTTATTTCTCTTGGAACTATTTTGGCCCCTCAATTTTGTTAAGAAATTAACATATGAATTTGAGATGGTTGATTTTTTTAAAATTTATGGGCTTAATGTTTTTTACACACCAAGCCTATAAAATGTTAGAAGCCTCCCTGTATGAACCAATATAGTTATTTGGTTGATAACCAAAGACTAATTAATCTCTAGTTGAAAAGAATATTCAATATGTTTTTTTTATGAATAAGTTAGATAGTTTTATGGCAGAGACTTTAGTTGGGATGGTGATGTTGTAGTTGTTGCGGTGACAACGATGTTAGCAAAATGATGACAATAAGATTGTTGTGTCTGATTTCTCCCTTGTAAATAATGGACGTGATAAAAATTCATTATCTTTCTAAAAAGTTGGAGTTGCATTCACGTTTTTTCTGAACAAAACAGAAAAAAATTCTCTTTATGTCCACACTTAGATAATTTTGGTATTTGAATTGGACTTTAGAAGTTCAGAAGTCAATTATAGGTCGAAGATGATAATAGCAACCCAATCGTTCTTATTAAGATGATATCCTTCTTAATAGCATGAATTTATACCTTAAGTTTGTTTAATTATTTTTTATTTTTTAATTATTATCTACTAAAGACAAATTATAATTTTTATTTTTATGTATATCTCACCAAAGTTCATCTTGCTCTTATGTACCTCTATTTATCATTGCCAATCAAAACTCACTTAATTCTTGGGTAAAAAAATATTTTGTTGGTTGAGGTAATTTTTATTATATAAATATTAAGAAAGAAAAAATAATATCAACTATAGTCTGTCATACCACCTCAAGATTTGGAATTAGTGGTCTTATGTCCGCTACCATGTCTCAACTCAAAGAGAGAGAAAATGCGATATTAATCACATCTATTCTTTCAATCTTTAATTTTTATATATTATAAGGTTAAAGAAAAATAAACATTTATCATCATCCACATATCCACTTCAAGAGACTAAAATAACAATCATATATTATTCACATTGTTATCTCAATTTGAAGGAATAAATTAAAATGAGCTACTAGTGCCAATATTATTATTCTAAAAGAATCATTAGATACTGGATAGAAGGTTTTTTATAATCAATGTCTTCTTTGTGGGTGTAGCATTTAGCAACTAGACGCGCTTTATATCTGTCAATATTACCTTTTGAATCCCTCTTGGTTTTAAATATCCATTTGCAACCAATAGGTTTCGCACCTTCAGGTAAATCGACAAGATCCCAAACGTCATTATCATGCATAGACTTTATCTCATCCTTCATGGCATCAATCCACTTTTGAGAGTTAGAACCTTTCATGGCTTGACAGAGGTTCAATGGATCATCCTCTTTTAACCCGATGTCATCCTCATGTTCTTGAAGGAATACAAAATAATCATCTGAAATTGCATTTCTCATATCTCTAGTGGATCTCCTTAATGACACTTATACTTCTTGATGTTGTTGAATTTGCTCAGAAAGTACTTCAGCGAGAACCTCATTATTGTCTTGCTCTGGAATATTGTCAGGAACAATATTCTGAAAATTTTGTTCTACTACCGAAGTTGTTCTTTGAATGGTAATAGGCACAAGAACTTGTTCACCATTAGTGACAAGTTCTTCCTCAAAGATAACATGTAACACCCTAAATTTAAGTCTTTAAAATTATAGTATCAGTCATGGGATTCTCGCTTGAGCGAGGTATCCTCGCCTGGGCGAGAAAGACTCATATGGGAAGGTGAAATCCAGGGCTATACTGGAGGATTCTCGCTGTAACACCACAAATTTTCTGATTTGGAATTATAATTTTTATGAGTTTTTATTTTTAGAAAATGAATTTTCTGCAATAATTGGTAAGGAATTTGGCTAAGCCACAGTTAAGTTTTAGCTTTGTTTGATTATTTCCTATTTTATGGGAAATTTTGATAATTTCGGAGACAGTGGGTTCTGGACCACTGTCGGGGATAAATTCCGCTCAATACGGCTCAAAAATGTGATTTTGAGTTCCGTAACTCGGAATCGAATTCCGATCGCTCCGTTGGCTTCGTAATTTCATTTCGAGTCAATATAGACCCTGAGTGTACCCATATCTATTTTCTAAATATTTTCACTCCAAATTCTGTGTTTCGAAGTTCTAACCGTAAACCAAAATCGGGAGATTGTATATTTCCGGACGAAATTATCCGAAGATGTTCTGACATGACTTTTATTGGGAAATTACATCATATCAATAAAGTTGGAAGTCATCATTTCATGAGTCATTTACTTGTTACACAAGTAATGCAAAAGCTTCCAAAAACCCCTAAAACACTCAACAAATCCTCTCACTCCACCACCATTAGACACATCACCTATGCTAGTCTAAAGCTACTTACTTTGCATTAAATTTTCTGATTTGATGAGGGTGAGGCTCTCCTATAAATACCTCACCCCATCCTCTCATTTTTACACTAAATTTCTTATACAAACTAAGGTAGTCTTTTATTTTATCTTCTTCATCTTCTTCTCATACTTCATAGAAAGTTATGAGCTTTTATTATTTTGTTCATAAGTAGAGTTTATATTTGTTCTTTAAGTATTTTATGAAAGCATAAATAAAGGGGATGATAATAAAATCATATGAACCTTTATGTAGTTTTTGACTTTTGTAAATCTTGAAATTTCTTCCTTGTTCTTAGATGGAAAAACTATATCTTTGGACAAGGTTAGATGAGTTATTTATTTGGAAATATTAGAAATTATTGTTAGTATTTGAATATGTTTAAAGGTGATGATTTTAACATCAAAGGAACCTTTAATGTGTTTAGGAAAAAGTTTGTAGTTTATTCTTGAAAGTTTATGATGTTGATGAGTTGTTGAAAATATTTCATTTTTTGGATAGTATTATGTTTTAAAAGTGGTTTACATATTTTACTCTTTGATTCCCAAGTTAAAATAATGATTTGGGATAAAAGATGATTTATTAAAGTCTTGACTTCATAAACTTAAAGTGTTATGAAGTTTTAGATATTAAAGTAGTAGAAAGTCTTACATTATGATTTATTTTCATGACCATGAAAATAACACTTACTAACCCTTGAGGTTTTTTCCTAAAATATTAGGAGGTGTTAAGATGTTCATAGAAAATTGTTGTATTTATTTTAGTTGACTTACTTTAAAGTGGTAAGAATAACTAAAAGATGTTTAATGTAAAATATTAAATTAAGAGTCATTCTTTTTCATGACTATGAAAATAACACTTACTAACCCTTGAGGTTTTTCCTAAAAAAATTAGGAGGTGTTAAGATGTTCATGAAAATTTGTTTTAGTAGTATACTTGAAATAATGAGAGTTACCTAAAAGTCTTGACTTTATAAACTTAAAGTGTTATGAAGTCTTAGATGGTAAAATGATTTAAAAATGTTGAATCTTAGTTAAGTGAACTTACTTTAAAATGGTAAGATTTACTTAAAAAGTATTGATTTAAAAATATTGATTTTGTTTAAATTGACTTACTTTAAAAAGGATAAGTCTAGCTTAATGATCTTATTTTAAAAAGGTTAGTTTTAGTAAAAATGTTTTATTTACAAAAATAAGATTTATGAATTATCGGAAAAATGCAATGAAGTGGGAATACATGTCTAGAAAGGTTCTGTCTAAGGAAAGACTTGGTATTTAAGGGTGTCTTTATGACCCACCTCTCTTTCCTGGGAACTAGCCTGGTGTATATCCACAGATTACGACATAATTTCGGTATAAGTTTTATTGAAAATTTTACTTTAAAAGGTATTATTTGATTGTAAGACTTTCGATGACAAATGATGATTCAAGGATATTCAACCTTGAATTGGATGGACGAAAGCAATTAAATTCATTTTAAATCGGAAGTTTTATCTTCGCGTAAAAAGTTATTTCGTAAGTATAATAATTATCGTCATTTAACTAATTAACGTTATTTTGGCATAACTAAGAGTTCGAGAGGAGAACGGATCAAGTAAGCTCACCTGCAAACATAGAACCTAACGACCCGACACACTCAGGTGAGAGAGAACACATCGCGACATAGTGGTGTCCGAATATGGCACCCGGACCTCCAAACTATCTCAAAAGTTTGGAGTTGCCCTGAGTATTAAGAAAGCTTGTACTTAATCAATTGCATGTTTGTTTGGATTAAGTACAACAATATTTCTTATTCCGATTTATGCTATGTTTATATATGCAAATACCATGTTTACTCTTGAATTATAATGTTTGAATGATTATTATGGGAATGATATGTATGTGATAATTTTGAAATACAAGGTTTAAAAACATTTGATATAAATGAGAAATATCGGGTCCCATAAGAAGCATTCCTTTTGGAGCGGACATCCTTTAGGAGATGTCTTAAGATGGGCCGATTATATAAAAGAATGATTAAGAGTTCGGATTTTGCTAACTTCGGTTAGAGAGCATATGCATTATGAATAACGAAGTAGTGGAGAGGAAACATTACAGGATGACGTATGAGCACTGAGATGCAAGGAGGGCGACTTTGCTTGACGGTGGTTCGTCAACAAAGCCTTGAGGGAGAGTCTAGGTTAGACGAGTCCCTTGTATTCCTAGGAGAGGATATCCTGTTGGATCGGACAGTTCTCACAGCGCAAACTAGACAATCTCTGACGACCCCTCGATTTGCAATCATGATCGATGAGAGGGATGCCCAGAAAGCGTTGCTACGACACCGTCCTGTTATGGACAGTTCCTTTGGAACAGATCGATCATTCATCCTTGCGAGGATGTTATTTATTTTGGTGCGTACAATCGGCTTGGTATGGGACCTGTACTCTCGGTTGTTTCCGAATAGGCTATTTGGGTGGATAATGGTGTAAGGTGGATGAAATGACATAGCATTCATACATTGCATTGCACGAACGTTTATTTTTATACTTGAGATATAATCATTATTCCTCTTTAGTATTGTGCATGTGAGATCCATGATATATTGATTACGATGATATATTTATACTGTACGATGACTGTATATTATTATGTGATTTGTCAGATGATTGAATTGCATGTTATGAAAAGTATATTTTGTCTGAGTGTCCTATTCAGAGTAAGTCCACGCCGTCAATGAATTTTGTTCATTAGATGTCTTACTCTCTCTACTTGTCTATTCTTGTACTTGTTTATAATTTGGACAGATGGACGGGAACTCTACGCGTATACGGAGAACCCTTCCCGACCCTCCAAGCTCCTCGTCGGAGCCGATGGAGGATGAGTCAACTGAGATAGAGGCTGAGGCGGATGCTGACGAGGATGGAGTGATAGAGCTGGTGAACATAGAGAGTTCCATCGAGGTGATAGAACTCTCATCCGACTCTAGCACAGAGGAGGATCCCAGTGAGTGTTCTAGCACTCCTAGCAGTGCGGTATATAGCCGTTGAGCTCTGGGTTTGCTGTCCTTTTTGTTGTGCATGTTTTGGGGATGCTGTGTAGTATAGCATTTTGATATGTTAGTTGGGCGATGGGTATGTTCCGCCACGATTAGATATTTTGTATAAATACTAACTGTTGAATGATGAAATAAATTTCAGGGAAGTATTGTATCATTCCAGTTACCGTTAGGTAACAGTTAGTGATTTCCGCATAGTATGTTACTTAAGGTGATGTCCCGAAAAAGAAACATTTAAAAAGGAAACAATATTTTTACATCACCAATTCAAAAAAAAAAAAAATATATTTACCCATTTTTCCGCATTAAAATTAAGGTGTATTTTTCGGGGCGTTACACTCGCCTGAGCGAGGGTTGGCTCGCTTGAGCGAGAAAGGCTCAACTGGAAGGGTGAAATCCTGGGCTATACGGAAGGATTCTCGCCTAGGCGTGAAAAGTGATGTTTTGGACCTGTCGAGACTGTAAGATTCTCGCTTGAGCGAGAGGATCCTCGCTTGAGCGAGAGGGTCAGATCTGAGTTTTTAAAATAAGCGGGATTTTCTCGCTTGAGCGAGAAAGAGCTCGCTTAAGAGGGAATCCGACGAGACAACATTAAATGAGAAACCCCAAACACATTTTAGGGTTAAGAATTGAAGAGAGGTGAGAGAAAAGAGCTTTTCCAAGGGCAATGAGCTTTGATACTAATCCAAGAGCTTGAGAAGAGGTAAAACTCTTGATTCTAACTCTCTTTTTCTCTTTAAAACTCATTTTGGGTATGTTGGATCTCTTCTCAAGATGTGAGAAACCATGGAAACTCATCCTTTTGAGTTATGGTTCGTTTTATGTCGTTTTTACCTTGTAAACTCTTGGTTTAGAGTTAGTATTTCAAGAATGGAAAGGGTTGTGGGTTGATTCATGAAAACCCCAAAAACCCTAAAGAGAAAATGTGGTTAAAATGGAAAATGGGTAAAATGCTAGAGGTAGAAGATGAGTTTATTTTCTAAGGTTGAAATATGAGATGATTATGTATGTTTCGGATGGTTGTAAACTTATGATGAAAGTAGTTTAGCAACATTGAAAATATGATGAATATCTTGTAAGGTTGAATAATGCTATATAAGTTGTTTATGTGACATTTGGAATAAATGACTAACATTGTGTTATATGGTGGGAATGAGGAACTTGTGAAGTTGCCAAGAACCAAACCCAACATTCACCGAGGTAAGGATAAGTCATTATTTGTGCATTTGGAATAGAAAATGTGTGTATTTTCTGGTTATGCAATGATTGAGTTGTGAATTACGCATTTAGTATAAACATATATGGAGTGTGTTTATACTAAAGTAAGCGTAGATTTACGGGAAATGGAAAATGAGTGTATTTTCTGGTTATGCAATAATTGAGTTGTGAATTGTAACACCCCAAATTTTAATCTTTAAAATTATAGTAACAGTCCTGGAAGCCTCGCTTGAGCGAGAGTTGTCTCGCCTGGGCGAGAAATGGCAATTTTGGACTGTTGACACAGTGTAATCGATTACACACTGCTGGTAATCGATTACATCCTATTAAAAGCATCAGATATGTGCATCTGACACAGTGTAATCGATTACACACTCCTGGTAATCGATTACACACTCTTGGTAATCGATTACACACTCTTGGTAATCGATTACACACTCCTGGTAATCGATTACATCGTATCAAAAGCATCAGATATGCGCATTTTTCACGTTGTAATCGATTACACCATGTTGGTAATCGATTACAACCCGACGACACCTCTTTAAAACAGAAACCCAAACACATTTTAAGGTTAAAAACTTCGAAGGGAGGTGAGAGAAGAGAGCTTTTCCAAGGGCAAGGAGTTTTGATACTCACCTAAGAGCTTGAGAAGAGGTAAAACTCTTGATTCTAACTCTCTTCTTCTCTCTTAAACTCATTTTGGGTATGTTGGATCTCTTCTCCAAATGTGAGAAACCATGGAAACTCATCCTTTGGAGTTATGGTTCGTTTTATGTGTTTTTCTCTTGTAAACTCTTAGTTTAGAGTTAGTATTTCGAGAATGGAAAAGGTTTGTGGGTTGATTCATGAAAACCCCAAAACCCTAAAGGGATAATGTGGTTAAAGTGGAAAATGGGTAAAATGCTAAAGGTAGAAAATGAGTTTACGTTCTAATGTTGAAATATGAGATGAATATGTATGTTTTAGATGGTTGTAAACTTATGATGAAAATAGTTTAGCAACATTGAAAATATGATGAATATCTTGTATGGTTAAATAATGCAATATAAGTTGTTTATGTGATATTTGGAATAAATGACTAACATTGTGTTATATGGTGGGATGAGGAAAGATCCTAAAGTTGGAGGCGGTGTCGGTGGAACTTGAGAAGTTGTCAAGAACCAAACCCAACACTCACCGAGGTAAGGATAAGTCTTTAATTGAGCATTTGGAATCGAAAATGTGAGTTTTCTGATTATGCAATGATTGATACGTAAAGTACGCATTTGATATAAACATACGTGGGTGTGTTTACATTAAAGTAGGCGTAGATTTACGGAAAGGAAAGTATGTGGTACTTTCTGGTTATGAGATGATTGAGTGTAAATCACGTATTTAGTATAAACATATATGGGTGTGTTTATACTAATGTGGGCGTGGATTTACCGGAAATGATTTATGGTGAAACGAATGAAAAAGAAGTATATTTTTAGCCGACCATGAATGGTTAGCGACTCTGGCTTGAGTATAGAAGCATACACTCTGGCTTGAGTATAGAAGCATACACTCTGGCTTGAGTATAGAAGCATACACTCTGGCTTGAGTATAGAAGCATGAAAATGATTTATGAGGAGATCGATGAAAGGAAAATATGTTTTAGCCGACCATGAATTGTAACGACCCGAAATCTACCCTTGAAAATTTTTCATTTATTTTAATCCTTTCTTACATACAGTCGTCACCTTCATTAAAAACTCTCGAGTATCTCTCTTTGAAAATACTCTTTACCCTATTATATTATCATACAAATTTATGTTGCGGAAAAACATAATTCATTCAGATAGCCTTTATCACATACGTCCAGTTATGGGTTTTCCAGAGTTATAACGTCCATAACTACATATCACCATATTATCCTAATCAGATTACATTTATCCCAAAATACTATCAAATCAACTACAATATCAAATAGCAATAAAGACAATCGAGTAAATAAACACAAAAGCTTCTTAATTGAGCTTAATCCTCAAAATCCTTCATTTACCTACAATGGGATTATCATAAACAACACACAAAACAAAAGGGAGTAAGTCATTAGTTCAAAACTAACATCACACGATAATCCACATTTCCAATACAATTAAGCTTTAATATAATTCGTAAACACACATACGGAATTGTAAACATTCATAATCATCTTCCTTTAATTGTCACTTTACTCATATTCATCTTATAGTATATATATATCCAATAATATATATTCTATAGTATGCATATTACGTTCGTTTCGAAACATCATCTGTATCGTTATTCATATCCACCCTATAACATATATATCCCATAATATATACTCTATAGCATGTATATTACTTTCTTTCTCAACATCCCCTTTTTATCGCTCATATTCACCCTATAGAATATATATCCCATACTATATATCCTATAGCATGCATACGACATTCATGTGACATTCACATTTCCCATCATTCATATTCACCCTATAGAATATATATCTCATACTATATATTCTATAGCATGCATACGACATTCATTTGACATTCACATTTCTCATCATTCATATTCACCCTATAGAATATATATCTCATACTATATATCCTATAGCATGCATACGACATTCATTTGACATTCACATTTCTCATCATTCATATTCACCCTATAGAATATATATCTCATACTATATATCCTATAGCATGCATACGACATTCATTTGACATTCACATTTCTCATCATTCATATTCACCCTATAGAATATATATCTCATACTATATATCCTATAGCATGCATACGACATTCATTTGACATTCACATTTCTCATCATTCATATTCACCCTATAGAATATATATCTCATACTATATATCCTATAGCATGCATACGACATTCATTTGAGTCATATTTCCTTTGGTACTCCCCCAAAAAGATTAAATTCGTTTTGAGTCTTATTTCCTTTGGTACTCCCCCAAATAAATTGAATTCGTTTTGAGTCTTATTTCCTTTGGTACTCCCCCAAATAGATTGAATTGCGCATTTAGTATAAACATATATATGTGTGTTTATACTAAAGTGGGCGTAGATTTACGGGAAATGAGAAATGACGAAATCAAGGAAAAGAAAATATATTTTTAGCCGACCATGGATGATTAGCGACTCTGGCTTGAGTATATAAGCAAAACTCTGGCTTGAGTATATAAGCAAAACTCTGGCTTGAGTATATAAGCAAAACTCCGACTCGAGTATATGTAGCACGTTTTCTTTTAAAAGAAATGAGAATCTGCTTTTAGCTAACCTTAAGGGGTGTAGCGACTTTGGCTTAAGTTATGTAGCAAAGAAAATGAATTTCAAAATGGTTTACTAACCCTTTTCTAATGTGGATTATCTTATAATAACGTTTATTGAATTAATGACTTACTCCTTTGTATGTTTTGTGCTTTTGTCATTGATAATCTCATTGCAGATAAACAGGTAATATGAAGGGGACTTATTTTTTGGAGCTTTAGGAACTTTATATTTTGGGATTCATTTATTTGCACTATTTTGTACATGAGTGCATAATTGGTAGTTTAAAGCATTATGTAACTATGGATATATTAACTTACATGGTGTTGTAACTCTAGATATTTGTAGCTATGAGTATTTTGGAAACCCATAACTAGTTGTATGTGGTGGTTACTGAATTAGATTTATATGAATTATGATTTTTTGATAAATAAAATGTATACGAATATGAGGATATGGAATGAGTAAGATTAGGTAAATAGAATTAAAATGAAAAAAAAAGTATGTGAAGGAAATAAATAAGGGAAAAAAATTTCAAGGGTAGAATTTCGGTCGTTACACAACATTCCTTATGTTCTCTTCCTTCCCAAAATCAACTTACTCAAGAAATCTCACATTTCCCGTCTCAAAGAAAAATCTTGTTGTAGGATCATAAAATTTATAGCCCCGTGAATGTTCAGCATAACCAACAAAGTAACAACTAACTGTTCTTTAAGTTCAATTTTATTTCATGTGGCCTATAAGGTCGCGCCTCAGTTGGACAACCCCAAATGTGCAAGTGTTTTAAGCTTGGTCTTTTACAAGTCCAAAGCTCATATGAAGTTTTGTTAACTGCTTTATTTGGCACCCTATTAAGGATATAGACTGTGATCTTTAATTTAAAGTTCCCCCTAAACAGACTCTGGTAAGGAAGAATGATTAATCATATCTCTCACCATATCCTTAAGAGTTCAGTTAGTCACTCAACAACACCATTCATGATAGGTTTGTCTGACATAGTGTATTGCCGAAGAATTCAACTTTTTCTTAGAAAAAATGCAAATAGCTCTTTCACAACATCCTTATTGTTCTTTCTTTTCTTATTCTGAGAGGTCATTACCAAGAGAACACTTTCAGTCTTATCTCTCTACAACCTCTCTCCCTCTTGAATATTATAGCTCACTTTGAATTTCCCAAAGTGTGCGGGAAGCGAGATCAAAACCAAGTGCACGAACAAGTCTTCACCAAGCTCTAACTTTAGTGACTTGAGTTTCAATGCGAGATTAGACATCTCCATAATGTACTCCCTTATTTTCCATTTGCTTCATACCTTATGGAGATGATTTTAGCCAAATGGCTACTCGTCTCCGCCTTTTTTTTAACAAAGTACTATTTATTCAAGAAATTTTCTTGCATTTTGACTCTCAGAAATAGGGCCCCGAAACGCTTCTAGAATAGAGCGTTTCATGATCATTAGGCACATTGGAGTATTCTCATTTATCACTTTTATCCTCATCTAGGTTTTCTGGAGTAGAAATAGATTTCTCCATACAAAATGTCAGATCCAAATCTATACCGCCGAGAATAATCTCTATGAATTCCTTCCAGACCTCAAAGTTTGTCCAATCTAGCAATGATATGTCATTAATTTGAGCATAAATATTTGCAGTACTGGTAAAAGACACTGAATCCAATAGAACAAAAAAACAAAATAAATTGCAATCATTCTTGCAATAAACTCACATCAAGTTTAACCCTTAAATCCAATGAGATACATCATGAATTACCCAGTACAACATTAATATTCAGTCTTTGGACAAAAAATATTAACTTGTAAGTGATACACTCAATGTAGTAATCAAATATTGATAATCAGTCATGTAAAATAATAAACTTTTCTTTGGACCGACTTATTATTCACATGGGAAGCTATATGATTATCACATATTTATTACCACAAGTATGTTTATAATTTTGGCCAAATAGTAGTCTTCCTTTGGGTATATATCACTATTCGCATAAAAAATGTAAATATACAATTAGCTTGATATTCAATATTCATTGATAATGAAATTCTTGTTGTAATGGTCAAATATTGATCCTAATGCATGTCAAAAAATAAAGCATTCTTTGGACTGATTTATCATTCACATTTGCAACCTTATAATTATCACATGTTTACCATCACATGTGTGTATATAATCCGGCCAAATAATAATCTTCCTTTGGGCCGATTAATACTCGCATGAATATATATATGCACTTGTATTTGACATTTATTATGAACAATTTACACAAAAGATGTCACTTTGGTGACGTCTTATTTCTATAGGTTCACTTAAAAAATCAAACTATCTTATAATCCAAAAAAAGACATTCATGTAATATATAAAATAAGACATTCACATAATAGACCTATCACAAGATACCTAACACAACATCAATTTCTAGTCTTTGGACAGAGAAATTAATATGTAAGTGGTACCCTCAGTGCAATGATCAAATATTAACAATTAGTTCTGTCAAACAATAGTCTTTCTTTGGACCGACTATTACTCACATGAAAAAAAATCTTTATAATTGTTACAAATTTATCATCACAGGTATGTTATTATTTGGCCAAATTGTGTCTTCCTTTGGGCCGAACACAATTCACATAAATAATCTCATACTCATCTGTGTAATTTTCATCAATTTCTACAATAGAGGTTACTTTGGCAACTTATTGCACCAACTGATTCCAAAGAAATACCAGACAAAACAAAACACTATGTGTCCATTATAAGGGTACAATTTGGAATTAAAACTTTAAGATTTGATCTCTTTAACGATTAACAAATCTAATATCATAATATATTCCAAAACAAAAAATATATATTACATATATATCAACGCATAAAAATGAATGCAATCTTAATCAATTGCAAAATAGATCTGGAGTGAAAAGCATTAAAAAAAATAGACGCGAATCATTATCGAAAATTTCAAATCTAATATGATCATGCATATCTTAAAACATATATGTAACACTATATATATACACTTTCACACAATGTTATTAAAACCATACATGTTATCAAACCGGTCTGGGTACTAGAATAGTGGTACAATGGTTGAACCAGTGGTTCAGTAATTAAATCGCATATCAGTTAAACCGGACATACATCCTTATATTTATATATATATAAACTTATAACAGACAAATTTCAAATATGTAGATATTCAAATTTATAATCCATAATCATATTCTACTCCAAATTCACACAAACAAACAACATTAAGTCTTTAACAAAATCAAAGTCTAAAGTTCAAAGCATATATCAATCCAAAAATATCACTTAACAAACACAAAATATAAACTGACAGTTTTAATTACTAGTTGGTGATGCAAATCACGATGATCTAACTAGTTTGTGATGTCTAAACTGTGAACTGTCACTATGCAAAAGAAAAATCTTTTTTACCCTTCTTAAACACTTTGGTAGTTTGGTTTCTCTCTCTTTCTTAGACACTTTGGTAGTTTGGTTTCTCTCTCTTTCTTAGACACTTTGGTTTCTCCCTCTTTCTTAATATACTTTTCCTTTTTTTTTAATATATTTTTCCTTTCTTTTTTTCATTTCCATTTATCATTTCAATCTCTCTTCTCCAAAGCTCCTCCACCATTCTCTCTCTCTTCTCCAAAGCTCTTCCACCATTCTCTCTCAACTGATTCTTTTCTCTCTCTCTCAACTGATACTTTTGCTTCATTCTTTTGCTTCCATTCATTGCATTCTTCCTCCAACAATATGAAATGTTTGATTTTTATTTTCAAACATGTTCTTTTTTTATTTTCATATATGCCATTTTTGTACTTGTTCTGTGGTTACACTATTGTGGCAGATCTTTGGTACTAGTGTGAAATAAGGGAAACCAGCCGGTTTTAACCGGTTTTGTTACTTGACCGGTATAACACCCGTACCGTACTGGTTAGGGGTTCGGCTCACCGGTTTTCCGGTCGAACCGACCGGTACGGTACGGTTTTCATAACTATGCTTTCACACTCTAACGTAGTAAATGTATATATAATTTTAAGCATTAACTATAACCATTATATATACTAGCGTGTTGAGGGCCTGTCAACCCGCTTTCCTATCGTATGTAACGTGTATTCTATACAAAATAAATATTTAATGTCATAATCGTGTTACATATTCTAATTTGCAGTTGAATATATTCCTGCTGAATAATGCATAAAATAAACATTTTAACTGCAAAATAAATATTTAATGTCATAATTCATAGAACTTAGTAAACAATAAATTAAACACAACAGCATATAGATTGTGTAAAAGAAGGATGCATGAACTTTATTGTTCAGAGAGAAATTAAGGGAGGGAGAGGGAGGGGGAGGGAGAGGGATGGGGATGGAGGGAGTGAGATCACCTGTCACAAAATGGTATCCCCAATCCTGTCAGACAATGACATTATGTCACGTCATTTAAAAAGTCCAAACATAAATAAATATATTTTTTAGTGGAAGAGTAATGTATATCAAAAACTATGAAAAACTCAATTGTGAGGTTTTTATGTTAATTTCTTGCCCTTGTGGAAATATAGCTATCTAAAAAATTCTCCAGTATAGTACAAAAACTAATTTACATTATCTAATTATTGAAATATCACTAAGGTCATCATGAAGGTAGACCTTATAAGAAAACGTAACTCATAAATTGGACTAATACGAATTTATTTCTATATAAAATTAAGAAATAAATTCTCATTAATTATATAAAATACTAAGTACGGGGAGAAATATTAATCAATTAATTGTATTATCACTTATTTTCTATTAACATACCATATTTATTATCATGTTAAATTACTAATTGATTAATATTTTTTATCAAGTGGAGAGTAGTGTGCAGATATATCGGCAACCGAAAATATAATGTTGCGGTTGATCTTATTTGATCGGTACATGTATTAATTTTTTCAAATTGAAAATTCAAACACATTTGTCATCTTCCCCAAATCCCATGAATTGTGGCACAATACAATGATGTTAAATTACTAATTGATTAATATTTTTATCAAGTGGAGAGTAGTGTGCAGACATATCGACAACTGTATATAATCTTGCGATTGATCTTATTTGATTGGTACATGTATTAATTTTTTCAAATTGAAAATTCAAACACATTTGTCATCTTCCCCAAATCCCATGAATTGTGGCACAATACAATGATGTTAAATTACTAATTGATTAATATTTTTATCTGGAGAGTAATGTGCAGACATATCGGCAACCATATATATAATCTTGCGGTTGATCTTATTTGATCGGTACATGTATTAATTTTTTCAAATTGAAAATTCAAACACATTTGTCATCTTCCCCAAATCCCATGAATTGTGGCACAATACAATGATGTTAAATTACTAATTGATTAATATTTTTTATCAAGTGGAGAGTAGTGTGCAGACATATCGGCAACCGTAAATATAATCTTGCGGTTGATCTTATTTGATCGGTACATGTATTAATTTTTTCAAATTGAAAATTCAAAAACATTTGTCATCTTCCCCAAATCCCATGAATTGTGGCACAATACAATGTCTCAGTACCACCTCACATTGCCCTTTTATTGATCTGCAAATTGGAAAAATAGCACATCACAAAATCACATAATAATAATAATAATAATAATAATAATAATAATAATAATAATAATAATAATAATAATAATAATAATAATAATAATAATAACAGTAGATAAATTGGACTAATGTATATATGGTACGGAAAGATTAACCCCTGGCAAAGGAAATAAACCTCAGAATTGTTTGAACAACATAACGTAATCAAAAAAACAGAAAAAAATGACACGACATAAAACACGTCACAATAATTATGTACGACCAACGTTAATTTACGGAACCGTAATTGTTAAAAATATGCAATCCAAACCAAAGAAATCCAGTTTTGATTGAAAATTAAACTCAACCAGAATAAAAATTGATTAAAATTAAAAAATAAAGATGTTCATCGCATTCCATAGCTAACTAATCTAACTATTCTCAGTTTTTTGGTCATGGTACTTTTCTTCATCATCATATATTGTCGGTATTTACTGTATATAATATATAATAAATTCTCTTCAGATTAGACGCAGTAATTGTTGTAGTAGAGAAATATATGGTTTCTATCAAAGTGTCCGCTGTAGCAACTCGCTTTAGCCGCAACATTATGGATGCCGATTGGATACTTGACCATCGGCGAACAGTTCTGGCTGGAGATGCGATACGCCGCCCCTACATATGGCAGAGAATCAGCGGAGTTATGAGGCGATTTAGAAGTAGAGGGAGCGGAGCTCGTGGAAGAAGACGACGTCCAAGGAGACACTTTCTTGAGCGACCTCGATGGTGATAGAACGAATATGATCTTCAACGGATGCGGTAATTTCGATGAAGCACGATCGTAGTCTTCGATTATATTCGCCAAATCATCCTTGTTTCTTAATTGAAATTAAGGTTTCTAAATCTCCGTTTGGCAATTGACACCATAAAATCACAGCACAATTCTCCAAGTTTCATCATCAATTATACAGAACAGGAACAACATACATCGTTAACAAAAATGGAAAAAAATAGCGAAACATAGAAAGAGAAATTCGAAAGTGAAGGAAGCGAAGTAGCGAACCTGAAAAGGAAATGGAACGGTCGACAGTGAGAATTTTGGTGTAGCCACAACTTAATTGGTAATGTGACATATAGAGAGGAAGCAAACCTGAGAAGAAGAAAAAAATGAAATGAGAGGATTGTGGAATTGAAAATAGAGATGCATCAATTTTGAATTATGGTGACCGTGAAAGTTTGGAATATTACAGTTACTCATATTTAACACATCTGTCAGTTATTTTTGTAGTTTAAAAGTGGGAGATTACTTTAATGATATAGGAAAGGACAAAAGTGGAATATCAAAATTACTCTATGACAGTTAATAATTGTTTTGCCTTTTGATATTTGATTATTAGGTAGTTTACACATATTTCACAAATTAAAACATTATTATATAATGAGGGCAAATAAGGCAAAACACAAATTACACCATGGTGGTGGTTATTTTGTTTTTTGCCTTTATTAGTAGTAATAGATATATTAACTTTAATTAGTAATTCCAGACATCACAGCAACCTCAAGTTGGAAACAATTATATATGTACATTTCAATTCACAATATGTGTACAAGGCCATGAATTCCAAATTGTACATGTATAAAAGAAAAAACACGTCTTAACCCATATATACCTTAAAAATATACTTTAACAAATTGCAAAAATTGTGAAGTGACAAAAGTCAATGTCCAACAGTAAGGCATTAGTGCACAAATAATGTATATATTGCATAATGTAAGGACCCGATTTTCATAACTCGAAAAATCTCTTTTAAAATCCTTATTCGTGAAAGTGAAGTGATTACTTTTGAAAGACATTACTCGAACAGTTTGGAAACTTGAGAGAATACGTTTATAAATTTGCAAGGCGGAAATATTCCAAACACCCTTCATTTCAAAAGCATGTCATTACACTTCCGTTCAAATACATCCTTTATACAATTACACTTTCTCAAAATTACCTTGAATACAAACATTAGATCCACTTCAATATACACTTACAAGAAAGTTGTTTATACATGAATTCACTTTAACATGTTCTTCATATTACAAATATTTATCATATAACATATCAATTACATATTATCCGCTACTCTATCATGTACTCTTCTCCGCAAGCGTCCAATGCGCTACCTCCACAACCTGAACCCAAATATACAACACATACAAGGAAAGACAGAGAGAGTAAGAACCAACTACAGCGACCGTAACGTGGATTTACATGGAGTAATGACATTAAAGTATTAAAACCACACACATCTAACATCATCATGATATGTATATATCAATCAACACATATTTTCCATATTCACCCTATAGTACACATATATCCCATACTATATGTGTTCTATAGTGTGCATACTTATTCATCGCATTTTATCCATATTCACCCTATAGTACACATACATCCCATACTATATATGTTCTATAGTGTGCATACTTATTCATCACATTTTATCCATATTCACCCTATAGTACACATACATCCCATACTATATGTGTTCTATAGTGTGCATATTTATTTATCGAGTATTATCCATATTCATCCTATAGGATATACATCCCATAATATATATCCTATGGCATGCATATGATTTTCATTCCGAGTATACACTTTTCACATCCTTCACATTCCATAATAATTTACCCTTGATATCATTCAACAATTCTGCACCGTACAAATAATCACCATACCCCATCGGGCAGGTCGAGTAATCCCCATACCACCTCGGGCAGGTCGAGTTTCCACATTACACTCACATCCATGTCATACACAATCAACACAAGGCATCTCGTTATTTTATCACCATAAATAACATACAACACCTTCATTGTCACAAACATACCTTTATCCATTTTAACACATTCATTGTTACAACACACTTATACATGTTTATAACAATCAACCACTCACAACATACTCATTTTGATAAACATACTCATATCCATTTTGACACATTCACAACTCATCACACATTCATTGGTACAATCCACCCATACATGTTTATAACAATCAACCACTTACAACATACTCATTTATGCTTATGACCATAAATATCTCACACACCATCATTATCACACAACATAACCATTATCATAAACAAACCACACATAACATATTCTTCATCATATATACATTAACGTTAGAACCATCTTTAATGACGGTGTATTACCATAAATGAGCATATAGCGTTTTACTCAAATAAACGGTTTTCCCCACACATATATCTCCACTTTTATGGCTAATACATCCTCATGTAAAATATAGACTCTCACATGGACCACAAACTCCCAAGAGAGTTTCTTTCCGTTAATATGCTCCGATTCTTGAGGGAAATCGGAGATAATGACTCTAATGAAATACTCTAAGACCACAATGGTCTTCTCCCTCACCTTAGGTTGCGTAAGCTCCGTTGCTCCACAAAAGAGTCACATCTCTCTTCATCTCCTCCAACCTCCATTGTTGCTTTTTCACCTCCAAGCTTTTCCAAATGTGTCACCATGAAGCAAGAGGAAGGTTTTGATGAGTTTTGAGGCTTAGTGGAGGTAAAAATGGTCCATTTGGGTGGAGCCACCGTTGGGAGAGAAAGGGGTAGAAAGAAAATGAAGATTAGGGTTTCTAGATTCCTTTTTTTTTTCCACTTTTATAGTCACAGCGATGAGTGTAATCAATTACCAACATGTTGTAATCGATTACAATATGAAAAATTACACATGTCTGATCAGATATCAGCATGTAATCGATTACCAGGATTGTGTAATCGATTACACTGTTTCAGAGTGCCCAAAATTGCCATTTCTCGCCCAGACAACTCTCTCTCAGGCGAGACTTCCAGGACTGATACTATAATTTTGAAGACTCAAATTTAGGGTGTTACACATAACAGAGTCATAAAAGTTAATGCAATGTCCATGCACAGATCTGAATATATACTTCAACACAATTTTACAAGGATTCATAATACAAATTAACCATGACTCAAATAAGTGAAAGCATATAAGAGTTATCATCATTATTCGTAAATACCCAATTTTCATAACCATAGTGGAAACATGAAATCTCTCAAATTTAAAATTAGGGTTCATAAAAATTGGAGAATTAATATCTTTAATGGAGAATCATAAAATTCAGAACCTAGTGCTCTGATACCACTTGTTAGAATTGTTTTAATTTCCTTTGATTGGTAAACTACCAATACTAGGATCTTGAATCTCATGATTCTCACACAATATGTAAAACAATAATACAAGTCAATGTTATACCTGAATCCATGTTCTCAGATCTATTCCTTTGTATGCCTTCGTAGAGAGGTTTTGGTATGATGGTCTTCCTCAACCAAATCTTTGATTCCTTTTGGGACCTACATTTTCTCTCCGATGGGGAGAGATGAAAACTATATTTGATTTGGTGTATTGGGGACCACAACCTTCCTGATGTGTTAACTTTTAGGGTTCCCATTATTCCCTATGGGTTAACTACTCTAAGAATTCACTCATTAAGTCCACATTCATTATCAGTTTATTTTAGAAGTCAAAAAGGGTTGTCAGTAATAAGATGACTTATTTTATAACCCTGAAAATAAATAACTAATATAATTGTATAAATATATGATGTCCATCTTAATTAGAAATTATGAATTTCTAACATAAACACCTAATAACCAAGCGAAACATCTTTGCCTGATTTCATGCACATAATAGGCTATATAGTAAATGTGAGAATATAATATGTTTTTTTGTTGAAGGTATGATAAAATATATGTAGAGGGTGCTTGAAATATTTTATTGTATGAAATTTCATATAAACTAATATTAGAATGGAGAAAAGAACTCATTATTATATATTGGAATCAAGTCTAATTACTTGCACCATACACACTAAATAGAAAGACACATTTGGGCACATGAGTCTGCTAGAGCTTATAATTCTTATTCTCTTATAATATATTGATAGTCTCTCAACGCTTATTGGGACATAGGCACAATTGGCCGAACTCCGTTAATAAATTCTTTTGTTTTCTTGTCTTTTATTTATTTATTTGTTGCAAATGTTGCGTAATAATAGCTTCCGTTGTACCAATAATTAATATTAGAGCCAATTGGTAGATGACTCTTGGGCACTAGATTATGGCAAAGGATAATGAAGAACATGCTGGTTGGACATGGCCTGGCAAAGAAAGTGCACGAGGATAACAAATGAGACGAGTCGATTGAGAAGGAAACATGGTTGAATCATGATGGGAACCACAACTATGTTGGATCTAGAACACTAGAAGTCCATGTATTGGATTAGGACCAAGGTGGAGATTGAGACTCAAGTGATAAGTTAGGCATTGAAACATGTGCTCATAATATCTTTCTAGATGTCGGAGATGATAATCTCATTTTATATGAGAAGTGTAAATATTCCATAATATTAAAGGTGTCATAGCAATAGAGAGCTATGATGCAAGTTCAGTTAGACGGTGGTACTAGAATCTACACTATAAGTTTGGAGAGTTGGTCTCTCGGTTACATAGTCAAAGATACTTGGAAAGGTTTGCGCTTAAAAGAAGCGTGCTCTTATATAGAGGAATTTTTAAAGAGAATTAAACATCGAACAATGTGAAGCAGAACATTCGCTAATGTGTAGATTCTTCTATAATTTTCTTAAGGAGCAAAATATTCATCTATTTAAATCAAGGTGGATGTTGTCCAGGATTCTTAAAGTATGTAATTGTATGAAGTCTCACATTGACTAGTATTGAAATAGAGATCGAAGAGAACCCAATACAATATACTTGACTTAAGTCCCTTGTTATTACTTGCATTACACAAAACATAAGCTCTAATTAAAAACACCACATGAGCGTTTGGGATGGGTGTTCTAGAGCATATAATATTTATTCTATTATAATATATTGATAGCCTCTCAACGCTCTAGGGGATGTAGTTACAATCGGCCGTTTCGCACGTTACATCCACAATAGCAATGATATCTAAATGAAATGTGAAATGCTTACTTGGGGCCATACCAAATTCTCAATATCAGAACATCAAAATTTTGATTTCAAACATAGTAGATCAGAGCTATTATACATTTCAAATAGGAGTGGATAATTCGTATAACTAGAGGGATCAGAACTCATGCAAGATCTACATATAAATAATATGTCTTGTGCATTGAAAAATAACCAACAAAATGGCTGATGCTGAATTATACACAACCATATCAAAATGACCAAAATGAGAAGAAACGGCTACACTCATATCACACTACATTTTAACTTCAGGAAATAATTCAGTGATAACCAATATGTGTAATTTCCTTTTAAATGTACTATCATTAAAGTAATCAAATCAATGGTTAATATACCAACAATGTGTTAGTCTAGTAGTATAATGTTTCACTAGATCCTTGTGATGAAGAAAAGGTTGGTTTGATTCTCGATAACGACACTTGTTAAAAGGGACAATCACACATCCAAAATAGATTAGTTATTTACTCACAGGGTGAGAAATACTCTTCGTAATCAATGGTTAATATAACTTTGTTACATTAAAAAAATTATTATAACAGTTTTTTACATTAATATAACATTTTTGTACATTAAAAAATTATTATATCGATAGTCTCTTTAAATGCAGAAGAAACAGTTATTAATAGTGATAAAATATACACAAATATCAAACATGAATGACATTAACAATATATTATATACATCAAAAGATAATTAATTAGTTTAACGGAATTATTGGCCAAAACGAACCCACATTTTCAAGTCTCATGGTACCACTTTATGCTTGCTACAGCTTTTTAGTTGAATCTAGTATGCAGATTTTCAACACCACATGGGATCATTATCCATATATTTGAATACATGCGTCCAGAAGTGACTTGAGTGAGAACAATTCTCATATAAAAATTGTGAGAATAAAAAATTTAGACCTTATAAATAATCATGGATGATTAGTATTAAAAGTGTGAAGTCTCACATTAAATATGAGAGGAGGAGTAAAAGAGTTTATAAGTAAAAAAACTCATGAAACTAATGTCTTAAGGTTTTGGTTCAAGACGTGGTGTATCACTTGTGGCTCTCCACTCTTTCCATACCCCGGTAACAATGGAACTCCCCGGTGGTTGGAGGCTCCCCGGTCGCAGTCTGATCCAACAAGTGGTATTAGAACCGGTGGTTCGACTGAGACATGATGGACTTAAGGGGAAGTGGACCGGAAAGTGTCCACACATGAGGGGGAAATTGTTGGGTTTATTCAAGTGTGAAGTCTCACATTGAATATGCGGGGAGAAATAAAAGAGCTTATAAGTAAAAAAGGCCCATGGAACATGTGCATATACATTTTAATCTTCACCCTTCAAATAAGATCCAGCGGTCCATATTATATGTTCTTATTTATCACAATAACACATTATTCTCACATGAATCACTTACGTGTGCATTAGCTTTTCAAGGCTTCTACTATGAATTTGGGAACACAATAAGTAGATAATCATGCTCATTATCACGAGAAAAATTGATAAAAGCTCTAACCTACTCATTTTTAATCTTTAAAACCTTCTAAAGTCGGTGTCACTAGAGAAAATTTCAGATTTGTCTCACATTTTTTATGATACGAGTTATGCAACATAATACGCACGCATACACCCAAACCAACTTTGGAAACGAAATAAGAGTAGTTATTAATTTTGATATATCGGTCATTCAATGAATTCACGACCCACCAAAGCTATTTTTCATGGCCTAATTGACCCATACTAGGGTAAGAGTAATGAAGCTTGATTTTCCCTTTTGCATTGAAATCATATTTATAAATAATTTGAAATTGATGGCTTTTATTTTCAATTGTACGTGAGTACTTTTTGTTAACTTTGATCACTGGTTTCTTCATCTATTTCTGACTTTATGATTTAATGCTACTTCAACCTTATTTATGTCCATTAAATAGGTTCTATAGTCATATTAATTTTTTGTTTCAAAAAATACATAATTAATGTACCCATAAGAATTTATTGAATCTAATTTTTTCAAAATGATGACCCATATCTCTTGTAATGTTTACATGAGTTCTGCTCATTTTCTTTCACATTTTTTATTCTTTTTTGGGTATTAAGATGGTATTCTATACACTAGTGAAAAACTAATCACTTTTTGAGTTATAAAAATTATAAAAATGAGTTTTATCTATACTAATAAAAAATATTCTTTATGAGGTGATAAGAATAAAAAATGATAAACTTAATTATATATTAATTATGATGAACTTGGTTTTCACACTAAGTGTATAACAGATTTTTATATTTTCATTATATTTATACATTTATTTTTAATTATGATCGGCTCTTAACTACACTTAACTAAAAGTAATATAAATGAATAATAAATCATACATTAATAATATATACACATTTATACATAAATATTATTATCTATTTGTTTAAGATAGACAAATTTTAGTTTTTTTTATATTATCTAATATTATGTTGTTCTTCCAACCTCGGTAGATCTACATTGGAATTTGGAACTGAGCCAATTAACGTTGGTGCATGTGCCATGTAAAAGTTGTTTACATACTTGTCTCGATATTTGGTGTTCCATTATGTACAAATTCAATCAAAAAATATAAATCAAGTAAGAAAAAAAATCATAAAACAGAAAATAATTTGTTTTCATTATTTGGTATAATATGATTGACTTGAAACATATGAACAAAAATTTTTGAGACATAAGATCCTTATTCGCCCAACACTATTTCCACTGAAACGTTGGCATACACCTTAGACCAATGTCAGTGGTAGATTAAAACATCTAAATATATTATGTATATATAGTAAGAAAAAGGGTAATTGAATTATTGACCTAATTAAAAAGTACATTGTTGGATGAAATAAAACAATAAGAAACACTTAACTAGCCACTTAGTAAGTAGTCTAACAAAAACAACAGATTATATAGTTAATTTCGGACATGGTGACCAATTTTTTAAATTCTCTTAGTATCATCATCTTCTAAGTATTCTTGTTTATTTTCTTTTAACTTTTTTGTAACTCTTATTTTATTTTAATAAAATTTTATTTCACTGATAAAAAAAACAACACATTATAAATCTATAAAAAATGTAATTCTAACATTTTTCTAGTGTCCTCTCTTTCAAACTCAAACCCCTAATTGATATTGCAAATCTCTAAGCCTAAGCTTAGCTTATGGTAGTGGTTAAATGGTAAACACGATTGAATGTAATTTTTGTGAGTTAATATTCTCTCCATTAACGAAGAGTTTAGTACTTTAAAAACAAAAGGAACATACAATATTCAATGACACATGCATATATCATTTTGATTATAATAAAATTATACTTTTTGTTATTAAAAATAAAAGTAAAATTTGTATTTACATCTCCATTAATGAGAATGATTGTATTTCGATTTTTGTATAATTCAATTCTGCTTTATTTTCATCTCTTATGCAAATGTCAACCACATGGAACTTGAATTACTTTGACAAGTGTAATGGGCACTCATTTATTAAGATCATTAAGTCTATGCAGGACCATTATAATGCTACAAAGCTGGCAGTGATGAAAGAAAATTTAAGAAGTTGTCCCCATTGTCCTTCCTACACACCCAATATGAAACTTTGATCCATGAGATCTTTGCATTGCACACCACTTACTTTAGTTAAGATCGAAAATTTGTGTGAAAAACAAAGAAAACACAAAATTAAATGACACTTGTATTTATGTCGAGATTAATACTTTTATCCTCAAAAACTAAAGAAAAAAAAAGAATTTTTCTCTCTACTACTTGAGAGGAGTCTTACTTATATTTTGAATATTGTAAAATCAATATGTAATCTAGTGACCTGTATAATAATTTTGGAATTTAAAAAAAGAGTAAACTTTTATTATTATTTTATTATATATCAATTGATGGTAAAATTATTAATGTTTGTTATTCAAACATGTGTTGATAAATTTGTTTAGGTACACCAATTATATCTATGATTCTTAAAATAAAGTTATTAATTATTATATATGAAAAAATTGGTGTTGATAGGTGTATTATTTTATGCTATGAGTAACAAATGAATTAATCCTTTTAGATGAGAACCACTCTTCTCCAATACCGGAGAATGAAGTTATTGCTTTTACACTTACTTATGAGGGTAGAAATGTTATTATTATTGTATCAAAAGGATAAAAGTATCACAATCCTATTTATTTTTTTACTTTTGTTGTATTGTTCTCGAGTATGAGAGATGATCTTCATCCTTTTAGATTTGTGTTTATCCTTACTTGTCATTCAAATTTTGCAATGATATGATGAATAAAGCATTATTATAGATTTTTTTCTCATATAATTTTGGGTACATTGTATATAATAATTTTATTTCATCTTTGACGTATAGTATTGTTTTTTTTAACATTATATTGACGTATAGTAAAAACTATTAGACCCACTAGTTTTTTGTGTGTGCATCATATATTAATTATTTTGAATATTAAATATATTTGTTGCCACATATAACACTACATACACATTTAAGTTTTCTCTTTTGGCCCTTTTTCATCACGGGACCTTTCTTTTGTCTTTTCATGCACCAAATTGTTTACGATTCCTATCCCTAACCTTAGAGCCCCACTCTCATAAATTGCTCGTGCTCCCCATAAAATTACCAAAATGACCCTTACATTTCAATTGTTAGAAAAAGTTCTTCATGGAAACACCACTATAAATGGCCACCTTTTTTGGTAGCTCTACTTTCCTATATATGAAGTAACTGATTATTTAAGACTTAAAAGCCATAATCACTCTCATGGATCCCAAGTTAGTTTAGCTAGGCCATTTGCTTTTTCATTTCATAATATGTCTAAAGGGTTAATTGAATTTGTGTACTTTTTTCTTTCATAATATGTCTAAGGGTTAATTGAATTTGTGTACTTTTTTCTTTCATAATATGTCTAAGGGTTAATTAAATTTTCATGGTCTCAAAACTAATTGGTAATGAGAGTAATAGTCTATTAGATATTTAAATCATCTCCGAAACAACGAGGTAGACGTTGTGATACTTACTTCTCAGCATGCTCCCTCAACAAAAGCCTATCGAACCAGACAAAATGTTACCTTTGACCCATAACTAAATGGCATCTTTTGGCCCATGATAACCGGAAAGAAGTTGAGCTCTAACTCTGATATCATGTTAAGCTTTCATCTCAAAATCAATTGGCAATGAGATGAGTAACCCAACAGGTATCTAAATAATTCTCGTTATAATGAGATAGGCGATGTAGAACTTATTTCCCATAAAAAAATAGAATCCTAGATAAATTGGAATTGTTCATTCTCAATTATTAGTGGTTCTAGTGTTAGTTGTACGTAGCTCCATAATGTAAAAACTAATCACGTATTACTTTTCATCAATTAACTTCTATAGGGCTTCATGATTACTAGTCAACTCAGCTGTATTTAATTGATCACAAGGTTTTAGAATTAAGTTCAACTAACATATTTCACAAAATGAGTAAATATGTTCAATTTGATTTTCTCCTTTAATTTCATATATAGATTATAGTTGGGTTTAAGGTTTAAAATTGTGACCATAATCCCACATACACTTATTTTATATTTATCATAATTGCAAACAATTGAGTAAAATCTATTATACTATAAGAAAAAAAGGTTCTCTATTGTTAGTCTTGGACACATGTCATATTCTTATGCAAAGTTTTCCCACCCAAACACTCCCACCAACTACCATGCATAGTCCCACATTGTATCATTATCATCTACATTCATATCATGCATCAAACCATCAACTACCATGCATAGTCCCACATTGTATCATTACCCTCTACATTCATATCATACATCAAAATGACATATGCATGTCACTTCTCATATCATACATCAAAATGATACATGCATGTCATATTTATTAATTCTTCATTTTTTCTACCAAACACTTAATCATATTCACATATTCTCATATTCATTTTCCATCCAAAAAATATTTTTTCATTTTCACTAAATCAATTCTTATATTTCTTCATTTTCCCTAAAATCATATTCTGATTAGCAATTCTATTAATTATTATGCACATTCATTGTAATATTTTCATATTAATTTATATTAAAGATATATGAGTTTAGAGGAAAAATAATTCTTATCATATTATGTTGTTTGATTATGTAAAAACAAAAAATAATTCTTTAAATTCTCATCCACATTATCCCGAAAATGATGAACTATCTGTAACAAAAATCACAAAGTCAGAATAATGAAAAACTTTGAATGAGAAATGAAGAAAATTAAAGTATGATGTAATATAATGTTACCCAAGAAGAAGAAAAAGAATAATGAGATTGTAAGACTATCCTATTATGCACATATGCAATTATCATTACCAACAGGAAATTGCGGTTTGATTATGTAAAAACAAAATAATTCTTTAAATTCTCATCCACATTATCCCGAAAATGATGAACTCTCTCTAACAAAAATCACAAAGTCAGAATATTAAAAAACTTAGAATGAGAAATGAAGAAAATTAAAGTATAATGTAATATTAACTAAGAAGAAGAAAAAGAATCATGAGATTGTAAGCAAAAAGTGTTGATAATAATTGTAAAATATTCATGTTATGATGTGGTGTGAAAACAATTCTATAAATATCTCATACTCTGATTAGCAATTTTATTATCTTATTATTATGCACATTTTTTATATATTAATTCCTATTAATCACCATGTACATATGTTTAAAATCAACATTCATCACCATTATCATTCTCGAATATTCATGAATAATTCAATTAGAATGAATATAATTATTATACTTAATGATCATTCATGATTTCATAAAAAAATCATTATACACATTTATTTTTATATTCTTTTTCCCACAAAAAATATTTCTTTATTTCCCTAAATCAATTCTTATATTTCTCCATTCTTATAATATTGTGCACATTTTATTGATATCTCATAATCTCATTAGCAATTCTATTATCCTATTATGCAAATTCATTATATATTTCCCCTAAATCAATTCTTATAAGTGAGACTTTAAATTCGTATAATATTCTGAAAGCAAACCTATTAATATTTCATACTCTGATTAGCAATCTTATTATACACATTTCTTATTTTCTTATATATTTCCCCCTAAATCAATTCTTATCAATATTAGTATACACATTCCATATATATTTATTTATATTAATTTATATTAATCATCAGCTACATATATTTAAAATTATACCCAACAATTAATTTCCCTAAATCAATTCTTATTATAAGTGGAGCTTTAAATTCTTATAATACTGTGAAAGCAATCTTATTGATATCTCATATTCTGATTAGCAATCATATTATCCTATTATTCACATTCCTTATATATTTCTCCCTAGATCAATTCTTATCTTTCTTCATTTTCCCAAAATCAATTCTTATAAGTGGGGCTTTAAATTCTTATAATATTGTGAAAACAATCCTATTAATGTCTCATACTCTGATTAACAATCATATTATCTTATTATTATGCACATTTATTATATATTCATTTATATTAATTTATATTAATCATGAGGTACATATCTTTAAAATTATACTCTACAATTAATCACCATTCATCATCATTACCATACCGCAATATTCATGAATAATTCAATTAGAATGAATATAATTATTATACTTAATGGTCATTCATGATTTCATAAAAATATTATTATACACATTTATTCTCATATTCTTTTTCCCTCCAAAAATCTTCCTTTATTTCCCTAAATCAACTCTTATATGACTTAATTTTCCCTAAACTCATATCCTGATTGGCAATCATATTATCCTATTATGTACATTCCTTATAATATTGTGAAAACAATTATATTAATATCTCATACTCTGATTAGCAATCCTATTATCTTATTATTATCCACATTTTTTATATATTCATTTATATTAATTTCTATTAATCCTCAGATATATATTTTAAAATTATATCCAACAATTAATTTCCTTAAATCAATTCTTATAACTCAAGAATTAAATTTTCATTTACAATATTTAATACTAATAACCATCAACTACCATATGGATGTACACGAATAACATGTGTGTTCTTAAGCATATGGATGTAATGAAATGTGTGTTCTTAATCATATAACAAAAAAATAACGTCTCGTACAAATTTAAGGGTAACATGTTTGTTTTTAGCCATTAAAATGTACGAGTCACACGTGTACTCTTAACAATAGGAATGCACGAGTAACATATGTGTTTTTAATCATGTGAATACACAAGTAACACGTGTATTTTTAATTATATGAATGCAAATATAGTACATGTTTGCATTAACTATATGAATGTGAATAACACATGTGTCTTTTTAAAAATGTCAATGTACGGATAACATGTGTATTTTAACTATACGAATGCACGGCAAACATGTGTGTTTTTAGCAATGCGAATGTACGAGTAACATGTTTGTTTTTAACCATTAAAATATACGAGTCACATATGTGTTCTTAGCAATACGAATGCATGAGTAAGATGTGTTTTTAATCATGCGAATACACAAGTAACATGTGTTTTCTTAACAATACGAATGCACGAGTAACATATGCGTTTTTATTCATACAAATACACAAGTAAGATGTATGTTTAACTATATGAATGTACATATAAAACGTGTATTCTTAATCATACTGAAAAAAATATCACCCGTGCTTCCGCACGGGTATCTTGCTAGTTATAGACTAAATTGACATGAAGATTTAAGTATGACATTATTTTTATAACAAATAATTAAGTTGAAACCATCCCATCAACTCTTACTAATTGCTTTGAAGATTATAGTGTTCAAGCATTAATTACATAGTGTTTTAGTCAACTTTTGGGTCAAACCTACATAAATGTACACACTCTTTTTTTATACTATCAAATACTCAACTTTTTTATTAAGAACTCAAACGTGTGGATGATTGTTGGGATTCTGAGTCTTAATTCATTATATATTATATATAAAAGAATAGAAATATTTTATAATATTATTGTTTCCTTTATTTTTTGTAGTATTTGTCTCTCAATTAATTAAGAAGATGCTTACTCATATATGATTAATGAATTTGGATCATCTCCATTACCGGGGAGTCTATTATCATGTTCGGATTATTTGACATATGTCAAAACATAATTCCTTTAGTTCCATAGATGAGTTGATGTGTGAAACCAATTTATTTGATTCTTTATGTAACTCATTTGGTAGATATCTTATTATTTTCCCCTCAACATTCCTATCAAGATAAGAAAAAACACTCATTTTTTAATTTAAAATTTATGTGAGTCTAATCTAAGACTCTCAATAGTCATGGTAGAAATAAACACTTTCTCATAAAATATCAATATCCTCTCTCTTTTTTCCTTGATGAAAATAGGTGTAACATAAGAATATATTTTGTAAAAAATAATTTTATTTTTATATGCCACATATAAACGGTTATTGTAGAATTACATTACATGGCTACTAACATGTGTATAAGATGAGAGTTTAATCATTTATGTGGTTAAAAAAAGCTCAAAAATAAAATTTATGAAGCTTTTTTTTATACCAAAAGAAGGTCCTATATAGAAAGTTGGTGTATGTTTATTATAGTTTACATCATATGGAAGGACCATTTAAGTGAATCATATATAACTGAGATTACCGAAACTAAGCTAAACTGGGTATGGACTCATGTCATGAATAACTTAAAACAGTCCTAGCTATATGCCATAAATACTTGGTGACGTATCTCTAAATTATGGCAATAACTTCCTACCTCATTGTTGTAGATAGGTTTAAGAACCGGGACAAAGATCTTATGTCCCAAGAAAATTATGTCTATATATAATGAAAGAAGGCTTTCTAATTGGGTAGAGACATAAGTTGAACCTGAATTCTTCTTATTCGCATTCTCCTTATTACATCAATGTATATTACAAATGGGTTAAATTATTTAAACGGAATGGATTCGTTTACTCCAAGAGTAAGTGGAAGAAACTTATTTCACATCATAGTTATTCATTATTTGAAAATCCAATGATTTGAATTGGTGACTTCATCTAAACCATTGAATTTATTAAATATTATATATATCCACCAAGTTCCTCAAAGATCAAAATGAACACCAACATTGTCACTAAGAATAATATTACATTCTAAATGCAACCCATGTTATATTCCAAGCTTGAGACAAATGATGAACCCAAATTTCTTTTAAGTTTCTTCCCCTTAAGCATCCTATGTGCTGCATATATATATATATATCCAAAAAATTATACAAAACTCATTATATATTGCACCTCCACTAATTAAAAAAAGGTGGAATATACCACAAAGAAACTCATTTGAAACTGAAGGGTACTATTGTATTTATAAAGTGTAGGTACATTAGTTTTATTACTAACTTATTTATCCCATTTATGTCACTGACCTTTCTTCTCTGCCCATATCTTCATTATTTACAAGTCCATGTCCTTCTCTCTATATATCTTTCACTCATTATCTAGTTGCATAGTTTTTCTCTCCTCTTCTTGTTGTTAATATAAATAATTGGAAAAAGGTATTACTATTATAGTCTTTAGTAGTGTATGTGTTGCACTCACAAATGGGACGATTACCATGTTGTGACAAATTAGGGTTAAAGAAAGGACCATGGACTCCTGAAGAAGATCAAAAGCTCTTAGCTTATATTGAAGAACATGGCCATGGATGTTGGCGTGCTTTGCCATCAATAGCTGGTGATTTTACAATATATTATTATCTTATTAGTGTTTTAACTTACGTCTTGCGGTTATATTGCGTTTACCACAATTACATAAGATCATTGTGATTGTGGTTACAATATCTATTGAGGAGACTCCCAAAACAATAATATTACTAGTTTACTACCTAGTGTTTTAAATTGTGGTTGTAGTCGTGATTGCAGTAACGGTTGCGGTTACTACGATTGTGATTAAATTGTGGTTGTAGTCGCGGTTGTGGTCGTTGCGGTGTGAATTATTCTGAGATTAAAACAACATTTTGGAATCTGACGCTGCTTGATGTCGTCTGATATGGTACGAAATGCAGTATTATGCGGTTGTGTTGCAGGTCAGGCCGCATCATTGCGATTCGAAGTCACACCACAATTACGATGTGATGCGATTATAGCGGTCACCACAATCGTAATATTGCGACCACATCAGGTGATGCGGTCCACAAGCCACAATATTATGTTGTTGCTAAGAATGATAGTGCACATGTTTGTAGTGTAGTTTGGCTAAATTCAAATGAATGTATATGATTTTATGGGTCCATTTACTTTCTAAACTGAAACTTCTTCTTCTTCTATAGGACTTCAGAGATGTGGCAAGAGCTGCAGATTGAGATGGACCAATTATCTTAGGCCAGACATTAAGAGAGGAAAGTTTAGTTTGCAAGAAGAACAAACCATTATTCAACTTCATGCTCTCTTAGGAAACAGGTTTGGTATATATTATATAGTAACATTATTTTACACTTTGACACAGAAAAAAGGTATTATTTTCCATGTAATCATTTGCTTGGTCTATATGATTTTGTTCATATGATTTATTTCATAGATCTTGTTGTGATCATTTTGTTCTAAGCACAATGGTACTAGGTATAGTCAAAAACCCATCATGAACAAATGAAAATTGATATTCCCCCCTCCACAATTTTTTTTCCATTTTTTAAGAAATTTATTTCAAAACAAATGAAAAAATCATGCTACTGTTTGAGGATGAAAATCAATTATCCATTGGTGTCTTCAATCATGTCTTGCCCAATAGTAAAATGACATGTATGTCATTAAAAAATATATTTTTAGGTGTCATTTTATTCTCCTTGATGAAATAAAAATAGAACATTATATATGACATTATATTATTGGACGAGACATTGTTAAAAACAGAGGCAGATATGATATTTATCCACTGTTTGAGACCACAAATTGATATTTGTTATTCTTATTCTTACATATCAATTTATTACTATGAATCATTCATTTTCCAACTGGGAGCTATAATGTCTTTGATATTTTCCAACTCCCTTTAGCTGCACCCACATTATGTCTTAAATGCAAAGGTCTTTTCAATTTCTTCAATCAACTAGTACAATCTATTGTCCCAAATACGTCATGAATCAATCAAAATATGTTATATCAATTAAAAATTAAACATTCATGTTTTTTTTTATATTTTTACTTTATTTTGATTAGTGCGGAACAGATTTGGGGACGTACTTGGGGCACCAGATCTTTGTCCCTAGAACAACCCCATCACCAACAAATAATTTTAATGAATTCTGATCTCTGCTATTTCCTTAAATTTACTTCCTGACATCCAAGTTTATTCAAGGTAGGTCTTTAATTGCAAAAGTGTACCCTGCCACTAAAAAAGAATGCTATGCATGTGACATCTAATGCTCTTAAAGAAGGTTTTCAATTGCCATTGTATTAAAATTATTTACCACAAGTGCAACATACTACTAAAAAATGTGGGCAAAGGTGACCACAATTATAGTTGGGATTTTTTTTTTGGTATAATTAAGGGTAACTCCTTACTCCTATGGATAAAGAAATCCACTTTGAGATACGTGGTTACCTCTCTCAACAAATGTCATTCTAGGAATCGAACATTTAAAATTTAACCTAATAAAATACGGTACTTAGGGATCCAATGAGACTTTAAACTACTAAACCAACACCTTCTTGGTATTACATTTGTGATGAGAACATAGATAGATTATTAAAAACTCAATATACAAATTTAAAAGATGAGAGATCTATTGACTCAAAGAGTAAGTTTTTTAAACTTACTCCATATCTTAGCCATCAATTCTTGGGAAATCCAATGGTTTGAATTAGTGGATAAATCTAAACCATTACATTTACCTAGAATTGAAGACTAAGATGTGAAATAAGTTTAAAAAACTTACTCTTGGAGTAAGTGGATCCCCATCCAATTTAAAATGCATAAAAAAAATGAAAGAAAGACTTTTTTAGTAGTTGATGGATTTATCTAGGGTTTGCATTGTGTTTGTGTTTGTTTTGTATTCAGGTGGTCAGCAATAGCCACACACTTGCCAAAGAGAATAGATAACGAGATTAAGAACTACTGGAACACGCATCTAAAGAAAAGGTTAACGAAAATGGGAATCGATCCGATCACACACAAGCATAAGAATGAAACCCTTCTCTCTAGCGACGGTCAATCCAAAACCGTCGCTAATCTCAGCCACATGGCTCAATGGGAAAGTGCTCGTCTTGAAGCTGAAGCAAGACTAGTTAGGGAATCAAAACTTCGTTCACACTCCATTCAGAACCAACTTGGATGTTCCACTTTTGCATCTTCATCTTCTGCATCAACCTCAGTTCTTATTGTTAATAGTAATAAACAAGATCCATCATCAACAACATCATCACCAAGGGTTGATGTATTCAAGACTTGGAATAATGGAGGGTGGTTGAAATGTAATGAAGAAGTTAGTAATGGTGTTGAGGACCTTGAATCACCAACCTCTACTTTATCTTTCTCTGAGAATGCACCACCGATTATGGCTATAACTACTACTAGTGGTGGTGGAGTTTTAGGTGAAAATACAATGCCTATGATTGAGTTTGTGGGGTGTTCAGGTTCATCTGTGAAAGAAGAAGGTGAACAAGAGTGGAAAAGTTATGAAAGTTCAACTAATTTGGCAGAATATAAAGATGGCATAATGGAAAATTCAATGACTACTTTCACGTGTGGTTTGCATGAGCTAACAATGTCAATGGAAAATTCAACTCTTAGGACTAATGATCATGCCATTGTTGAACAAGGGTTCACTAGTCTTTTGCTCAATACAAACTCCGGTGATGATCGGAGTTTGTCCGAGGGCGGCGAAGATTCTAATAATCACGATGATAGTGATAATGGTGATGGTTGTGGTGGTGGTGATTTTTATGAAGATAATAAGAACTATTGGAATAACATTCTTAATCTAGCGACTTCTTTGCCTTCTGATTCCCCGATGTTCTAATTGATAGTGAGTTTGTGTTGTTGGTGTGTTATTCCTCAAACTCTAAGTTAAGATCTATTGATTCTCTTACCCCAAAGGCATAAGAAGTGAAACATATGCTTACATAAAGAGCGTGAAGTTGATTAATTAATTTCCATATAGTTGTTTTTGATGATGATGTTTTTAATTTACCTATCAACTTTTCCTTGGAATTAGTAATTTGTAAATGTTCATATCATCAACATTAGAGGATGTGTGTTTCTCTAAACAAAGTGATACTAGTAGATAGAGTGTGTGTGTGTGAATTGAATGACATTTACCCCTAAGTATTAAAAAACATGACAGAATACTCAAGTGGAGAAGATTAACAACAAACTTTTTTATCGTTAACTCCATATATATAAAAAAATGTGTCAATGTCAATTTTAATAATAAATATATATTTTTCCTTGTCACTTTATTTTCAATTTCTATTATATTAAACAACTAAAAAATCATAACCTTTTCTATTTTTTTTCTTTTCTTAAAAAAAATTTCAAATTTTTATTTTGTAAAACAAACATAGTGTGTAACATAATATGTTAAGCTAATTAAATATTTTATAAGATTTGTAATTGAGCCCTCTATCAGAAATATGTAGTTATGTACATCTTAAAATCACCTCTATCAAGTGTAAGAAATGGAAGCCAAATTAGTTTCCAGCACAGTTAAATATCTTTGGTTTTTTTACTTATTCAATAATGACACTCATATTGTCAAAAAATTAATTTTGTAATAGTGTCCTTTTTGTTGAACATTATTCTTACATTGTTTACTTTTAAATAAGTTGGTGTAGAGAGATGAAAAAGAAAGAGAGTGGTATGCAAAAAGATACAATTAATATCTAAGAATTGAAAGAGCTTTTTGGTAAGAGATTCTGTATTCAAAACTAATATATATAAGGATTAATTGAGAACTTTGTAATTTTATATAACATGAAAAATCCAAATCATACAAAGATAATAATTTCAATGAGATGGTCCCCAAGCCAAGACACAACACTTGACCACAATTCATGAACATGTCATCTACACTTCAATTATGTTTGAGACCATAAAGGATTAAGGAAGATTACTTATCCAATTTTTGATGTTCCAATTGTATCTCATCTCAATTAAAAACACTGAAAATAATTTTTTTTCATTAATTGGTGTAATGTGATTGACTTGAGACATAGATACATAAATTTCTTGGAACGAGTGATCTTTGTGTTCACGAAGGTCCATGAGACCATAAATTCCATTTAGCATTAAAAGTAGCTACTTTTAAATGTAATATTTGATGGAGTACCCACAAAAAAAACCATCCAAGAATTGTTCTTTTCTATCTTAATATTAGGGAAAGAGATGGAAGAATATGAAAAATATATATAAATGGAGGTTTCAGCAGTTCATCATAACAATGAAATTTGACACCATAACTCCAACTTATGCCCAACATAACATTTAGTGATCATAATTCAATTGATTCAAGAGACAAGACATGATAAAATTAAGGAACAAATCAACCAAATAAAAAAGAAAAAGGATAGGTGAATTTGGCCTATTTATTTGGCTTCCAGAGCTTGCAAGATATCAGCTTTCCAATGTTCAAAGTCTTCAATTCCAAAGCTGAACCAACTTGTCATGAATCCCATACTTAGCTCTTTCTGATTGAGGAAGATGTCTGATGCACAATGCTGGGAACAAGCGAACAATCAAATAGTAAAAGAGAAGAGAAGAAAATAATATAAGAAATTTGGTAACGCGACTCGACCAATTGTAATTGTGGTTACATCTCCGGAAGCGTTGAGAGTCTCCACTATGTATTAGAGAATTTTTTTTATGTTTATCATTGTTCTCCTTCTTACATTAGGTTTACATAACACATATATATATATATATATACCTCAAACTCAACCATTTGCATCAGCCGAAACCCATAACTAATATTATTGTTACGATGAGAAGAAGTGAAGTCCATTGAATGAGTTATTACACAATACATAATACACAACATAAGAGTTTAAGACTATCAAAATATAATTAGTGTAGGACCATTAAAGATACTTGCACTATAGTGTCACATTCAAGTAAGACTATCAAAATAATATAATAATATATACTGTCATTATAAAGATTTATACACCATCAATATATTTTTTATCATTTATTTGTATTTTTTTAATATTCAATAATAATTAAACATGAATTAAAAACTATACCATTGAACCCAAAAAAAAAAAACCTTATTTTCCCTTCTCCACTGTCTTTTCCTTCACACTTCTTCATTCCCATTCAAAACCCTATTTTCCCATCAAATCCCAATTTCCCTAAATTGAGAAGAACCCATTGGCGCAATGTCCGATTCGGTTCCCATTATTGCTTTTTTGACCCTCTCATTGATGTGTAGCACCGCTAATTCGATGAGGTTCGAGCTGAAATATGGTGACACCAAATGCATATCAGATGAGATAAAAAGCAATTCCATGATCGTGGGAAAGTACAATGTCGTTAATCCAAATGAAAGGTATCCAATTCCTGAAACACACAAACTCATTGTCAAGGTAATTTCATAATTCAATCACCAAACCCTGTTTTTTATGTGTGGTGTAATGTATCTGAATGATCAATATGTATACATTATATAACTCTTTAAATTGCAAAGTTGGGTTCTTTTTCTGATTTATTTGATATTTAATTAACTTTGAAAGGGGGTAAATGTACAATTTGAAATATAAGGTAGGAGGAGAACACAAATGTTAACACCAGTATTTTAAAAGTGCGGTTGCGGTAATGGTTGATGCTACTGTGATTGCGGCTGTTGCGGTGTTAATTTTTTGTTATTAAAACAACATTTTTTTAATCTGATGCAGTCCAAATGTGGTGCGATGCGGTTGCATTGTGGCCTGATGCGGCCGCATCATTGTGATTTGGAGTCAGACTGCAATTGCGGTGTGATGCAGTTGAGGCCGTAGAGAATCATGTAATTTAGAATCTCTCACATGAAATTCCTTTGGTTACTAAATAGAGAATCTCTTAAAAAAGAGTGTATTACTAATTTATTATCATTGCTTAACTAGGAAATATATGACAAAAAAAGAAACATTTTTTTAAATGCATCGGCCTTATAGGATATGATACAATATGATACTAGTGCATTGATAATGAAATTTTTAAAATAACAGGACTGCGATATAGTATAAAATAACCATAATATTACCATAAAAGCACAAATCTTAAATCAAAAAGCAGAATTGTTGCTGTAAAGGTTTGGAATTGGATGGTAGTTGTGAAATGAATACAATAAAATTCTAACAGTTATGAGTATCAAAAGTATCCGATAGCATTCGAGAATTGTTCAATATGGATAGATGCCTGGCTGACACATATATGCAAACTATTTTGAAGTATCCGTCTTGACATATCATTTGTGTATTTGTTATAAGTTTTCTTAATCTTTAATAATTTTATGTTTACAAGGTTTATGAATTTCAAATGGGTTGACTTAGATATAATGTGGTTACAAGGTGGTTTCTCCTCATGGGAACAATTATCATCATGGCGATAATGTGGATTCCGGTAATTTTGCATTTACTGCAGCTGAGGCTGGGGACTACTCAACTTGCTTTCGGTTACTGGATAGCAGGGCCATGCCAACTGTGACCGTTGAATTTGATTGGAAAAGTGGGGTTGCTGCCAAGGACTGGTCTAAGGTTGCCAAGAAAGGGCAGATTGACGTAAGTAGTATCCTTATGTTCCTTGACTTGGCTTTCGAATATTTTTTATTTGTAATTTGATATCACTATCTCGTTTTAACTATGTCTATGTCGAACTTGATCTCAAATCTTTACATAGCTGGTCCCAAACTTAGATAACGAGGACGGTTCTATTAGGTTGCTTGTACTCAATTTAATTTTTTTCAATGATTCAACAAGTATAAATATTTTCTATTTGCCATGTGGAATATTGATATCATTATTCATTCTAGTATGTCATTCTTATACATACCTCCCTATTTTATCATTGTTCATTGTACTGTCTTTCTTCTTGTATGTTTGTAAGTGTGTTATTTCTTCCCTTCTTCTAGGTAATGGAATTTGAGTTGAAGAAGATGTATGATACCATCCTTTCCATCCATGACGAGATTTTCTATCTTCGCGGAAGGTAACATAATAGCTTCTGCCAACTGTCAAAAAAATCTTTCCAAATTTTTTGCAGCTTTCATTTAGTATATTATGATAATGGCTGCCGATGTGATCTTCGGATGGAAAACAGTTTGATGATTTAATTCAAACTTTCTTTTTAATGGAAGATATAAACAATATATTGTTACCAGATCAAAATAAATTAGAATCTTTTGCTTATTTGCTAAGAGGGTTCTCTTTCTGTGTACATCTATGTGTATAATAGCCTTGCATTAACTGATGCTATTCTCTACACCATACAAGAATTTTTGTGTAGGTTATGCTACCAACACCCTTCTTTCCTGTGTTTCACCCTTATGAACCAACTTTGTTACTTATACATATTATCTTGTATGGGTCATTAGGGTGATAAGCCAAGAAAGGAAGTGCTGTTATATTATCGTATGACAGCCTTCAATTTCGGGTCTAAATTACAGATGACAAAATGGGCAATGCTCGTAGGCCTGCCTGCATAGCCCGCAATTTTTTTTTGCGGACAGGACATATAAATTTAGCTCACTTGCCCGTTTTCCCTACTCGATTCGAGCATGATATTTATATTTATTTATTCTAATGGTATGTTTTGCACTGAATTCTGATGAACTTTTATCTCTGTGATTGATATAGGGAGGTAGAGATGCAAGAACTTAACAAAGCAATTAACACCAAGATGTTTAGTTTCAGTTTCTTTTCCCTTGTGGTTTGTTTGTCTGTTGCTGCTTTGCAACTATGGCATTTGAAGACATTCTTTCAGAGGAAGAAGCTCCTCTAAGTATTTTCCACATCATTTTTTTGTTCATTTTATTTCCTTAGTCTTTTTTCCCCAATTGAATAGCTATTCCTTATTATATCAGAATGTAGAATTAGTTCATCTTCCTCTTAAAAATTGTTGCCCACCATCATAATTCTTATTGATGTAACACATAATTGGGAGATTTTGGACACAATAGTTACAATTCTTAGGGTCCCTTTGTTGGAGGGAAGAGAAGGGAATGGAATGTAAGTAGTGATAACACATTTTCCTTTGTTTGACTCTTTAAATCGAATGATTGAAATAAGTTTTTATTACCTATGAAATTATAGGCCATTGTGATTTTAGCCCCTCAATTATTATTTTCTTTTAGCCTTGCAACCAATCAAGAGTTGAAAGTTGGTTTTTGACAAGTTCTATGAAACTTTTTTTGTCATAAGTATACTATATTAAAGTTGTGATTTCTTATTTAAGTTCTATGAAACTTTTTTCTTATTTAAGTTGATTCAATTATGTATATCATTATTATTACAAGTATTTATCATTTATCTTTTATCATAACTTGTATGAGAGAACATAGGTTGCTTTTTGTGTATACGTATTTGGTGTATAAATATGTTTATATATGTATATATAATGTCATCTCGTTATACTCTGAATCCGAAATATATCCAATCGAACTAGTTGAACTTGAACTAAAATAGTTAGGCTTTAAAAACATTGGTTCTAAGTTCTAACAAATTGTAAAAGCAATTGTTGTCATTCTGTTTAGAGTGAAACCTATAACCATTTTATGAGGCATCATATACATATGTATATAATTCTTATCATTTTCACACTCCACTCATTGTTAAAGGCAGATAGTTATACAAATATGGGGTTCAATAAGGGATTTTAACTCAAAAAATTAAGTTGAACATATATTAAACTAAATAGTTAAGACTTTAATATCTATGTATTATTAATGTAAAAATTTATATATAGTCAATATATCAATATCATTTATTTATATTATTTTTTGAAAAATCAATAATGATAAAAAATAAATGATGAACGATGAAATGACAATTTATCAAACTTTAACAAAAGTAAAGGCTACTTAGTCCCAAACTATTATTCTCTCAATTAATGGATATATGTGCCATTAAATGTTATATTTTTTTTTATGCACTTGCCTCTCCAATGGAAAAGATCTTAACTTGTGACCCCATATATCTAAAGAGTTAGAATATTCTCTATGAATGGAAAGACAAGTAAAGACAAGTGCATCAAAAAACAAAGAGAAATACAACTTTCAATGATACATATATTCTTTTAATTACAATAAAATTATACTTTTGTTACACATATGCACCATTCTTTGTTTTGTTCTCATTCCTACTTCATACCTAAAGTAATATGGGATGGTGGGAAATGAATAATATTGTGCACATGCACATGCACCATTGTTTGTTTTGTTCTCATTCTCTGCGTACTGCGTTCTCTTTCCGCTACCTACTAGTTGCATTGCTAATAACCACTCTCTCCAGTCTCCACCCTTCACACTCTTCTTCACTCACAAATCACACCAAAAACACTAAGCTACAATAATGGCAGCTTCACCTTCTGTATTAACTGTCTCACACGACGGAACTGGACACTACAAAACAGTGCAGGAAGCTATCAACGCCGTGCCACTCGGCAACACTCGCCGTACCATCATTCGGGTGTCGCCGGGAACCTATAAGCAACCACTTTACGTGGCCAAGACCAAGAACTTCATTACCCTTTCTGGTATCTGTCCTGAGGAAACTGTTCTTACTTGGAACAACACAGCCACCAAAATCCAACACCACCAAGTAGGTCTATCGTTTATGTCTTTGATGTTGTGGTTATTTGGTGAAATGGGTATGTCTCAAAAATCAAACTTGTTTGCTCATGTTGTTGTTGCTGTTGTAGGGTGATAAGGTGATAGGAACTGGGACGTTTGGTTGTGGCAGCGTTATTGTGGAAGGGAGTGACTTTATTGCTGAGAATATTACCTTTCAGAATTCTTCCCCTCAGGTAATACTTCTTTATTCTTTTCATTTTTAAACTTGAGTTATTTTGTGATTAAAATAATATTTTTGAATCCGATGCGGTCAAATGTGACCCGATGTAGTTGTGTTGAATTCCGATTCGAGCATATCATTGTGATTAAGAGTTATACCGCGCAATTGCGGTGTGATGCGTGGTCCGCAATTTAAATCACTAGGTATTTGATAGTCTTCATCGTTCTTCTAATAAGAAAAGGCGACAAATCCATGTGACGGAGATCTGCTGTCCCCAATGGTGTCCTGGACCAATCATATTGTGTCATTTAATTAAAATAAAAAAATAAAAAAATAAAAAAAAATATTTTATATTATTTAATGCATTTTTATTGTACGGGGACAAGGAGATATGATCCATTCGGGACAGAGGATCCCTGTTCAAATCCATGACACTCCCATGTAGTAACATATGAGAGAATGGAGAGGCAAGTACCCAAAAAATCAAAGAAAGTGGAAGATGCAATGTCACTTTTGCCATCTTTATTTAAAAGATGATTACATCTTTACACTTATAATACATATAAAAAATTCACTTGCATCTCCATTAATGGAGATGAGTCATACTCTTAGAGAATAGATATAAACAACCTCTCACAAGTGAATAAATTATTTTCTCTATTTGAACAAATTGTGACAAAAATTACAAAGTACTTCTTTTCTTTCCTTCTTTTCTCTGGCAGGGCTCTGGGCAAGCAGTGGCACTTAGAGTGACAGCAGATAGATGTGCCTTCTACAATTGCAGGTTCCTTGGATGGCAAGTAAGTTCCTTGTGAAGTCATGTATACAAATTGAGTTGCTTGAAAACAAATTATGAGTCAAAGACCTTGTTTTTGTTGCTTGAAAACAATTCTATTAAAATGCATATAAAAAGCCAAATGACAATTACACTTATATCCTTAATTTACGTTAATATTATAGTTTTATCCTCATCTCTAGAGAGGAGTCTGACTCATAAGATTATGATTGTGTGTAAGTTTTAGTTGGCTCCCCCAAATGGACGGAGATCAGCTATCCCTCTTGGTCTACCGGACCACTCAAAATGCACGATTTAGTTGGAGAAAAAAAAATTATAAAAACATAAAGTAATATTTTAGGACAAAGATCTTCTGTCCCAAAGCACGTCCCTAAGCCTGTCTCTAGCCAATCAAATTATATTATTTCAATTAAAAAATTAAATATTCATGACTTTTGCTATTTTTGCTTTATTTTAATTGGTGTGGGACATGCTTTAGGACAGCAGATCCTTGTCCAATATTTTATATCAATTGGTGTAATCCTATTGGATGGGGACATGAAGACAAAATTGTTTTGGGACAGTGGATCTTGGTTCCCGAGATACCCTTTTGTGTTGAATAATATATTAAATAAAGGGGCAATGATTGGAATCTTTGATGTGCAATATAATTTCCACTAGTTATGTCCATTTGAGGACAATCTTGGAGAGATATTGAGGGAATAACATCCTTTCATTGTTATGGCAGGACACACTTTACTTACATTACGGTAAACAATACTTCAAAGATTGTTATATTGAAGGAAGTGTGGACTTCATTTTTGGCAATAGCACTACACTTTTGGAGCATTGTCATATTCATTGTAAGTCTGCAGGGTTCATAACTGCACATAGCAGAAAATCTCAACAGGAAACAACAGGTTATGTTTTCCTAAGGTGTGTGACAACCTCCTTTTCCCACCTATTACAATTACACTATTGTTCTTATTATTATGTACATTTTGTGGTGCATATTGCAGATGTGTTATAACAGGTAATGGAGGAACATCATATTCATATCTTGGAAGACCATGGGGATCTTTTGGAAGAGTAGTATTTGCTTTCACTTATATTGATCAATGCATAAAACTTGTTGGTTGGAATAATTGGGGGAAAACTGAGAATGAGAAGAGTGCTTGCTTTTATGAATATAGGTAACTCATTACCCAACTATCTTTTCTATTGTTTTAATCACTTTATGCTTTTTAGGAATGTTGATTGAGTTCTTATAGTGGTTTACAACTTTATCAACAAGAATTATAATTTTGTTATATATGAAAAGATAAAAATTGGTTTGATTTGAACCAATAATGCAACATATTCTTGTAATAAGATGAAACATGCTAGGGTTGTTTGGAGTGCAAATACTCTTTCCATACTGGAGAGTCCAGAATATGTGACCCTAATGTGTTTTTGTAAGGGTCAAGATTTAGTTACTTTTTAAGTTAAATAATTTGAAATTTTTGAAGTTTTTCTCATTCTCACATTCCAATACCAACAAAGTGTTGGTCTAGTAGTGTAAGGTTTCGCTAGATCCAAGGATGACCAAAGGGTTAAAAATTCGATTTGTTGGAAGGGACAACCACGAACTCCAAAAGGGATTAGTCCCTTACCCAAAATGGTGAGGGAATACTCTTTATAATACTAAAGAAAATCCTGACATTTTATGAATATAGGTAACTCATTACTAGTGCATGTACCATATGTGCTTGTCCCATTAAACCTGCACCTGTATTAGGCTGCAATAGCCGAAATTCTGAAAATAATTTGTTGAAAATTCAGGTGCTATGGACCTGGTTGGTGCCCATCGAAAAGAGTTGCATGGGCAAGAGAATTGGTGGATAAAGAAGCACAACAATTCCTCATGCATCGCTTCATTGACCCAGAACCACAAAGACCTTGGCTTGCTCAAAAAATGGCATTGAAGATTCCATATTCTGCTTAGGAGTTCTTCATTGCACCTAATGAGAAGGTCCCAAAAATGTTCATCACATTGTTCAAGTGCTTAATGTTATATACAACAATAATAATTAAGCCTTAATTCCAGTAAATGTGGTCGGCTATATAGATTAAATAACATCTTATATGATTCGAATCATAATATAAATGTGTTCACCGAATAATTTCATAATTTTGAGTATCAATTTGATGGGTTATGACAATTGAAAACATAAAAGTAAAATTATGTATGACTTAAAGTTTGGCTATTGGTCTTTGAATAATGCTTCTGCCACATCTCTAGACTCACATTAGTTAGCAGAATTAGTGTGTAAATATGCAGATTATAGGAAATTCTAATCTTATAGTAAAAGGTTTGCCATGTGATACATTACGGTATGTATATACTGACAATTTAAAAAATTTATGCACTTTTAATTCATCATCTATCATTTATTATCAATCATGATTGACTCTTCAAAAAAATATATACAAATGAATGGTAGTAAAAAAATTAAATATGACCAACAAACTAATGTATTTGGTAAATATAAGAATAAATTACACTAACACTCACTAAGTTTGAATAAAATTATTACACAGACCACTCATCTCTTTTTTATCCATACAAAAAAACTCTGGTTTTTGCATATTCATTATACAGACTACCACTGCATATGAAATAAGTGTAATTTTTTACATAAAAAAGATGATAAGTGTATGAAGTTAAACAAAATATGGTATATTATGAAAACAAGTCCAAATAATATATGAGTCAAGACATTTTCATTATTTTTTGTTCGTTATAGTATTGTGTAAGAGTAATTTAAATAATATTTTCTTATAATTATCGATGCATTTTGTAATGTAACAAAAATAATGAAAATGTATTCACTCATATACTATTTTGACTTATCTCTATAATATATCATATTTTGTTTAACAAGTAAAAAATCACACTTATTTAACATGGAGTGATAGTTTGTGTAATGTATGTACAAAAATCAGAGGTTTTTTGTAAGGGTAAAAAATAGAGGATGGTCTGTATAATTTCACTAAAACTCATGTGATGTCAGTGTAATTTCCTCTAAATATAATATATAATTGATGAATTAAGAGAAAATTGAAAAATTGTTAAAAAATATATCTATATTTGTGAATGAAATGGAAGATGTTACTCTCAGCTTCATCCCTTTCTCAACATTTTCGTTCTCTTCTCCGATCATGCTCCGTTACCTCCTCCCTCCACCCTGGCAAGCAACTCCACGCCGCTGCCACCGTCTCCGGCCTCCTCTCTTTCCCCAACTACTTCCTCCTCAACGCCCTCCTCCATCTCTATGCTTCATGCTCTTCTCTCCCCTATGCCCACTACCTGTTCGATCAAATTCCCCAATCACACAAAGACACTGTTGACTACACCACCTTCATTAAATGCCTCTCCCGCCAAGGTTACCCTCAAAAAGCACTCAACTTGTTCGCTGAAATGCGACAACGAGGCTTATCCATTGATGGGGTTTCCATGGTTTGTGTCCTCAATGCTTGTGCAAGGCTTGGGGATGTTAAGGTCGGGGAACAATGTCATGCAGGTGTGGTGAAGATTGGGCTCTTGAAGTGTGTTAGGGTGTGTAATGCGTTGATGGATATGTATGTTAAGTGTGGTGGGTTGGTGGGTGAGGTGAAAAAAGTTTTTGATGAGATGGAGGATCCCAGTGTTGTGTCGTGGACCGTGGTTCTGGAAGGTGTAGTGAAATGGGAAGGTGTGGAAAATGGGAGGGTTCTGTTTGATCGAATGCCAGAGAGAAATGAGGTTGCTTGGACTGTTATGTTAGTTGGGTATGTTGGAAATGGGTTGACAAAGGAAGCTTTTATGCTTCTACAACAAATGGTTTTCAGTTGCGGTTTTGGGTTGAACTATGTTACGCTGTCTTCGGTTTTATCGGCTTGTGCACAATCCGGTGATGTGAGTATGGGTAGATGGGTTCATGGTTATGGTTTGAAGATGATGGGATGGGATATGGATGTTATGGTGGGGACAAGTTTGGTTGACATGTACGCGAAATGTGGGAGGATCGATGCTGCTTTGGCAGTGTTTAACAACACATCAAGGAGGAATGTGGTGACATGGAATGCTATCCTTGGTGGGTTGGCAATGCATGGGAAAGGAAAAGCCGTGGTTGATATGTTTCCTTGCATGGTTGAAGAAGTGAAACCTGATGCTATGACTTTTATGGCTTTGCTAAGTGCTTGCAGCCATTCAGGTCTAGTTGAAAAAGGTTTGCAGTTCTTCAAGGAGCTCGAATCTGTGTATGGAATACGACCTGAAATAGAGCATTATGGTTGTATGGTGGACCTTCTTGGTCGTGCCGGGCAGTTAGAAGAAGCTGAAGCCGTGGTTAGAAAGATGCCAATTCCTCCGAATGAATTCGTTCTCGGGTCCCTTATAGGTTCTTGTTATACACATGGTAAACTGCAGTTAGGTGAACGGATCATGACAGAGTTGGTTCATATGGATCCCCTCAACACAGAGTATCATATCCTGCTTTCAAACATGTATGTCTTGTCTGGAAAAGTAGACGAGGCAAATTCGTTTCGGCAGATTCTTAAGAAAAGGGGTATTAAAAAGGTGCCAGGAATGAGCTCAATATATGTTGATGGTAAACTTCATCAGTTCAGTGCAGGAGATAAGTCACATTCACAAACTGCAGAGATTTACATAATGCTAAATGACATGATTCGCCGGTTAAGGTTCAGTGGCTATGTTCCTAACACAAGTTCTCAAGTTTTATTTGGTTGTTCTGGGAGGGATGATTGCACTGAAGAAGCATTGGAGGAGGTAGAACAAGTATTGTTCAGTCATAGTGAAAAGCTTGCACTCTCTTTTGGTCTAATAAGCACTGTATCAGGTTCTCCACTATATATTTTCAAGAACCTGAGGATATGCCAAGATTGTCATTCTGCTATGAAGATTGCGTCGGACATATACAACCGCGAAATAGTCGTAAGAGATCGATATCGTTTTCATAGTTTCAAGCAAGGTTCTTGTTCTTGCTCTGACTATTGGTGAATGATGATGACCCTGAATTGTTGGAAGAGATTGTTGCATACTGAGTATTGAGAAGTGTGAATATTCATTTTGAAGTACCAATCTCACCCTCATATGCATCATGAATCAAAGTATTGTTAGGAAAAGAGAAAACTAGCCTAGCTTGAAATATTATTAGTAACTTTACCTTCATTTTTAAAGAAACAATAATAAAATCAACTTTTTAATTTGTACATCAATTTTTTGGGAACTATATACATTTATTTCTATCTTTTATCTATGTTTATTTTCTATATATACATATTTTCTCAAAATACATGATAAAATATAAGTTATTGAAATTTTCTGATGTAGATAAAACATTTTCCAACCATTATTTCACTTAAGAGCATCATCCCTCAACTCACATGTTATTGTTAAATGAGTCTCAACTATTTTATGATTAGAAAAGTGTATAAAAACCCCTTAAATATTAAGCGTTTTGTTAGTAGGTATTAAATATTATTTTTTTGTACTATCAATGATATTCTCTCAACTTATTGATAAGGAATTAATTTCTTTTATGGTGTGGACTGACTCTCCAATATTGTTCTAAGGAATCAAACTATTAACTTTTTAGTCTTTCTAAGGATTTAATAGGTCTTATACCACTAAACTAACACATTGCTGATAGATATTATAGCCTATTTATCTATAATTGTCTCATAAACTTTTGTTATGAAAAATATAATATAGATAAATATTAAAAGTTCAGGGTGGCAAGTGCGCCCAATGTTGACCACATAGCTCTGTCCTTAATTTAGAATAAAATGATATTTAACTTCAAACTTGAAAACTTCAAACTTAAAAGAATGAAATAGAGTAATATTTGATATATAAAAAAATTAAATAATAATAATAATATAATAGTTGAGATTAAACAAAAATGAATGAATGAAAATTTTCAATATTAGTAATTTAATTTTACTTAGCGCTCAATGACTAATTGGAAAGAATTTTATTTTATCACACTTTGTTAAGCAACTAGCTATTTTACTTTATCAATGAACTTCTTGAATCTACCATACAACCTATATCACATTCATATATTTTACACCTCTCATCTTTTAACTCACATTTTATCATGTGATAATATACATTTCATGAGAAAAGTATGTATGCATAGACAATGTAAAAAAGATATTATTATTATATTATCCATCATTCATATTTAATTATTATTGACTCTTTAAAAAAAATAATACAAATAAATAATAAACAGTCAAGTATAGTGTATTAATCTTATATATATTTGATGAGCCATTACTTTCAAATGGGGATGTAGCTCAAATGGTAGAGCGCTCGCTTTGCATGCGAGAGGCACGGGGTTCGATCCCCCGCATCTCCATTATACTTTTTCCAATTTTCATTGTGTTTTTCTATTAAGTAAAAAACATGAGACATAAATGGTGGGTCAACATGGAAAATAACTCAAAAAACTTGAGACTCAAGATGGAAAATAATTTAGAAAACTTAGACACTAGATGATGGCCTATTTATTTCGATTGTGTATTATATTTTTTAAAATTAAAGTTTTTCTACAAGTAAAATGTAATTCCACATTTCCTTTCTGTCTTTAGTTGATAAAAATTACGGGTTTTCGAAAGATTAAATAAAACAATCTTTTCATTGTGAGGGAAAATATCATTTTCAGTTTCCATTTTCTTAAATGATTTCCCTAAAAAAGAACGATCTTGTTCATGTTAAGACCAACACCAGATATATCAACAAAATGTCTTGATATTGTTGTTTCTCAAAATGAAAATTACAATACTGAATGAAGTTGTTGTTTGGTTTATTGGTAGTCTAAGTCACTCTATTTGAAACGTTTAGAATAATACCTTCACTTGTGTTAGAAGACTAGCTAACATCCAAGTCGTCCATACAATAAAACAATTCAATTCTTATTGATACGATATTAAACTTATGGTATCTCATCTTCAACCTTCACACCTTGAATCTTGAAAGAGAAAGAAAAAAGAACTTGGAAGCTTCTTGAATGAATAATGCTTGTTTATTGAAACATGGAAATAAATTGTGAAAAACCAACTGAATACAAAGAGGAAACTAAGAAGCTATAAATAGAAATTAGTTCCCAACTGATTCTAACTAACAAACTTAAAACAGAAAAGAAACTAAACGGCCCAAAACAGAGACAGCCCATTACAAACAGAAACCAGAAAAACTAAAAACGTTATTGAGAAGATATAGCTTTCTTTCTTTCTTCATCCTCGATGGTGCAAGTCTTTTCAGTGTTCTCTTCTATTTGTAATATACGATTTTCCAATACACGATGAAAATCATCAAACTAAACCATATTGGCAGTAGGATCCATATATTAAGGAGATGCAACTACTTCCCCTCCCGCATAAGCATTTGTACCCCTTCTCCAAATTCTAACTTTCCATTAGGGGTGAGCAGGGCCTGACCCTACCCGCTCACCCGATATAGTCCGATCATGATCGGACCCGAATAGGGTCGAGTCTCATTAGGTCTAGGTCCGGTTTCAAAAATTAGACCCGATCAATATTTAGGGTTATGTAAGGACCAAGCATGACCCAACCCGATTCTGAATTTATTATTGCTAACAAATTAGATTCTAGTAAAATTGGGAGACTTGTTTATTCATAATGATTCGGAAAATAAATACATGAGGAAAAGCAAGAGAATATCTCAGACAATATAATTCAATCCCACAAAATAAGGAAGAGATAGGAACAAAATAAAAGGAGATTGGAACAAATTATATAATATCCTAAAATAGCTAATATACAATAATGTTGGTAAATAATCAATATATTATTTCCTTAATCCCCCTTAAGTTGGAGCGTGAAGATCAGGAGAGCCCAACTTGCCCAACAAGAAGCAAAAGTGTTTAGCTCCAAGTGGTTTGGTGAAGATGTATGCAATTTGATTTTTGGTATAAATGTATAAGGGGTGGATTTAAAGAGATTCAACTCTCATAGGAACAAAATAGTAATCCATTTCAACATGTTTAGTATGTTCGTGAAAGACTGGGTTGTTGGCTATGTGTTTCGCCACTTGATTGTCGCAATAAAGTGAAGTAGACCCAACTAGTGGCACTTCAAGGTCACGTAATAGCCACTACAACCACAAGATTTCACTTATTATGGTGGTCACTGCTCGATATTCTACCTCAGTTGAGGATCGAGAATCAACATATTGCTTCTTAGTGCGCCAAGATATCGATGCACCTCCCAACATGATCAGATATCTAGTCCGAGAGCGTTGAGTAAGTAAACAACCTCTCCAATCCCCATTACAAAATGCAGTCAATGTCAAATCTCCAATGTATGGCAAGAAAATGCCTTGTCCATGTGTTGATTTCATATATCGCAATGCTTCCAAGGGATTAGATCACATGATAAAATTGGGAGACTTGTTTATTCACTATAATTAGGGGAATAAATACATGAAAAAGGGTAACTGAATATTCTCACAAAGTAAGAAAGACATTTGGGGTGTCCCCTCATTTTCTAGAAGGCGTTATCTTTTATCAATTGTTAATGATTTTAGTCTTATTGTGTGAATTTACTTGATTAAACACACAAAATTGGGAGACTTATTTATTCACTATAATTAGGGGAATAATGAGAGAGTAAAGATAACATAATTGATGAAATAATGTAATTTAATCAAACAAAATAAGGAATAGATTGAAACAAATTAGTTAATATCCTAAAATACCTAATACCGAATAATGTGGATGATTAAGGAAGATATTATCATTTGTTTAAAATTTTTTAAAAGTTTTGGGATTATCTTTTTTTACTACTAAGGGTATCTCTTCACCTTTTGACTAAATAACTAATCTATTTTGTGGTATATAGTTGTTCCTCCCAACACTTTGGATCCTTTGGGATTATCGAATAAATTGGGTTTACTTATATGAAACATGACTCAATATAAAATAAAATAAAAAAAGCTGATATTCTAATAATTTATTATACTTCTTTTTGGTGAAGAAGACATAAATCAAAACTTCTTTTTTTATCTGTTCTGAGTTGTCACGTTTCTTCTGTCTCAACTTTGATTGACAAATGACAAAAAAGACCGAATAAAGTTTGTAGAAGACACCAACCTAAACTAGAACAGTGAAAACCTCACGCAATTATTGAAACATGTCTAAATCTGATAGGTGGACATCATATTCATAGATCATAATACATAATCCATAAGGATCCAAAGTATTCTTTCCATACACGAGACTCTCACTTAATAAGATTTATGATAATAGATATAATAGTGTTGAACAAATAATGAATAAATGATGTCTGTTTTGAACCCACTGATAAGGACAACAACTTTTGGTATGTCTCAACATCTCTCACCTTCTACTCTTACGTCTTTATTATGAGTCCATACATATTAATATACTTATTTTTGTTGATTTTTTTAAAATATTATAAGATTGTAATCTTATTTATCGTAAGAGTTTAATATTATAAGATTGTAAACATAAGACCGGTACGGTTCAATTGAAAATCGGTCGATATGATCGGTTTTGGCCAGTTTTGGTCAGTTTTAACCGATATAATTATATGACTGATATAATTGTTATGTCGTATCGGTATTGGGACAGGTTCACCGGTTTATCAGTTGAACCGGTCGGCACGAACCGATTTTTACAACTATGATATTAAATGCTGACATGATAAAAACTTGAGAAGCATGTGACTTTTATGCATGTTGAATTAGAACGAAGTATATGAAATATAAGTTTATTAAAAGATGTATATATGTGCATGTAAAAATTAGAAAACATAACAAATAATAAGTCTCTATATTTTAAATATTTTGAGTGATGACAGATAGGTTTTATAGTGTATTTTTAAGGGTAAAAATGTAATATCAGTACAAGTCGAATGAATAAAAATATCATTGTATTTTAGTTTTCCTATGTATTTTTGCCTAACTATCTGGAGAGGAGTCTAGCTCTACTACAATATATACAAGACCGAATTAAGAGTGAATCTTTTAGAGAGAAAAAATACCATACAAGAAAAACCATAGTAAAACATATAGAATAAATTTATATAAGTACTTTATTAATAAGTTTCTTATATGGAATGAGGTGATTTCACATTTTTTATTAAATGTATAATAAATATATCACTCTCTTGAAAATATAAAAGATTTATAACTTTCTATCCCTTAATAATTGAGTGATTTTTTTCTCTCTAATAATTAAGAGAATCTTTAGGACAATGAATTAGAAGAATTTACAATAATACTCCTAGACTAAATTTTTGATGGACTTATTCCTCTTGAACCTGCCATAATCTTCTAATAATCTACCTTGGAATTCCTTCTTCATTTCATCCATAATTTTTCTGAAAACCTGTGAAACAATAAGGACTTTTTTCATCAAATTTTGGTCTATAAACAAATTTAATTAATTATATTCGCATGCATGAAGATCATTTGTCCGTAAATTGTATCCACAACCATGTTTCATCCAATTAGATTTTGACACATAATATAAAATAACATGCAATTCAAACTTTGCTTTCCATTACTATTTTTTTTAAAAACATCAGAATCCGATTAGATGAGACAGGGTTGATGACATAATTTAAGGACAGCTCCATTAAAATAGGAGTAGAGGGTGAAGAAAAGAAAAGTCTAACCAACTCTACAGAACCGTGCAAGACATTTTCAGGAACCATAGCCATTGTTGGTGAAACACAAAAGCTTATTTTCATCTCTATTTGATTCTTAAGCCAACTTTTCCTTCCAATCCTTTGAGGGTATATAGCTCCTTTAACATCTAGCCTCAAATGACTAGTTTCCAAGTAAAATGGCCCTTGGAGTTCCCATCTTATCTGCTTAACAAAATAATCACTTCTATAATCTATAATAGAAAAAGTTACTACCTCACCAAATTATATATTTATATGAATGATACTTCTTACTTACAAAGTGAATTTGGAGAATTTTGGTGATATGATTAGCAATGTCATGTGGGTAATCTACTCCATTTGATTTGAATGTTAATCTTACATCTGCTATTGGTTGAACATTCAAGAATATGCTTTGTATAGGAGGTAATTTAACCCTCCATTCTTCCTACATACATAAGATAACAACACAAATGATAAAAATCGGATCGGGAGAACTAGTTCTATTATATCGTGAATGTTTCTGACTCGGAACATTCAAGAATATGCTTTGTATACGAGGAAATTTAATCCTTCATTCTTCCTACATACATAAGATAACAATACAAATGGTAAAAACCCGATCGGGAGAACTAGTTCCATTATATCGTGAATGTTTCTGACTCGAATAAGATTGTCTCTTTCAGATGATCTCATGTTAAAACTTAAAACCCATTTGAGAAGAAATTTTTTATCTTAGGTCCTTGGCTTTTAGGAGGCTATACAAAGATGTGAAATTAATATTGTTTACCAAATTCACCATATATTTTTTTCATGATGATGAGTGCAACATACCTCATTAAGCTTTTTTGTTGTACCTTTATCAGAAAACACAGCTTGGAATACTCTTTGCTTGTTATCCAAGTATTGATCAAAAGAAGCCTGAAAAAACAATTAAGTTCACATTTATCATAGTGTTAGATAGAAAAGTAGGAGAATGAAGAGTGTATAGATACCCCAGGTAACTCATAAAAAGGAACATTAGAAGTGCTTTTGTAACTGAATGAACAAGTTTTTTCATTCCTAATCACTGAGTACAACTTTGGTCTATGCTTCATTGGTAATTTGGGTTGGCATGGAACATAGAAAATGCTTGCCATATTCTCTAACTATCACCCAATTAATGTCTAGCTTTATTAATATGCCTTATAACATAGTAAAGTGTTATATATATAGTAATACTCTATTCTCCTTCCATCATGTATAAGACTACCCTTCACTAAATCTGAGAGACAAATTAGATAATACATTTGTATCATCTGGTAAGGTTGTTTACGATGAGAGATCACAAGTTCAAATATCGGAAATAGTCTCTTTATATATAAGAGTAAGACTGTATATATTTATCCTCTCATACCTTAATTGGTGGGAGTGACTTGCACCCAATTGCCCTTATATGTTACGTGCATATTATGTGAATGAAAGAGTAGAAAAAATGTTTAGAAAGATTACTTAGAATTATTATGGATTTTTGTTATAGGGATGATAGATGAATTGGACAAGTAATACCAATTTGTGGCCCACATAACCGATTAGGCCGAACAAATATGTAGAGAGGTTAATTCCAAAAAAAAGGAAGGATTGATGTTATAACATATCTAATAAAATATCTAATGAAACTATCATGTTCTCTTTCAAAGAGAAATATATTAGATATGTGGAGTTATTTTTGGTATATTATAAGAATATGGATGATCGGATCAAAAATGACTGTTGCATATATAAACATATGCGTATTTCATAATTTATTTTAAAGTAATTATCAATTTTGGTTTCTCATGTTTTTTATGGGTATCAAATTAGTCCTTCCATAAACTTTCATCCATTAAATGCTCATATGACCTATGACTTTATGACACGTCATCAAAATGAAGTTGTTTTAATTTTTTTTCCGAATTTTGTAAATTCCATTTTGTTTTAAAAAAAAATTAAAATTACTTTTTTTTTTAATTTCTTCACTTCATCTTCTCCACCCATCTTTTTTCACCACATTTCTTGTCTTCATCTTCTGCACCCTACGTGAGAAGATGTGGTGAATGACGTCATTTTGTTTACAAAATTCGAAGAAACAAAATCAAAATGACATCGTTTTATTGATATGTCATAAAATCTATATAGGATTGTCCAACATAGGTCATGTTAGCACTTAACGTGACACATGAACAACTCTGGAGGAGTTGACGGAATGACATGAATTATCAAAATGGATAATTACTCTTTATTTTAAGTAATTATTCTCTCACACTATTAATGAAGGAGAAAAGTGTAGGAAATAGTTTTTTTTGGCTTATGCTCCAACAACTACTAGAGGTATGCAACTATTGATTATGTCCAAACATCAATGAACTATTGTTTTTGAATGGTCCTACAACCTGTCTCAAATTCTAATATTTTACATTGCTCATAGACTCCACCATTCTCCTATAAGAACCATAACTTGTATAAGCTCTTAAGAACCACAATCTTGAACCCTCAAAAATCTCTAAAAATCACGGTTCTTTCTTATATTTAAGAATCATAGCTAAAAAAAAAATAATTGTGTTCAACTTAGCTAACATGTGGTATACTAATGCAACCTTTTGTTTGAATAGTTAGCTTATTTTATTGTAGGTTAGATATTCATGTCAATTGTTACTTGTCTCTTTTGTATTTTTATTATTATTTATCGGAATGGAGTAAATTTTTTATCAATAGTTATCATATTTTATAATAGGTTAGATATCCATGTCAATTGTTACTTTTCTTTTGTATTTAAGGGATCTACTTACAAGAGTAATTTTAAAAAATTTATTCCATATTTTAGTAATCAATTATAGAAAAATCAATGGTCGAAATTAGTAAGTAAATCTAAATCATTAGATTTCTTAATGACTAAGATATAAAATAAGCAAAATTCTTCTTATAGTAAGTGAATATTCTCTCATCATTTATTTACTCATAAAATTTTCAATATGTAATATGAGCCATTCATTTGACGTGGGGACTCAAAAGGTAGAACCCTTGCTTTGCATGAGAGAGAAAAACATGAGAGAGAAAAACATGTTACTCTGTCGGTGATGAAATCATGGAAATGTTTTAAATATGGATCACAACCAGGTAAAACAGACGTGGGTCCTACTTTTCCGTACCCATATGTTTTTGACTATCCATAAAAAAGAAATAAATATATAATTATAAGTTAAATAAAATATAATATATCGTTGAGATAAGTCAATATTTATTCATTATAATCTATATTTTATATATAAAGGCAAAACATGAAATAATTATTACTATGGTGTAATTTATATTTTCCTATTTTGTCATTACATTTTTTAATTTCTACAAAAAACAATATAATCCTAAGTAACTACCATTAACACATTAACCACATATCTCACCTTAAATTCAATTGTAATAAATACATTTTTAAATATAAAGTACTCTTAATACAAAAACAGTATAATTATATAAAATAAATATATAAAAATTGAATACATAATATAATAAAATAAGAATGCGGGTCGGAAGACACGAAGTGTCTATCGACACGTTAGTATAGTATAAGAGTGATTTAAACAATATATCTATATAATTATTGATGCATTTGTAATGTACCAAAAAAATATTGAAGAGACATTGACTCTTATACTATTTGCATTTGCCTTGACAATGTACCATATTTTATTTAACTTAATCATGCTCATTATCCTTTTTTTTGTTTAAAAGATTACGTTATTTTATATGCAGAGATAGTTAGTATAACATGTGTATATAAATATGGTGATTTGTATAGGTATAAAAAGAAATGATAATTTGTAGAATTCAATAACAGTATAATTTACTCTAATATATATAATTTCATTGGTATGAAACCTAACCAACATCTTGAAGGATACCAAAACCTTCATATCAATACCTGAATTGAGGAAGTTAAATGAAATCCAAAACTGGTGAAGGTCTCAGATTCAAGTTGCAATTGGTAGGGCCTTGTGCACATAATAATAGATGATTCATTGGTCTCTCTCACACTTATTAAGGGAGCAGAGATGGGAGACATATAGATATGAGTGAAATATCTATATACTTTAATATAAAAGATTTATACACATTAATTATATTATTTAATATTCATTTATATTTTTTTAGAGTTAATAATAATTAAATATGAATATATGAGTGCATATATCCTTTTGCTTTTTCTGTTTTAGTTTCTGTAAATAGTTTGTACTATAAACCAATGTTATGAAATCTGAGTCAGACGTCAAACCGGAAGAAATCTCGTATTAGTTTTAACTAGTTAAACAATTAAACAGTTCGGTCTGACCAGATGATTTCATACATAACTAATAATTTTTATCTATAAATATATAAATGTAAAATCTTATATAAAATAATAATCAAGTGTAATTACATTGAAATAACATCTCTTTATCTTTTTTGGGCTTGAGTAAAACAAAAGATTACACTAATGTTCCATTTTTTTTAATTTAATTTTTAAGTGAAACATGTGGCTTACTTCCCAGGTTAATCCGGTTTAACACGATCGGACCGGAATTTCCCCGGTTCAAAGCGGTCAAACTCTCATTCGATTAAGACCTTAAACTAGAGTCATTTTCAAGTCCAGTCAGCGGTCGGACCGCCTAGTACGGTCTGGTTCTCACAACACTGCTATAAACATGGTTGAGTATTTTTTATTGTAGGGATTGGGATGAATCCTTGATTCATTGACAATTAGATCTTGATATTCCTCTCTTATTGCTAATGCTTGTGAACCCTCATATTCCATTTACATGAAAAGAGACTATGCTAATGTTTGGATACTTCTTTGATCAAGTTCAGTTTGTGAAGATGCTTATGATTGCTTACTGTTTTTCTTTCTTTCTTGGTATTGATGCTATTTTAGACACAACATCCAACATTGTAGCATCAGTGTTAACATTCTTGTTCAAATTTGAACAACATAGCAATAGAGAATCCAAGTTTCAACATTAAATCCATGCAACCAGTCAAGAATAAATCACAATTACATACAAGACAAAGTCAGCATAAGACACACTCCATACATTGATTGAAAAGAAGCTAACACTGTCAAATTAGCTTGTTGCAGCACTTATCAACACACATCTTTGTCCCACCACTCACAAATCACACCCAGAAGAAAATAGAAAAGGGAGATGATAGTAATCCTTGTATCTTAATGGTAATTATGAAGCATTACCAGAAAAGATGACTACTTTGAAAGTTTGAAGTATAGAATCAAGGCAATTGCAACAATCAGGACCAAAACAATGCTGCTAATAATCCACTTGTTCCTGTTCATCCTTCTTGAAATGTTAGTCAGAATTTTCTTGCTCTTGCCTATGTTGTCATCCACTCCATGAAGCTGCATCAAGGAATTTAATCATCAGTGTGAAAGTTCATGTATTTTCACCATACCACTCTGGAAAATAATGGTTTATATTTTCACTTAAAATTTGAAAACAATGACTTAATGTTAATGAAAACCCAAGTGCAGAAAACTTAGAGATATAAGAAATACTTGATGCATGTATACAAAATATTAAGGTCAGAATTGACAAGCAACTCCGGCATAACTGACATATAGAGCATGCATACTGAAATTACTGTAATATGAAATTAAAATTCTTAAAAAGAATAATTTTACTAATAGAATCACAAATAAATCATGTAATAAACAAGAAAGAGAAAAGATTACTGTGTTATGTGCATGCAGAAGAGATTGTCGTTGCGAATGCAAATCATGAAGAATAGAAACACCAAGCTCTTCTGTTTCCAGCATTGTTCTCCTACTATCCTTAACTCTATCACTAGTCTTGTTCAGCCTATCAGTTGATGTCATCAATCTTGTTCTCTGATCAGCTGATGCCTAATGTATTCACATTAGCAATTAGCATCACATTTAGTGGTGCCAATACGAGAAATGTGAGTGTTCGGAAATGGAAAAATCAATCATCAAAAGAAATAATTAAATAAAAGATACTACAACCATTTCCAGACAATAAATATTATTGTTTTTGGATAAAATAAAAAAAGAAATATTATTAGAAGAGAGAATAGTATTACAAGAAGAGCTTAAGGATTAATAATGCTTGAAAAGGAAATGCTATATCGGCAACAGAACAGTAGGTCATTACTTAAACCCATAAATTTCACCATGGTATATAACACAATAAAGAAAAAGGAAGATCAAATTGTTCCCACATAATAGTTCCACAAAGCAATCAATCATTATTGAACATCAGTAAAGGATATTAAAATAAGTTAATCATACCGTCATAGCATCTGCCATGCCTGACTCCAACAACTCATCCCGTGCAGAAGGGTTCATGCTGCCAGATACAATTTTCTTAACTTCATTTTTAAGATTGTTTAGATCTGATTTATACTCCCGCAACTTAGCAAGAAGAACAGCCCTGATGTTTGGCTGCAAAGATCTTGCCTCAAGGTCCATTTTTCGAATCTACCAATTTATTAGCAAAACCATATGAGAATCTCAGAGCACATAGAAACAAGGCTAGCTTTCCAATTTAAGAAGGGAAAAAAGCAAGTGAACTAAGTACCAAAGCTTCTGCTTCATCAACTCCAGCCTTAATTTCTGAAACTTTCTGCTTCTTTTGCTCTACAGATTGAACAGAAAATGCAAATTTTATACTGGACTAAATATCGATCCAACATAAAATCGTAAGATTTCCTTTCTTGATAAAAGTTTTCATAGGACTTTCTACAGACAAATACCCCTTTCACATAAAGTGAGTAGCAGAATTCACTTTACTCAATGATGGGTACATTAGAGTGCTTCCTTCACCCAGTCAACAAACAAAAACAGGGAGAGGCTTCAAACATAAAGAAAACAAAAAAAAATGCTTCTGAGGAAATTAAGGCAAAAATGTAAGTAATAGCACAGTACAATATTACTTAGTCTGTGTTAACATTTATAATCTGAAGTTTAAAATTTTAAATTGAAAAATTCCACAAATGCAGTTTTTGCTCCAAATCAGAGCGTGCTCAAGAACTGCTAGATTCCCTGTCTGGCATATTAGCAAGACATTAACTCAATGCCACTTACTCTGAAGTTATACTTTTCGCTTACATGCATCTACCAAGAGACTTAAAAAAACCCAAAAAAGTGAAGCGTAAAGGAGGATACAAAAACACTGATGTCTTCAATCATGACCATAGAAAAACAATAAGAGGTAGGACAACTTGGAAAATATCAGGAGAAATTTTCTCAAGGCAACTCTATTGCCAGGGAGTTAGACATTAATGCCTTTTCAGTCTAAAGAAGCTATACATCATAATACCAACAACTCAGAAAAAACTACTCTAAAATAAGATTATCTCTAAAGTGAAGTAGTGAACAAATAAGGTATATCAACAATCGATTTAATCTAAAGTATATTCTGATCTTAACCCACTAAAAAGGCAGATACACCTTGACTTTCTCACTTTAAATTGACGCTCCCTTTAGAAAAGCCTTCTTAATGATTTCGCCTATAGTTTTCTTGGTGTTTACCTACCTCTAGCTATACGGCTACCCATTTGATCCACACTCCTACTAGGTCTTCAACAGATCCTCTCCCCACACTCTCTATCCACCTAGGACTAGATCCTAACATCTTTTAACAACACATTAACTTTCTCTTTAATGCACTCATTTCTAATCTTTTCTTATTTAGTGTGTCTACTACTCCAATGAAATATTCAATTTACTCATATGTGACTTTTTACCGCTCAATATTGCAGGTGTTATAGTCGTACAGTAAAACTTTCCCTTAAGTTTAACCTTTACATTTTTATCACATATAAATATTCAATTTACTCATATGTGACTTTTTACCGCTCAATATTGCAGGTGTTATAGTCGTACAGTAAAACTTTCCCTTAAGTTTAACCTTTACATTTTTATCACATATAACACCGAAATCATCATATATTTCATCTACCACACTTGAATCCTAAGCTCTCTTATTTCTCCATCATTTGTACATTAGACCCAAGATACTTAAACCATGTGACACTGACTAGTAGCACGACATTAACCTCTAAGCAAAACAAATTTTAAAAAATTAACTGAAAAATCATACAATCAAACAAATAATCACATTGGTCCTAAACACAAAAGTATCAACCAGAGAACTTGATTCAAAAAAATTGAATAAATAAATAAGATAAAGCAAGAATGTTTCACTACCTCCATTAAGAGCGGTAACCGCAGTGCACTTTTTCGTTAGATTCGCCGAAAGCTCGCAGTACTGGCGTTCATATCCATCAAATACGTTGCTCATTGTTTACAACCTTCTACGCTCTCTCTCTCTTTCTCTTCAATTCAACATCAACAACAACAAAATTAATAAAAAAAACAAAGAAGCTTTTAACGAATTAATAAAAACGAAATTCGAACAATCAGAACGAAAATTCAAAATTAGCCACCGAAACCCTAATTAGATAAACACAAACATAGAAACGTAAATGTTAGGTTATGATCGGTGATGCAGTAATTGAGAAAGAGCGGGTGAGATGGAAGGTGAGGGTATTACCTGCGGTGGCCGGAGAATCGATTACGGTGGCGGCGGTTTAAGAAGTGGCGGGAAATTTGACCGGAGATGGGTTTCGAAGGAGTATGGTGCGTTTTGTATTGGGTAAAGGGTCAAAACGACAGCGAGGGGAATGCTAACGTGCGCTGGGTGTGTGAACGATAACTTCCTGTCTTATGAGTGGAATTGTGGAGCATGATGATGATTTATGAGGAAGCTATTCTTGTCTTTCTCATTTCTATTTTTAATTTGTTTTTTTTAAATTGTTTTTTCTTATATATAATATTGAATTAAGCAACTCAAAATTAGTTTAAGATTTAACTCTTTAATTAATTTCATAAATTTAATTCATAAAATAAATGAATCGAGTTTGAATTTGGTCTCCTTAAAATAAAAAAGTTAAGGTTGAGTCAAATATATTAGGAATCATTAAGAGAATAAACTAAGAACCGAGTCAATCACATATATAAGAATATTCTGTAATTATTAAAAATGCCTAAAAGTTAAATATAATATTTGAGCTATGAATTTGAGTTCTTTAATTAATGGTTCTAATAATTTATTGATATGAATTTGAGGTATAAAAAAAAGTGGTACATTTTTTAAATCAAAATTGGAATTGTGCCAAATCATGTTGACTAGAGTTAAATTAATGCAAATAAACAGTAAATGATATACTAATTATATATAAATCTTTATAATTGATATACTAATTATATATAAATCTTTATAATTGATATTACAGTAAATTAAACTAAACTCCACTCATTTTTACTTATAGAGCTTTGTTTGAATAAATTAACATCTTTATTATAAAGATGAATAGAAATTTTTGAATGAGATTCTTTCTACATATATATCTTAAACCGTAGAAGTTAAAAATAATTATCTATAGTATAAGTATTAGAGCCTAAAATTTCTAACTTTTGAGAATTGGGTTTACTGTTTTTTAATATATGATATATTGAAAAATATATATTGACAGTGTAAAAGTTTTATATATTATCAGTCAATCATCCGCCATTCATTTTTAATCACCATTAACTCTTCCAAAAATGTAATACAAATGAATAATAGATAATTTAGTAAATATGTATAAATATTTATATTAATAATGCATAGATATTACACAATTTATCCAATATTATCATTTTCTAACATCTCATCAATGAAACAAGTCAACTTTTACCACTTTTCAATCTCATTTCCATAAGGAGAACATTAACCAACTTTGAATGATGATGAAAGGGATTCATTTTTTTACAAGTGTTTCTCCTAGTCATGTAACTACCTTGTTTTTACTATAATCGGAACAAAATATGACTGATACAGTAACAATTGTTTTTACAATGTTGTTGTGGAGACTCCTAAAATCGAAATGAGACAATGAAGGAAGGTACAAAACTAGTGTTCATGGAGAATTGTTACTTTAGAATTCACCCAAAAAAAAAAGTTCTTTTAAGTTATTAATATAATCCATTTATGTAGGTTTATGAATGCTAATTATATGCATGCATTTTCAAGTGCTCTAAATAGTAAATCCATATTTACTATTTTTTCTTTGTTCCTCATATCAGTACAGAATCAATGATTTAAAACATTAAACTTACATTGAAAGAAACATTATCATTAACATTTAGCATTTTCAAAATTTGCAAACATCTAAGTATATCAACTGCTATAACATAATGTCAGAAATGTAATAAACTTATTCATGAAACTTTAGCTAAGGTGACAGTTTAAAGTTATAAAGTAATTAGTCCCTGATGCATAACATCACAACATAATAAACATAGACATGATTAAAATTGATTTTGTTTTCCTAAATAATTAGTAAAATTGATTTTAAGATGCAGAAATATGTTCTTATTTTTTCATGAAGCATAGTTAAACCCAATTGTATTTTTCTGATATCAGGAAATCAAAAACATAACATATTTTCTGACACCATATCCATGATTCCATACTTGGTATGGTCCATTATCATCAACAAATAAAACAGTGTTAATTGCTATATAACATTACAATAAAATCAAATTGAGAATGTTAAGGCCACCAAATTTAAGGAAACCAAGAATTTGAAAGTTATCATTGAAAAATAGTCGATATTGTTCGATCCATATAATCAATCCAGCATAATAAAATTAAGGCTTAGTTTGTTATTATATTTTTCAACCAGATTAACATGACAAATTAAACTCCACATTCATCACAACTTTAGCATTCAATACAAGATTAATGTTAAATATAATGCATACATACCCTCACAAAAATGGGGTAAAAACATGAATGCAAAAGGGGGTAAGAGGAATAAGCTAATCCTGAAATCTCATGTTAAATGCAGCCTAGCCAAACAACCCCTCTGCATTCAAGTAACAAACATGAGAATCATTTACAACACTAGGTTCAACACCATAAATAGCCTTTTCTGCTAGGGGCTAATTCTTTCATAAAATTCTAAGAGAAATTCATGGGATTGATAAAAAACAATTCACCATGAAAAAGGCATACCTAGTCAATGAACATGATTAAGAGAGCCAATACAATATTTAGCATTGCCTCGAAATCATGATTATCCATATGAAAAGAAGGGAGATACTAAAAAGTACAACCCATGCTAAAAGAGAATTTATATTTACATTGTAGGGTTATTCACATGCAACATAAGGCACATCTCTAAGCCTTCCTAGTGAGCTTATGATCTTTGTTCTAGAGAACGCGAAGTTGCGCAAGGAAAGCAGCACAAAGATCCAAGAAAAGAAACTGTGGACCATGAACCCTTTGAAGATCAAGCAGATACTTCTCTTCTCGAGTTTTGTAAAGCTGTTAATGATACCAACATGAGTTTTAGAATAATCAAGGACTTTAACAAGATAAACCCAACAATGACAGAAGAATTAACAAGAGAAGTGCAATCTCCAAATATACACCAATATAAATCAATTGATAGCAATGATGGAACTATTTGATTGGACATCCAAAGGACCAAAGAATAGCACCGACGACATAAAATGTCTAATTGTCTGAGTAATCAAATATGGGGGATGAGAAGGGGAAGGAAAATAATGTGAAGAATCTTCAGCTATGACTTTAAACCACTTATCTGTAGCAAAGGATTCCTAACTGACCATTAAACATTTAACTTAAATCAAGGTGCAACAGAGAGTATGGTTATCAGGAAAATTACCTGTACTTCAAACTTGACCGCATTTGATTTAGAAACAGCATCATCCTCAATAATGCTGGAATCATTTCCAAAGTAATGATTATTATGAACAGAATTGTTAATCATTCCTTCGTGATGACCAGGAATGCCAGCAACCCATCTGCACTTCATGTTGTAGTGTCCAATCTTCTTCCAAGAAACATTCAACTCTTGTAGAGCTTTAAGGACCTCGTTCATTATTTCACGAGGATGGGCTCGAGACTATCACAAGTTAACAAATAGAACCAACAGTTTAGAATACCACAGTCACAAGCAACTAATAAAACAAGTACATCAAAACATCTTTCTGATGGCAGCTATTATTGACATGTTACAGACAGCAGCTTATGTGAGCACATCCACCGTGGAAAGAAAGTACATAAGCAACACATTCAATCACAAAATTGTTACCCCAAACCCTCATCACTGGAGATTACTTATTTTTTTAATCCAGTTCCGGTACGGAAAAAAACTAGCAGTTAAAAACTACACCTGAAGCCCAAGGGCCCACTTCCTCTCAACAGGGAACTGCGGCCTCATTCCTGCTCCTTGACAATCAATATACCCCGGAAAGCGATTCCCAACAACTGAAGAAGCAACTTCGCTGGAATGGATACGATTGCAGCCAGAATCCTAGCAGTCACATCATAAAACCAAAACTAATGAGGTTTGATATTATCCAGTTTTAAAAAGAAACAAACAAAAAATTAATCAAGAATGGAAAACCTACAATTTCATAGGTGCAAAATCCATAAAGAACCATGTCCAGGCCAAAAATATAAATTTAATCACATGGTTAACCCATTAACCATAGCTCTAATACACAGAGTAGCAAGCAATTTTGAGATTGCTGCTCATTTCAATAAAGATGTTAAATGTTGCAAATTTGTCAAATTTAGCACATTTCAAAATTAGTTTCAGCATACTTACACATCATTAAGGATAGATTAGCATTTACTGTGTAATAATATTGTAACCCATTCATGTAATTATAAATATGCTAGTGTGTGGCCAACATTAAGCACACAATTATTAAAACCGAATAGATACAAATTACCAAATGTGTTTTGTCAACTATTACATAAGGTAAATCACTTTATCTGACAACTCATGAAATATTAAGCAACTAAAGAGAAAATGAACCTACCATTGTCTCTTGAAACTCAGCTCCAAGATAGCCACTAGAAACACGGAACCTGTTGTCCAATAACAAATAGTATGCTACAGTACCCTGAAATACATGGATGGTGATGAGAGACAAGTTGGCATATACACAAAGTGATCAATGAAGAGCACAAACCTCATTTTGTAGCCTGTTGCGAAGAGAGTCAACTAAGTGATTCTTGTCAAATCCCATATTAACCACTTCCTGAAGAATCTCCTCGTCAATCTACAAAACCATGGTATTGGTTGTTTTTAGGATTGAGTATAACGTATCAAGTAACAAACACCATGTTATATGCAATATGCATGTGTAATGCTCAAAACTTCTAGTATGCCACAGAAGCACAAAAAAGAAACCAAAACCGTTAAAACTTGTGACATGTAAACCCATCTGATGCTTAAACCCAAGCAATTAAACGTTAAACTAATACCTTTTTGGCAACACATAACAATAATAATAAGAGCAAACTTGCGCAGTGCAAGTACATTTATTTTATAAGCCAAAGAAGGTATACAGAAGTAAAGTGAAATTGAAAAATCTAAAATAACATGGAACTCTTAGACTGGAGCTTATAATTAGTTCAGCACATATGTCTTGCTTCACTCCACCTCACCTCCAAGTCACTGGAAGAATGTAACTTTTAACTAATAATAACAGCATAATTCCAAAAAAACTCATTGACAAAAAAGATGCAGCTTTTTTCACATAAAATAAATGGCAAATAGGAATCATGTAGAAGAGTAAATGTTAGAAAAAGAATTATCATAAGAATTAAAAATCCAGGAAAAAAAACCTCATTACAGATGTAAGAACCAACCTTTTTGGCTTGCTGCATTGTATCTGGTGGTGGCACAGCTAAATATCGCGGAAGACGCGCTTGGAACCATGGGTGTTGACGTATCTCAGGTATGGTCATCCTCTTCATAGGATCCACCACAAGCATCCTTGGTATCAAGTCTCTAGCACCAGGTGATAGATGACTAGGAAGAGTGTATATCCCACCCTATAAGAAATAAGTAGAGATACAGTTCAAAGGCAAGTTTAAATCTCTTTGCAGATGACATCTTTGAAGAGATAGATCTGATTTGTAACATTATATATTATTTAATCATCAAAGTTAATAATGGTTTTGTTTAGGATTTGAGATTTCAATGGTAATTTATTGGTTTGATGTGTAACTTTTTATGCATACCAATGTTAGTTAAACACACTTATCTTTGCAACAAGGTAAGAGCAACCGTCAAACTTAATTCAAACAAAGACAGCTAAAGAAAATATGATAAGTATGGACCTAAAAATATTAGGCATTTCTGGCCTAGTTATAACTCCACTAGAACAATGTCAATCTCAAAACCACTGTTATGACAGTGGTAGGTAAATGACCAGTCCTTTCAAAACCACAAAAGAAAAAACAAATAATAATAATATTTAAATAAAGATCAATGATACCTTTATTTTCTTGAAGAGGTTTGGAATGTTTTCATCATCAAAGGGGAGAGTGCCACAGAGAAGAGCATATAAAATTACACCACAGCTCCAGACATCTACTTCAGGCCCAGCATACAGTTTCCCAGAGATGACCTGAGAAAAATTACAGTTTAATCATGAAATATGAACCACGAGAGAAGGGAAATATGTATTCTAAAAGAATAGTAACAATCACAACAACCAATTCCATCAATCCAAAGACTTACAAACCTCTGGAGCTGCATAGTTAGGGCTTCCGCAACTTGTCTTAAGAAAGTGACCATCACGCATGATGTTGCTCAAGCCAAAATCAGCAATCTTGACATTACATTTAGAGTCCAAAAGTAAATTCTCAGGCTTCAGGTCTCTATGAACCACCATATTCCTGTGACAGTATTCCACACCAGAGATTATCTGCTTCCAAAACAGAAGTTAGCCTAAATAATTTGCAACAAACATAAATTCTTAACTACATAAGATAGTAGGATATTATACCTGCTGAAAAAAATTGCGGGCTTCATCTTCTTGCAACCTACCCTTCTCAACTATATAATCAAAGAGCTCTCCGGATTTCACATACTCCATAACCACATATATGTCAGTTGGGGTTTCTATGACCTCATAAAGTCGTATAATATGAGGATGCATGAATAATCTTAAAATTTTGATTTCCCTTCTCACTGCAAAATATTTAAGAAAAAGAAGCATATTAATCAACCACAAGCGTATTCTATGTGTAAGAGAGATGAACCAGAGAAGAGGGAGACGAAGATGAGAGAAGAATAGAAAGAGAGAACAGAAAAGGAAATCTAATTTTATTGAAATGAATTCAATGTTACAAAAGCAACATAACAGTTGCTTATATACCTAAAACGGTAACAAAAGCACAGTAAAAGAGGAATTATTAATTAAACACTTTAGTAACTACACTATTCTAATAATGCCTAACAGCTGCATTATTCTAATACTATGAAGTGTTTGCTACCCTTAATTTTTTTTCACTTTCCTGAATGTTAAGGACAAACAAATTGGGTCAAAATCAAAAGAAAGTGTCATTTTGGAGTTTTATCGACAATTTGCTTGTTACCTACAGAAAAGATACAGAATAATACTATGGCTCAAGAAAATCAATTAATCCCTAATACCTAATGTTGTAGAACCTACAAATAGAAACTTACCGAAATGCTAGTAAGTAGTAAACTAAAAACAATTAAATTTGAGTCCCACAATTGATACAGTAAAATTATTAGCATGCAAAAGATGGACCTTTTTCTTCCATTTCCATATTCTTTATCTTGCGGCGGTTAAGGATCTTTATGGCAACTTTATGACCAGTCAATACATGCTCTGCAATTTTCACCTTGCCAAAGGACCCAATGCCAAGTGTTTTTCCCAACTTATAATTTGGTAGAAACATGTCCACACCACCACCACCCTGGCCAGTTGATCCATTCATTTCCAAAATCTAGAGAATAATTCAGACAGAAAAAATAGGGAAAAATCAGACACAAAAGTATATAATCATAGATAAACAATGCAAATTAGGCTGAATTCATTGACACCTTCATCAGGCATCAGAAGAAAAATATCAGAATTATTGCTGTATCAAGAATTTATACGCAGCATGAAAGACCAGCACTCTGAATCACATCATTATCTAATAGAGTTATAAGGGCATTAAATTAAGAACAAATGTAGCCCTACTTACTATCACAATTAAAGAAAATATTATCCTAACAAATTGCCTCAGTATTATTCTTTTCTCTTATAAATTCCTTCATTCGTCCGATAAAAGAAGACAGAATCCAAGAATGCATATGCTAACAAAATTATTATTAATAGCGAGGGATAGTAAAAGTGAAAAATAAAAATAAACAACAAATTAAGTATATTTTTTCCTTTATTTTCATCAACGTTGTCGAGGCCGCCTTCTCCCAGATAAATGAACAAGGTAAGTATCATCAAAGCCCACAAATGCATGCCAGAAGCGCTGAGGCAAGCAATAAGAAGGGGTTGGTGCCGCTTGCTAGCTGAGGCACCCTTCACTTTTAGGTGGCGTTGTAATTCGGGAATGATTTTATATTCCTGGGAATCTCAACATGGGAATGTGAGATTTTCACATTTGGTAGGAGATTAATAAAAAGTTATCAAGAGAGGTAACTTGCCTCGAATCTAAAAATGTGAAGGAGATGGGAGTGTTAGATTCCTGCCTTTTAGATGGGAATGTTGGATTCCCAGGAATGTAAACCGGGAATGTAAAACATTCATGCAACCTGTGCTGCGCGGATACATGCATTTGGGTCCCAAACTCACCAGATGTGAATTACCTTCATTATGCGATGGGTACGTATCCGGTTCATAGAAATCCATAAAGAAGCCATTTAGGGTGCGCTGCGGGTTCACGTTTAGGGTTCATCATGGCCGAATCGTTGTCGTTTTGGACAGATATTTTGGCTTTTCACATATTGCCTCACACAACCCTAATTGATACCATTGAAGGCACTCCTCTGCTCTCTCACGCAAACCTGTGGCAACTCCATTGAAGGTCTTCCTCCATCGCAACTCCATTGAAGGCCCAACCTTGCTCCACCGCGACTCCATTGAAGCCCTTACCCTCCTCCATCGCTGTTCTGTTCTTTGTCTCTGTTTCTCTTTTCCTTTTTTTTATTGTAACGGATTTTGTTCAAAAAGTCAAGTTTTTGTTGTTTAAGTGATAATATGTACGCTTACTTTATGATCATTATAAGTTATTTCTTTTTTTATTATACCTTTTATATATATTATAAAAAAGTGTATATATACTAATGTACCCATACATTAGTTTTTGAGAAAAGGTCGAACCCCATATCAGGTACATACCACGTACCCATGTCGGTGCAACACAACCAGCAACTATACAACACCTTAGTGAAATGTATGCTTCTACCAACTTAGGCCTGTCTTTCTGGGGTTTAGAGGAGGCACACATGTTCATTGCCGAATTGATAGTTGTGGAAAACCCAAAATGCCCAACCATCTAAAATGCCAAATGTGATGCTAAATGAGGGGATAAAAAATAGTCAAAATGTTAAACAAATAAGTAGTAGTTGGTCTATGAAACTCAAAGTCCAAGCAGCTTAAGCCATAGCATTACGAAAATTAAACATTAGTTTAATGTTTAACATGAATGTTATGCTTGAAGCTTAATAAGTTAATTTATAAGGCAAATTAGTGCATCAATTAAGTCATGCACTTTTCGTTGCCTCTCTCTCAAGGCATTAAAACCCCTAGCAGTAAGGACATCATACATGATACACCGCTACCTACTTTGAAGGAGTTATATTATCAGATGCGAAGAAACAGAAGGCACATGAGAATCTACTGATTTCATGGGAAATATCTTCTTAATTGCCCACAATTGGTGCATAACTCAGAATTAACTCTTTCCTCTCATTTAGTGTAAAAAATAGTATCAATATGATAATATAAATGAGCTGACAAAAATGGGGACGGTGACATCTCAATGTAGTCAAATACACCAAAAGAGGCGTGTAACACACTTAGGCGAGAAATGGCAGCATGGGTCAGTCGAGACCCATTTGTAGCTGGAAAAAATCAAAAGTTCCAGCCATCTAATCTCTAAACGTGATGATAATATGCTAAAATAATCAGCACTTTGTCTTCAGCACCTTTCATCGGTTACACATGCGAGATTTCCGTGCCTCATGTATCAAGGCGTTGAAAACCATTAGTGCCTTAAGGACCCCATTCACATTTTCCTACCTGGCTTACTATTCTCAAAACCATACCTTATTCTCAATTCCTTTCCCGGTTCCAACACCATAAACAATATTTTTCAATTGTTTTACACAAACATCAATTTCAATCCTTAGCAGATGTGAAATGGTGGCTTTAGCTAAAATATATGAAATTTTTCAGAAATTAAAAAATATGGTGCCATCCCGTGATTTTCCATAATTTTAACGATAAATTAAAAATAAAATAAAAAGTAACATGAAAATGTGAATGAAAGGCTTTTAACTAAAAAATCTGAAATTTTTCAGAAATAGAAATCGAATAAACTCAAATAGGAAAATCAAAAGTTAACATCAAAATTTCTTCTTTTGAATGAGATACCATGCAATTCAAAGTGATATTTACAATCATCAATTAACACAACCCAGATCCATAAAAACACATGAACATAATCTCCATATCAAAAAGCTTTATTTAATTCCAAAAGGAAGATAACAGAATCAAGGAAACATAGCAATGAACGCATGAATTGAAAAATCAAACGAAACCGAAGAAAAATCAATCAATTAAAATTTTGAAAGAAAAAAAAACAAAAGATGAAAATTGGAGAATGGAGAAGGCTTACGGATTGAGGGGAGAAGAGAGAGAGAGTGGTGATGCAGTGAGATTGAGCTTAATTGAAGAAAAAGAAGAACCCTAAAATTGAGGATTGGGGAAAATGATGAGAAGTGAAGATTGGGGTTGATGCTGCTATAACAAGATGGAACATTAAAACGCTGCGTTTTATGTCTCTTTAATAATAATAATAATAATAATAATAATGTGAGAGTTTAGTAATAAGGAGACAAAAACTTAGGATGAAATATTCATGAATTGATAAAACTCACTCTCATTCTATAAATTTTGTTATCGTCTAACTTTCATGTGATATAGTAGATTTTGTGAGTATCATAGTATGAAATATTCCATTTAATCTGATCTATTTAATTTTATGCTTACATTTCTGTCAATTTCTATCATTTCTTATATTATTGAGTCAAAATACCGAAATCAAATGGCTTGTTATCTACTTTAGGTTAAACTTACTTTCAATTTGTATACTCTGGAATGATATATGAAAGTCATTACTTCTAAAGTTGTTCATATTTCTACTTTCTAATTTAGAATTCATAATAAACTTATAACATATTAACTCTATAAAATAATTCATTTTTTACCACTCATAATATATAGTATATCTTTTATATTATTTATAAAATTTATTTATGAAAATATTAATCTTTGCATTGTTCAATTTCTCATGGAGTCAAATTCTCGTCAATCCGAGTCAAAGGAAAACACCTGGCATATGATTTCCATATAGGAATGATAACGAGATGGATCAGAATCGGGTTTGTGTTTACCAAATCCTGAACTGGAAATCTAAAACCCGAAATCGAACCCGAGTTAAACGGTGTTAAAAATAATGCTATGAACCCGATGAGAACCCACCAAAAACATGTATTTATATATATATATATATGTGTACTTATGTCTAATTTAACAACAGACACACAGAAGAATTATGGATGGTGAATAATATAATATTCAACAATACAAAATTTACCATCTACTTAATTTAATTCTCCTTGCTTAGCAAAACACAGAGTTTAAGCTGTTTTTCTTGGATGCAAAATCTACTTATGTCCAAATAAGTTATATTTATTACCAAATAAGGGAAACTGTTATGTCATTCAATGTTAAGGATGGTTGATGTAAATATTCTTAAGTGCAAAGGATATGGTATTGTATATAAGATATTTAGTTATATTTTTGTTTATCTATTTACCGGAAACAACCTCTTTACTTATAGGATAAGACTACATATATCTACTCTCTTCATATTTCATTATATGAGAACCTCGTGTACTACGTCGTCTCTTATATTTATCTATCTAAACCTATGGGAATGAGGATAATGCACCATCAATATGGTTGAAAAGGAGACAACATTTTTTTGGTATCTAAGTTCTACACATGAATTGATCCCTGCCATGTGTAAGACTTTAGTTTATGATATAATATGTTATTCGTACATATAAATTTAATATCTATGCTGTATTTTGATACTTTTAATACATGTATTAATGTTATTTTTCTCTGTCAACTCACATCACAAAAAAGAAAAAGGGAGGACCTTCATACAATCTTGGACAATGAGATGTCAAGAAAACACTTAGCTTTATGAATTGGTTCAAACTTTGTGCAATAATTACAATGGTGTAAAGGAAAACCAAAAAAATGGGGAATATAGTTTTATGGTTGTAAATAGGATTGGAAATTAGCCGAACTGAGTTGAACTAGGGTTCAACTCACTTCAACTCAATAAGGCTTTGTAAGGCTCAAAACTCAAATCGAGTTCAAAAACGTGCTATTTTTCCAACTTGAATTCGGCTCAATTGAAGTTCGCGAACTATTGGATTCGACTCATCGGCTCAAATTGATTTGATTTTTTCAGTTCATCTCATTGACTCGATTTTTTCACTTTATCAAATTGAATTTTGATTATTTATATAAAATTAAATATTTACTACATGTATGTATATTATTTACACATGTGTATATATATATAGTCGAACCAACTCATGAATCTAACGAATTAAACTATATTTGGCTCAACTTCTAAACTTATTTTTTATCTCAAGTCCATTTTTTTATCTTCCTAATCTAAAATCTCATACTTTCAATATGGGACTCAAGTCTCATATGTATATATTAGTGTTTCACTTTCATGATCATTGAGGCATAAGTCCTTCCATATATAAAACTCTTCCAAAAGTGAGTTTGTTTTTGAGTGAGAATAATGGTACAATAATAGAATTATTTTTATCATTTATGTTAGTAAATAGAATTATTAGTTCATTTATTGTTTAGACGATATTATGTTTTCATTAGCATATATGAGACAAGATATCGGAGAACATATATCTATTTCACCGAATTATATATGTTACTAAATTAATATGGTGATACGGGATAAGCCTTAAGCTCTAATATCACTTGTTAGGAAATTTGGATACCCATAGCAACAAAAGGTTTAACATATTAATAGACTAAGTGACGAACCATGTAAGTGGGTTTGACCACATCTTGACCAAAAATCTTAAGGCATTAGGTTTATATGTTTCACAACTTATATGCACTTTAACTTAGTCGTTATTCAAAAATGTATAACTTATTTTACCCACATAGTTGACACTAGAAAATCCCTAAGATATTGAAATTCCTTTAAAAATATAACAATTCTTTAATTTTACAGCATCTATTTTGGCCTCATACATGTTCCAACCCTTATGATAGAAAGGTTTAAACAATTAAGTTTGTTGTGATGAAAATGACATTAGTGCCACTCAGGAGAGGTTGCCTATAACTTGAGTCCAACAATGGCCAATAATGATTAGTCAAGTACCCTTGCAGAGGTGAGTGAGGGTTACTACATTCCCATTTTCCTCATATCATTTGTCTGCAAACCATAAAAATGATTTATAAGTGAGCATCAGGACTTAACATGTAATTCTATTAAACAACAATCACTTTTAAGGCGTCGAATCAACAATATTTTTCAAGGCACGTTTGAGTAAACAAAAACATTTTTCATGGTACTTTTGAGTAAACAACAACATTTTTCATGGTGCTTTTGAGTAAACAACATTTTTCATGGCGTGTTTGAGTAAAAACAATATTTTTCAAGGCGTGTTTGAGTAAACAACAACATTTTCAAGGCGCGTTTGACTAAACAACAACATTTTTTAAGGCGCATTTGACTAAACAATAACATTTTTCATGGTGCTTTTGAGTAAACAACAACATTTTTTCATGGTGCTTTTGAATAAACAACATTTTTCATGGCATGTTTGAGTAAAAACAATATTTTTCAAGGCGCGCTTGAGTAAATAACAACATTTTCAAGGCGCGTTTGACTAAACAACAACATTTTTTACGGTGCGTTTGACTAAACAACAACATTTTTTAAGGCGCGTTTGAGTAAACAACATTTTTCAAGACGAGTTGAGTAAACAACTACATTTTTCAGGTGCATTTGAGTAAACAACTTAATTAAGTGCTTATCACATGAGAGCTTACAACCTGCTTATAAACTTTTTTTAGCTTATTTCGTAAGTTTATATGATAAGTTTATTGATATGATCTAAATGAGTTTCACTTAGTGTATACATCAAAAACCAACCAAATTGCAGAACTAACCAAGCTATTCAATAGTAGTATACATATAAATTGCAGAACCTAATTGCATAATAGAAAACAGGTGAAAGTTTTTGTTGCACTAACCTCTTCCTAATCTTGATTTACCATGCCTTAGACCATTTTCATTCCAATTTGCACCATATTCTTTGTATATCTGTAAAATATTTAGCAAGGAAAACAAGATGTAACTTAATACAAATAGAATGCATAGATATTTTAGAACATATTAATAATTAAAAAAATCATTTTCAGCTATTAGTGAAATTGAAAAACATTATGGAAATTATTGTATGCATATACATATACACATTGATACATATCAAGTATGAATTTTATGTCAGATTATGTTAATAGCAAGTAACACTGTAGATTTGGCTTACTAAACAATGATGTTTTGTGTGATCTAGAGCATTTGTTAACAGGTTCTGGAAGATTTAGTATTTACCTGTGGATTTAGCAGTTCTGCAGGATCAAAATCCATTTGCACCTTTGGTTGAGTCTGGTGCTTTTGTAGTACATGCCTTGAAGTCGCATCCCGGTGACCATGATTGTCGTTATATTTTCGTTCTAAAATCGCTTGTCTAGTCAAGTCATATGTGCCTTTCGCAAAGTTCGGATCCAATGCACTAATTTTGCTTCTTTCTCCATCTGATAGTGCGGATGATGCATCCGGTTTTCTCCTTTTCGCCCACGTAAAACCGCTAGATCCTGGAGCAAGCACACTTCCTGAATGTACACTATGGCCCTTACTATTAGCAGCACCATTCATATTCGGGTAAGCCTCTGACACTGTGTACATTGAATGATCTTTCTGCATATTCCCTCCTTTTCCTCTTGTAAGATGTCCTTTAGCGTCATCCTTATCCGTACTAGCATTTAGAGAAATGTTCTGCATGTCCTTCACAAAGAAGGAAACATAAGTGAATAAAACTAGAAATCTTCACATGATGTAGCATTCAGATGAGAAAAAATAGTACCTCTTTTGAAGCTGTTATATTGAAATTCTTTGGTTCTTGAAAAGATTTATTGCTTCGTCTTTGCTGCCTTCTTGACGTTACAGCCTCTCGCGTTTTACCTCCGGTCTTTTTCCTGTGAGCACACAGATCTATACTTCAGCCGAAGAAATTCGAAAACGAAGTACTCAGTTCTATTGGAAGCCATAATCAGTTTGATTATCCATTTTAAGGTAGTGTTTGGCATACGTGTCAAAATAGGACTCGATGTATTTGGTGTATTCTATAAACAGAATAGGACAAGACAAAAAGTCAGAAAATTAGAACATTTCAGTTCCTAGGAAAGACGTTGAACCAAAGAAAACCGAATAAAACATCCTATTTCGTGTTGTTCCGTCCTCTTATGTGCACCATGCACTACCTAAATAACTTGCTTAGTTGAGATAACCAAATCTGGACTTGGTTTATGGTTTAAATGGACATTCAAAACCTTAAATAGGATACAAAATATACACGATGATAAGCTATGCAAAGATCAAAATTTACACTCCAATTGTGCTGTCATGTTAAGACCCTGAATAAGTTTAGTTCCATAAGCACAACATATGATATCAAAGAGCAAGATTTAGTAATAGGACTCAAATCAGGAGAGAAATTCAAGTACATAAATAACTATCCCCGTGACAAATTTTTTCGAATAAAAAGGACCGTAAAAGTTTACCTGGATTCATCTCCCCGATTTTTAGCGTCCATTTCTTTGCTAGGTGAGTACTTTGGCAGGTTTGATGGACTACAGGGGTATGGCATGGTGTTGAAATACTACAAAAGTGTATGCCATTGAAAAAAATTAGAAAACAAACTTAGTTATACGCAATTGGATACATCATAATAGCTTAACTTCTATAGAATAACAGTTAAAACTCATTCTTCATCTAAGTATAACTATAAAGACAGAATCCTTCTAACAAATGAAATATAATAAGCAAATCTCAATGGAATTTACCTCAGACATTAGAGCAGAGGAAGCAGTCCCGCGTTTGTATGGATCAATGGACAGAAAAGTCTCGAGCAAGCTTACCGCTGTTTCGGGAAACTCTGCGCATCTCTCCCGGATAGAGCTTTCGTAAGTAGTCTGAGGTTTAAACGTTGTTGCATGAGGAAGCTTAAATTTTTTCCAGTATTCATCAGGTGGAGTACCACAAAGCTTAAAAATTTTGTGCAGTTGTTCAACCTGTAGGGTCAAGAAGAAAATACATCACATTACGGCGCAAAAGTAAATTTGCGAAATCGGGTAAGGAATGAATGTTTTTCTGATTAATGATGAAATTCGTGAATTATGATGAAAGATTACCTCAGTTCTACCCTTAAGGATAGGCTTCCCGAGATAAAGTTCTGCAAATACACAGCCTACACTCCACAGATCCACTGATACTCCATAACTGGTTGATCCCATCAAGAGCTCGGGAGGACGATACCATAGAGTCACTACACGACTGGTTAAAGGATGCTTGTTATTTGGGCTAATTGTATTCGCTAATCCGAAATCTCCTATCTTGAGAACACCTTCATTATTCACTAAGATATTCGATACTTTAATGTCTCGATGCATAATACCACGTACGTGACAATGCTCGATTCCACTTAATAACTGCCTCATGTAACATTTTATCTGTAGGCGAAAGTAGCAAACAGATATGTAACACTAACATATAATAGTGGATTAACTTCAAAAGCTTAAACTATATGATTAATGTGGATTGGATACAATGATAAGATTGAACTTGTCATATACTTGTTAGATTTCAATAAAAAAGACAAGATCTTTCATGCACTTTGCTTCAATCAATGTTAATATATATGTGCATATTGTGTTAGTAGGCAAGAACAGTAGAAGCTACACTGCATAACTTTTATTCCAAAATGCATAGGAATAAACTTCCATAACTTACAATGTTACTAATTCTTCCCTATTTTATCCGATATAGACAAATTTATCAGAAATGAGATGCAGACAAACCTGTGAGTCGGTGAACGTGATGTCAGGACGCGATACTAGGCCGGCAAGGTCATGCTCCATGTATTCAAATACAAGGTATATGCTGTTTGATAGTCTGGAAGTAATGATACCCTCCAATTTCATGATGTTTGGGTGGTCAAGCCTACGAAGAATTGTTATTTCTCTTGCCATGAACCTAATGCTCTCAGGTTGTAAATTGTCGAACCGCACCTTCTTCAATGCAAACATCCTCCCGCTTTCAACTTCGCGTGCTTGGAACACACTGCTATAGGTACCTTGTCCAATCTATAAAAATCGAAGTATTTAATAAAAAAACATTCACGTGAAAAATGTTGACAAGATAATAGAACAGTTATGGTTTAAACCATACAATTCATCATTGTAGAGTAAAAAATGATACTTTCGGGCTACGAATTTGATCACACTGATCTTAGCTTTATCTTGCTCAACTCAATTATGTACAAGCTTGTTGCTTGGTCATCTATTCTACCTTACTTTCTTCATATGATAAAAGAAATATTAAAGAAAGAAGTATACAAAAAAAAACAAGGAACATGTTAATCATAAGGGCATTGGTTAAGGAAACAAGAAATAACAACTCTTTAAGAGGAAACTAAATACAACATTTTCAATATATTTAATACATTATTCCCTTTAAAAAAACTTGCCTTTCTTGGAACCTTAATCAATGCACAAGTTATCATTCTCTAAAATCACAGAAAGAAACACTCAAAAACTAGGTAGTAGAGCCATGCAACATGTAACACCCCAGTCCTGATATGCGATCCTCGGGCCCATGAATATACTAAGCGTGTTATCCACTAGCTTAGATACCCCTATAGTATTTTATTCCCTACAGAGGGGAGCCTCCCGCAACTCGAACTCGTGACCTCAGGGGCAAATAGTCACTATTACCATTAGTTGATACCATTAAGCCATCATGGTAATAGTGACTATTTGTACCTGAGGTCACGGGTTCGAGTCACAGGAGACTCCCCTTTGTGGGGAATAAGATGCTGCATGAGATATTTAAGCTGGTAGATAACACGCTAAGTGTATTCATAGACTCGGGGGTCGCATGTCAGGACTGGGGTGTTACACAACAAAGCATACCATACCAGCCTCTAGTACCACTGAAAAACCTAAATGCAAAACAAAAATGGATACCAAAAGAGTGAACTTATTCTCTAGCATGCATTTATATCAAATTCTACACAACTCAAAAAATAAAAGAATCCTGCAATGAAATATATCTATATACCTAGCAAAGTACCTTTTCCAACTTCTGAAAAGAATCAGCTTTTAGAGGGATCCATCCTTGAATAGCTTCTGCTGCAGAAGCTGTTAACCAAGATGGCCAACCAGCAGCATTTTGTTCTGCATCCACATACCTATGATGTGAGAATCCAATCCTAAAGCTGAAAGAGCCATTACTTTTCTTTGAGTTATTCTTCTTCAACTTTTTTTCATCTGAATAAGCCCTTGAACCAGAATTACCATGATGATGATAACCACTCTCTACAATTGTTCCAGCAACACTATGATGATCACCAAAAACCGGTGGCGAAAAAACTTTCGCAACCGCATTCTTAGAGTTAATGCAACCCATTTCAGTCCTTAAAACTTGTTTTTTGATGCAAAGAAGAAAGAAAAAAACTGATGAATAAGGATGAATGAATGATGATTGCAGGGGAAAATGAAAAGATTTTCAGTTTTCCCCTACATCATTCAGCACCCTCCAATGCGGTTGCTGAAACCAAAATGGAAAGAATTCAGAGAAGAAGAATAAGAAAAGGAAAATAAGCACAACCCAGAAACAAAAGCATTTGGAAAATCATAAAAAATGAAGCTTTCTTGTGTAAAAAGAAACATAACAACACCTGTTTATTTTTTCTCTCTCTTCTTCCCTATTTTGTCTCCAATGTTTTTCCAAAGTGGGGATGCAAGATCCTCGGAGATTGGAAGGTTGAGGATTATGTTGAAACCCGAAATGGAAGGAAGAATGAATTGTGGGTCCAAATTGGTTCATGTTTTTTTGTTGTGTTGCTGTAACTATTTGGTTTGGAATCTGTGTAATGATTGAGTTGTGTTTTGTTGTTTTCATGTGTACTTAGGTTGTACTTGGAATGTGTAATGTGTAATGTGCCATTTGAATTTGATACATGTTTTTTTTTTTGGAAACATGTCAAAAAAAATTTATTTTAGAATTTTAGTGTAGTTATATAAATCATTCATCCATTTTTTACTCCCTGAATATATAAACATACTTTACACTACACTCATCAGCACTGCATGAGAAATTAATGTGATCTTTTAAATAAAAAATGTGATAAATGTAATTAAGTTACACAAAATATGTATATTATGGAAACATGTCCAAATAGTATACGAGTCAACTCATTTTCATTATAATATAGTATAAAAGTGATTTAAATAATATATCCTTAGAATTATTGATGCATTTTGTAATGAAACAAAATGATAAAAATGTATTGACTGATAAACTATTTTGACATGTCTCTACAATTATCATATTTTGTTTATCTTCATTACGCTTATCATCCTTTGTAAAAAAATCACATTTATTTCACATGTAGGGATAACCAGTGTAATATATGTATAAAAATATGGAAAATTTTTATATGGGTACAAAATATATGAATAATCTATGTAATTCATTAAAACTCCGGAGGAATGAAATGTTATATTATTGTAAGGAGAATGAAAACTATTCCATAGTCTATATACATATTTTTCTATATAACTAGCAAGATACCCGTGCGGATGCACGGTATGATATTTTTTCCGTGTGGTTAAGAATACACATTTTATATGTATATTCATATGATTAAAAACACACATATTATTTGTGTATTCGTATGATTAAAAACACACATATTACTCGTGCATTCGTGTTGTTAAGAAGACACATGTTACTTGTGTATTCACGTGACTAAAAACATATGTTACTTGTGCATTCGTATTGCGAATAACACATATGTGACTTGTATATTTTAATGGTTAAAAACAAACATATTACTCGTATATTCGCATTGCTAAAAACACACATGTTACCCCTACATTCATATAGTTAAAATACACATTTTATCCGTACATTGACATTTTTAAAAAGACATATGTGTTATTCGCATTCGTATAGTTAATGCACACATGTATTATATTTGCATTCATATAGTTAAAAATACACGTGTTACTTGTGTATTCACATGATTAAAAACACATATGTTACTCATACATTCGTATTGTTAATAACACACATGTGACCCGTATATTTTAATGGTTAAAAACAAACATGATACCCGTAAATTTGTACTATACGTTATTTTTTTCCGTATGATTAAGAACACACTTACATATATATTCATATCATTACGAACACACATGTTATTCGTGCATTCGCATGATTAAAACACAAACGTTACGTGTGCATTCATATTAGTTAATAACACACATGTGACCGGTGCAATCACATGGTTAAAAAAACACATGTTACCCATACATTCATATTGTTAATAACACATATGTTAATTGTGCATTCATATAGTTAAAACATATATGTTAACCGTATATTTTTCTGTTCAAACACATAACGTAAACAAATGGCAATTTCGAATTTGAAAATAAATATTTTTAATAAAAATAGGAAACCGAAACATGATACCATGCGAATTTTTTGAAAATAAATATTTTAAAAGTTGTAGAAAATGAAATGATTTTTTTTAATGAAAATGTGGAAATCAAATCGTGATACTATATGAACCAGTGTTGTTTGGACCGGACCGGACCGGACGGTCCGACCGGTCCAACCGTCAACCGTTCCTGCAAACGGTTCTGTACAAGTAGTAAACCGGAATTGGTTTCCAGCCGTTTTGGGCCGTGGAAAATCCGGTCCAACCGGGTTAGACCGGGTAAAACTGGAATAACCCGGTTGGTTAAACCGGACGGGTTCATAAAATAAAAAAAAATGTAAAAAATGCACATATCTGATGCTTTTAATATGATGTAATCGATTACGAGTATATTGTAATCGATTACATCATGTAAAATTCACATATCTGATGCTTTTAATATGATGTAATCGATTACGAGTATATTGTAATCGATTACATCATGTAAAATTCACATATCTGATGCTTTTAATATGATGTAATCGATTACGAGTATATTGTAATCGATTACATCATGTAAAATGCACATGTCTGATTAGTTTATCAGCATGTAATCGATTACCAGGATTGTGTAATCGATTACACTGTTTAAAAATGCAAATAATCTTAGTTTCATACATGAGTTTTTCAAAGATCAGCATTATACATATTTTCTAATTATTATACATATTAATCTAACGTATATTCTAATTTGTAATGGTTGAAGGACAAAATATTACTATTGATGGATTGCTTAATTTAGACTCTTTTCCTCAAGAAGATATAGATAGTTACACTCAAAGTACATCTTTAACCAACAATGTAAACTTAGGATCTAACCAAGACAATGATACATGGATGAATTAGAATGTTTACTCTCTAAATGAGATGTGTTTTGATTTGTTGCTCTAATTATGTAAGACTTAAACTTTGATGCACTTTTATTTTGATTCATGTGTGAGCTTTGTGCAAAGTTATTCACTTATTTTAATTAATTATATAATATATGTATATATATATAATTATATATGATATTATATTGTCGTCCGGTCCGACCGGACGGTTTAACCGGTTAAACCGGTTAGAACCTATACAAGACCTCGTCCGGTTTGACGTCCGGCTCGGGTTTCACAACATTGATATGAACCTTTTTTATTAAAAATATTTAAAAGTTATAAAAAAACTTCAATTTCGAATTTGATTTTTTTTAATGAAAATAGAGAAAAATTAATATCCAAATAATCTGATATGTGATATTAAAATTCAGTGGAAGAAATATCACAAAACTTTGATGGATGAAAAGTACAGCGGATAATTTGTAATTAAAGAGTGTTGATAATAATTGTAATATAGCAAATGTTATGATATGGTGATATGACATGTGACGTTTGATAATGTGTAAGGACCTTTTTTTCTTATATCTATACTATATATAAAGGCAAAACCTCTAATAACTACCTATATGACATTATTTTTCATTGCCTATTTTGCCCTTCTAATTAACTATTATTACAACTACACTATATATACTTATATTTTATATATATATATATATTATATATAAAGGCAAAACCTCTAATAACTACATACATGGTATATTTTTTATTGTCTATTTTGCCCTTCTAATTAACTATTATTACAATGTTTACCACACAATAAAAGAAATATCAAAATTATAGGTTTTAATATAGGTTACATATATAAAAAATATAAAGTCACCAATGTAATTTTTAATATAGGTTTTAATAATATCAAAATTCATTTTCATATTTTTTTTATTACATAAATTATAATATCATGTACAACAGTCAATACTAAAAAATAATATATTTTTCTAAAATGAAATATTTAATATTAGAAAATAAGAATGCGGGTCGGTATGCACGAAGTACATATCGTAGTATTAATAGATTAAATATAATCCAATAATTTGAGTTTCCCTCCCTAATCCCTATCTTTCTCTGCACCCTCCTCACTCACAATCACAATCCCAATCATAAAATTTAAGCGATTGTTCAAAAATCACTATGAAATTCAAAGCTTTTCTGACTGAAAACGGAGTAAACCTCTTGGAAAAGCGATTCCTCCCAGCCTTAGAAAAAATCGGAAAAACTTGCCATCTCTACCTCACTCACGATAACGCAATCTTCCTCCACAACCTTCTCAACGGCGATGGCGTTCAATCCATCGCTCAGTTTCGAATCCAAGCTCTCTTCGACGATTACCGCATCTCTAGCCAAAACGACGATCGTATCGCTTTCACCATTGACGTTTCTCTTCTCCTCCGCGCTCTTCGTAGCACTGTAAGCATTTCTTCTCAATGTGCCGCTCATGTGGCGGCGCCGGATTCCGATTCTAGTAATCGGCTTCAGATTAAGCTTGTTAAGAAGTTGCCGCCGAATTGCACGGTTGCGATGCCGTTTCTGACGGTTGAGACTCGTGGTTATAAATCGGCGGTTATTCAGGATATTCCGATTTCGAAACCGTTGTCTAGGGTTCAAGTTGTTGAGCTTCAGAGTGCTCTTGAAATGGCTCAGGATCTGCCTCAAACACTTGTTCAGGTTGATACTTTCACTTTGCTTTACAAATTTGTTAAAATTGCACGATACGATTTATTACGTGTGAAGTCCTATCTCGGATATGAGGGGAGAACTAAAAAAGTTTATAAATAGAGAAATATCCTTGTTCAATAGAACTACCCACTGGTTGGAGGCTCCACGTCGCAGTCTGATCTACTCATTAGTTGGTTAGGTGTTTTAAATTGCCACTGTGGTTACTTTACGGTTACCACAATTGCAGGAAAATACGGCTAAAGCTGACGCAATTGCGTCACATACAGAGTCTGAGTGTAATATCTATGCATTGTAAATGTAAGAATTTGTACATCGGTGCAGTGATAGTGTAAACATTTCTTTCTCTTTGTCTATATGCCCAAAGGCCACCTACATTGTATTGGCTTTGTTTCTTAATTAAAACAATTTTTTTTACTTGTTTTAATAACAATTTCCATTATAGAAGTAAGAAAGCAAGAAATAAGGTGAAAATAATGTGTCATTTTTTGTAATCATAAGAAAAACCATATAGGTTGAAAATTAAAACATAAAACAAACCAAGCATTATATGAGGTGGTATACATTGAAACAAGAAACTTCTTCTGATGAGGATCTAATTTGGAATTTTTCATTGTTTTCTCTTGGTCATGTTTACCAATTTAGCAAAATTTCAGATTTTCACTTTACATTTTATCCTAATTTTCCCTCTTATGTTGTTTCTCACATAGGTGCCAGATTTGATTCAACTGCAAAACTTTGTGGATCGGATGAAGAATGTGGGTGATGTGCTGAATGTCTTCATAAGTAAGTATGGTGATTTGCGTGTTGATGTTTCAACAACACTGATCAGTCTAGGCGCCGAGTTCCGGAAATTGTTGGTGATTGGAGAGCAAGCAAATGAGCCTGCTGAAGATCAAAACCTCAGTGCTCGCTCACGGTCGTCAAGGTCGATTTCGAGAGGGGATGGCCAGACTGTGCAAGTGAGTGTGAAGCACTTCTCAAAGAGTCTCCAGTGTCACTTGTCCAAACCAGATTGTGCTTTCTATGGAATTGCTCCACAGGGAAGTTGTTTGACAGTGATATTTCAGTTCTTCATTCCCGGTTCTCGACAGAGTGATAAATCAATCAGTTTGCATTGCAGGCTTCCTGTGCTTGACCCTGGTTCGAGTTAAACTCAAACAATCTTGTTATGATTATGATTTGTGTTTGATTGTTTTAGACCATTTTCTCTGTTAAAATGTTGCTGGTTATTTAGAAAGTAGCTGTGAATTTCATCTCTGAATGTGTTACTGTCTATAACATATATTGAGTTCTGTTAGAAAAATATCAACTTGATAAATATCCATAAAAATTGCTATGATAAGGAATTAACTAGAGTATCAAATTGGTTTGTTATGTAAGATGAAGTTTACACAAGTCTAATCTAACATAAGTTATTATAGACATATAGGTGAGTGATCTGAGAGATATTAGGCTACATGGTTGTCTTCATTACTTGTAAATAAAGGATAGGATAGACTTTTCCATCATTACTTGTAATCTTCAACATCTTAATTTTGTATATTAATTCTAGTATAAATATATTTTATTTATATTAACCATGATAGAATAACTGAGTAAATTAATTAATCATTGATATAACAAGAGTGAGATGGAAATCTGTTCTTAACTAATTTTTAATAATAAAATATGAAATTTAGTGATAATGACAATGATAGAATCAATTTTAGAAATATAATAAGAATATAAAATAGAGAGGGGATTTACTTACTCCAAGAGTATGTTTAAAAAACTTATTTAACATCTTAGCCATTAATTCTAGATAAATCTAATGGTTTAGATTTACTTCCTAATTTCAACAATTACCCTATAATTGATGGCTAAAATTTGGAGTAAGTAGATCCTCTCCCTATAAAATAAGATAAAAATATAAATTTTAATAAGGATGAAATAAAGTATTAATAATTTTAGCAAGGATAAAAACAATCTAACCACTGTCTGAATAAAAAATATGCAAAATTATATTGGGAAATACTCTCTAATATACTGAAAAGTAATATATTTAGTTTGTAAAAACAATCCTTTCCTTATTTCTTAACTAGTGGCCTTAGTAAAACCCATAGATAATAATGAAATTGCAATGAAAATATGAAATGGCACAAAATAATACATAATATTTCAAAGAAATTTAAATTTTACCCAATGTCTACTATGAGAGACATAAATTATAATATAATAAGTGTATCATTCCTATGATAGCATCAAACTATTATATTGAGTCCAACTTCCTTAATAAATATGCAATTTGAACTTCCTTTGTCAATGGCATGATCCAATCACTATATAGATCAGCAACCAAGCTTGGATTTATTTTGTACACTGGCTCAGTTCTATGTTCCTTCATATTTATAACCACTTCCTGTCCATAAGTCTTGGCCTTCATCTCTACCCTCCTTTTAATTGCCTCTTCAACTTCAGGATATGTTAGCATCTCCATCAACTTTTCCTTATCCTGCAAAATCAACTCCACGTTACTCCGAAAAAATGAAACTCGAAGATCTCCTCGAACTTGTAAGTGTGTCCATCGAAATCAGCAACATTTACAAGTAACCATATAGTTTATATTTGACCGAAAACAATATAGCATGATAATTGTATTACCATTAGTTGATTACAACTTTGATTAATATGTTTGCAATTCGAAGCACATTTACTATTTCTAAGACTGAACTTCCCTAGAAAGTAGAAAAAGAATAACAATTGCATCCATAATGGTACCTGTGCTATAATGGCAGCTTTATATGCATCTGGAGCAGCTCGAAATTTTGTCTCGGCTACAAATTTGCCATAATGGATTCTCTTTGAGAGTGCCTGCAGTCACAAGAAATCACAAGTTCCCAGCGATATAAGTACCACAACTTGCGATTACAATCTAAACTTAGAGGGAGCAGAAACTTGTCAAAATAATACCAAAGAGGGCTTGGAAAACACATGAAATCGGGGTCAACCAGAGGGGAAAATATTCACTATGAAGAAGCGTAACTTAAGTGAGTTCGACAAATTTACGCTGTTGGATGGAACCTCAGCTTACATTTCGAATTGTGTTTTGAATCTAAGCTGTCGGATCTTCATCCAACGACTTTAAAGTTAAAGTCGCCACTTTAAAAGTCACTCAAACAATTCCCCAACCATAGTAAAGGATATGAATAGGTATATAATACATGATAACACTATATGCTTAGAGACCCGATAATACAGAGAAGATTTAAAAATTGAAAAAGCAAGGTAGTATTCCCTGGGCATCATTTTAACCCAGAATTGAATTAATTAAACGGTAATTAGTAATGTGTACCTGCAAGCACATTGTATCACAAACAGCGGTGGATCCACAGTTACCATCATCTCCTTCCTTGACTAATTGTGGGATAAGAACTCTGAAGTATACATTCCACACTTTGTCGTTTATGTTGATCGAATCGGCAATAGGGTGCAATACCTATTCACATATGACACAGAAATTCAGTGAAGAAGCAATTATCACAATATCTTTTCACACATTACAGAAGAATAACAGAAGGTTTAGTGACACAACATTAAACATTTAACACAGAGAGAGAGAGAGCTCATAACAGAAGAATAATAGAAGCATTTTGATAACAATTCATGGATAAGAGTGAATTCACTCCCTCGAGTTTCTCATCAATAGTTACTCTTTACTCTCTAAACTGCATTCCTCACTTTAGAGGATCAAAATACAATAAGTTCATTACCTTCGGGTATTGCAATGGCGGTAACAATGGTTCAGGTAGGCCATCAGGAAAAAAAGGATGCTCATCAGGGCTCTTGTATCTACCCACCTTCAATGTAATGGAAACTCGGTCAGCAAAATTAAAATTTATATTTCAGGACCGTGTACCATTTTTTTCATTGAGAAATTTCATTTCATTATAGCTTTTCATTCTTAAGTCCATACCTTGGCATGAAGTGTCTCAGTTTCCTTGAGTATATATTCTACCAACGAGCCGTGAAATCCATCCATTGAGAAGGCATCGGGATCATATGTATCTTCATTGTAACAGTATTGTGCTCGTTCCAAGAGGCTAAAGATTATGCTATCCTCTAGACGAATTAAAGAATGTCTTATATGATCAAGGGTCAGATTTTCACTCCCATCAATCCTTCTCTTTGTTGGCACTGATCTACACAAAAGAAAAGGGGTAATTTTAAGATTTGATTGACCAATTCGGAAAGAAAAAATCACTGTGCCCATCACATAAACAACTATTATGCAATTGCCGATTTTAAGGATGAATACAAGCAACACAAGAAAAGGAAGCTGTAGATGCAAGAGTCTGAAAATCGAATGACGCAGTTAAAAGCTGACTACTATGGATTAAGTCTTGTAGATACTTGAGTCTTTGTTTCTGAATATCCGCAAGAGTGCAAATGCCATAGTTTTAAGTTGCAGTAACTGCAATTGTGCCTGCATGGACTTCATATCTGCAATTTTTGTAATCGGAACGCAAATGCAGTTTAAAGCAACACGGTTAATGTTTCCGATGAATTTTCTTAAGCTAGCACAAATGCACGGCCCGATTCCTGTTTTCTAATCCATCAATTTCCATTGGACCCAGGACTTTCTAATCTTAAAGGGGCAGAACAAACTAGAGTAATAAAAGTTGGTGATTTATTCTATAAACAATTGCAATTATATGTACCAAGTTATTGAGAAAACAAAAATTATGAGTATATGGCCACATTGAATGGGTATATGGCTAATATAGTGCTTATAAGGCTTGGGCATCTCACTCCATATGAGCTAGCTTTTGGGGATGAATTAGGTCTGGTGTGCACAATTCTAATATAAATGTGTGATCGGATTCCTCGTCGTTAATCCAACCATTTCGGTTGAAAACTTTAAGGTAGTACAAGATGAAAACAAGTTTTGTTCTATTTACATAATAAACCAATCACATAACAGAACCACAAGTTCTCTCATATGACCGGTCTATTCGGCAGAATTAGCTTCTAGTCGTGAGCTTATAGCAACTAGCTTCGAAACTAGCTGAAATTTGTTAAAGACTAAAAAGGGCATATATTGTTTATTTACTACTTGTTTATTTTTTTATTAGTTTAATTATAATTATTAATTGGAGTAATTAAATATGTATTTTTTATTAATTAAATTATAATTATTAAAAACTTTATGTTTTTGTAAAAGCTTTCTGAACAAAAACTAGGTTTCAAACAGCTGCTCAAGTATTCAATTTCTATTTACCAAAATAATTGGATATTTAAATCAAACAATTTTATACTATATTCATAATAACTAAATAAATATAGCATTGGAGTGGCAAAAGGGAAAATATATATTTCCCTAATTTTGGTTATACAAGATTTGTTAGGAATTACCACACCCTATAATTGGACAAACAATCATAAATTCAGAATCAAATAAAAATGTAATCTCTTATTCATAGCATATATATAATTTGATTGAATTTCAGAGAACCCAAAAATAGAAATTTATATATAAAATCTCACCCGGTGGAAGCTGCATGTGGCTGAACATAAAGTTTGCATCTTTTTGGAAATTCTAAAGTGGGGTTGGAGGAAAAGAAGGTTATTCGTTTGGTATGATCAAAAACAGAATTGGGTTTTGCAGAATGAGGTAAAAAACAAGGTGCAGAGAAGGTAAGTCTTAAAAGTTTAGACTCCATTATAGAGAGAGAAAATGAGAGAATGGAATTGAGAAAGAGAGAGAAAAATGAGAGTTAAAGATTTAGAAGGGGTTGGTGACAATGGTGGTGGGTGTGAATGAATGAGTACAAAGGAAGAGGACTGAATTCTTATTCCCACCAACCAATTTGGTTTAGGTTGCTATTATTCATCTATTACATATGTCTCAGTTTAATTAAAAGTTATCACATATTTATAAATAAAAATTATTAAAAAAAGAAAGCAAATTTTATATGTTATTTGGTGGGATTTGATTTGTTTATTTTGAGATGGAGATTCTTTTGGTCTACCTTATGTCATTATCTTCCAACATAAGAGTTTAAATTAAAGTAAACCTTCCAACAATATATTAGTGCACTAAATTTCAAATATTTGATTCTTAAGAACGATACCTATTGGGAGAGACATTTATATAACTTAAAAAAGATTAGTTTGTGACTATGAGAATATTTTTAGTTATACAAAAATAGCATATTTATATAATTGCGTAATGCATTTTTTACTATTAAATTTGTTATTCCAGAAGAAAATCTAAACCACTCTACTTACAAATAGATTTCATGTCTACCTTTCATAAAATCTTTTTTTTTTGGTTTCTCAATCCCCCAATTAGGAGGGAATGGAAAAGAAAGTAGAATACAACTACTAGACTTATATTAGCAAGTTTGGTTTTTTTTTGTTTCTTTCTCATTCCATACAACATTTTTGAAGTGTTTCTTTCTACCCAACCACTAATTATGATTCTAGTGTATATCCATACTATTTAATTTTTTATTTTTTAATGAAGAGTAAGATTTTTTGGCACTACCAAATATATTTTCTCACATTTTAGGCAATGAACTAATCTATTTTAGGATTTGTGACTGTTCCTCCCAATAAATATTGTTCCCGTAGAAATCAAATTTTTGGTCTTTTGATCTTTATAGGGATCCAGCGGAACCTTATACCACTAAACCAACCCCTTCTTGATAAATAAAGAGTAATATGATCTAATTAGATTTTTTCTTCAAGAAACCAAATAAACTAATGAATTGAATAAAACTAAATCATTTATTTGGTTTGGCTGAATTCAACCTAAAAAGTGCTTAAAATCGATATAAACATAACCATCTTATTCAATGTATAATCTTCCTCTTCAAATTAAAGAAAACCAATTTCATGCCCATATACCCTAAATTATGAGACATGTGAATTTGGATTGGTACATCATGTACTTGCCCTTAATGTGAAATGATCAAGTGAATATATGTACATAGCATCTAGCTAGTTTATGGATTAATAGTGTAAAAATAGTTTTTATATTTTTTCAAGTAAATTAAGAAAAATTTGTTTTCAATTACAAAATAACATAGGTGTTAGTGGTATTAAAGGATGATATGTGAACTTTTATTTATTTTTGAGGTCAAAAAATAATTGATCGTAAATCTAATAAATGTTTATTATTTAAAAATAAAGAAAAATATGGTCGTGTAATAAGTCATAAAAAAAGAGTAAAGACCAATTTTGGTTTGTGGGTTGTTGAATACTGCTATCGAAATTGTTCCAATCATTTCCCCATTCCTCGCTTAATCGGTATCATCTTTTTCTTCAAATTCAATCTCATTTCTTCCAATTTTTTGTTTCCTTTAGTTTTTTTTCGAATTAATTTTTTTGAGGTTACCATTTTCAATTGTTTTTCGTTTATAGTTGATGGGGTGTTTTTGTTTGATTAAAAGAATCTAACTTTGAACAACCCATTTGAATTTGGGGGCATGCTATGAAATTGGGTTATCTTTTTTACGAACTCCAAAGAAGAAATTTTTGTGTGATTGTTATATGAATTTTGCATTTTGAGCACATTTCTTATCTGATATCAAGATAGGGTTAGTTGGGTTAGACATAACTTTTCTTTTGTTTACATACATATATATATATATATATATATATATGTAATGGGAGTGCTTTGATTTGATTGATTTCTTCATACTATGAATTTCGAAGTTGTGATATTTGATGCTAGGGTTTGCTTTCTAGCCATGTTTTTGAAGTTAAGTTAGTTCATATTTCTAGTCAAATATGTTATTCATTTCTCTAATTGTTAGCTTGGTTGAATTGTCTTTAGGGTGTGTGTGGGTAAAAAATTAAGTGCTTATGCAATAATCATTTTTTGAAATAAGCTAAAAGGAACTTATTTGTATTACTCATAAGTCATAAGCATCTTTGATAAGCTTATTAAATAAGCTAAACAGAGCTTATTGGTAGTCTTTAGCTGTTTTCATAAGCTAAATTTTGATGAGCTTATTACTATAAAGTATAAACTATTATCAGAAGCCTAAATAAATTATCGGTAAGATTTTCGAATTGACCTCGTCATATATAGTCATTCTCACTAGTATTGCATCTAGATTTGAATGGTGAATACAATCCCCCATGGTGACTTTATTGCTCTTGCTATTCACTATTATTTATTTACTAAAAAAGTGGTTGGAAAAATTCTTTCAGCTCTAGAAGGCAAATTTTACAAAACAAAAATTTGGATTCATTGCTATGAGATTTTGTTTGCTAATTTACTTTTTCCTACATACCCAAAAAAGATTGTCTTGTATAAATGATAGAAATGGAATAAAGCATGCATACTAGATATTATGATTTGGATATGAAGTTCCTCTGGTTTCATGTTTGCTACCAGTATTTATGTAGGGTTGGGGTAGCGGGTTATAAGCAGTTTTTGATTAAAATAGCAAATACTGAAATCTTACTTTAAACCCGGTGGAATTTTTAAGCATGTAGCTATTACGTTTGAGTTCATAGGTCATTATGCTTGATTTCCACCCATGATTCAACATACAAATAAATATGAACAAGATACTGTTCTGACGGATTATGATAACTGTTCATTTATTTGAGAGCACACTTAGAGAAAGTACTTTCAAATGCATGAGTGAGACTTCAGCATTCTGATTTTTCTATTATAGTGAATATAGTTGTATATTTTTCTCAAGGTTTAGCCTTTGCACATCTCTGTGACTTTTCCTGTTGTAATGTTTCAGATTCCACGCCTTGGTTCGGTCACTAATAATCACAATGAGGTTCAAATCATGCCATTGCTTGGTTATTTAACCTATTGTAACCCAGGATGTGGAACTTTGCATCAAACTGCATTGCTGGAAGCGTGGGACTGAAAAATGATTCGTCGAAGCCAGCTCATTCTGCTTCAGAATGTTCTGATGATGAGACTTCTGTCATTGGCAGAGAGGAAGGGCTGGAGTGCCCAGTATGCTGGGAATCTTTCAACATTGTTGAAAATGTACCGTATGTTTTATGGTGTGGCCACACACTTTGTAAAAATTGTATCCTGGGTCTCCATTGGGCTGTCGTGAAATTTCCGACACTGCCAGTTCAACTTCCTCTTTTTATTTCCTGCCCCTGGTGCAACCTTCTATCTTTTCGTTTAGTTTATCGAGGAAACCTTAAATTCCCTCGCAAAAACTACTTTCTTCTTTGGATGGTTGAAAGCATGAATGGTGATAGAGTGAAGTCGCATTCCGCTTCCTTTGGTGATCATCAACAGCAATGGCCAACAAGAGACAATGTAACCATGGGAAGCCATGTAAGCCATGCCAACCTTCGGCAGGGACAAGTTCGCCGTCAAGAGGCATCAGGTTCCATCGAGTATCCTGGTCATGGCAATACTGGTAACTACCTCAGTAGGGAAAGAGTCCAATATTCTATTCGGAAGTCACTGGTTTTCTTAGTCGAATTGACAGCTAAGTTCCCATTGGTCATTATATTTCTTTTGATTGTCTTGTATGCAATACCAGCCAGTGCAGCCATTTTGGCTCTGTACATACTTATTACAATTCTGTTTGCTCTCCCGTCGTTTATCATCTTGTACTTTTCATATCCTAGTTTGGATTGGCTTGTTAGGGAGATCTTCACTTGAGATCATGAACCGGTATAAACTCCGACTTCGCAAACATTAAAATAAGTTTGCTTCACCTAATGGCTCACTTTATCCAATATCCTCAACTTTGCAATTCATCGAATCCCCTTCGATAGGCTGCGTTATTATTTCTCTTACCATATAGAGCCTTTCTCAATCTCTTACCAAGGCTATGGAATAGGGTGACAATGTTTGGACCTTTTCTTGGTCACAAATATTTGCTTCTTCAATTTCAGGTCTTGCTTTGTATGGACACATGAATGTTTCTTTCAATACATCTTATACTTTTTATGTTTGTACATTATTAATAATAATAGTTGTTTGAGTATCTACATATGAAAAAGTATTATCTGCTTAATTTGAATTTTGTGATATTCCTTCTCCTATCTGCTACAAGGTTTGGCCATTGTGTCTAAACAAAACACATTTTATTCCATTTGTGGCTTCTCTGTAGTCTGGAATAAACAGGTGATTAGGAATGGCAACAGGGCGGGTCGGAGTTGGATTTGTGCTTACCCAATCCCGAATCCGAAATCCAAAACCCGAACCCGAATTAAGCGGGGTTAGAAACAATGATATCATCCCCGAACCTGAAAAAACTCCGAACGAAACATATATTTATATATATATAGCTTATATATATATATCTGTGAAATATATATATATATATAGTGTGTATATATATATAGCTTTTATATATGTATTTATGTGTAATTTTATAATTTTACATATATTAATCGGGTTCGGGGTAGAGTATTAACAATACCAAACCCGAACCCAAAATTTAAACTCGGGTAAAACCCGAACCCAATCACACCGGGTTTTCCCTGTTAAATTTGGGTTGGGTTCGGGCGGGTACTCGCGAGTTCGGTTTTCATTCACATCCCTATTGATACTGTTGCAGCATCCAGGTAGATAATTTGTAAGAACATGATAGAACTAAACTTGAGTATGACTCAGATTTGTTCATGTTGCATTTTTATAGCTTATATTGGTTTCATGCATACCCATTAGATGAAGTGATTTAGTGATGGAATGAGTTTCTACTTTTTAGCATTTTAAGTTATTAGTACCCTTATACCAATAAATAAGGGTATCAATATTGTCATTTTCAACAAGTACTTATTTATATATAGTCCATATTGATCAATCATAATTTTCTAAGATAAAAAATATTAAAATATGATTGGTTAGTATGATGCGTGGATTAGAAATCTAAAGAAACCTCACCAATCACTACCCAATCCATGAAAGGAAGTAATCTTTGTACAAGTAACTCTTCTTATTAGTGGAAAAAAATGTACTAAATTTTAAGTTTTATATAATATTACTGCATCATCTAATATTCATATTTAATCATAATATATATATATTGATTGTGTATAAATCTTTATTTTTTTTTTTCCGGAGAAAATTGAGTAGAAATTGTAAGAAAAATAAAATGGTGTCCAAATTATTGTAGACCAACCAAGAAAGTTTCCTTGAACCTAACATGGTGAAATAATAATGTGAGGCTAATAAAACATGCATGCAAAACAATCCAACAAAGATGAGTCCACGTGTGACAACCATGGCCAAGAATGTTTCCCATATCCATTATATCCACAACCAATTCATTAGACATTAGTTTACAGTAACATCATAGTAAGTTTTTAAAAAATGGTGGCAGCCATTGTTGTTTCTTCTTCAAGCTCTATACTTTACCACAACCCCATCTATTTTGGTGACCCAAGATCAAATTTTGTTGGTGGGTTTTTGAAGGGTACTGCTACTACTACTCTATGCTTCCATTTGAAACCAAAACAGTTACAAACAAGAGTTCTAACCAATGTGGTTGTGGCTTCTTCAATCAACCCTACAAGTGTCACAACTAACAATGCTAGTAGTAGATTTTACTTCAATTTCACTGGCTTTCCTTTCCCTCTTGGTCCTTTTCTCAATAGGATCACTATTAGGACTGAGGTTTGTTCTTGTCTTAGTTTTCTTGCTTATTTTTATCACTTCAATTGTTTTGTTTGAAATTTCTATGTGCTTAATTGCATATGTATGAAAAGTTGATGTATTGAACTATAACTTTTTATTTAAAGAATGAGGCAGTTATGCTCGAGAGCCTAACAGAAAGGCGACTAAGTGCACGAGGCTTCCATTGGGGTAAGAAGCCTTAGACCTCTGTGACAAACAACTTTACCGTTGCGCCGAGGCTCTGCCAGAGCTGCTTACTTTCTTAAGATTATGAAAATAGCTTATGGGTTATGACCTTCTTATAGTTTGTTTATTTATTTAGCTTATTTCAATAAGCATATATCGTGACCCTTTATCCATCCTTGTGAAAAATTGGTGTGGACTGCTTATAAGAGAAATTTATGAAAATAAGTTCTTTTTAGCTTAATTCAAAAAGACTTATTGAATAAGCATTTAATTAAGTTGTTTACCAAGTATGCCCTTAATCGTAGATATTCTATCATAGAGGGTAAGGTTGTTGTTTAGTGACCGTGAAGTCATTTGTTCAAATCTTGGAAACAGTCTCTGCTTGCGGGATAAGACTGCATACATTTATCCTCCACATACCCTACTAAGTGGAAGCCTTGTATACTAAGTCGCCTTTTTTTTAACATTTCACCGTAAATTCTGGTTTTGAGCACTTACTGATCATTTTCTTTTAACCATATTCTAGGCCGTGAAGGGACAGATATGGCTATTTGAACAAGAGCAGGCATTAGGATTCAGCAGTGTTTCAACAAACATTAGAATGACAGTTATCAAACTCAAATCTGGCGGCTTATGGGTTCATGCACCCATCGCTCCAACTGACGAGTGTATCCAGGTTCGATTTTTATTACCAATTCTCCGAGTATGTGAACTTATAGTAGCTTTAATGAGGAAAAATGCTAGTGCATATATATCATATTTTCTTTTCATTTATGGCAATACGTTGGAATTGTCGCAACGAATTCAACATCCGTTTAGACTATACTATTTACTTGGACATAATCGAGTTCATTTGTTCGAAGGGTGGCCCCACCGTCCCATTTTCTGAAGTCATTGGTAGGATTGTTTCATCTTGCAAACTTTCATTCCTCAAACCTATGACTTGACCAAGAAGGTTATTTTTGTGAAAACAACTATATAAAATGACATCCAGATTTCATTATGCTTTCTTAACATGTGAATTATATGTTTCCTGCAGCTTATTAAGGAATTGGATGCTCCGGTTGAATATATTGTCCTCCCGACTTTTGCTTATGAGCACAAAATATTTGTTGGTCCATTTTCTAGAAAATTTCCCCTTGCTCAAGTATGGGTGGCACCAAGGCAATGGAGTTGGCCATTGAACTTACCATTGGAATTCTTCGGCATTTTTCGCGCTAAAACCTTGAAAGACAAGGACTTGTCCACTCCTTGGGCTGGTGAAATAGAGCAAAAGGTTCTAAGCTCACCGGAAGTTGGTAATGATAAATTCATTGTTGCATACTTTTCAGACTTAAATCTAAAAAGAACAATCTCATTTGCTTGTGGATTGTCTCAGGAATTGGGCCGTACGTGGAGGCAGCTTTCTACCACAAGCCTTCAAGAACACTATTGGTGACAGATGCTGTTATTTTTGTCCCAAGACAGCCACCTGAGTGTATAAGCAAAGAATCTCTATTAGCATCGGCAAAAAATGGTTTAGCCGTAAAAATTCTTAGTAAAGGAAAGGCGGTATCGGATGAACCGGTAATCGATAACAAAAGCAGCAGGCAAAAAGGTTGGCTCTTTCGAAAAGCAAATTATGTTTCGAGTGAAATCAAATAAGATCTGATGTTTGTTTTCTGACAGGATGGGAAAGAATGGTTCTACAAATCTTGTTTCTCGGTCCATCGAATCTCTTAGAACCTAATGCTACCTTTGAACAGATGTCACAGAAGTTGATTGTTTCACCTATTGTGAAGACATTAGTCTTCAGCAAAGTTCCTGAAAAGGTAATCTTATTTCGGTAGTATCATTCCTTTTTGATTCAAAGTATCTTAATCTAGTTCTACCTTATATAGATCCATTAATTCATAGAATCATAGAACAAAAGTCATGTTATGATCCATTCCGTTCTACCACGTCTGCTAAATGCTGCCTAAGAATCACAAAGTTGAATGTTCTGCCGATAATTGATAAACATTGATGATAAACAACCGAACTCACATTTTGTTTATGATCTAAAGGTAAGAGACTGGGTCGATAGTATTTCGGGAGATTGGAAGTTTAAGAGAATCATCCCTGCTCATTTCGCTGGACCTATAAATGCAAGCGGGTCAGATTTCCGGGCAGCATTCGCATTTCTGGACGAGTTCGTAGGCGACCGATATGCTACTTGGCCGTCACTTTCCGTTCTCTTGTCGTCATTTAAGGGAAAAGCAGCTAGCTATTTTCCTCCAGATGATATGAGAACCTTATCATCCCTTGATCAGTTTCTAGTTTCAGTTGGAGCTGTTAAGAAAACTGTTTCAGGGAGGAAGCAATGAAAAATACCATATAACAAACAACTTATACTACTTTAATGTGAAATATATAAAATTTTGTTACATTAGGAGCTTCATTCTTAAGGAAAATGTAAATGTTTTACATTAATGTTGTAATGTCAAGGAATATATTTTTGCATAAAGATCTTTGATTCATAAGTACATGGCTATGACATAGAGATCTATGTATACATGATTTATATGGTTTTTGCATTTCATATAAGCTGAGATGAAAGAAAAGAAAAGTTATTTATGTCAAATAAGTACTTAAGTAAACATTGAATATCATATTGATATGAACAACTTTAACTCTTGAACTTATATACATGATTTTAAAGAAACATCAATGGGATAAAGATAAGTGTAAAAACTCAATTTAGAATCAAAAATTTCTGTCTACACTATATTAGTCCTCAAAGAAATTAAATTACTGTTTTAATTCTCAGAAGTATATTTCATGGTTGTTTTTTTTTTTTTTTTTTGATATTCAAAATTCAACTTACAAACGGATCCTTAAGAAATAAACTATTTAGACCCTTTAAGTAGATCTCTACTTCCAACCATGTCAACTCTTCCTTCAAGCCCAATATCAAATAGGAGGAAGCCCAATTCTACAATCAACATAGGTAAAAGGTTCAATCAGATGAGAGTAGTAATACCAATAATACGTTGGTCTATTGATGTAAGGTCGTGTTAGATTTTTATAAAGATCAAAAGATTAAGGATTTAATTCGTCAAAGTGACATTTGTTGGGAGGGGTAATCATTCACCCCTAAAGAAATTAGTTCTTTACTCATAGGGTGAGAAAAAAAAGACGAGAGTGGTAAGTTTTAAAAACACATGATATTAATATAAGACGAAATATATGAAGTGTAAGTTTATTGAGAAACGGATTAACCCTATCGTAGAGGTAAAAATTGGAGATCATTCTATACCGCAAGTCACTAGATTAAATATATTGGGTCAACCATATAACACAATGGAGAAATTGACGTAGATGTAAATCATAAGATTCAAGCGAGATGAATGAAATAACGAAATACTCCAAAATATTATTTGTGATAGAAATGTCACTTGAACTTAATGAGAGTTTTATTGCACAATTATAAGGCACAATGTTATATGAGACTATATTTGTCTGAATAAAATGTCAACAATATATAATAATATTATGTTGGATAAATAAACATACTAGAGGGAGATGAATGTCAAGAAAAACCATAGTTGAAACTTGAAACAATTAAAAAACTTTAGAAATAATTTTTTGTGTGGATAAACATACTATTTTATTATATATTTTGTACCTAGTAGAATTAAGCCTTTTATGTTATATTTTTCACATCCTAAACCAAAATACTTTAAAGAAAATAGAGGATTGTGACATTTCTTGTTAGTGACAAACATGATCCTCATAGTTGTAGGGTCACCCCCATGACTAAGCTCTTGTCAATTTCCTTATGAATATGATTACATATTGAGGAATTTCTTCTTTTAGAAGTCACCACCCTCTCTAATAAAGACATCAAAGTTGAGAAAGAATCCAAGGAGATTTTATGCTTTTTCTCTTTTTTTGCTTAACTTTTTTTATCAACCACAACTTTCTTAATGCTTAAAGGCATGGAAATTTCCCTATATTATTGCATACAATTTCTTTTTCTTCCTCATGGAACATGCTTGACTTTTAACTTGCAAAATTAAGTCTTAGGCAACTTAAAAGAAAAAAATTGTTTCCTCTTAAATTATGATTTTCAATACAAAGAACTAAAATGAGATTTTATTTTCCAAATATACCCAAATAAGATCGAAAGAACACATTCTACTTTGGGTTAAATAGAAAAACTCCAAAAGAGAGTCACATTTATAAAAATGATTAATTGATAAGTTGCATTGTTTCCAATGGTCTATTTATATTTTAAGTCGGTAACTAACTAACAATATAACTATGCTACTAATCACCAATAGGGTTTCTTGTGAAAGATAAAACTCAACTTACCCATATAAAATCATAATTTGAGTGTATAAACTTTAAACTTTAAACTATCGATAACAACCTAACACGGACTTGTGAATACTTATTCAAACTCAATTTAAATTTAACAAGGAAAACCTGTTTTGACTAGATTGGAGTTTTATCTGATTTTAAATATTGGGTTTGTGGTCATGTTTGGTATAAGTGATATTTGACTCAGAAGTCAACCTAATATATATACTAAATATGAAATTATATAATTATATATGAATATATATAATTGATGTACAATACTAAAGGGCAAAGAGACCCTTCAAATGATAATGGGTTATGTTTTTGAACGAAGTTAGTACGAGTTCAGAGATACTTAAAACCCGAGAGGGTTGAGATTATTGCTAAGATTACGTCTCAAAATCACTTGGTAATAAGATGAGTAATCTAACAAGTAGTTAAGGTGCGCATGAGAGAATGAGATAAACAATGTGGAACTTACTCCCAACATGCTAGACTAGGGAAATGGTTATCTTTGATATATGAATAAATGACATTTTTGTCTCATGACAACCGTAAAGAAGTTGAACTTTAGTTATTGAGAGGAGTAATTCAACAAGTATTTAAATGATATGTCTAAAATAATAAAGTAGGTAATGTAAGATTTAATTCCCATAAATGATAATCTTTGTTTTCCAATCTCACTACTTTCGGGTTCAGGAGTGCGAGTAAGCAAAAACCCGACCTCGCTCTCATTCCTACTATAAAGGAACCAAACATGCACCAGAGCTTTGACACCTCAGTTGGCCATTGTCTTAAGTATGCTACAAATGATGCATGTGGGATTCCATTTTTTGATTGGTGTAAAATGTAAATGCATGAAAAAGTTTGCAAAAGAAAATGGTTGAATGGGGCCTGAGAGTTCTTTCTACAAAAGCTGCATGCTATATCATTGAAGTGGAACATGCACCAAATAATGACTCTATTATTTACTAATAAAAATTCTCACAATTAGCATAGAGACAAATACTATAAAAAAATATGATAAAATATTTTTATCATTTTATATATAATGGAATGACACTTTTGTCATTGAAAACACAAATAAAATCAAGTATTTGTTTCTCCATTAATGGAGAGAATTCTTCTTCGTTATTTACAATGATTCTAATGGTTTCCTACATGACCATTTCACTTGTTTGTCATTGTCAATTACCTTTTGTTTGGAAGCTTTTGGAAATCGAAATTGATCTCTTGTATTTGTATTATTAGTTTTTTTCCATCAAATATATTATTGATTGGGGTTTTTTTTGTGCAAAGTTAGAGACACTAATTTCAAATCAACTCTTTTGAAACAAATAATTAGAGTTAACATTTTTTTGAAAGGCAAATATCATCACTTTACGTTACTCAAATATATTATTTATGTTTTAACTTCTAACTATAATTGATAAGGGTTGAGAAGGAAAAAGATAAAAGGATCTTGATTGAAGTTTAAAAATAGATTTGATTAAAATGAATTCAAATGTGCAAAGTTGAAATGGAAATAAGTGGATTTTTAACATTAAAAGTTGGCTTATTTATTAGGGATTTACCTCTCTCTAAGATAAATTTTACTTAAAATGCATAAACTTCTTGCTTTTTCTAGTCTAAGCTTGATGATAATGAGCTAGAAAAATAAAACATTATGATTTTTATTAATTAGTTATGTATTTTAATATATTGAGAAATAATATATTTATAATTTCAATGCTTTGTTTCTTTTTTCAACTTTTTATCATCAATCTTTAGGGGCCATTCTCATATACAGTTATATATATTGATATCATTGGAACACAGTATGGTATGCTTTAGTTAGCTTTGTTTCAATTCAATTATTACAAAAAAAAGTTATTTAAATATGATAAATATGATTGTTATGATTGTCATCAATTGACAGTTTAATAAATTTAGTCATAATTTCAACTAATTTCATGTCTCCTTTTTTATTATTAACTTCCAGATAAAATGATGAAGTTTTTAAGTAGTTGATAATTTAAAAATGCAATAATAAGTATTTGAAAAATGATATATTCTTCCATAAATTAATTTATAAATTTTCATATATCACACGAAAATTGATATGTATCACAAATTATTACTTCAATGTAACATTGCCATTTTTTACATTGCCATTTTTCTTGGAATATAGAAGGTTGTATAAACCAATTTTAAAAGAGAATATATCATTGATGTAAGTATTTTAACTCATTTCCACTTGCTTTGTTCTATTATTTTTAAAAATATTCAAGTGTAGTATTGGTCCTTAGAAATTATCATCAATTTATTTGTTAAGGATGTAAAGTGTTATTTCTTTGATGAGAAAAATATGCGTACAATATTTAATAATCTTTAACTTTTACATATAATTAATATTTAATATTGTGTATAAATCTTTTTATATATATTACACTCTTCATTGATATCAATACTCCCCAACTTAGAAGTGAATCAATGAATCAATGTTGTACTATAATCATACATAAATTTTTTATGTACCAAAAAAACAACAATTTTTTTCATTATTTGAGATAAATTGTGTATGATTCTATGGAAATGATAATTGCTAAGAATTATCATCCCTTGAGTATTTTTAATAATAGTTAGAATAAAGGGAAAGTTTTTATTTTACACTCACCATATTACACCATTAATTTCTTTATAATATTCAATGCCCTATATAACAAACTTGATACTTTTATCTAATTCAAATTTGAAACAATTTAGTTTAATTAAAAAGTAAGTATTTTGTTATCAATTAAATAAATTTATAACGAAACTAATCATACTAATTATGCTCATATCTATTATAAACAACTTAGTTAAGAAATTAATCATGCTAGTGAAATTAATATCTTGTAAATCAAATTAATCATACTACTATCATGCTGCTTTATGAAATTAATCATTATACAACCCCTTTAATAGATAGAATCATGATAGTATCAATTAAACAAACTCTCAGATATTGAAAATGAAATTATGAGCTTCGCTTCCTATATGATGAAGGAAGTGTTTAAATATCATTGCTTACATAAAATAAAACAAGCTCATCCTAAATCAATATAATTAAATTGAGAAGGCATTTAATCAAAGAGTGTATCATGATATCTTCTAGGTATCTTTGTACATCGGGAATACATCTTCTGACCCATAAAGTGTGTTACTTCACGTGTCACTTGATATGATTAGTTGAAAAAAATAGATTTAAATTAAAAAATTAATAATTAAGTGTTTTTCTGATCAATCACATTAAGTGACACATAAATTGATACACATTGTGGGATAGAGGATGTGTTTCGGTATCCATTAATAATGACTTAAATGTGAGTTCATTTTCAACACCAACCTCACCATTTCATTGGTTTCCAAAAGACAATTTGTAAGATACCACATTTCTATATTTAATTGAAACTATGAAACTATAAAGTAATTAACATAGACTGAATTTGAGTGAATACTAAATTAAAATTGGGACCATGAACCACTCCATCAAAGGAATTCGGGAAATAAATTTGGTTTGAATATAATTAGTCGTGCTGGTAAATGTTGAATGCTTTCATTATTATAATATAAATTGGGTTGCATATATACTAAACAAATTTTGATTGAAAATTGGAGAAAATACTCTATCTACCAATAGAGTAAATAAGACTAGTACATATGAATATAATATATATACTTACTAAATTATGAAAGAGTATAATATTTATGCATTGTCTATATAAAGATTTATATACATTTAATATATCATTTATTATTAATTTTATTACTTTTTTGAAGAGTTGATAATGATTAAACATAAATGATAGATGATAGACTGAAAATGTATAAAACTAATACATTGTGGGTGGATAATATTTTTTCTCATTATGAAAAGTTATTGAAGTCAAAATGAAATACTAAAATGCAAAATAGTATAATAAGCTATTTCTCATAAGAGAATGCAACAAAATATATGCACCGATAATGTATAAGTTCTATATACTATCATTATATCATCACCATTCATATTTAATATTGGGAAGGAATCCACTTATTCAAAGAGTAAGTGAAAAAAAACCTATTTCACTTCATAACATTTCATTCTTGTAAAATCTAATGGTTTAAATTATTGAGTAAAATCACTTCATAACATTTCATTCTTGTAAAATTATTGCATCATTGGAACATAGTATTGTATGCTTTAGTTAGCTTTGGTTCAATTCATAAGTCATTTCATAACATTTCATTCTTGTAAAATCTATTTCACTGAATTTTCCAAAAATAGATGGCTAAAATTATGAGTAAATTTTTTTTACTTATTACTTTGGAGTAAATGGATCATCTCCATTTAATAATAATTGATTCTTGAAAAAGTAATTAATGGATGATAAAGTAACTATCTATAAATCGTGACGGAAGTCCCATTTATTTAGGTAGGACTAAAAGGTTGTTCTTATTATAGTAGGTTGGGCAAAGAGTAAAAAAAAAAATTTAGTCTAAGAAAGGAAGTAGTTCATACTTCACATACTAATATAATTAAAAGTTGGTATAATTGTATGTGATTCAATGGTTTATTTTCATATTTCAACAATTTCTTTTAAGTTGTTTGAGGAGTCAACTTTCACATTAAATGATACTATATTTTGCATTAATCAATATTAAATTTCTGGACGGTGTAAAGCTGAATTCCTATTAAGTTTTTACATATAATAATAAATAAATATATATATATATAATATTTTGATATTAAATGCATATTACTTTTACTTTGTATTAAGATTTTTTAATGAACAAATTAGGATGAGTTATTCAAGTCCATGTAGCTCATACCTAGGAAATGAATGAGTCTTTAGTGGGACTGATTAAATATTGGTTAGCCATTTAGACTAGTTAATCAGATTTATTAAAAAATTTAAATATGTTATATTATTTAATAATTTTATACTTCAAATTTAAAAATATTATCAACATATAAGTATTTAGTTAAACAGTTAACAAAGAAGATTTTAGTATATTTAATCACAAAGAAGTTAAAAATATTACCAAAAAATAGATGTTCTATACTTTGATAGCAACAAAGTGCATAAATAACTTCAAACTTAATTAAACCACTAAAATTTTGTTACAACACATCCTAATAGATAATAAATATAGCTACAAATATGTCAACAGTACAGAATTTCCCCTTATTGAAACAATGTTGTTTTGACATTTTTTGAAATTAATTAAACCAATCGAGTCTAACCTATTGAATCGCTCAAATCATTAATTTTAGGTTTAAATCATTACAGTAAGATTGGTTCTTATGCCCAATTTTCCACCTACCTCACTAATCTAAATCTAGTTTTATAACATTTTTAGAAATGAATACAATAATATTTATATATTGCCCGCCAACAAGGTCAAAAGTTGGACAATAAAATTTAAACTCTCAATTCTACAACATAAGCTAGTTACTTACTAAGGAGAATAAAGTTTGTTGGTGTACCAAGATGATTAATGGAAGAATTTTGTAGAATCACTAAAAGTATTTAACAAAGCTCATTTTATGTGGAGAGTTAACTACCTATAAAACACACCTATTGTGTGATGTTATTCATGATCATGATATTGGTGTGATATTTTAATGAAAAATGATTTCATATTCTCCATTTTTGTTAGGATAAAAAAATACACATATATGGGAACTTAAACTTATTGAGTAGAAACAAATATTATGATACACACTTTAATAATACTTACATATTTATAAATTTATTTTTGTAATTAAAGATTTTTATATATTATAAATTTTATTACTTAAAATTATATATTATCTATTTTGTTATTATTTCATAATGAATTTGAATAACAAATTTATGATATACATATGTTATTATTTAAATAATAATTACTTTTATATCTTGATGGTTAGAAAATATATAAATATATAATTAAATTTAAAAATTTATTTTGGTATTCACATGCACCAATAGATATAATTAAATATGGATACATGTGAGCATTAGTCATATCTTGACGTTGACATCTCTAATTCTAATAAAATAAAAGAACACTAGAGATTTTTAATAATTAGAATTCATGTTTTTTATTAAAAGAATTCAGTTTTTAACAGTTTAATGTAATTTGTTGAGTTTTAAAAAAAAATAGGTATGTAATTTTCATCATCTATTTTATTGAAAAGTTATCCATATTGTACTTTGTTGTTTTTGAATTTTTTTATTAATATCCCAAATTAAAGAAATGACTAGGAAATGTTTTAACACACTAGACTTGGAAATGTGAACCACTTTAAAAAAATGTGTAAAACACTTAATGAAAACAATTTTCAAATTGAAAAATAAATTCCATGGCGGTGCCATATTCAATGTCAAAATACAGCACTTAAAAAAGTATAAATATTTTATTATGTTGTTTTCATTTTTTATATTATATAGCTTTCTTAGTTTCTCCTACCAATAATAATATCAAATCTTTTTGTGGCACTAGCATTCAAGTAAAACAATGGGGATTAAGTCTATCCCAACATAAGATTGAGATACCTACAAAATATAAAAAAATGTTTGTGTGTCATTGTATCTAGTTGATTTAAAAATAAGCAATCTAATATGAATGTCATCAATTTGTGTTGGTCAAAATGGATGATATTTATTTTGAGTATCTCTTATTTTTTGGGAAATAAACTAATCTTTTTTGGGTGTATAATTACTCATCCAAACAAGTGTTGCTTCAAGAATCAAACTCTTGAACTTTTGGTCATCATGAAAATCTAATAGAGTTTTACGGTATTAGACCAACGTCTTAATTCCTAAATTGATGTACATCTAAAATAGTATTAGGATAAGTGGCTACTTAAGGGGCTTAACTGTTTCCCAATCATGTTAGATATTATTATAAAAAGGGTGATAAAATTATCCACAATTCATCTAAATCCAAGAAAATTAACATCAATTATAAGATATTTATATATAGCTTTGTTCCTAATTACCTAGCATATAAGAATATTTGTTAAAAATTGTACACATATTTTTAAATGTCATGTGCCTCTAGAAAATTACAAAAATAAATAAATTAAAAAAACACTTTTAAAGAATGGTTACTAACTGTGTTTTAAAAACAATGAATTTTAAAATGGGTTTTTGTTGAAATAATGATTTTTAAAATAATTATTTTCTTCAAAAATGTTTTTAGATCCAATTAAAAAATCAAATTGAATGAATATTCATTCATCCAAATCCATAAAAATGAGCCATGAATGGATTGAGATCTATTTATTAAGTTTGAATATAAATAAATTATTGAATGACTTAAAATATAATTTAAATAGATTTGTATGAATTGATGGATGACTTTTCATCCATTTGTTGAGATTCAAATCCAAATTCATCCATTTTCCACCCTTAAGGAAAACAAAGGAGTAATTTTTTGTTGCAAAAAATGCATAAAGCCCCTCTAAACTTTATGTATTTTGCAAGTAGTTATTATGAACTTTTTTGCTTAATTAACTCTTAAAATTTTATCATTTGGTAAAATTTGTCCATTTGTAGATATACTTTTAAATTAGAATAAATTACACTCACACCTCCTGAGTTTTAATGAAATTACACAAACCACCCCTCACTTCTTTGTCCTTACACCAACCACCATTCCCCCCACACAAACTATCCCTAGATTTATACATACATTACACTGACTACCCATGCATGTTATAAAAGTGTAATATTTTAAAGAAAAAATGTGTGATAAATATAATTAAGTTAAACAAAATATTGTATATTGTGTAACACTTCAAATAGTACAAAAGCGATTGTTTCTTTATTATTTTTGTGTCATTAAAAAATACATTATAAATTTCAAAGAAATGTTTAAATAATTATTATACTATTTTATAACGAGTCAAATAATGAGGACGCATTGACTCTTATATCATTTGAATTTGTCTACACAATATACAATATTTTGTTTAATTAATTACACACATCATACATTTTTTTGTTTAAAATATTACACTTTTATATCATGCAGGGGTAGTCAGTGTAACATATGTACAAAATTAGGGGTAGTTCGTGTAATGACAAAAAGTGATGGGTGATTTGTGTAATTTTACTAAAACTCAGGGAGTATAAGTGTAATTTACTCTTTAAATTATTAGTAGACTAATAAGGAAATAACTGCAATAAAACTTACAATAGTAGCAACACAACAATGTATGATAGTCAGAATTTTTATCCAGAGAAAATTGTCATCAAAATATAATAGCTATCTAATACTCTGGTTTAAAATAAAATGCATAACAAAAAATTCAGGGAGTATAAGTGTAATTTACAATAGTATAAGTGTAATTTACAATAGTGATGGGTGATTTGTGTAATTTTACTAAAACTCAGGGAGTATAAGTGTAATTTACTCTTTAAATTATTAGTAGACTAATAAGGAAATAACTGCAATAAAACTTACAATAGTAGCAACACAACAATGTATGATAGTCAGAATTCTTATCCAGAGAAAATTGTCATCAAAATATAATAGCTATCTAATACTCTGGTTTAAAATAAAATGCATAACAAAAAATTCATTGTTATTAATTTAACATTATTTCTCTACATAAATCAATTTCACCAACAATTAAAGTTTAAGGGGCAATCAAAAAGAAAAACAACTCATGATGTATTGCAAAAGACATAAAGTTTAGGATGTTTTTATATACTTTTTAATTTCTTTTATTTTCATATAAGGAAATCATTATGAAACTAATGAATACATGATTAAGATAAATCAATAAATATTGATTGAATTAGTAATGATTTAGCTCATATTTAGAAAGAGGGTGAATTTCAATCTTGAAATTGGTCTATGGATTTTGTTGGTGTGTAAAATATTTCTACAAGCCCTCTTTAATATGTCCTCATAACCTTCCAGACTCATCTATATATCTAAACATTTTAATAGCAAAAATCATGATTAATAGATTTATTGCCTAATTGAAATTTGCTCGAGATTATAGTACTATTTTTCTATTAAAAATATTATATATTGACTTTTTCTTGAATAATATCTTTTTTTAAGCATAAATTTGATTATGTTAAAAAGCTATTATGAATAACTTCTACTTAACATGGATGTAGAAGCCAAAATAACTATTTTTTATTTTTTATGTTTATAATTTAAACAAACATAAATAATTTTTACCCTAATCCCTATAAATTATGTAAACTATAGAGCAATAATATTGTTGATATATTTAAATAGTAACATGCGTATTTTACCATTTATTATAGAAAACCAAATATAGAGGATATAACTAAGTATTCAACAATTTTTTCAGGCAAACAATCTAATGCATTTGATAAATAGAATTTTAATTCAACAACTTGTGAGAATATAAATGTTCTAGATAGTTGTAAAATATATTCCATACTTAAAGTAGTGTTTTGTCTTTGAGATTTCTGTTAGCTTTTAACTTTTATCAGTTAAATCTTTTACCATATATAAATGAATATTACAATATATGCCCAACATATGTCCACATATTTATAAATTTATTTTTTAATTATATATTTATATATATTATACTTTTTTTATTATTATATAACTATATATTATCTATTTAATTATTGTTATATAACGGGGATTAGTGATTAAAATATAATGATATAATCAACATTTACATAAAATTTATTATTCATATAAAAATATTATATATATATATATATATTGATTATTACAATATATAAATATATATTTATACTTAAAAACCTATTGGTTATCCGCACATATCCGTTACTCGCACGGGTACCTACAAATATTACATATATGAGTACAGGAAAGTATTACCTTACATTTTTTGTCTCGTTGTCATCCCTAGACAAGATACAACCTCAAACTCAAATGCATTCCAAATTTTATTTTTTTGTACAAATAAAAACATATTGTCTCGTTTCAAAATTAATAGACTATTTTTAGCGCAAAAACACATTTTCTAACGTGTCCCAGAACCAAAAAAATACCATACTTGAATTTAGAGCGAAAGTCAAATTTAAATTTCTAACTTATTTCTTAAGAGCATATTTTTTCTCTCGATAAGATTATAAATGAGAGATTTAGTTTTAAAATAAAATATGTGTCAACATTGAGAAGATTCATCTAAAAAATAGCAACAAAACACACACAAAAAAGAAGACAAAAAAAGATAGACAAAAAGAGAGAGATACACAAAGACACATAGAAGTAGAGGGAAACACATAGAGAATGTGAGAGGCACAAACACATAGAAAAATAGATGGAAACACATAGAATGATAGAGAGACACAAACACAAACAAGAACACCAAAAAAACACATAGAAAAGGTAGAGATAATTGTCTTCTTTATTGCAATATTGACACCTTTGCCATTTCACTATAGTTCACTCCTCCAATTACCATCAAATAACTTTCTTGGTATACTTCCTTTTTTTTATATTCTTCTTTTCTCATTTCTATTGTTATATATTATTAGTCCTAAATCATAAATATTTTATCTCTTTTACAAATAATTATATAATAATTGACACTATATATTTTAAATAATAGGAAAGAGTAATGTTTTTTATCGCTTTAGTTGATAGAATTTGAATAGTCTGGTCATGACACATATTGTATCTTCCTTTTTGCCTTGAGTAGAAAGTCGATCTATGATTACTATTGTCTCTTTGCTATTGATTACATAATATAATGTTTTTACCTCTTCAATTAATTAACATAATTTTAGTAGCCCAGTCGTGACTTGCGTCGTCTCTTTCTTTGTGTCTCAAGCGAAAAGTCAGTTTACGATCAATGTCATTTCTTTCTTATTGATTCTATTTATTTTTCTAATCAACTTATTCACCATTAAATCCACTTTTAAAAAGAATATAAAAAGAATTTCTCAAAACAAATTAATCAATTTTAAACTCATGACTATGTATTCTTCTTTTCTTAATACATATACGGATGCAAAGGCACAAGATTAACTCTTATCAGATACACAAAAAATATTCATTTTAACAATTTGAATTTTAACGCGCGGATGAATTTTTAATGTCTTTCCTTATTTGTAATAAATTACCGAGTTCAGAACTCTTATTCAAAATGCCATTTTATCTTAAATTAGACATAAAAAAAAACTTCTACGTTTTAACTGTACAAAAAATATTGATGTCTCCGAAAAGCCACTTTAATAAAAATCGAACAATACAAGTATTGGACATGTTCCATGCAAAATAACTTCAAAATGACTTTGCTTTGGATGCAAGTCATTAGTTGTAATTGAGTTTGAATGTAGTTGTTTTGTGTTGCTTCTCCCTAACTAGGCTAGGTAAAAAACAATTTGAGTTGATTTTTAAGTCGAATTTAGTATGAATTATTTTTTTAGGTCATAATCGATTAACTTTTATTAACTTTTGGGTAATTAAACAACTCAAATTTATACGATTCAAATGATCATCAATGTATATATAATTTGACAGATGAGACTTTTCAATTATTTTAAAAAATAAATTTAATATATAAATATGTTATATTCATATAAACAATATATAAAATATTTTTTAATATATATATAGTCAAAATAAATCTATATCCTCTGGAATAGAAAAATATTGAAACGAGACAATATGGCCCCCTTTTTTTTTGCTGTAAATGCAATCTAAGAATTAATTAAATCCAAAAAAATAATAGAAAATTGGTTGAATAAGTTGAAAAGAGAAAAATAGCAACAACTTGTTGATTGAAAAATAAAGTAGCATGGAACTTGCAAGCTAATTCAACTACACAACGACTAAGAAGCATAAATAATATTAATTTTACAATAATAATCTGAAAAGTCTAGTAGTTATATGTATATTAAAGAGTATAATATATATATATATATATATATATATATATGTTCTCGATATAAAAATTAATATACAATCATTATATTATCAAATAATTTATTTGAGTTACTTTTGTTAAAAAGTCAATAATCAATGATTAAATAAGAATGAAAAATGATATAATATCAGCGTATAAAACTCATATAATGTTGATATATTTTTATCTTTATATTAAAATATTAAATATTTTTATGCAATATAATATACATAAAGTGTGATGGAAGCATCTCTTTAGAAAAAAGATGCGACCCTTCTTATATCTAGATCTATAATATGTTATTAATTTGATTTTTGTTATACTTTATTAATAATTTATTTTTAACTTATATTTTATTTTATTATTAACAAACTTAGTTAAAAAATATTAAATTTGTTGTTTTATATATCATATATTTTAATATTTTAGTCTACAAAATACTTATTCATATTAATATATAATAATTAATTTATTGAGTTAAAAAACACAGGCTGGCATTATATTTATATATAAATTAATTATAATTAATTAAAAACAGAATTGATAGGTAGACAGCATAAATTAGCTTCTGTTGTATTTTATCCTTATTAATAAATTGTCTTTTTGACTTATAGTCTATTTTTATTATCTTTCATAAATTGTCTTTTTGACTTATAGTCTATTTTTATTATATTTCTATAGTTAGATTTATTATTATCATATACAATAACTTTGTTCTATTTTATATTTTAAAATTTTAATATCTGTTTAATTAAATTTATTTATAATGATATTAATCTGTAATAATAAATGTATTTTAATAAAAAAATTGATCAACAAATATAACAATCCATGTCAATACCACACAGTCTTCACGAATATTTTTTCACAAAAGCTTTCTATTATTGATTAAAATATTATTAAATAAAATAATAATATTTAATATTAAAAGTATTAAATATACCCTTGAATATGAAAGGTCAAAAAACTGTGAAGCTGACATGAAAGTTGATAGAGATATCCAATACGTTGGAAACAAAAAAAGGAAAGAATAATAGGTAGCGATTTATTAGACTTACAATAAAATATTTTTTGATTTCAAAAATAAACAAAAATTACATATATCATTCTCTAATATATTATCTGTACCCCAAGACAATGACTTTCCACGTGTCACCTTATAATTTGTCCTTGATATCGATTTTCACCAAACCTATGACTCTTAAGTTTGTTCTCAAATACATTACTCACATTGTTTTCTTCATTTCACTCTTCCTTTCTCTGCATTTTTCACATTGTTCCTTCATTGGGTTTCTGTGTATAACACATAATCCAGGTTGGGTTTTCTTTCTTTTTTCATAATCTAATTTCAATTTATTCTGATTCATTCTTTCTTTTTTGTTATTAACATTCTTTGGAATTGTTAACAAAACAACCTTAATATTGTGTTCTCTTAATGCTTATTTGTGTTACAACAAACATGGATCTTCAATCTATAGGAGTGACTAAGTGATACATAATATCCCTCTAAGTTTGTTCCCGGAGGTCATAGGTTCAAATCCTGTAAGCAGTCGGCTGCGTACATATACCCTTCCGGTCCCTTATTTGGGGAGGACACCCAATTTTAACTTTATTGCTGGTTCCTGTTGCATTAATTTTATTATTAGTCTCTATTGAATGGAGAAGATTCAGATGTAAAACAACTTTGATTTATTGTGCATTTTCAGTTACAGACATAGATTTAGCATTTTGAATTACTTTCCATATTTGAGAGCAGTTTTTAAGACATGTTTTAAAAACTTATAAATATTATGATTTGTTTCTGTTATTAGTTCAATTTGAGGAGTAGTTGACACATTTTTCATTCATTTCCACCTTAAATTGTAGATATTAATGGTTTATTCTTATTCACATACTTATACTGAAGCTTTGAATATGCCTTTTGTATTCTGTTTGGATCACTCGCTATTTAACTTTGTGTGCTTTTATTTCGTTTATATAAAACTTGATTTGATTTTGAGTTTCAGTGTTTTTGTCGTGCTGATCCGCACATCCCGTGTTCGATCTGATGGCTGAGGGAAGTGTTGAATTGCCTGTGACCTCGGAAGAAACTAAGTCATCTAAGGTTGAAGTACGAAGTTACTCGGCTGACAAAGCGAGTTCTGAAAATAGCAATAAAAAGGTTGTTTCCCGTTATCTCAAACCTCCTACCGGTTCCTGTCATGATATTTGTAAGTATGGGAGGGAGCATGCAATTGGAACAAAGGAAAGACGTGCTATTCCTGATAGAGCAACAAGAAAAAAGCTTTACCAAAGTTCGGAAAGGCGTAATGGTGGGATAATGATAACTGTTTCTGGACTCAGTGCATCAGTTGATTCGAAGTCAGAAAACATGTCATTGGCCGAACTCGAGAAACCAGTTGATTCTGAACTCCAGATTTCCGATACCTCTGATTCCAAGAAGCAAGAATTGCCAATAATATCACCTGACAACAACAAACAAATGAGAAATGAAGGTTTGGTTAAAAAGAACAAAACATCATTGGTAAAGGTCAAACCATCACTTGTGGAATCCCGAACATCCTCGTCGGCAAGACAAGAAACTTCTTCAACTGCTAAGGAGGTGGAATATTCATCAGAATCTGCTTCGAACAAGGTGGAAAATCCATCAGAATCAACTTCCAAGAAGGTGGAATCTTCATCAGAATCTGCTTCCAAGAAGGTGGAAAATCCATCAGAATCAACTTCCAAGGAGGTGAAATCTTCATCAGAATCTGTTTCCAAGAAGGTGGAAAATCCATCAAAATCAACTTCCAAGGAGGTGAAATCTTCATCAGAATCTGCTTCCAAGAAGGTGGAAAATCCATCAGAATCTGCTTCCAAGAAGGTGGAAAATCCATCAGAATCAACTTCCAAGAAGGTGGAAACTCCATCGAAATCAACTTCCAATAAGGTGAGAACTCCTTCAAAATCAACTTCCAAAGTCGTGGAAACTCCTTCAAAATCAAATTCTAAGAAGGTGAAAACTCCATCAGAATCAACTTCCAAAAGGATGGGAACCGAAACTCCATTGAAATCAACTTCGAACGTGAAAGCTTCATCGAAATCAACTTCCTTGGTTGAAACTTCATCGAAATCAACTTCCTCGGTTGAAACTTCATCAAAATCAACTTCCTCGGTTGAAACTTCATCGAAATCAGCTTCAAAGATGGTGGGAACTCCATCCAAGTCATCTACTTTAAATGGTAATGGAACAGAGCTGTCTCCAAAATCTGTGACCTCTTTGAAACCAATTTCAGTCCCAAGGAAGATAACATCTTTGAATTCCTCGGAAGGCTTTCGTGGCCAAAGAAATAGGGACATCAAGATGGAAAAGGGGGCAGTGCCATCCAAAGCAGCTTCAAGGAAATTGATGAAACCTTTAACGGCACCATTGTCCCCAAAAGTTGTTCTTAAGAGAGTTCAAGGTATAAACTCAAAAAAGTCCAAGAGCCTGAAAGTTGTGTCTCAGCTTGAGAATCAACAGACTGGCAATGCCCGAATAGTCGATCCGGAGGAACTCAACAACGATGAGGTTGAGGAAAAAACTTTGTATGTCATCAAGATGGAAAGTGAGAACAAAACCTTGCAATCTGATCACTACTCAAGCTATAATGATGAGCCATCCCTCCCTCAGATATCAACACCCAATTTTGCATCTTCCTCAAACTTTCAACCCATTTCCGAAGAAGTATCCGAAGAAGGCCAGGAGGAATCGGAATATACAACTACTAAGCATGAGGAAGATTCTGTTTCTCGAAACCATGAAGAATACGTGGAAAATCGGAAGACATTGGAAGCTGTGGTGAAAGGCAAGTCCAGAAAGGGTGGGATTGTATATTCTGAAGACAAGGACGACCAAATGTTAAAATTGAAGTTCAGAAAGGGAAGAATGATTGAAAATAAAATTGAGAGCAATAGTCCAAGGAAGCTTAAATTTCGAAAAACAAAAGTTTATCAAAAAGCACATGTTAAGGCTGATTCCCAAAGGAAAATCTTTAAAAGAAGAGTTGAAGCTTGTGCTGATAGCACTGGTGCTACACCAGGTCCAGAGCATGTTGTTCTGAGGCATCAAGATAAGAAGGACAAGAAAGGCGCACAGGGATTGTTTAATAATGTGATCGAAGAAACAGCAAGTAAATTGGCCGAAACTCGCAAAAGCAAAGTTAAAGCATTGGTTGGTGCCTTTGAAACTGTGATCTCTCTTCAAGATGAAAAGCCTTCCTCTAACACTGCTAGTTGACCTGGAATATGGATAAGACATTTTCAAGCTTTTCATTTGTTTTGTAAAGATATATAATAGGAGAATAAACCTAAGCTTTAGTAGTGTTGATGAGAAATCAACAAGCTAAAGATACTTGCTTTGGATTGTCTTTTGAAGCTTTGAAGGTAGAGTTGAAAGAGGGATTTTGTGTTTGGTATTCCATTGTGATGGTTTTAGCAGTATTCTCATCGATTTAGTGGCATGTGTGGAGGTTCGCTCTCCCTTCACCCTCACCCGGAGAGACCGAACTTCCATTCATGCCACTAATTCAACCAAAATACTGCTTCTGTCCTTGTGTTATTTTTTTATACTGTCATTTCTGCATTCTGCTTCTTGAGGGCCATATGGCACTACTCATTTATAAACATTACTGCTTTAGGAATGGTTGCAAATTTTATACTCTAAATAAGCAAGGTTTTTCCCCCTAACCCTTGTACTTAGTACTTATTGTTTATTGTTATATGGTCTTTTTCTTCTGTTGCTATAAGGTTGTTGGAGTGTGCTCTTATACCATTACAAGTCTAGTTTCAGATCAGTGCACTTCATTAGATATGTTGTTCTATTTATTTATTAGTTTATGGAGACTCAAAGTTCCTTTTGGTGTCTTGGGTTTTGGTTAAAATCAACCATATTCTTCTCACCTTTTCTGATTTCAGAGTAAAAATTCCTTGTCCATATATATACTTGGTGTAATTTCGATGAGATATCACAGCTTCCTCCTTCCTGAAAACAGTCTTTTCGCTTGTGGGATAAGACTGCTTATATCTACTCTTCTCGTATCTTGTTTGGTGGAAGTCTCGTATACTGTGCTGCCTTTGTTTATCATATTTTCCTCATTCCACTTTTACTTGCTAACTTCCTGCTTTCTTTTCCCATTTGATATAAACTGAGTTGGAAAACTAATTGTGGAGGGTGTTGAAGTGACTCAAAGGATGTGTTAGTTGAAAATCTTGTTAGTTTAAGGTTATATAAGGTCATTTATATAGTTTGGAATTTCAAATATGCATGTATGGTTTTTTTCCCTGGGGAATTTGAGTCCAGCAAAGAGTAATTTGTCTTTGGAATTAGATGGAAAAGGATCTTCCTCACCTAGCTTTGAGTTGAAAGTTCCTAAGATGCAAAGGAATGTTGTGTTTTATTCATGTTTATGGATTGGATTTATATTTTATTTTGAAGTGTGCTTCTTATCAGTTTTTTGTGATCACGAAAAAGGTTGTGTTAGACCAGACTACGACCGGGGAGCCTCCAACTACTTGAGAGTTTCATTGTTATTGGGGTATGGAAAGAGTGAAGAGCCACAAGTGAGACACTACATCTTGAACCAAAACCTTAAGGCATTAGTTCAATGTATCCTTTCCACTTATAAACTCTTTTACTCCTCTCATATCCAATGTGAGACTTCACACTTGAATAAACCTAACAGAATGGAAGGAATGACAGTTTTAGGAGTTTCTGCAATGTCATTGCGAAACATATTTTTTCGTAGTTTTCTGCAATTGTGATAAACAAAACTTAGTCATGACCGATACCGCAATTTAAGATATTGGTTCCTCATTTTCCATTCCATTATGATCTTTGTTAAAGGAAAGGAAGCTTGGTGTATCTACTTTCTTTCCATTTCACCCTACTCTGATATTTGAAGTCTATCATGTATAAGAATCTAAGATGATTTTTTATGCTTTTTCTCTTTTCATGGTTATCCTTTTTTATCAACCACCACTTTGTTGATGCTTAAAGGCATGCATGCTTCCCTACATTCAATGAAATATTTTAAAAAAGCACTACACTTTTCTTCTACCATAAACTACTCAAGAGCATGTGAAGTTTCACTTTGCAAAATTAAATTTGTGTTAACAAAATAAAGGGAGATATTGTGTACCAAGTCACATAGTGAGATATGAGAATAATAAATGTATAAAGTTTTATCATGTATATTTTTCAGGAATAGATTTTATACATTTTTTAAACATGTTCTTGTGTTTAGAGGAGGAATGACATTGTTAGTTTTTCAGTTGAATCAGACTAAGAATCAATAGAAATCCGACTTAGATAGAATAAATTTATCTCATCAATAATAGATTCCTGCATATTAAAGGAAAGGTTTGGATATCATTGATGACATAAGCTTATCCTGGCGGATAGGTCCAATCGATCACCATGGATATTGTATGCATAGAAAAAATTTCTTTACCTTATGCTTAGAAAAATAATGTAAATGGATATTGTATGTAACAAAAGAGACATGTATGTGTCTCCAAAAGACAAATTATAAGATACCAAAATACTATATTAACCAATCCTTTGGCTACGTTATAGCTCTAATTAATTGAAAGTTTGAAAATGTTGAATGCTTTCATTAGGATAATATAATTGAGTTGAACACGAAAAAATTGTATTTGAAAATTAAAAATTGAAATACTAAAATGCAAAATAATATAATAAGCTATATCTTCCTAAGAGGATGCAATTATTTAATCAAAGTTGCATTTATTTAGGATAATATAATTGAGAATGGTTCTTAAAACAATAGGTTATGGGTTGTTATTGAAGTCAAAGAGTAGAAAAATGTTGGTTGGTCTAAGAAGGAAAGTGATTAATATTTCACAAACTACAATAATTGAAAGTTGGTATAAAAGCTTTTATACACATATTTCAACAATTTGGTGCGCACTACTTTCATTCTTTTTAAGTTGTTTGAGGAGTCAATTTTAGCATTAAGTGATACTTCTATTTTTTTTGAATCAATCAATATTAAATTTATGGAATGTGGAAAGGTGAATTCCCATTTTTGAATCAATCATATATTTTGTTTAGAGTAATGCTAAATACTCCTACTAATTCTTCTATCCACAAAAAAGTGGCATATGTTACAAAGTGATAATTTATTTATTAGTGATTGGTTTAAAAGTGATGTAACACCATGAATTTTATGATTTGGAATTATAAATTTTTATGAGTTTTTATTAATTATTTATTTTATCAACGATTAATTGTAGAAATTAATCAGTGTGGATTTAGGCTAAGCCATAGTTGAATATTAGTCTTGTTTTGTGATTTCCTATTTTATGGTAAATTTTCGTAATTTTCTGTGACGAAATATTTTTGAATTGTCGTCGGGCCCAAATAGCCCGAATTCGGCCCAATAACGTGTTTTTGAGTTCCGTAACTCGGAATCGAATTCCAATTGCACCATTGGCTTCAAAATATTATTTCGAGTCAAGATAGACATCAAGTTCATTCAGAATGCATTTCTAAATATATTCACTCCAAATTCTGTGTTTCGAAGTTCTAACTGTAAACCAAAATCGGGAGATTGTATATTTTCGGACGAAATTATCCGAAGATGTTCGGACACGACATTTATTGGGAAATTACATCATATCAATAAAGTTGGAAGTCATCATTGCATGAGCCACTTACTTGTTACACAAGTAATGCAAAAGCTTCCAAAAACCCATAAAACACTCAACAAATCCTCTCACTCCACCACCATTAGACACATCACCTATGCTAGTCTAAAGCTACTTACTTTGCATTAAATTTTCTGATTTGATGAGGGTGAGGCTCTCCTATAAATACCTCACCCCATCCTCTCATTTTTACACTAAATTCCTTATACAAACTAAGGTAGTCTTTTATTTTATCTTCTTCATCTTCTTCTCATACTTCATAGAAAGTTATGAGCTTTTATTATTTTGTTCATAAAGTAGAGTTTATATTTGTTCTTTAAGTATTTTATGAAAGCATAACTAAAGGGGATGATAATAAAATCATATGAACCTTTATGTAGTTTTTGACTTTTGTAAATCTTGAAATTTCTTCCTTGTTCTTAGATGGAAAAACTATATCTTTGGACAAGGTTAGATGAGTTATTTATTTGGAAATATTATAAAAATATTGTTAGTATTTGAATATGTTTAAAGGTGATGATTTTAACATCAAAGGAACCTTTAATGTGTTTAGGAAAAAGTTTGTATTTTATTCTTGAAAGTTTATGATGTTGATGAGTTGTTGAAAATATTTCATTTTTAGATAGTATTATGTTTTAAAAGTGGTTTACATATTTTACTCTTTGATTCCCAAGTTAAAATAATGATTTGGGATAAAAGATGATTTATTAAAGTCTTGACTTCATAAACTTAAAGTGTTATGAAGTTTTAGATATTAAAGTAGTAGAAAGTCTTACATTATGATTTATTTTCATGACCATGAAAATAACACTTACTAACCCTTGAGGTTTTTCCTAAAATATTAGGAGGTGTTAAGATGTTCATAGAAATTGTTGTATTTATTTTAGTTGACTTACTTTAAAGTGGTAAGAATAACTAAAAGATGTTTAAATGTAAAATATTAAATTAAGAGCCATTCTTTTTCATGACTATGAAAATAACACTTACTAACCCTTGAGGTTTTTTCCTAAAAAATTAGGAGGTGTTAAGATGTTCATGAAAATTTGTTTTAGTAGTATACTTGAAATAATGAGAGTTACCTAAAAGTCTTGACTTTATAAACTTAAAGTGTTATGAAGTCTTAGATGGTAAAATGATTTAAAAATGTTGAATCTTAGTTAAGTGAACTTACTTTAAAATGGTAAGATTTACTTAAAAAAGTAAAAAGGTTAGTTTTAGTAAAAATGTTTTACTTACAAAAAATAAGATTTATGAATTATCGGAAAAATACAATGAAATGGGAATACATGTCTAAAAAGGTTCTGTCTAAGGAAAGGCTTGGTATTTAAGGGTGTCTTTATGACCCACCTCTCTTTCCTGGGAACTAGCCTGATGTATATCCACGAATTTCGACATAAATGAAGTGGGAATACATGTATAGAAAGGTTCTGTCTAAGGAAAGACTTGGTATTTAAGGGTGTCTTTATGACCCACCTCTCTTTCCTGGGAACTAGCCTGGTGTATATCCACGGATTACGACATAAATGAAGTGGGAATACATGTCTAGAAAGGTTCTGTCTAAGGAAAGATTTGGTATTTAAGGGTGTCTTTATGACCCACCTCTCTTTCCTGGGAACTAGCCTGGTGTATATCCACGGATTACGACATAATTTCGGTATAAGTTTTATTGAAAATTTTACTTTAAAAAAAGTATTATTTGATTGTAAGACTTTCGATGACAAATGATGATTCAAGGATATTCAACCTTGAATTGGATGGACGAAAGCAATTAAATTCATTTTAAATCGGAAGTTTTATCTTCGCGTAAAAAGTTATTTCGTAAGTATAATAATTATCGTCATTTAACTAATTAACGTTATTTTGGCATAATAAAGATTTCGAGAGGAGAACGGATCAAGTAAGCTCACCTACAAACAGAGAACCTAACGACCCGACACACTCAGGTGAGGGAGAAAACATCGTGACACAGTGGTGTCTGAATATGCATCAGGACCTCCAAACTCCCTCACAAGTTTGGAGTTGCCCTGGGTATTAAGAAAGCTTGCACTTAATCAATTGCATGTTTGTTTGGATTAAGTACAACAATATTTCTTATACCGATTTATGTTATGTTTATATATGCAAATATCATGTTTACTCTTGAATTATAATGTTTGAATGATTATTATGGGAATGATATGTATGTGATAATTTTGAAATTCAAGGTTTAAAAACATTTGATATAAATGAGAAATATTTTCCTTGAGAAAAGTAATTAAAATGATATTTAGGTTCTTCTCGCTTGACCGAGACAACTCTCAATTGAGCGAGAAGTGTATACAGAAAACGAGTGTTTTAGCTCGAGGCGAGACAGCTCTCGCTTGAGCTAAAATAGGCACCAAGAGAACTGATTGTTTTCTCGCTTAAGCAAGACAGCTCTCGCTTAAGCCACAAATGCCTCAAAAATGGAAGCATCTCGTTTGAGCAAGACAGCTCTCGCTTGAGCGAGCGGGCTCCATACAGACATGACTTCTTTTTAAGTCGTCGGAATGATAACTCTCATATATACGAGAGCCCAATGGCATGTTTGCCATCAAGAATTTGTAAAGGTAAACAACTATATGAAATTCTTGAAAGTAATAAAAGTAAGGAATTGCTTTGTTAAAGGCGAGGCCGAGGGTGTGATATTATGCCCACGCAGCGAGATTATTTGACCGTAAGAGGCTTGGCTAGAGGAGCCGTCCAAGATAATTCAGCAATGGTTCGTAGTGGTGCCGAAATTATTCTCTCTTTTTGTTATATGTGTTAAGATCGGGACCCACTAGAAGCATTCCTTTGGGAGATGTCTTAGGTTGGGCCGATCATTTAAAAGAATGATTAAAAGATTTAATTGGCTAACCTCGGTTAGTGTGCATACTCATTATGAATAATGAAGTAGTGGAGAGGAAATTTACGGGAGACGAACGAGCCCCGAGATGTTGAGAGGGACGGCGATGGCGGTGATTCGTCAGCAAAGTCTTGAGGGTGAGTCTAGGTGAGACGAGTCCCTTGTATTCCTGGATGAGGTATTCTGTTGGATCGGACAGTTCTCACAGCGCAAACTAGATGATCTCTGACAACCCCTCTTTGCAATCAGGATCGATGAGAGGGATGCCCAGAAAGTGTTTGATACGACACCGTCCTGAAATGGACAGTTCTTTGGAACAGATCGATCATATATCCTTGCGAGGAATATTTTGGTGCGTTCAAATCGGCTTGTTATGGGACATGTACTCTCGGTTATTTCCGAATAGTTATTGGGAGGATAAAGGAGTAAGGATGGTGGACTCATGCATCGCATTGCATACATGATATTCTTCGATATTGTTTCTAAATCCTCGAGTTTTATATTTCATTCATTGTTTTTATGTGCTTGTATAATCACATGATATATATGTACTCATCTGTTGTCTTGGTGTATTATTCTGTGTAATTCCACGACGTCAATGATAAGTATTTCATTAGATGTTTTACTCCCCCTCTTCTTTCTTTTTGTCTTCTATCCGCGTTTGTTCAGATGGATCGTTCGATCGGGATTCAGAGTTACCACTTTTCGATGTCCCAGGAGGGGGCATGGAGGATTGAGGGAATCTGTTATACCTACACAGGCCCTTATACTTTTGATTAGTGTACCTGTGTAGGGAATTTATTTTGTAGTAGTTTTTTTATTTGGGCGACGATTAGGATTCCGCCTTGTACCTGTACCAACATTTTCTAATGAAGTATGATTCAAAATTATATTGAGTTTTCTAGTTACCATTAAGTAATGGTTGTGATTTTCCGTATTGTATGTTACTTAAGTGATGTTCCGAAAATGAAACGAAGATAAGGACATAAATTTTTATGGCTCCATTATTAAAAAAAAAAAAAAAATTACCCATTTTCGAGCAAGATTATTGAAGTAATTTTCGGGGCGTTACATAGGAGCTACTCATAAAATTGCCATCACAATTACATGACTAAGGTGAAAGATTCAATTCCTAAAATAAATACATATTGAGATGAATAGTCACCATCTCGAATATAATTGGTTCCGTATCGTTATTACAAAAAAAATTGACATCACATAATATATGTGTTTTGTAAGTGTTTAATTCTTCATAATAAAATGAGTTTTGCTATATTTTTACCTAGAGTATAATATTTATATATTGTTAATATAAATATTTATACACACTCACTATGTCATATATCATTCATTTGTATAATTATATTTAAGATTTAATAATGATAAAATATAAATAATATATAATATCTATACTAATATATAAAGGGAAAACACAAAATAACTACTCATGATAGTGTAATTTGTTGTTTCCTATTTTGCCATTACTAATTTATATTTTCTACTAAAAAACTCATATAACATATTTCCTCATTTTATTTTATGTTTCATGTTTCGTAACTTTTACAGTTTTTTCATTTGAACACGACAATTTTTCCATATGGATCAAGACAATATTTGAACACGATAGTTTATCCTTTTCATTCTTTAACATGCAAAATTGCAAATTATGTTTTGGTGATTTTGTTATAGTTATGAAAAATGTAATAAAAATATACAAATCAATTACAATTCACTCAATAGAAAAAGTGAGTTGACAGACACGTGAGTGTCGGTCAACACGCTAGTAATGATAATGTAAAAAAATATAGGTTATTAATAATCATATAAGTGTATACATTTATATCTCAACAATGAGTCATAAGGTGAAGGGTTTAAGGAATGAGGGGAGATCCATTGACTCAAAGAGTAAGTTTTTTACACTTACTTCACATCTTAGCCATCAATTCTACGGAAATCCAATTGTTTGAATTAGTGGTAGATCTAAACCATTAGATTTCCCTAGAATTGATGACTAAGATGTGGAATAAGTTTTAAAAAAACTTACTCTTGGAGTAAGTGGATCCTCACCCTTAAGGAATAGAATGAATGAGGTTGTGAGTTCGAGTATCAAATATAACAAATTTAAAAAATAAAAAAAGAGTTATAAGGTGGTTTGATGATCTAAAGAGAATGAGTGAAGTGAATGAAATCGGAGGTTTTGAGTCTCGTCCACAACAAATACTAACATACTATCATATAGGTAATTAAAAAATGGAAAATGATATATTCTCCTACTAAATCCTTATACCTACAAGAAAGTGACATATGTCACTTGTAACGCCCCGAAAATTACTTCAATAATCTTGCTCGAAAATGGGTAAAAAAAATTTTTTTTTTTGAATAAAGGATCCATAAAAATTTATGTCCTTATCTTCGTTTCATTTTTGGAACATCACTTAAGTAACATATAATGCGGAAAATCACAACCATTACTTAATGGTAACTAGAAAACTCAATATAACTTTGAATCATACTTCATTAGAAAATGTTGGTACAGGTACAAGGCGAAATCCTAATCGTCGCCCAAATAAAAACTACTACAAAATAAATTCCCTACACAGGTACACTAATCAAAAGTACAAGGGCTTGTGTAGGTATAAAAGATTCCCTCAATCCTCCATGCCCCCTCCTGGGACATTGAAAAGTGGTAACTCTGAATCCCGATCGAACGATCCATCTGAACAAACGCGGATAGAAGACAAAAAGAAAGAAGAGGGGGAGTAAAACATCTAATGAAATACTTATCATTGACGTCGTGGAATTACACAGAATAATACACCAAGACAACAGATGAGTACATATATATCATGTGATTATACAAGCACATAAAAACAATGAATGAAATATAAAACTCGAGGATTTAGAAACAATATCGAAGAATATCATGTATGCAATGCGATGCATGAGTCCACCATCCTTATTCCTTTATCCTCCCAATAACTATTCGGAAATAACCGAGAGTACAGGTCCCATAACAAGCCGATTTGAACGCACCAAAATATTCCTCGCAAGGATATATGATCGATCTGTTCCAAAGAACTGTCCATTTCAGGACGGTGTCGTATCAAATACTTTCTGGTCATCCCTCTCATCGATCCTGATTGCAAAGAGGGGTTGTCAGAGATCATCTAGTTTGCGCTGTGAGAACTGTCCGATCAAACAGAATACCTCATCCAGGAATACAAGGGACTCGTCTCACCTAGACTCACCCTCAAGACTTTGCTGACGAATCACCGCCATCGCCGTCCCTCTCAACATCTCGGGGCTCATTCGTCTCCCGTAAATTTCCTCTCCACTACTTCATTATTCATAATGAGTATGCACACTAACCGAGGTTAGCCAATTAAATCTTTTAATCATTCTTTTAAATGATCGGCCCAACCTAAGACATCTCCCAAAGGAATGCTTCTAGTGGGTCCCGATCTTAACACATATAACAAAAAGAGAGAATAATTTCGGCACCACTACGAACCATCGCTGAATTATCTTGGACGGCTCCTCTAGCCAAGCCTCTTACGGTCAAATAATCTCGCTGCGTGGGCATAATATCACACCCTCGGCCTCGCCTTTAACAAAGCAATTCCTTACTTTTATTACTTTCAAGAATTTCATATAGTTGTTTACCTTTACAAATTCTTGATGGCAAACATGCCATTGGGCTCTCGTATATATGAGAGTTATCATTCCGACGACTTAAAAAGAAGTCATGTCTGTATGGAGCCCGCTCGCTCAAGCGAGAGCTGTCTTGCTCAAACGAGATGCTTCCATTTTTGAGGCATTTGTGGCTTAAGCGAGAGCTGTCTTGCTTAAGCGAGAAAACAATCAGTTCTCTTGGTGCCTATTTTAGCTCAAGCGAGAGCTGTCTCGCCTCGAGCTAAAACACTCGTTTTCTCTATACACTTCTCGCTCAATCGAGAGTTGTCTCGGTCAAGCGAGAAGAACCTAAATATCATTTTAATTACTTTTCTCAAGGAAAATATTTCTCATTTATATCAAATGTTTTTAAACCTTGAATTTCAAAATTATCACATACATATCATTCCCATAATAATCATTCAAACATTATAATTCAAGAGTAAACATGATATTTGCATATATAAACATAACATAAATCGGTATAAGAAATATTGCTGTACTTAATCCAAACAAACATGCAATTGATTAAGTGCAAGCTTTCTTAATACCCAGGGCAACTCCAAACTTGTGAGGGAGTTTGGAGGTCCTGATGCATATTCGGACACCACTGTGTCACGATGTTTTCTCCCTCACCTGAGTGTGTCGGGTCGTTAGGTTCTCTGTTTGCAGGTGAGCTTACTTGATCCGTTCTCCTCTCGAAATCTTTATTATGCCAAAATAACGTTAATTAGTTAAATGACGATAATTATTATACTTACGAAATAACTTTTTACGCGAAGATAAAACTTCCGATTTAAAATGAATTTAATTGCTTTCGTCCATCCAATTCAAGGTTGAATATCCTTGAATCATCATTTGTCATCGAAAGTCTTACAATCAAATAATACTTTTTAAAGTAAAATTTTCAATAAAACTTATACCGAAATTATGTCGTAATCCGTGGATATACACCAGGCTAGTTCCCAGGAAAGAGAGGTGGGTCATAAAGACACCCTTAAATACCAAGTCTTTCCTTAGACAGAACTTTTCTATACATGTATTCCCACTTCATTTATGTCGAAATCCGTGGATATACATCAGGCTAGTTCCCAGGAAAGAGAGGTGGGTCATAAAGACACCCTTAAATACCAAGTCTTTCCTTAGACAGAACCTTTTTAGACATGTATTCCCATTTCATTGTATTTTTCCGATAATTCATAAATCTTATTTTTTGTAAGTAAAACATTTTTACTAAAACTAACCTTTTTACTTTTTTAAGTAAATCTTACCATTTTAAAGTAAGTTCACTTAACTAAGATTCAACATTTTTAAATCATTTTACCATCTAAGACTTCATAACACTTTAAGTTTATAAAGTCAAGACTTTTAGGTAACTCTCATTATTTCAAGTATACTACTAAAACAAATTTTCATGAACATCTTAACACCTCCTAATTTTTTAGGAAAAAACCTCAAGGGTTAGTAAGTGTTATTTTCATAGTCATGAAAAAGAATGGCTCTTAATTTAATATTTTACATTTAAACATCTTTTAGTTATTCTTACCACTTTAAAGTAAGTCAACTAAAATAAATACAACAATTTCTATGAACATCTTAACACCTCCTAATATTTTAGGAAAAACCTCAAGGGTTAGTAAGTGTTATTTTCATGGTCATGAAAATAAATCATAATGTAAGACTTTCTACTACTTTAATATCTAAAACTTCATAACACTTTAAGTTTATGAAGTCAAGACTTTAATAAATCATCTTTTATCCCAAATCATTATTTTAACTTGGGAATCAAAGAGTAAAATATGTAAACCACTTTTAAAACATAATACTATCTAAAAATGAAATATTTTCAACAACTCATCAACATCATAAACTTTCAAGAATAAAATACAAACTTTTTCCTAAACACATTAAAGGTTCCTTTGATGTTAAAATCATCACCTTTAAACATATTCAAATACTAACAATATTTTTATAATATTTCCAAATAAATAACTCATCTAACCTTGTCCAAAGATATAGTTTTTCCATCTAAGAACAAGGAAGAAATTTCAAGATTTACAAAAGTCAAAAACTATATAAAGGTTCATATGATTTTATTATCATCTCCTTTAGTTATGCTTTCATAAAATACTTAAAGAACAAATATAAACTCTACTTTATGAACAAAATAATAAAAGCTCATAACTTTCTATGAAGTATGAGAAGAAGATGAAGAAGATAAAATAAAAGACTACCTTAGTTTGTATAAGGAATTTAGTGTAAAAATGAGAGGATGGGGTGAGGTATTTATAGGAGAGGCTCACCCTCATCAAATCAGAAAATTTAATGCAAAGTAAGTAGCTTTAGACTAGCATAGGTGATGTGTCTAATGGTGGTGGAGTGAGAGGATTTGTTGAGTGTTTTAGGGGTTTTTGGAAGCTTTTGCATTACTTGTGTAACAAGTAAGTAGCTCATGCAATGATGATTTCCAACTTTATTGATATGATGTAATTTCCCAATAAATGTCGTGTCCGAACATCTTCGGATAATTTCGTCCGAAAATATACAATCTCCCGATTTTGGTTTACGGTTAGAACTTCGAAACACAGAATTTGGAGTGAAAATATTTAGAAATGCGTTCTGAATGAACTTGATGTCTATCTTGACTCGAAATAATATTTCGAAGCCAATGGTGCAATCGGAATTCGATTCCGAGTTACGAAACTCAAAAACACGTTATTGGGCCGAATTCGGGCTATTTGGGCCCGACGACAATTCAAAAATATTTCGTCACAGAAAATTACGAAAATTTACCATAAAATAGGAAATCACAAAACAAGAGTAATATTCAACTATGGCTTAGCCTAAATCCACACTGATTAATTTCTACAATTAATCGTTGATAAAATAAATAATTAATAAAAACTCATAAAAATTTATAATTCCAAATCAGAAAATTCGTGGTGTTACATCCTACAGCGTATAATAGGCACATCCAAAAAAAATTATTTCTCAATAAAAATATTATTTCTGTTACAAAATAGATATTGACATATGTTTGAATAAGATATTTGTATAATGATAAATTTGATTATTTTGAGAATCTATAACGAATATCTTCAAATTAACATGAATCATGAATGTGGAACCAAAATAATTGTTTTTTATTTTTATACTTTACCAAACATAAGATATTTTTCAATAAAAAGTTTATAAATATAAATCATTTTTTCCAAATCATTTTTTATGGTTAAAGAAACACATAATCTCCTGATTGGGTCAACGATTTCTTAAATTGCTTAATGATATTTTTAAAATTCTTAAATGATTATTCATATTTTAATTAAGGGTGAAGATCCATTTACTCAAAGAATAAGTTTTTTAAACTTACTTCACATCATAGTCATTAATTATAGAGAAATTCAATGGTTTAGATCTATCAACTAATTCAAACTATTGGATTTCCCTAGAATTGATGGTTAAGATGTGGATTAAGTTTAAATTTTTTACTATTAGAGTCAATAAATCTCTCATCTTTAATTAATAGCTTTGTTAAATTAAAACCAAAAACATTATTTATTAATAATGAGTGAGAATACCCTATTACATTATGATTAATTACCTTTTGGAGACATATAATTTTTTATTAGGCTTAATTAAGTTTCACATTGCTTCAAATTAAGGTTGATTTGTTGTAGGTAATCATAAGTTTTTTTTATAGTCCATGAACTCAAAATTCTACAACATTTGTTAAATTTCCTTCCAATTGCAATGTAAATGTTATTTGGTAAAGTAGCCAACAGAATTCCATATAAACATATATAGCTATGCAAGAGATGCTTATTTTCTCAGAAGTTCACTAGTAGCGTAAGCTTTTACTAGATTCATAAAAACGATACTTATTGTAATGAACAATTATACACTCTGAAAAAAAAGCTAACTTTACCTCTAAAGTGAGGAGATACATTGGGTATATAAAAAAGTCATGTTTGCTTGCGTCGTCACATATGGATTTCTTTCGATTATTGGTCGCTTTCCAAAAGTTTTGATGTTTAAAGTTATATATGTATTTCAAGAAATGAATAAATGATGTAAAAATTAATTACAATTTAACAAAAATATCCTTATTATATTTCATAATTAATTTTTTACCTAAATTTGATCTCAATTCCAGTGGAGAAAAAGTTTGGAATTAAGAGAATAATTACTTAGAAAGAGTGATACATTGGAAAAGTTGAGAGAATAATTCTATCCCAATCCACACGTATATTGAAATTGAAAAAAATATATGAAAGGATAATGCATTTGAAAAGTGAGGAGAAATATGGAAGAGAAATTAAGAGTGATTCTTGAATTAGGTGGGAAAATATTAAAATAAATAAGGATAGATTTGAAAAAGTACATATAATTTGTTTTGATTTTAACAAGAGATATTGAATAAAATAAAATAAAAATCAATAGTTTTAATGGGGAGAGGGTGTTTTTTAATGAATTATAATTATTAAAATATTGATATTGATTATAAATATTTCATAATTATATATCACTAAAATAAAATTTATAAAATATCAAAATGGGATTGTATGTAAGCATATTTATAGAAACCTCTATCTTTGAAATTGGAAAGACACATATATGATAAAAAGTTTTAGAAGACCATGAAACAATAAAACTTAATTTAACAATTATTTTAAATTTGGTTTTGCTTAACCACCCCCCTTACTTTATCAAAACCCTTATAAATTAAATTGGTCAAAATGACCTATTTATTGAGTAGGACCAAAATCATGCCCCAAAAACTCAACTCTAGTTTCTCTCTACTTACAAAAAACACTCTATTCCTGTTTTCCTTCTCTTTAAGGCTAAAACTAATGCAAAAGCCCATTTCCTTTTCTCATACATAACCCAAGGTATTGTGTGCTATTTCTTCTACTACAAAATCATCATCTGGGTTTGCTTATTTTCATCTCAATGCAATTGGGTTTGACACAAAATTTGATCTTTTTTGGATTCATATGGGTTTTTAGAACCTCTCATGCCCCTAATAATATCCATAATGAGTTGGATTTGTGACCAAAGATTTTGAAATTGGTTGTTGAACGAATATGGATCTGGATAATGAGGTATCCAGATCCACGATTCCTAAATATATTATATAGTAAGTTGGTCATATTTCTCATTATGATTGTGCTATGTTATGTTGTCAAACAATCATGTCATGTTTGTTAATTAATTCATAACTTTGATGTAATGTCGATGGATGCATCTTAGACGTTTGATGTGCTTTATTTTCTTATTTTAAAATAAAATATAGTTTTTTAGGAAAAATGTTTATACTTAAGGGACAACTTAAAGTTGCATACTTATACTTTAATTACATTTTTGTAATTGTTATTATCATTTTTATTCTTCATTTGATTGTCTAAAACAACATATATGATTATTATACGAATAAATTTATAAATGATGTGCAATTTTTTAAATATGTTTTTGAATTTCTGGTACTTGCTAGATATTCAAGGACTCACATATAATAGATCTAGATACCTATGTGGGTTTGAGTCCCAAAATTGCTTAAGGGAGCAAGTCCAAGTAGTGTCTAAACTCATTCAGATTCATTATCATCTATACTTCCCGAATCCATTTTTTATGTTTTATTAGATTGGTTTTTGTCTCTATTGTTTCTTTTTTATGGATTCTAATTTGTTTATGGTTTTGTGATGTGGGGTTGTGGCTTAGAGTTTTTCTGAATCATCAAATATCAGGTAATGGGTATATGAAATTATGAATACTATCATGCACTTGATGTTGATTATTACCTCAATAGTAGTGGTTGCTTATAAATATTATCTCTCTAGTTGGAATTTTTGCATTTCTTATTGTTTATTGATCTCCATAAAAAATTAATAAATGCACCTAGTGTCTTCATAATAATAAATAAAAAACCAGATGGATTTGTAAAAAAAAAATGTAGGAAAATTATTTTTGTCAAAGGGTGACAAGATAGAAGAGAGAAAAATAGAATGAAAAATGATTTTATTGTACTTTCTAAATTTCAACTCCAACACTCTCACCCCATTTATTCAAAAAGTTGTTCTTCATGTATAAATTTTCTTCCATAAGTCCTCCAATTTAAAAAAATTATTATTAATTTAAAAAATCAACAAATGCACTTAGTGACTTGATAATAAGGGAAAAGATTATAAAAATACAATAAATTTTATACTTATGTAAGTATTAGTGATAATGAATTATTTTTCTTCCTAATTACCTTTAAATTTTTAATTGTTGTTGAAATTGATTCATGCATAAATATAACGTTAAACTAATAACAATAGAAAATTATGTCATACATTTTATGTTAAACTCGTTTATTAGATCATTATTATTTAATTAATTTTTTGTTGACCTATTAATAATTTAACAATATATTTATATATGGACAAATTTCAACAACTCGTAAAATTCAAGGAATAATTAAGAAGAAAAAATGATTCATGATAACTACTTGTAAAAAAACATAAAGTTTAGAGAGCCTTTATATACTTTTCCATAATAATAATAATTATAAATAGAAAACTAGGTAGATTTGTAAAAATAATTTGAGAAGACTTACTTTTTGTAAGACAAAAAGAGTACAGTGACTCCCATAGGTGTTAAAGGATTGGAATAGAGAAAATAAAAATAAAAAATGGTTTTAATTCACTTTAAAATTTTGAACTCTAGTACTTGCACCTTATTTATGTCTCATAATACTATATGTTTCATAAATCTATCAACTGAGTTGGCAACGTAGATGAATTTAAAATTATTTCATGTAATAATGGATTATTAATGGAATAAAGTATTAAATTTCCCATGAATATTAAAGGCCAATTATTGTGAACCTACGTGCATGCTTTGCATGAAGTGGTAGAATAAAATTTAACAACCTTACTAATAAAGTGTTCTGCTAGATTCTTAATAGGGGTGGCAATGTGGGCTAGCTTGGCTCGCCTTTGACCCGCTAAAATATGAGTTGTCCCGACCCGACCTTTATTGTTAAAATGACTCAAAATGTCAGCTCGTCCCATATTTGGCAGGGTTAACCTGTTTTTTTTCTTCCAAAACACACATTTATAACAAACACAATCATAATTTCAAAAACAAATAATCACCGCACCTCATAAATGTTTTTTAAAACAAAAAATCACAAATCAAAGTCCACAATCTCATAGTAGCATATCATCTTAGTTTAAAACTTGTAATTTCTAAACAACAAACCAACATAATCTTAAACTTTTAGACTCCTAGAATCTAAGTTCAAAATAAAGCTTCTAACTCCTAAGTTTTAAACATTAGATGCTCTGTTGGAAGAAGATGTCTCCACATCAATGTCTTTCAAATCTTCTTCATCATCATCTACATTATGTACATGATTAAATTAATATATACTTATAAAAAATAATTAACTAACAAATAAATGATAATCACATTAGAAAACAATAAATTACCTTCACAAACAAAACCATTCAACCAATTACGAGCACAAATCAAAGCTTCCACATTTTTGGATAAAAGTCGACTTCTATACTTGTTAAGAACATGTGAACCAATGCTAAATGCAGATTCAGATGCAACAGTTGTAATAGGAATGCAAAGTAAGTCACGGGCCATGATTGATAGCTCCAGAAATCGACTTTTATTTTCTTTCCACCACTGTAGCACATCCAAATTATTATTATCTTTAAAATTTAAAGAAGTCTCCTCCAAATAAAGATCAAGTTGTGACTTTCCCGTTTTTGTGGCAAGTTGTGTCTTGTGCCTATCGAGTTCCTATTAAATAATTCATAAATAAAACATATTAATATCAAATAAATATATAATTAAACCATTAAATATTTAAACTATTAATCCAGAAAAGTATAAAATACTTACATCAAACACATAACCTAAATCTTGAAATTAGCCTTCTTCTGAGGAGCATCAGAAGTCAAAGTTTGCATAGAAGTAGGAGCATTCATGCTACGGTATTGTTCAAATAGCATATACATTTTTTTCTTAACTAACTGCAACTTTGTTTCAAAAGTAGAATCATCAACTCTTTCAAAACAATAATTCAATGTCTCTAACTTCACCCTTGGGTTAAGAATTGCCCCCATTGTAAGAACAACACTATAATCATCCCAATATTTCTCAAACTTATTAATCATCCTATTAGCCATGCTCATCAAAACTTCATCTTCATCTCCTAAAGTATCAAGGAGTACACATTGAATCTTCCAAACTTGCATAAAATACAAGTTGGAAATAGGATAAGATGTGCCGGAAATCAAGTTTGTGGTACGATAAAAAGGCAACAAAAATACATGGATTTTTTCTACTCTTTTCCACTCTTCTACCGAAGGAGAAAATTTGTAATTATCATCATACAAGTGGAGTTTTTCAAATACATGCTTATATTTAAGAGCAGATTCAAGCATCGAATAAGTAGAGTTTCACCTTGTAGGAACATCTAGACATAAGCCAGCAGAAGTATCAACACCACCTATCTTCTCAATGCATACCTTAAATTTGAGCATTCTACCTTCTGAACCTCTCACATATTTGATGCTCTCCCTGATTTTATACAAGGTATCACTAGCTACCTTTAATCCCTCTTGAACAATTAGATTCAATATGTGTGCACAACAACGCACATGAAAGAATTGTCCATCACATAACAATGAGTTTTCCACAATAAGCTTATTTTTCAATTGCTCTTGCATGACATCATTGGAAGAAGCATTATCTAAAGTTATAGAAAAAAATCTTTTTTTCTATACCCCATTCATTCAAAAATTCAAGTATCTTCTTAGACAATTCAGATCCAGTATGAGGGGGAGGCATGTGACAAAATTTAATAATTTTACTTACTAGCTTCCAATTTGAATCAACAGAATGAGCGGTCAAACAAATATAACCCTCAGTTGTACAAGCTGTCCACAAATCAGAAGTTAGAGATATCCTAGTAGGAATGATAGACATCTTTTTTTAAGTCTATCCTTTTCTATCATATAGATTCTCATGACATCAGCCTTTGTCGTATTTCTAGAAACATGAATAGAATATGGATTCAAGAAGTTAATTAAGCATCTAATCTTCTTAAACTCACCAAATTTAAAAGGTAAATAATATTCAATTATAGCACAAGCTAACATGTCACGTACCACCATTTGATCAATCTTTCGAGACATCAATTTTCTTTCCTTATCCATAACCATTTGACCAACATCACCATGTTTTATTTTAGCACATCTTCCTCTATGACGGCGTAAATGTGACGTACCATAGTCTTTACCATCACTAACCCCACATTTATATATGGTTTGGCAACTATTGCATTTAGCCCTCTTAATCCCGTCATCCGCAACTCCGATCTTGGTGAAAGATTTCCACACATCAAAAGTTAGAGATTTAGGTCGTTTGTTACTCTTAACCATTTCAACCGATTAGATTCTTGAATTTTATCTTCAACATCTTCCATTTCATTGTCAACATTAAGAATTTCTTAATATGATCAAAATGTCAAGAGTTCAATTCTTGTGAGCAACTTATGGGTGAGACAAACACGTACACCGAAATAGATTAGTTCTTTCTCAAAACGATGAGGGGATATCCAATACCAATTTTTTTAACAACCTTCGTAATTGATTAATTGTCACTTCCTTTATACCTTACTCTTATGACCATTGGTATTGCCCACTTAAAAAAAAATAAGTTTATTACATTGGAGCAATTGAAAATGATAGAAAACTTTACTAGTCACCATCCTTATTATTCTATGTAGATTTTTTGTCTCCATTATGTATTTTTTAGCTGCCACTCTTCCTCTAATTCATTTGCTACAATAATTTCTACATTGTTTATTAAGTTTTCCATCTCTACTTCTAGCTTGTGATTATTTCTTTAGAATTTTCCTTGGTTAGTTTCTAACCAATTCACCAATGCATTTGCAAGCTTTTAAGTACCCATAGGCTCAACAACCAACACAATTGATAGATAAATTTTATGGGCTCTAACACTTATTGTTAGGCTAAAACAAATTGATTTCAATCTCACACTAGCTTTCCTAATATAAGATATTGATTGGCCAACAACCAATAAATTAAGGAATCAATGGATGGTCCGACCAATTCAATTGTGTTGGAGATGCTTGAAATATGTTATTAGATTAGTCCCACATCACCTAGTATTGGAATAGACTAGAGTAACCAATGTTATATATTGGACTCAGGTCCCTTGTTGTAATGTGCACTAGATATAAGCACCAAATAGAAACACTCCACGGGCAGTTGGGCCCATGGGTGTGATAGGGTTTGTAATCCTTATTCTCTAATAATATCTTGGTAGCCGCTCAGCGCTCCCGGGGACGTAGGCACAATTGGCCGAACCCCGTTACCAAATTCTTTGTTTCTTCTCTTCTATTTATTCTATGCATTATTTGATTGCTTTGTGACCAATGTTGCGCAACGATCGCTTCCGCTGCACCAACAATTGGTATCAGAGCCAATTGGTAGATGACTCTTAACCCAGGTGCTAGATAATTGCGAAAGAGGGTGAAGGCATGTTGGTTAGACAAGCTGCGTCAAAGGTACTATGCAAGGATAAAGGAGATGAGTTGAAGGAGAAGAAAACATAGAGGAACTATGATGGGCGCAATATATGTGTTGATCCAGAATCCTAGAAGTCCATGTATTGGATTAGGATCAAGGTGGAAATAAGGACTCAAGGGTTGAGTAAAGCACAGAGGCGATGACTGACTTTGATGCAGAGTGTAACATGAGCATGACTTTGATGCAGAGTGTAACATGAGCATGACTTTGATGCAAGATGTAACACGGGCATTGGTAGAGATGCATGGTGTGACATGAGCATTGGCTTGGGTGCAAGGGTGTGACACGGACATTGGTTAGCATTACGCAAGGTGTGCATTGTGGTATACTCCTTTACGGTGGAGTATGATAGTTCTTTTGAACTATGATTGTCGGGCTAGACAATGGTGGTAGCGACCGAGGCTTTCCAATGAAGCTCCAAGGTTCAGCTTGACTGAGTATTGAAGATGACAGTTGTTGGTGAACTTTTGTGTAGAGGTTCCATATATTGAAAGACTTTCTAGCAATAGGTGGCTAGGCGACGTGTTCCATTGGATGGCGGTACGGGAAGCTGCACTAAAAGTTTGGAGAGCTATGCTCTTGGTACCAACGTCAAGGATACTTAGTTTATGTTAAAGGAGAGCAATTTGTTAGAGAGAATTATGCATTGAGCAAGGTGGAGGCAGATATTCGCTAAGGTGGAGAATCTTGTGTAGATTTCCTAAGGAGCGAGATATTCGTCTATTTCAATCAAGGTGGAGATTGTTGGAGATGCTTGAAATATGTTATTAGATTAGTCTCACATCGCATAGTATTGGAATAGAGTAGAGTAACCAATGTTATATATTGGACTCAGGTCTCTTGTTGTAATGTGCACCAGATATAAGCACCAAATAGAAACACCCTATGGGCAGTTGGGCCCATGGGTGTGATAGGGTTTGTAATCCTTATTCTCTAATAATATCTTGGTAGCCGTTCAGCGCTCCCGGTGATGTAGTCACAATTGGCCGAACCCCGTTACCAAATTCTTTGTTTCTTCTCTTCTATTTATTCTATGCATTATTTGATTGTTTTGTGACCAACGCTGCGCAACGATCGCTTCCGCTGCAACAACAAATTGTGAACCAGACATCTGGCTGGTTCGAATCTATTATCTAATTGGTTTTGTATCAAAGTTAGATTGACTCGGTCGGCTTAAGCCAAAAATCGGTGACTCATATGGTCGGACCGATTGAGTCAATCAAATTTGCATTTTGAGATGAAAAGATTAATTGTTTTAACTTATTTGTAGTTATGTTTGTCATTTATTAGTTTATGGCAGAGCAAAATTTTAATTGTTTAATTAAATTTTAAACTTACTATGCACTTTTGTTGCAATTAAGCATACCAAATTAGGGATGATAATGAAAACCAAACACATAGATACCCACCCAAACTCAAACTAAATTTAACAGGAAAAATTTGGTATGATTGGGTTCATGTTTTACCCGAGTTCAACTTTCAAGTTCGGGTTTGATACAATTAATACCTGAACTCAATTAATATACATAAAATTACAAAATTGCACACGCACACACACACATATATATATATATAGAGCCTACATATATAAATACATGTTTGAGATGGGTTCCCATAGTGTTCGGGTTACCCAAAACACGATCAGTTCGGAGGTGATATCATTGTTTTCAACCCCGCTTAATTCTAGTTCAAGTTCGAGTTCGAGTTTTAGATTTCGGGTTTGGGGTTGGGTAAGCACAAACTCGATCCTAATATGTCCCATTGTCATTCATATAACCAATATATTGTTTGACGATCTGTTTAACTTATTGAGACATTTTATAGTAGTTGAATCTTCTTTGTCAATTATTTAGTTAGGTATGATAAGAAATTTAATTTTGGAGTATAAAGTTATTAAATTATATTAGTTAATATTATGAAATTGTAGAATTTTTAATATAAACAAATCAATCAGTTTGATTATTGACCCATTGATCTAACTATAAGAAATTTTGGGTCACACATGTAATGTTTAAATGTGTTTAGGGTCGTTATTATAAGTAGCCAAATTAAAGTGATATACTTCAAGTAAGATTTATGGCTATAGACATAATTATCATGGAAATTATTGTGTAGATACCTAAAGTCTTATTTCTATTTTTTGATGGGCAAAATTGGAAATAAGAAAATCAAGTGGCATCACCCTTTATGGAAGGGTATGCAATTCTTATAAATATGGGTTATGGTCCCCAATTGAAGACCACACAATGAAATAAGATGAACCACAACAAATCAATATTCTCTTCATCCCATTAGAGGAGAAACTAAGGCTAAGGGTAATATACAATTGGAAGGTCAACAAACCTACATGTTATATTATGAACATGCATTTGCATACAACACTAAGGACAACTAAAGTTCATCTATCATATTCTCAATGAATACATTAAGGTACTCTTCCGCTAAAGTTTTAGTTGTATACATTTATTTTTGATGATTTGACATGAAATATCTTGGCTATATATGATGATAATATTGTTTATCATTTTTAGTATTATGTATCTTTAGTATATAAAAGTCTCCCACTATTAGTAAAGTCTATCCTAAAGTATTTTTCCTATACTAACTCATTAACTCAATGTTCTAACCGAGTTATTTGCAAATTGGAGTTTAATAATATTTGCTCAATCCTCTGTTGATCTTTATATCTTTAAAATTAATCTTTAATTGTCTATCAAAGAATATTCTTAAGTGGAAAAAAAACTTATTTTCAAATTTCAACACTATCTTTCTTTTTCTTTAACAAGTTGGAGTATGTAATGGTCACTTCAAACACATTTCCTTAAATCAGAAGGTCATATCACATGATAATTAAGATGCCATAAAATTGCCACTACATAGTCCAACATCAAGAGAATATTTTAATACATTACCCATTAACTAAAAATCCAATTTCAAGTCAAATCATTGCAAATAAATTCCAACAAAAGCTATTGTCAAAAGGATAGGTATGGTCCTTCTACAATATTTGTCATCTTCTTGCATATTCTTTATAGAAAATAATTCTATCTATCACTGCAATAATGAAATAAGTACAAAACTTAAAAGGAAAGAAGTTGAAATTAGTACAAAATTTAAAATGATTCGAGTTAGTTTCGGTTCGACTCAATAAAAATTATCCCGAATCAAGTTTTTAAATAAATTCAATGCAAAATATTTTTCTTGCTCAAGTTCAATTTGATTAATATTCATCAAATTTCGAACTATTAACCAACTCAAATTTATATAGTTGGAATTATAATCATATATATAGAGGATTTTTTTTTATTAAAAATAAATTATATATATATAATTGGTTTTATTAAAAATAAATTATATATATATATCATATTCATATGTTGATATATGTACATAACAATTTTAAAATATTTTTCATCCGTAAATATTTATAACCAACTCTATAAATTAAAGAGTTTAGTTATATCCTTTGGAATGAAAACAAAGTTGAAATGAGTGAAAATTCCCCTTTTGTAAAATGCAACATGAGAATTTAATTAAATCCAAAAAAAGAAGAGAAAATTGGTTGAGTAAGTGGAAAAAAATAGCAGCAACTTGGTTGAAAAATAAAGCTAGCAACTTGCATGTAGTGACTTAGACACAACAACTACCAATAAGAAATAATAATAATTTTACAATAATAATATAAAAAAGGCTAGTAGTTATATATGAATCTATTATGATTATGCAGAAGAATCTGAATGGAGTATGGCAGAATTTTGTAACAAAATTATATACATAAAGTGTGATGCAAGAATCTCTTAATAATAAAGGAAAATGTGATGTAAGGGTGATCCATTTCATTGTGTGAATATTCTATCTTATATCTATTCTCTTATAATAAATGGAAGTGATAATTACACCACATAAATTTATTTTAGTACTATTTTACCTTTATTAATAATTTATATTTTATTTTCTTTGAAATTAATTTTATTATTATCATTAATAATAAATTACATATTCTCTATCTTAATTTTTAGTATGTAAATATTTTTTATGAGAACGCTAATCTATAAAATAAATTTATTGAATTTAATAAAATGGGTTGAAAAATATTATATTATTGTAAAGATAACTTGTGGTGAGGCCACATAAATTAACTTTTTCCCTTGTATCCTTATTTATAATTTATGTTCTCACCTTACTTACTATTTCTATTATCTCTTAAAAATTAAATCTATATAGAATGTATAAAATTTATATATTCTATATTTTAACATTTTGGTCCATATCTATATAAAATTTTGAGAAAATGATTTACTCACCGAAAATGTAACCATTTTTTATATTGTTATTGTATTATTCATAATTTATTCTTAATTATAATTGACTTTTAAATATAAGTATTACAAATGAACGATGAATGATATACTGATAATATATAAATTTTTATATTGATAGTGCATAAATATTACATTTTAATTTTTTTTCATGAAGACATTAACCTATAATTTTAATAAAATAGATAGTGCCCTTCAAAATGTTCTCAACCAATAACTTTTCTTATCTATATAAATTTCATTCATGTCAATATTAATCTATAATATAATGTTTTTTTAAGTAGTGCCCTTCAAAATGCTGCTATTTTCATATAATTTTTTCCTTTACATATATTTTTATACTATAAAGAAAGTTAATTAATAAATGCACTTAATGTCTTCATAATAATATAATAATAAAAATATCCAGGTGGATTTATAAAATGAATTATAGAAGATATTTATTATCTTTGTCAAAGTGGTGGGTCATATAGATTTTATCATGTTTCACTTCACAAACGTATTTAGAATCATTCCATCCACGTGTCATCTTATAATTTGTCCTTCATAGAGACATTTTCACCAAACGTGTGACTTTATGTTTGTCCTGAACTATATAACACAAGCCTTTGTTTTTCTTCATCACACTCTTCCTTTTGATTCATCTTTCTCTCTGCATTTTCCTCACATTGCTTCTTTTCAGGGTTTGTGGTTATAAACACACAATAAAGGTTAGATTTTTTTCATTTTTTTATTAATCTAATTTCAAGTTATTGTCATCCATTCTTTCTTTTTAGTTGGGGTTGGATTATTTTTTTCCCTTTCAATTTTGGATTTTTGTTGTAAATTTCATGTCTTTAGTAGATATTTTGTGAAATCTAGTAAAGGGTCATTTTGAATTTGTATCTGTATCAAGAAATTCATTTATTTAGTTGATTTGCTATGTGTGATGCATTGAGTGTAGTAGAACTTTGTTCTGAAAAAAAATTGTAATTTTTATGTAACTTAGAATGCTGAATTTTTGTACTATGTTTAAGTGTCTTATTTATGTTTTGAACACTTAATGGATGAGTTATGGAATTTTGGTAAAGTTTTGAACTCAAACCTCAGTTCCCAAAGTTGAAGGAGTATAAGAAAACATTAGGATAGAAGAACCTACATTGTTTTATCACCATAATATATTATATGAAGATGAAAATACCTATATATTTTAAAAAGTAGAAAATTCGGGTTAGCCATGGCTCTCCACTGTCATCGAGAAGATTCGCCTCTCGTAGTAGTCGTTGTATGGCCTTAAATAGTCTTTCCTTTATGCTGGTCCAGCAGATTCAACAAGTTATACGAGAGTTCGGTAAGGATTGCAATGAGTTAAACTACTTTGTGTTTTGTAAACATTTCTTAATTACTTTGTGTTGGTCATGATTATGAAAGCATTTAAGGTTTGAAACAACACTTGTACATCAGTTTGTTGATGTTTCCTGATTCCCATGAAGTAATTAGGAAACTGGTTTTTGTCAAGTTTATGAACATCCGAAAAAAGTACGAAAACGAAGAGTTGTTATAAAATGATAAATATATTTTGTTTTGCTAGGTAAAGGAAATGATTCTGATAAAGCAGTACCGATGCGTACACTCATCTAGCTGTCAATGTACTAAGGGGCATTTAAGTGAAGATGTGATTTTCTTGGTGTTTAATTATTTGAATTGGAACCCGAAGTTAATTGCTACACTGTCATGTGCGTGCAAATGGTTTGATGATCTTGCGAAGCGAGTTCTATGGAAAGAGTTTTGCCGAACAAGAGCTCCTAAGATGATGCTTGATCTGCAATCTAGTGGAAGCCACAGTGTTGATGGGAACTGGAGGGCCTTGGGGAAGCTGCTTATATACTGTTCTGGATGCAAAAAAGGTGGCTTGTTCAATAACGTTCATATCCCCGGTCACTTTGTTTATCGAACTCGATTTTCTAGAACATCGGGAAAGAGCTTTCTTTTGCCACAATGCAGAACCGATGTTTTATATGTCTGTGATCCTTGTGAGCATCTTGACCAAGGGGAAGAAGGAGATTTAGGATTTTTCCGTGGAATCTTCAAGTCATTTGCGACAACGAATATTAAGAGAATGCTTATTAACAAAGGTGCCAAGCTGCACCCGACAGAGGTTTGCCCTTATTGTAGGGCGAAGTTGTGGAGCATGCTGCAGGCTAATATGATTCCACAAAGTGCTAGCAGCAGGTTGGGTTCCTACGAAGATGGTATCGAGTATTATGTGTGCCTTAACGGTCACATGCTCGGGATCTGCACCCTGCTACCATTGTCTGATTCAGAAGAGGCATCTGAAAAGGAGTAACAAATCTCAATGATTCTCAGGTATTTTTCCTAGTATATGAAAAAAATCATAATTTTCTCTCCGGTTTATTTTTCCGTTTTCGGTTTAACATTTTCTATATAAGTGAAGATTAAGGCTGGAAATATGTTTCTTTGGTAATTGTGGTAGATGGTTTTCATTAAGAAAATTGTAGTTAACACTTAATACCCAATAACTTATTGATTTTATCGGCATTTTAGTTTATCAAAACTTATTAACTATGCTTGCTGAAAACTATAATGTTTAAAAACTAATAAAGAATTTGAATACAAGATTTCTGCTTTTAGGTTATTTGAACACTGCATTCTTAACTGTAAACTGAAGTGCTGATAAGTATAAGTTTATGAATTAGTTCATTGTATTTGTTTAATGTAGTAGTTGGATATTTTATAGGAACATGTAAAGAGGGTGAAATAAATGAATGCAAATGGTGTAGGAAGTATGAAATGAGAGAACATTATGATTTGTTTGTTTTAGGTGTTTTTGTCCTGCAATGCCAAATGTGCTGTAACTACTTTTATGTTTTACAAAACAATTTTTAGCTTCATGTAATAAAGTCGGCAGTGTAACAAACGGGAGCATATCTCATGTCTCAAAAAAAAACATATTTAAGTTAAAAGTTTAATAATTAAGTGTTTTTCTGACCAATCACAGCAAATGACACAAATGTCAGATGAAGTTTGATTGAAAACACTACAGGTGATTCTCATGTTGAAATTTTTCCTATGAATCAGATGAGTTATAATTTGAACTGTTGAGCTTGATGCTGTTGTTTCAATCCATGCAAGCATTTCCCATGGTAGATAGGAATATTACCAACATTTTTTCTGAATTAATCAGATTGAAGGGTGTTATTGTAAACTATGTATACCATGTAACATGTATATTGATGTGTGGATTTACCTGAATGACATTGGGTTGTGCAATAATTCATATTTGTTTCTCATTTTGATTCACTTGGATGTTCTCATTCAGATTTATTTCAGGACCACTGTGCACTCTACTTCCCCAAACCTACCCCAAAATACTGTTATCCGTAAAGTTGTTGTTTAGTAATCAGGAAGTCACGAGTTCAAACCATGAAAACAATCACTCCGCTTATAAGGGTAAAACTTTGTAAATCTATCATCCCGACTTACTAGGTGGGAGCCTCGTATACTGAACCATATTTTTGTCCTGCTTTTGGATCTGTGGTAGGTCTGAATCAGGAGGAAGAAATGCTGGAGTTAATACAAAAGCCATGTCCTACTTTTATATTATACCAATGCCAAAATATCCATTTACCAAAGAAAATTCCAATTAGTTAGATTATTGAACATGAATTATGAAAATACTCTTGTAGCTCCTATCTTCTTTTCCATTCCCTTATCTCATACCTTCTTTCCCCCCAAAGTATTCTATAAATCTCTCCTTGGACAAAAAAAAAGTTATCTATTTTGTTTTTCTTTTCCACATAACTGAGCTCTGTAACTGTTTGGAGACTACACTGTTATGAGATTATCATATAATTATGGATGCCATACCCTTTTGATTTGTTGGGTTGAATTTATTGATATAACATTATGAAACAACCATTTTCAAATAAGGACATGCTATGAAATTGACATGCTATGAAGTTAAGGACATCAACTTTTCGAGAGAAATGTGTCACTTCTATTACATGAAACTGGAAGAGAGAAGGAGATTGAGGGTTCGAGTCTCGCCCTTACATGAAACTGGAATTGTAAAGCACTATAGAGCCGAGTCATCCACATAAACAATAAGGCAAATAAAATCACATTCAACCTCTTTAAGTTTTAACTCCTCAACCATTTTTGCATCAAGCATAGGTACAATAATATTTTTTTTGAGAAAAAGCATACACATCACTTCAAAGTGGCAACAAGTATACCAAGTGGAGAATGAGGCAACAGCTACATGCTGAGACTAGTAGAAAACATCCATCCACCAAAATTGTATATCAAAATTACCAATTCGCGAATAAATCATGAAACTGCCGACTTCACAATCCCCGTCGACTCCAGCACTCTTCACCTGTAGTAAGAATGAGCCATGCAATCAAAGAATTTGTCTAAGCGAAAATATTTGAAAGCCATGATTTATGCTAAAAATGGATACAAGTATAAATTTTAACCACCTAAATAGATGAGATCCTCTATTCAATCTGGATTCTATAATATCACACAAACACATTTGTTATGCTTTGTTTCACCTGCTACTTTCTTTTCTGCTACAAGAGAAAAAGATCATAAAGTCAATAAGGATCAGATAAAAACCGAAATGAAATGAACTCGAAATTGTTTAAAAATGACTGCGGAAAATTCAAGTAGCTGTAATGTATGTCAAGAACTGTTAAATATTATCAATTGATAAAATAATAGTAATGCATAGTCTGTGATATATTGAGCATAAAAGTAGCTTTTGGCATCTCTTAGAAATGAATAACAGACCTTTCTCTACGGTACGCGGTTGCACAACCACATGCATTGTTGTAACTCCACCAGGGAGATCACATAAAGGGCTCTGGCACTCGCCGACTGTTCTGTTATTCTCCAATATTTTTCCCGCGCTAATTAACTTCACGTCTTTTACAGTTCTTGGGCCATACTCCTTGTCTTCAAAAGAGAAACAGAAACTTATAGATCTCATATATCACTAAAATTCATGGGAAAAGAATGAGTGAGACATCATAACATATTAAACTAACAAAAGAGCATTCGAAAGGGAAAAATGGATTTGATAAAACAACATAAGTATAAACATATATCCTTGCAAGTACACTAACACTTTCGAGGTAGCAATCTTAAACCACTAAGATCAGACAGACAATACGTCGTAACTGATAAGAAAAAATAAACTTGAGTTTAAGAAACTACTTATCAAGATACTATCATTTCTCACTTGTATAGTTTAAGGCTAAATCCAGATTTTGGTATTAATGCAAAGCCTCCTCGATTTCAGAACGAAAGAAGGGATTTAATGATACTCGTGCACAAGGATATGTATGATGCCATATCTCTAACATGCATTGATTGCATTAAATCGAAAATTCTTGCAGTACTGAATAGCTAACATCTAGTTCATTCTTAGCTCTCAATTCTCGTAACAAGTATGAACTATATCAGTAGTGCATCATCACAAGCATGATCCGCAACCAAATTCTAACAGTAATAACTGTGTACTTAATTTATTGCACTCAATTTTCATTAATGAAATTCATTTATCCAACAATAACTATATACTTAACACACCCCATCTATAAATTAATACATCCACATTAATAGTCCTGTGTTATGTTTTTTCTCTCCATATAATTACCGATCTTTCTTAATTTCTAGTTCAGCATTCGTACTTTGTAATGACGACAACAACAAAGCCTTTCCCCACTATTATTATGGGGTCTGCTACATGCATCATATGATGCCATAATGATCTATCATAAACCATGTCTATTTGTCTATGTACAAATCGTGAGCCTTTAAATCCTTAAGTTTCAGCTATGTTGTGCTATGTTAAAAAACTATACATAGTTGGTCCTAAGCCGATAAAAAGTGAAGGTTGTATTAGCCAGCTGACAACCAACGTAAAACTTTGTCAAATCTCAATGAAATGGATCAGCTGTAGTACTTTGTAACGACAAACACGAACAACATAACAGTTACTCAAATTGATATCTTAGTCATTAATATGAACACACAAAAAGAGGGGCAAAAAATTAAATAACACAACACAAGTAATAACTAACCTTTTGGCCATTGAGCAAGAATACTTTCTTTCAATGTTACAATACTAGTAGCATGAGGATAACTTTTTGGGCCAATATCGGAACCATCACTCAACCGAAACTTGATCTGAAACTGATCTTGGCTCACCGCCATATTCGAGAGAAATTCAGAAAGCTTATAGCTTCAATTGAACCTCAGACTTATGTTAAGAGAATGAAATAGTCACTTCAATTTTCTTTAGTTCAAGAATAAAATGAATACACTAAAAGCATCTCACTCAAGTATCCTGCAAAAAATTGATCAACAAAAATAGACTGAGTCTTATCATCATGCCACATTCATACCTAAATAACATGCATAATCTGACATGAGAAACCAAAGGGGACATAATAAATTAAGAAGACTTTTTCGGTATAAAGAACCGTATCCCTCATCATATAGGTAAAGAACTAATCTCTTTCGTGATACGTGGTTGCCCCTAACAACAAGTATCGCTCACAGGAATAAAATTAAGTACAGTTTTGTTAGATATGGCTCTCTTATAATGCATTACTTCACAAGCTTTCTTAACTAGTTTTTTTTAGCTTGCCCTCCAAGCTAGCTTGGTCTCCAAGTCATTCAAGCTTGGTCTCCAAGACATTCAAGCTTGGCCTGCAAGCTTCCATTTCTCTATTGATTCTTTTGCCTATAAAAGGGGCATGAAGCACTTGCATTACAGCATCACAAATTATTTCATCATCACAACGTTAATCTTTGTATCCCAGCAACATAAAATAGAGTAACGTTTGTTTTATTTTTGTGGTGAGAATTCTTGTTCCATTTGAGAGAGTATTTGTGAGAGAAAATATTACTCTTTGTCTTCATCATTATAAGAAGATTTGTTGTACTCTCCTTTTTTACATAGTGGAATTTTGCTCGTGAGCGCCCGTGGTTTTTTACCTCTCACACTGAGGGGGTTTTTTCCACGTTAAATATTGTGTGTTATTTTCTTGCTTATTTCATTCCTTCTCTTTTGTTCTCAATTGATCCGATCTTGTGCTTCCGCATTGCGCTCTATCTCTAACAAGTGGTATCAGAGCTCTTACTCAATTGAGAATTTCAAAATGTCTAAATTTGACATTGAGAAGTTTGATGGCAAGATTAGCTTTTCTATTTGGCGAGTCCAAATGAGGGCCGTTCTTATCCAGAGCGGATTAAAGAAAGCTTTAGATGGGAAGTCAAAGAAACCAGCTTCCATGACTGATGACCAGTGGGACGAGTTGGACGAAAAGGCGCTTTCAACAATCCAACTTTGTTTGTCCAAGGAGGTTCTTCGTGAAGTTGCCAATGAAGAAACCGCTGCGGCTTTGTGGCTGAAGCTAGAAGCCTTATACATGACCAAGAGCCTCGCAAACAAGCTTCGTCTCAAAGAAAGGTTATATACTTTTCGTATGGTTGAAGGTACTCCTATTCAAACTCATCTTGATGATTTTAACTCTATCATTATGGATCTGCAAAATATTGATATCAATATTGAAGATGAAGACAAAGCTGTTTTGTTGGTTGTCTCTTTACCTTCTACCTACAAACACTTCAAAGAAATCATGTTGTATGGAAATAATGATACCTTATCCTTTGAAGATGTTAAATCTAATTTATTGTCCAAAGAAAAGTTTGATCTTGAAGTTAATTCCGTGGACAAGGGTGAGGGCTTAAGTGTTCGTGGTAGAACTCAAGAAAAGGGGAGTACCAGTTATAAAAAGTTCAGATCCAAATCCAGAGGCCGCAAATCCAACAAAACCTGTCGCTATTGCAAGAAACCAGGGCATGACATTCCTGATTGTTTCATCTTGAAGAAAAAGCAAGAAAAACAAGAGAGAGGAAAAACTCAACAATCCCCTGAAGCTGCTAATATTGAAGCCGACTCTGACGGTGATGTTCTTTTATCTGTTGTCTCTTCTAATAAGAGGAGTAAAATAGAATGGATTCTTGATTCTGGATGTACTTTTCATATGTGTCCTTATAAGGACTTATTCACCACTTTTGAATGTGTTGACAGTGGTGTTGTTTTAATGGGAAATGATACTCAATGCAAGGTTGCAGGAATAGGTACAGTTCAGATCAAGACTCATGATGGTGTTGTCAGAACTTTGGCTGATGTCCGCTATATTCCAGATTTGAAGCGGAACTTAATTTCTCTTGGCACCCTAGAGTCTCTAGGGTGCAGGTATTCAGCTGAAGGTGGAGTTCTAAAAGTATCGAAAGGTGCTCTTGTATTATTAAAGGCTAACCGAGTTGGTAGCTTATATGTCTTGCAAGGCTCTGTTGTGACAGGTTCAGCAGCTGTATCTTCTTCAATGCCTGATAATGATGTCACCAAATTATGGCACATGCGTCTGGGCCATATGAGTGAAAAAGGCATGCACCTTTTGAGCAAGCAAGGTCATCTTGGTAAACATGGCATCGGTAAGTTGGAGTTTTGCAAACATTGTGTTTTTGGGAAACAGAAAAAGGTTAGTTTCTCTACTGCAACTCACCGTACCAAAGGTATTCTTGATTATATTCATTCTGACCTTTGGGGGCCTTCTAAAGTTCCTTCCCATGGAGGATGCCGCTATATGATGACTATCATTGATGATTTTTCTCGTAAAGTTTGGGTTTATTTTCTGCGGCATAAAAATGAAACTTTCTCCACTTTCAAAAAGTGGAAAACTCTTGTTGAAACCCAAACAGGGAAAAAGGTGAAAAAGCTCAGAACAGACAATGGGTTAGAGTTCTGTAATGGTGAATTTAATGAGTTCTGCACAAATCATGGTATTGCCAGACACAAAACCATTCCAAGGAATCCCCAGCAAAATGGTGTTGCAGAACGGATGAACAGAACTCTACTTGAGAGAACTCGTTGTATGCTCTCAAATGCTGGGTTATGGCATCGGCGTGAACTTTGGGCTGAGGCAGCATCTACTGCTTGTTACTTGGTCAACCGTTCTCCACATTCGGCACTTGACTTCAAAGTTCCAGAAGAAATTTGGTCAGGTAATCCCGTTGATTATTCTAATTTAAGAATATTTGGATGTCCTGCTTATGCACATGTTAATGATGGTAAATTAGCTCCAAGAGCTGTTGAGTGCATATTTCTTGGTTATGCATCTGAGTCTAAGGGATATCGCTTATGGTGTTCCGATTCAAAGTCACGGAAATTAATTCTTAGTAGAGATGTGACTTTTAACGAGGATGCATTATTATCTTCCGGAAAACAATCTGTTGTGTCTTCTTCTACTATTACAGGTAATCTACAGGGTACTAGCGAGAAGGTGGAGTTGATAGTAAAGCCTGCAGCTCCTAACGTTGACGTTCCATCTTCCTCTACAAATGAATCAACCATTAATGATCATTATGTTGATTGTGATGATAGTACCACTTCTCCTATTCATCAACAAGGAGATGATTATTGTCTTGCCCGAGACAGAGCTAGAAGACAAATTAAAAGGCCAGCGAGGTACACTGATGGTGATAATTTAATTGCTTATGCATTGTCTGTAGCACAAGAGGTAAATGATGGTGCTGAACCTGCCAGCTATAGAGAAGCTGTTTCTTGTGTTGATTCTTCACAGTGGCTGGTGGCTATGAATGAAGAAATGGAAAGTCTTCATAAGAATGGTACTTGGGTTTTGACAGAGCTTCCCAAAGGCAAACGATCATTGAGATGTAAATGGGTCTATAAGAAGAAAGATGGCATTCCCGGGGTTGAAGATCCAAGATGCAAAGCAAGACTAGTTGTTAAAGGCTTCAATCAAAAGGAAGGTATTGACTTTAATGAGATATTCTCACCTGTTGTTCGTCATACTTCCATTCGTGTTTTGCTTGCTTTTGTTGCTTTATTTGATTTGGAATTGGAGCAACTTGATGTAAAGACAGCTTTTCTACATGGAGAGTTAGAAGAAGAAATATACATGGAACAACCCGAGGGGTTTATTGTTCCAGATAAGGAGCATCTTGTCTGCCGATTGAAGAAATCTTTATATGGCCTTAAACAAGCTCCAAGGCAGTGGTATAAGAGGTTTGATTCTTTTATGATTGGGCAAGGATATTACAGGAGTCAATTTGATGACTGTATTTATTTCCAAAAATTTCCAGATGGATCTTTCATATACTTGTTACTTTATGTTGATGATATGTTAATTGCTTCACGTAACAAGTCTTTGATCAGGAAATTGAAAACTCAACTTAATAATGAGTTTGAGATGAAAGAATTAGGTGCAGCCAAGAAAATTCTTGGTATGGAGATTCACAGGGACCGTCAAGCTGGTAAACTATTCTTATCTCAACAGAAGTATATTGAGAGAGTGCTTGAAAGGTTTAATATGAATGTTTGCAAACCTGTTTCTACTCCACTTGCTGCACATTTCAAGTTATCCTCAGATCTTTGCCCACATACAGAGGAGGAGGTGGAGCGTATGTCACATGTTCCTTACGCCAGTGCAGTTGGTAGTCTTATGTACGCTATGGTGTGCACTAGACCAGATTTAGCATATGCTGCCAGCATGGTGAGTCGATATATGCATAATCCTGGCAAGGATCACTGGAGTGCTGTAAAGTGGATTTTTCGGTATCTAAAAGGTACTTCTGACATTGGTTTGGTATTTGACAGAAGCAAGGCTACACCCAATGATGTTGTAGGTTATGTTGATTCGGATTATGCTGGTGACAATGACAGAAGGAGATCTCTTTCTGGTTACATCTTTACTATCTGTAATAGTGCTATCAGCTGGAAAGCTACTCTTCAGTCCATTGCTGCATTATCTACGACTGAAGCTGAATATATTTCAGCTACAGAGGGTGTGAAGGAGGCTATTTGGCTCCGAGGTTTGGTAAATGAACTTGGTTTAGCACAAGGTGTTCTTAGAGTATTTTGTGATAGTCAAAGTGCTATTCATCTGACCAAGAATAATCGTTATCATGACAAGACCAAACATATTGATGTAAAACGTCACTTCATCCGAGATATTGTTACTGTTGGTGAAATAATGGTGAAGAAGATTCACACTTCAGAGAATCCAGCAGATATGCTTACCAAGCCACTTCCAAATACCAAGTTCCAACACTGTCTGGACTTGGTTGGTCTCTACAGCATTTGAGCGCCCCTTCGGGGCTTTATTTGGCGATGAGCAATTTACCGAATTCGAGCCAAGGTGGAGATTGTTAGATATGGCTCTCTTATAATGCATTACTTCACAAGCTTTCTTAACTAGTTTTTTTTAGCTTGCCCTCCAAGCTAGCTTGGTCTCCAAGTCATTCAAGCTTGGTCTCCAAGACATTCAAGCTTGGCCTGCAAGCTTCCATTTCTCTATTGATTCTTTTGCCTATAAAAGGGGCATGAAGCACTTGCATTACAGCATCACAAATTATTTCATCATCACAACGTTAATCTTTGTATCCCAGCAACATAAAATAGAGTAACGTTTGTTTTATTTTTGTGGTGAGAATTCTTGTTCCATTTGAGAGAGTATTTGTGAGAGAAAATATTACTCTTTGTCTTCATCATTATAAGAAGATTTGTTGTACTCTCCTTTTTTACATAGTGGAATTTTGCTCGTGAGCGCCCGTGGTTTTTTACCTCTCACACTGAGGGGGTTTTTTCCACGTTAAATATTGTGTGTTATTTTCTTGCTTATTTCATTCCTTCTCTTTTGTTCTCAATTGATCCGATCTTGTGCTTCCGCATTGCGCTCTATCTCTAACAAGTTTGAAGGAGAATAATAGAGATGCTCTAATTAAAATTACTTGCTTAAGAATATAAGTACAAAATTGAGAACAATTGAGGTGAATCTATAAAAAAATAAAACAAAAAAACAGAATAAAATGATTGAAATCAATCCTACAAACAAGTAATCCTTAAAAGGGAAAAAAATCATGATAACAAAATTCAAGACAGTGACAAAGGAACCTCACACAGTTACAAACCAATCCAATATTGAAAAGGGCATGCATCAAAATTATGAAATCACAAAAAAAAAACATCATTAAATAGCAAAAGGGTAATAAAAAACACAGGAAGTGGGGAGAGAAAACCTTGAAAGTATAGATTTTTTTGGTAAGTTGGAAGAGTGAGTGATGAAGGTAGCAATTATGTTTGTGAATAAGGAAGTTATTTTGAAGAAGAAGGTGGAAAGATTAGAACTTTAGAAGAAGAAGAAGGTTATGAAGAAGATGATGATGTTTTATATAACAATAATTGAAATGAAATAAAAGTGAGGGAGGAAATTAAGAGGAGGTGGGTGTTTAGGACTTTTCAAACACCTTTGTTTCAATCAAAATATCCTTTCATTTCATGTAATAAATAATAATAAAGATTAAGGAACTAGGATAAAATATCTTTATAAATGAAATAACTCATCTTCTTAAATCAATTTATCGTTTGATATCTGCATTTTTTTTGTTTTTATAATATGCTTTGTAATTAGAACTTCTAGAAGGAAGTAAAATAAAGCACTTGTTAAATAATAAGTAGATTTAAGGTGATTAGTTATCATCATAATTTATTATCTCAAGGAATATGAGAACTTTGTAAGTTGTTATTCTATTCACAAACTTCATGTACACCCCATTATTTTGTATAATTAAAATGTCTTTTTTGTATTTGATATATTTTATATTATAACTTTTTATTGGATATACTTTAATTATACTTTTTTTTATTAAAATGTTCAATTTAAAATGAGAATGATAGTTTTAACTTGGAATTAATGTTTTGGTAGTGACTACTATATTATATGGTTTTTATAGAAATTAAAATGCAAAATAGAAAAGTGAAAATTACAATAAATAATAAGCATGGACCACATTATTTTATTAAATTATTATCATTGATGAATTGAAAAATTAAAATATATTATTTTAAACAAATGGTTTATTCATCTCTCCAATCTTAATTATTTTTTTATTTTTTTTATATTAATTATCATTTAAATAATTCAAAAGCTTTCCGTACTTTTTCCTTGTTTTCCTTTTTATATTGTCAAATATTAACTACAACTTTTATTGAAGGTATAAATAATATTTATAATTTCAATTTTCAAGAGACTTAGTAAATATATTTTAGCCAAAACAATATTTTTTATTACTGCATCATCTATCATTTATTTTGAATTATTATTGACTCTTAAAAATACAAATGAATAATAAATAATGCATTAACTGTATATAAATTTTACACTAATAACATATAAATATTAAACAAGGCGGGTTGCTTAAAAGATGAATATATCAGTATAATGATTGTATATTAATTAGTATAGGGTATTTTAGAATATCTATTTACTTTAAAGTGTTTACTTATATTTTTATATTTTTTTATTTGTTTTATTAAATAATTAAGAGTCTAGTATTAATATAATAAATATGGATTAATATTATTTTTTTATGATATTAATCTCTCTTATTTCTTTTTCTCATGTGTTCTTAATGTGGGATAAAGATATGTTGTTTATAAGTACTTTCTCACAATGAAGCAAAAATAAAAAAAGTTATGAACATTTAATTTTTTTTTAACTAACCTGACATATTTTGATTGGTTCCGGATGACTTGAGAATATGTTTATGGACAACTTATCCTTATCCATCTATGTGTATTTTAACTTTTGTGAGTGAGTTATTTCCATATCAAAAATCATGTAACCCAAACAAACACCACAATAAGAAGGGTTGTGAATTTTCATAAGCTATTTATTTTCACAACTAGAGCCTACACCCACATTGTAGTCTATGGGATATTAATGAAAATTGAACTAATAGGTATCCAACCGAATTCAATCCGAAATTAATGAAAAAATCTGATATGATTGAGTTCGGTTTTTGTACAGTTGATATCATATCCTGAATTCGATTAATATATGTAAAATTATAAAATTACACAAAAATACATATATAAAACTTATATATAGAGAAATTTGACATATATGTATATAGAACCTATATATACATGTTTGAGGCAGATTCCTATAGTTTTGGGATAATATCATTATTGTCCTTTCTTTATTCCAAAACTCATATTCTCTTTCCACCATTATCACTTTATTCTTCTTCTCTCTTATCTCTCTTCTTGCCTATCTTTAAATGTTATGAATAGTGGTGTACTAGTGTCTAATAGTGAGTTTTTGGTTTTCCAACAATGGGTGGTGTGTGTAATAGTGACTTTTGTGGTAACTATGTTACAAAACATGTTCCGCACCAATGACGTTGAAGTAAAAGCAGAAAAATAATAAATTTTTTATTTTTTAACTGACATAATATATTTTCATTTATATGAGATAAAATTTGTTATAATTGTGAGTTGTAATAGTGAATGTTGTTATCATGGAGATTATTTTCTCTATATAGTTATACCATAAAATTTTAATATGTTAACGTTTTAACTTTTAGTTTGTCTTATTTTTTTCTAATATATTTTAAATGAAAACATCTATAGGGAAGAGAAATAAGACACATATCAAACAATAAGTAAATTTTAAGGACATAAATAATCTATGTTAGGAAGAGATATTTTATTCTCTTAACCATTATTATGATTTATGAACTTAGTATTTGAAAACTAAAGAACCCTTCAAATTATGTCATGATATATTTTGGAAGAATAAACTCTTTAATATAGCTATACAACTAAGTGATATAACACTCCGTCCTGACATGCGGCTCCCTCCCTCTCTCGGATCCATGAATCCAGTGAACGTATTATCCAACGGCTTAAATACTCCTGCAGTATTTTATTCTACACAAAGGAGAGCCTTCCGCGACTCGAACCCGTAACCTCAGGGATAAATAATCACTATTCCAATGAGTCGCTACCATTAAGCTAGAGGGATGGGTCACATGTCAGGACTTGGGTGTTACAGGTGACAGTAGTTAAAGTTTAATCATTTATTGAGTAAAGAAAATGCAAAGAAGTTGACATTGAAATGGTGGACCTATACTTTGATGTAGATCCTTCATGCACTTTCAAGGGATCATTCAAGCAAAATAGTTGTAAATGGAATTCTTGTCATCACCAACTTAGCAAAATCTTTCAATGAGATTCTTCCTTTTTATTAATATTTTGTATGTTTCTTTTGTTAAAGTAATGATAATGATGGGTTGAAAAATAGAAAAATGCTTACTTGAAATAGTGATAATGATGTAAGCCTTTAATTAGTAGAAGATGTATGTATGCTAATTGCACACAATATACTTCTATAAAGTTACTTGATGCATTATTTTGATTCAATGATTGAAGGGTGTTGATTAATGGCAATGTAAATAAGTGTCAATAAAGTCGGCTACATAGATCGAACGACGTTAAAATGCTCTATCATAAATCATGTTTATTGACAAAACGTATATTATTTGGAATCACAAAGATGAGTTGAAAAAAGAATTATCTGCACATTTCCAATGTCTGGTAATCTTACAAAATGAATAGCAATATATGTGTCCTATAAACAGTTTCTTCCCATTTCAATGGACCTGTAACAAATCCAATGGTGTGAAGATAAAAATTGTAGCTAACAAAAAATTAACAAACTAAAAAATGATGCCGGAAAACGCTGCACTAGTGTGGAGGAACCAACCTCACAAATTAACTGCATTGACGACACAAGCGTGACACTTTCATCATTCAGTTTATTCTCTGATATTCACTAAGGAATCTTCGCTATATATTCGCCCGAAAGAATAACGGTAGTATCCTTTCACCAACCAAAATATAGATGACGGTGTTTACATGTCACAAGACTCAATGGTTCTTCGACGCCAAGTCAGGATGGCGCAACCATGTCTTCAAAAATGTAGGGGGGTGGCAGCAAATTTAACCACCATTGTCTTGATCGCTTTGCTATCTCAACGACTTTTCGATTTGCTTTCTCAAGCCACAACAATTCAGATGAAACCTGTATTTACTTGATTCTTTCGTTCGTACTATGCACCGAATCTGAAAACCATAGTGCTTCTTGTTGGCAGACTATGATTCCAAGATATGACAGCTCCTAACAAAATCATTTGAATAATTTACATACTTTCTCCAAAATGGTCGAAGATGTTCGAAGCCGATTTCCAACCAGGGTTTTGACTGGCCATTGTAATGAATAACAGCAGCTTTTTTCACACTCTCAATATTGGTTTTATTCTGATAACCCAAGCCAAGCATGTGCCAAGAGGGGTCAATGGGATGAACATGACCTCTAAATGCAATCAAAGCCGGTGGTAGGGTTCCAAGCTTCCACATCGTAAGGTTCAACTTCAGATTCTGCCATAAAGAAACTTGTCAATAATAACTTCTTCCGAAAAGGAATAAGATGACGAAAAACCAAATGCCCAGGATTTTCCGACCCCAACCCCGCTTTCACAACTAGAATGGACTAATCTTAGTATAACATATAAATGGACTTTTACCTCTCTCAGCCAGGAATGATACGTCTCTCTTATATTTGTCGTTCTCCATGCACGCAGATCGAAAATATTCATCCCATAAGCCCATGCACACTCTTCAGGATCCAAATGCGCTGCAACGAGAGGATGGGAAAAATTGAAGTAATTCCTAAAATGCTTAGACATTACCCACTCATCTTCTCCTCTGCAAGTTTCCACAGCTCCATTTACTTTTCCATTCAGATCAATTTCCCAAAGCGGAGATAAGTCACGCTGAACCACAACATCGTCATCCAAAAAGACCACCTTCTCGAGGTTTGGGTACATCTGTTTGATACACACAAGACAAGCATAATCAGCACAAGTAATAGTTAACAAAATTCTCCAAGGCAAAATATTCGAATGTTTAAATTGGCTCCACTAAAATTGCTACATGAGTGTACTGCTATTGAGAGCAATGCGAATATACAAAAAATTACAATTACTACAAGCAAGTAGATACAGCAACAACCAAGCCTTAGTCTCACTCAGTGGGGTTGGCTACATGGATCGAACTATGTCATATTGCTCTAGCATAAATCATGTCACTTTGATATCTAAATCTTTCCTAATCGTTTCACCTATAGTTTTTCTTGGCCTCCTTCTACCACTAGAAAATGGACCGACCTCCATTTGATCTACTTTCCTTACTTGGGCTTCTAAATGTCTCCTCCACACATGCCTCAAAAATTATGTTCTTCTTATGGCTAGATCCAATCTCTCGGTCCCTGCGGAAAGGAAAAATAATTTTACGTTCTTACCACCTAAGGCGCGACTCTACCATCTTTTCTACAATAGGAGCTACCCAAATTTTCTCCCTAATGTATTCATCCTAATCTTATCTTGTCTAGTGTGCTTGATGTTATATATAGCCGGTCCTAAGCCTAGATAAAAGGTGAAGTTTGTATTTGGCACTCGACGACCAACATAAAACTTTGTTGAATCTCTATGATATGGATCAACCGACCAACGAAGTAGAATCAAATAGATAACACCATTGATTCCATACAAACCAATTTGAGAAAAATAGAAAAACAATTTAGTCGAGATTGTTCAATATAATTCTTATCTTTCAGCACATGGTTTTTATGTTATCTTCAATTAGTGTAATTCATAAGAAAGTAAATAATCCATAAGCCACTTTTACCACCGGAATTCAGTTCATAAGCTTTTATAGGATTAAATGCAGAACTTTACAAGTAAATGTTCATCTTCCAATGACATGCCATGGTCTTAGTCTTAATCATTCATTTCAAATTTCATCCACTCACAATATATATCCCATCAAAAAAACAAATAGAATATAAGATTCTTCACCAAACCTAATAAATGCACTATTCCAAGTTTTTGACAATTATGGTTTGAAAATTTTCAAGAGTGAGTGAGTGGAGAAAGAAGACAGGAAAAGTGATCATTGTTGAGTCCAACTAACCTCGGGTATGTATATGCGGAGGTGGTTGAGTAAAGATATGTACTTTGGACTTCTAGCCTGCAATTTAGATGCAAATTTATGTGGATCGGTATTGGCGAGATTGGCTCCTGAAACATGATTCCCATGGTAGTAATTCATGATCTCATTTTGATTTTCTACAGCTTCAAGCACTGGAACATTTTCTCTAGTCAAATAATCAAACTGGTGAACACCTTTGACTTCAACTACGGCAGGGGAGGCAGGATTCAGTGCAAACCATGAGTGCATACCGGCATACGTTTTTTTATCGGTGATGACATGGAAAACAACCTTCTCAGGTTTCTGAGATGACTGCACGGCAGAAGTAACAACTACTGAAGCAGCCAAGATGTTATCGGTTGATAGAATAAAATGTTTATAAGAATTGTCGGACAGCACGGGTAGTAACTCGGGAGGAGGCAGTTGTTTACGTGCATGGGCATTTGACGAATATTCATCGGTCAAACGCAAAGACAGACAATGAATCCCTTTAGGGACAGAACTCGCTGCAAAGTGTTTGTTCATCAGCTCTGAAAATTTAGTGTCTCTAATTTCTTTCTCAAATTTCTCCATCTGTCCAAAGAAGCATCACATTGTAACAAATATCAATATAATCATATTGTCACCACTTCTAACACAAAAACTGCAAAAATATTGCATTATAATAATAAACTAAGTACATGAACATTGTTACAGTAAGTTTTCGGGGAAATTACACCAACCTAAGAGCTTCCCCGAGGTTTGGCTTTATTACATTTGACACCCCTCTTGAATTTTATGTTATCATACACTTGCCTCCCCCAAAGGTTGGTGATTGAAATTACATTGATATCCTTTTAGAACAAGATGGGGTAATCAAATCAAACCTTAAGAAGTTCGATGTAATTTCCCTAAGTTTTACACTATAGTCTTGCATACACACAGCATAACAATTTCTTAAACTCCTAATAGGGATGCATAAAGTAATAGCCATCATTCATGAATAATTAAGGTTGTAAAACAAAATCAAGACAATAATAATAATAACTACTTATAAAAAAATAACAACAATAGTGATAACAAATACTAATTATATGATTCTTAAGAGTATCAAGAGCTCAAAAGTACTACCAACTGCATATAAATAGGCATTTACGGTTCAATAGCTGTAGTAGCACAAATTCACAAGACCAAGCATAGCCATAGCCTTGTAGGTTCAAAATAAATAACAGACAAGAAGAAAATCCGTAGATAACATAAGCAGAACAATTGTATCTCTAAACAGAACATTGAGTCTTTATTATAGAAGTTTTATATGCTTACATTCATAAATAGTGCATCAGTTATTCCAAACCTCATTCTTCGAATATTCAAATTTCGTTAACCACGGGTGCACTGGTAAAACTATGTGTTTTCATTTTAAGCTGTATTATAACTTAACAAGATTTACAGAATTCAATTTCAGAAAACACTCTTCCTAGTCAATACCAATCGAGCAAGAAATAAACAATATAAGTAAAGCTAACACGCAACTTACCATTCCCCGTAACATGAACGCAAACGTTCTCGCATCATATTGATTGTTCTTTATATCAGATACCAGTTGATCAAATGAATCTGGCAGCTTTAGATCCGCAGGAATTTCCCCAGTGTTGACGTCGTTAAGTATCTTGTAAAAATCTCTAACTAGTCTCTGTTGCACCGTTACCATCATCACAAGAAGGGTCAGATAATAGTTATTTAACCAAAACTTTACTAGATATGATAACGTAATCCGAAATCTATTTCAAGTAATACAAAAATTGTTTACCCCGGAATCGTCAACCCTGCCAAGGAGCCGTGGTCCTAATCGCCTACCAAAACAATCTGGAGCACAAAACAAGTAACCAATTTAGGAGGCGCAAGGTGAGACATAAAAAAAGTGCTAAAATTAGATCATATGATGTTTCAAGACAACAAAATTAGACACACCAAAACTTTTACTCAGAAATGGTAACAGCAGAACCCAGTTTCGTTTAGGAAGGGAGCTTAAAAACAACAAATATTGGCGCATATATTATTAATTTATGATAACACAAGATAACAAAGCATATTTCAATTTGTGACATCAAAGAATCAACACAACAGGGTACAAAAACTCAGCAACACATGTCATGAAAACATCATATTCATCACTACTCTTGAATCAAACTATTAAAATGAAATGCTTAAATTACCAAGTCACAATTTAGATTCTGAAATGAAGATAAATGCTAGCCAGCTAGAAAATTTCACAATGATAAGAAAAAACAATTTAGACAACAACAGCAACAAACAATGACAACCAAGTCTTTTGATCGTCTAATGGATCAAAAGACATGATAGTGTTCTATCGTAAATCATGTCTATATACAAATCATTGATATCTAAATCCTTCTTATTAGTATCACCAATAGTTTTTTTTCCCTAGAATAATGGCAGGCCCGTGATACATAACCCAACATTTAAAACAAGAACTACCTTAGAAGTATGTAACATCAGATAGGTAACATCGAAGAATCAATACAAAACGGGACAAGCTTCAGCAATAAACATCAGGAAAAACATCATTATCATCATAACTAATCCCTGAGTTCGAAAGCAGCCAAACTAAACTACACTTGAGATCCTAAAATGAAGATAAATGCTAGCTAGCTAGAAAAATTTCATAATTATAACATTCTATGCAACAACAAAAACTAACTTTTTACTCACTAGGTGGGATCAGCTACGCGAAACAAAAGACACCATATTGTTCCATCACAAATCAATAATCATTGACATCTAAAATAACTATGTTAAGATAATTCCATGCTCTCTAATACATAAACATATGATAACCCATCATTGAAATCAGGACATATCAATCTACATGAGAACAAATAATAACAAATCCAAATATATGATAAGTAATAAAAGAAAAAGGAAAGTTAGTGAGTTACCAAAAGAGGAACACTTGTTGACACCTTCAAGGGTAACAAGAGCAGTGAGAATGAAAACAAAGGGCAATAAGAAAGCAAGGAAGAGAATGGTATGAAAGAGAGTTCTATATGAAATGTGGCAAGCTGCAACCTTGATCTTCATCAAGTCAATGAACCCATTGTTGCTTGATATCGTGATGCTTCTCATGCTAGCAGAGAAGTGAAGCTGCATCGTCGTTTATGCAGCCCCTTATTGTCGTTTTGTTGCCACCACAACAACAACAAAAACAACAACAAAAACGACAACAACATAAAAAACGAATCTTTTGACAATAACAAATACCCTTTTAGAAGTTAAACATGAAACAATAACCCTTTGATTCAAAACACACATAATCAGATCCACCAAAGTGGGTTCTGTTGTTGTTTTTTTCAAATCTGAATCTCTCTTGGGTATGTCTATAAGACCGCATTTGGAAGATTTTAACCAAATGGGTATTCAGATTTTCAGCAAAAGGAATCAACTTTGTTCTTCTTCTGGGTTTTCAGGTGAAAAAAGTTCCTCGCTACCGTGGATCAAGAAGAGAGAGAAAATTTTGTGTTTAAAGTTTTTATTTTTCTGTTTTGTCTATTTTTTCCTTTGTTTTTTTTTTAGTTTTGTGCTGAGCTTTCTGAAAAAGGAAAGAAGAAAAAAATGAAAAGATTTTGAGTCAAAACTGAAAAAACCATGTTGGGTTAGAGAGAGAAATGTGGGATAAGTGTAGGTTTGACCTTAAGATTAGGGACTAGGGTCATACTTTACATTTATATTTTAGATTTGCCCTAATTTTAGTTATTCTTTATCTTCATTATTATATTTGTATTATATGAGTTTCTAAACTATATCATATATTAATAGGGACTTAAAACTTAATATGTGTATATGAGCTAAAATGTACTTTAATAATTTATAAATCTTAAAAATATTAACTTTTGATTATGGACTAAAAATCTAAGATTATAAAAAGAGTAAATTATACAAGTTTTAGTAAAATTATACAAATAATCACTTCATTTTTAACACTTACAAAACTCCCATAATTTATAACATATATTACACGAACCACCCCTGCATGAGAAATAAGTGTGATCTTTTAAACAAAAAAGTTTATAAATGTAATTAAGTTAAACAAAATATGTATATTGTGGAAACATGTACAAATAATATACGAGTTAGCACATTTTCATTATTTTTTGTTCATTATAATATAATATAAGAGTGATTTAAATAATATATATATCTTTAATATTATTGACGCATTTTGTAATGAAAAAAATAATAAAAATGTATTGACATTATTTTGACATATCTCTACAATATATTATATTTTATTTAACTTCATTACATTTATCATCTATTTTTATGTAAAAATTACAATTATTTCATTTGGAGTAGTCCAAACTATATATAAATGAAAAAATATGGTTTTTCTATTTCATTGAATAATATGAACCAAACTGAATGATTAAGGTTATTAGTTTGGACTTGATCTAATCCTAACTTTGAGATATTCACAATAGCATTAGGTCAACTTAATAATATGTTAACATTACAAATATATTTTAATATTATGTTAACTAAATCATAAATATAAAGAAGTAAATATAATTAAAACTAATGGTTTACCGTATATATTCTACATAAATATAATCCATAGAAACTTATAAAAAAAGATAATGATTTAGGTGTAAAAGTCTTATTATTTATATCTAAATATATCTAAATTGTAAAAAATATGTTGTATTTTAAGATAATGAAAGATATTAAGAAGTAAATATAATTAAAGCTCATGGGTGGTGAAAATGAAACCATATAATTTCTAAGACTTCTACTATCTTAATAAGAATAGAAGAGACGGGTGAAATTACAAAAATGGACTTTCACAATTTTAACACCTATAGTTTACAAGGGTAAATATGTAATTACGTTAATCATTAAAAAATAATCATATAAAGAAAATTAACTACAATGACTTATTCTAATATGGAGGTTTTACATATTCTTCATTTCACTTTCATCTCTTCCTTTCTCTTTCCTCTCTTCATTTTTTCTCTTTCTCTTTCTTCTTTCCATTTTTTCCTACTTCCGTTTCATCTATTACTGTATAAGAAAAAGATGTTCCAATGCACTATTCTCTGTCCACGTGTCACTTTCTCATGTATTTTTCCCCGCCTAAACACACTCACATCCTAACTGTTGATCTCTGCTCATCCATTTGTCTTTCATCCACAATTCTTCAACCTTTTCATTATCTCAAACTCTTCATTTACCCTAATTTCATTTCATCTTACTTCTTTCATCCTCAATTCTTCAAACTTCACCTGACTTTTCTCACCCCAGTACTTGGAACTCTTCATTTTCCTTCATCTCACCAAAATCTTCATCATCCCTAATTTCTCCAACACTTCATTATCTCCCGATTTCAAAATACAAACTTGAGTTTATTCTCGAAAGAAAGTTTTTCTTTATTCTTCTTTATCCTTCCTCTCTATATCATATTATCTTTTTTCTCTTTCCCTACTTTATTCAAATCTTTAGATCATTTTTCCTTTATATTTTTCTTTGTATTCATCATTTTTTTACTCATTATGATCTTCATTTGAACTTCATGTATTAAGTGTAGATTTGACTTATCATCTTTTTCAAGGTAAATATATTCATCATTTTTCCTTTATATTTTTCTTAGTATTCATCATTTTTTTTATTTTTCTTTATTAACTATGGTTTCCATTTGAAATTCAAGTATTAAGTGTAGATCTAACTTATCATCTTCTTCAATGTAAATATATTCATCATTTTTTTCTTTATATTTTTCTTTGTATTCATCATTTTTTATATTTTTCTTTACTAACTATGGTCTATAATGGAACTTTATTGTCGTGATTTTTTTGTAATGTTATAAAAATCAATTCTTTAAGTGTAGATCTCACTAAGATCTTATAAAAATCACAACTTTGATTTACTTTTAAGTTGTCATAACTTTTAATGTCAAATTTATTTTCAGATATTAATATTCATTATCATATTCTCATTGTTGACATGATAATCGTATTCACAACTTATGATATTTTATTGATATGTTTTTTTCTTCATTAAAATGACAATGAAAGAAAATTCATAAGGGAATAGAAACTGCATAGTTGAATAATGACAATAATTTTTTTTATACAGTTATAATTTGCAAACTAATAATTACTAATTAATAATTAATTTGAATAAATATCACCGACCATTATGAAAGAAATAAAAGTGATATAAGGGAATAGAAACATATATTGTCATTTAATGTGGTGCTTATTAGTGAGATCGATGATTCTATTCAAGCTGAAAAATAATATATAGTAATCGCTACATGCAAATTAGTACGTCTCCTTTAATTTTAAAAAAACTAAAATATTAATTATAATGTTTTTAATTATAATGTTAATATTGTTCATTCATTTCTATTATTATATTTTAGGAGTTTTAATACTAAATAATTAAGGCTTCCATTATTTTGAAAAATCGAACTATATAATTACAACTTTCTTATTTCAATTGTCATTTATTACTAAAATTTTATTTTTATCTATTAAAATATTATTTTCAAAGTTGTCGTACTAAATGATTAAACCCGTATTTATTTTATTTGATGAGTGTCAACTTATTTTTCTTAAACCATTAGTATGGGTAGAAGAATAACATGGCTGGAAAAAATATTATTAATAGGGATATGCTGCTAATTTTATTCATTTATGACAATAACATCAATTCTAGAAGATGTTACTCCTCAGACAACCATTTCCTTTTGTTTTTGTGATTTAAACAAATTAGTAGGAGTTGACTAAAAAATGTTGAAATTGAAAAACACATTTTTAATTAAAATTAGAAATATGATCAATCCCAAAATTAATTGTGTGGACAAATTTTTAATTTTTAAGAGACTGAATAAAAGACATTCAATAGCAATCACGCCTAATAGAGATTAAAGAGAAATTTAATCCCAAAATACAATCATCATTCAATTTCCAAAATTAATTGTGGGGAATAAGTGTTTAATTTATAAAAAAACAAAATAAAAGACATTCAAGGACAATCATGTGTAATAAACATTAAAGATAAATTCAACCAAAATACAATCATCAATCAAATCCCAAAATTAATTGTGAGGAACAACTATTTAATTTAAAAAAACGGAATAAATGGCATTCAAAAGGCAATCATGATTAATAACTCTTTCTAAATTTTAATTTTAATTGTTAAAAATAATCATTTCTTTGCTCATTTAAATATAATCATTGTCATCTTCTTTACTCAATTTTTCTACCCCTACCTATCTCCTACCTTTTCATCTCTCCCATACTTACAATGGGAAGTTTCATTCACCGGGTTGATACTTATTTTGTCATACTAAATGATTAAACTCGTATTTATTTTGAAAAAAAATCTAAATAATTAATTATAATGTTCCATTTTGTATACTTTTTAAAAAAATATAAAATAATAAACCAATTATACTAACAACTAATAAGAAATAATATTGTGGAATTAAAAGAAAATATCAACAAGTTATATTAACAAATATAAAAGTTTTCTATATGTATATGTCTATATTAAGAATGAACAATACAAATTTTTATTGTATTTATTAGTTAAGCAAATATATATACTATTGAGTATGAAAATCAATCAAATAATTACAAAAGTATATGGCTAACACGTGTTTACGAATTCACATATAATATGTATGCTTTAATCATTTTAATGCACAAACAGCTTGTGTATTCTCAATAACCATATGAACACATGTAATGTGTGTTGTGTGTTCTTAATCATACAACATAAAATAAAATACCGACCCGTGCAAATGCACGAGTATTTTGCTAGTGAATTAATATTAGTAAGTTATATTATTTGCAAAAATTTAATGTAATGGTGGAGATATTAAAAAATTATATATATTAAATAGGAATTTGAGAATAATTTTTTTAATTATTACTGTAATTATGTAATTATTACTGTAATTATTGTAGGAATTAATATGTAATTATAAATTGAAATTTTTTGGAGATAATTTTGTAATTATTACTGTAATTATTATAAATAGGAATTTGGATAAAAATTGTAGTTATTACTGTAACTACGTAATTATTATACGAATTTGGAGAAATTATATAAATAATTATTTGGAAATAATTTTGTAATTATTACTGTAATTACATAATTATTATAGGAATTTGGAGAAAATATATCCATAATTACTAATTTTAAACTGAAGAAAATGATACACATTAAAATTTTTAATTATTATTGTAATTACGTAATTATTACTCTAATTATTGTTGGAATTTGTAGAAATTATATCCATAATTACTAATTTTAAACTGGAAAAAATAATAGACAATAAATTTATTCCATAAAAATAATTTTTTAATACTAATTAGAATAAAAATAAATAGTTCACAAATACTTCCGTTTCAAGAATTAATATTATTGAGTTATATTATTTTCATAAAATTACTGTAAAGGTGGAGATATTAAAAAAAAAATATTAAATAGGAATTTGAGAATAATTTTTTAATTATTACTGTAATTATGTAATTATTACTATAATTATTGTAGGAATTAATATGTAATTATAAATTGAAAATTTTTGGAGATAATTTTGTAATTACTACTGTAACTACGTCATTATGATTGTATTTATTGCAGAAATTTGGAGAAACTATATCCATAATTATTTGGAGATAATTTTGTAATTTTTACTGTAATTACGTAATTATTACTCTAATTATGGTATGAATTTGGAGAAAGTATATCCATAATTACTAGTTTTAAACTGAAAAAGTGATAGACAATAAATTTATTTCATAAAAATAAATTTTTAATACTAATTAGAAGAAAGGTAAATAGTTCAGAAATACTTTTTTTTTAAGAATTAATATTAGTGAGTTATATTATTTGCATTAAATTATTGTAATAGTTGAGATATTAAAAATTTCTATATATTAAATAGGAATTTGAGGATAATTTTGTAATTATTACTGTAATTATGTAATTATTGTAGGAATTAATATGTAATTTTAATTGACAAAATTTGGAGATAATTTTGTAATTATTACTCTAATTATTGTTGGAATTTGGAGAAAGTATATCCATAATTACTAATTTAAACTGAAAAATTTGGAGATAATTTTGTAATTATTATTGTAATTATGAAATTATTATAAATAGGAATTTGGAGATAATTATGTAATTATTACTATAACTACGTAATTATGATTGTAATTATTGTAGGAATTTGGAGAAAATATATCCATAATTATTTGGAGATAATTTTGTTATTATTACTGTAATTACGTAATTATTACTCTAATTATTGTAGGAATTTGGAGAAGTATATCCATAATTACTAATTTCAAACTGAAAAAAATCATAGAAAATAAATGTATTCCATAAAAATAATTTTTAATACTAATTAGAAGAAAGGTAAATATTTCACAAATATACAGTTCAGATATTGTACATGCAACAATTATTGCGTCATATTTTTTGCATCAATGTACAATTCTCACTCTTAAAAGGAATATGCGTCTACAAAATCATGACAATGCAAAAGATATTACACAATTCTCAGAAATGATACTAAAGATGGAGATGCAAAATTATCTAAGCCTAATGATGGTTGTGCTGGAGTTAATATTCCAGAAGAACTTCTAATTTTAGATTATGATAATCCAATTGACGCCATCGTATCTAGCATCTACCCAAACTTACAAGATCAATACAAAGATGAACAATTTCTTCAATGTAGAGCAATAATTGCATCAACAATTGAGATTGTTGATCAAATTAATGACTATGTTCTAAGCAAAATCTCATATATGTTATATACACTTATGTTTAAGTAATCATTATCTTAAAAATAACACTGTTATTATACAAATACTAACAAATATTCAATTATACATTTATAGGCAACGAAAAAGAATACTTGAGTTTAGATTCAATTGATATGTCTGACACTAATGATAGCGAAACATTCAATATACTAACTCCTGAGTTTCTAAATTCACTTGCAACATCTCGTCTTCCAAATCATAACATTAAGTTGAAGTTCAGAACTCCGGTAATGCTTTTAAGGAATTTAGACCAATATGAAGGATTATGTAATGGTACAACGTTGGTGGTTACAAAGATGGCAAATCATGTACTCGAAACAAAGATAATGTCGGGAAAAAACAATGGAAATATCATATATATTCCTTGATTGTCAATGTCTGCATCACAATCTCCATGGCCATTCACACTTATAAGAAGACAATTTCCTATAATTGTTTCATATGCGATGATAATCAATAAATCTCAAGGTTAATCATTACAAAGTGTGTAATTGTATTTACCAAGACCAGTATTTAGTCACGAGCAGTTATATGTGGCTATTTCCAAAGTCCAAACAAAAAAGGATTGATGATTTTAATACATGACATGGTAAACCACTTAAATCAACAATGTATTACTTATAAACAATGTTCTAAATTTAATTTTTATAAAAAAATTCATTAACTACTTATATTTTTACTATTTATTTAAATTCACATAATCCACATTACTACCGTTGGCATGCATGGATAACTTACTAGTGAATTCATGAAAATAAAGTTCAAGTAGGGTGGATTAATACGACTAGAGAGGTCTTCTACCCTAAAGTTCAAAAGCTACAAGATTATGTTAGAAGATTAATTAACAAATAATGATTCATTTTCTTGGAAGTTACTAGTTTGATTGAAAGTGTATAATGCGATGACGGTTGTTAATTGATGAATCAAACTAGTAGATTTGTTGTTAACTTCATCCTTTCTCACTTCATGGGTAGTTTGTATGATAATCGATGAATTATTTTCTCCAATAACTCATCCTAAACCTTCTATAAATAGATCACTTGTGCATCAGAAACACAAAATGAGAATTAGATAAATATTAGTGGCTGAGTAAGGAAAGTGCAATGCTATATAGAGAAGAAAGGAAACTGAGTTCCTAATCATCAAAGAACGCAGAAAGGGAATGCAAAGACATGAAAACAAAGACAACCAATAAATGTAAGAGAAATGGAAACCGAAATAAAACCAGATATTCATTAATCTATTCTTTTATTACATGTGAATGTCATAATATTAATATCGATATCCTAATTAAATGATTTTTATGAACAATTAAAGTTTTAAACTAAAAAATTATTCCTAACATAGCAAAGTTTGAATAAAAATGTCTAATATAAATTATGAGGATATATGATAGATTTTCTTTTAGAGATCAGTTATTGTTATTTATTGAGAATTGAATTCATGTAATTTTTTGAGTCAACTTCTTAATGAACCTTAATGATTTTATATTTTACTCTACACTCTTATTTTAATTATATATGAACTAATATATTACAATTATTACTCTAACCAATAATATATGCAAATTCGTGTAATAATAATTCATAGTATAACCACTTTACAAAGAATAAAAGAAAGAGTGAGGTTATCATATGAGAGTAAACTTTTTATAATAATTGTAGAAGTGAAATTATTTATGTATGTAAAATAATTGAGCTAGCTGTGATATATAGTTAATAAAGGTAGATGGGATTTGAATTAAGAGTATTTACAATTTTTTATTGCATCATTACTACTCCTATATGTATTTACATCTTGAGCTCAATTAATAATTCATAATATATGATTACTTGATATGAGGTATCAATCATAAATAAATTGACATTTCATGCTCTTGATAACCCAATATTTTATCTTTGTGTGAATTTGAGTTTCACAATAAGTAGCTGCAAACGTGTGTAGATATATAGAGTAATGTTTTAAAAACCGTGCCGTACCGGCCGGTTTAACCGGAAAACCGGTGAACCGGACCCCTAACCGGTATGGTACGTATGTTATACCGCATATGCAATAGAACCGGTCAAAACCGGTTGAAAACCGGTCAAAACCGGTTTAAACCGGTCGGTTTGTACATTATTATTTTTTTTAAATTTCAAATTTTCAATTATTCACCAATACTTCAACTTCAATGATTGAAACTTGGGTCATTTATTTGTATTTTGCGTTTGTTAGGTGATAATTTTGGATTAATATATGTTTTGCACTTTAGACTTTGATTTTATTAAAGACTTAATGTTGTTTGTTTGTGTGAATTTGAAGTAAATTATGAATATGGATTATAAATATGAATATCTACTCATTTGAAATTTTTGTTATAGGTTTACATATATATATATATATAAGCAAGTATGTCCAGTTTAACCGGCATGCGGTTTAATTACTGAACCACTGGTTGAACCACTATACCAGTACCCTGACCGGTTTGATAACCGGTACGGTTTTAATAACATTGATATAGAGAGAAAATATATACTTACTCCACATCTTATATACTCCACATCTTATGAGTTTTTTAAATTTACTATTGGAGTAAATTGATCATCTCCTATATATATAAATATATATATATGGGAATAATGTAGGTTCTGGTGTGAGGAGATAACTTCTCTCCTTACACCAATTATATAGTGACATATGTTACCTCACATTTATTTTTTTATTTCTTTCATGTCTTATCATATTTTGTTTTGGGAATAATCATTTTCATTTCTTTCATTCACTCATGTTCACTTCTCTTCTTCTTCCCCCTTTCTCTCTTCTTTTCTCTTAAAATAAAATAGCAACCGTGGGAAGAAGATGAGAAGATTAATATATATAAATTTGAACACAAAGAAGATTAATATATATACACCTGTATGTTCACATCACTACTATTAACACATTTGACTCCTTATACATATAAATTTGAACATGAAGAAGATTAATATAAAACATAAAGTTATATTATTCTTTCATTGTTTAAGTATTATCCTTTTTAAACATTCTAAGAAAGTTATGATTTTAGAATGAAGAGAATAGAGAGAAAGGGGAAGAAGAAGAAAAGTGAACATGAGTGAATGAAAGAAGGGAGAGAAACCCAAAACAAAATATGAAAAAAGAAATAAAAAAAATGTGATGTGACATATGTCACTATATAATTGGTGTAATGAGAGGAGTTACTTACTCACATCAGGACCTACATTATTCTATATATATATATATAACATGTATAAAATAGTTCTGAATTTCTAGTTAGGTTTGGGTTACCCGAAATCCAACGAGGTCAAGAATACTAGTATTATTTTAAACACTACTTAATTCAAAGTTGGATTTGGATCCAAGTTTTAAATTTAAGGTTCAGGTTTGAATAAGTACAAACACAACCTCAATCTGCCCTGTTGCCATTCCTGAATGCACACATTCCAGAGATCCAAGTAGAAATATTGTGTATTTAGAGATCCAAGTAGAAATATTATGTATTTGAATAGTTTTGATCACACCATATTCAATAACCTCCACCGCATTTATTTGTCATCTTCTCTTGGGTTATATTTGGTGTCTATAAATTAAACGAACAAATACATGTAATTTCATTGTAATTAAAAAGAAAAACATGTCATTAAAAATTATATTTCTTTTTATTTTTTAAAGCACTTATATTCTAACACGTATAAATAAACATGGCACTTTATCTTTTTATATTTTATATTATGATCCTTTATTTTGGTCACAAGTAATAGCCAGCAAATTTTTTTGACTCATGTGAGTCATTTACTCAAACTCAACTTTATTGTTTAATTATTATTCCATATATTTTAGTATCTTACATTACATGGCACTCAAAAGTAGCGCCAGCAAAATAAATACAGCTGGTAGAATGATGCGTGAGTCCCACAAAATAAAATAAAAAATGATGAAGTGCGTGAAATCTCCTCATTCCATAACACATCGTTCTTCACTTCTTCATCACCTATGTTCGATTACTAATAGATTTATCTCTCATAAAATAACTCATATTCGTTATGGTCGATAATGACTCAAATTAAGTTATAATTATTTTTTTAGTTTGAGTTCTGTTTGGTTAAAATTTATAAACTGTTCGACACAACTTGAATTGGTTCATTTAGACAACTAAAATAGTTAATTTATTTTAAAATATATATATAAATATATTCTTGTATATATATATATATAATATAACAAATATAAATTATGAATATAACGAGTTGAATTGTATCCAGCTCAAATCTTAATTGTTTATTTAACGAGCTCAATTTACGGCTTAAGTTTAACTCATTTGATTTATAAATCAAGTTTATCAAACTAAATAAGAAATCAAATTTCAATAAGTTAGTTCGGTTAATTGTGATCCAAACCATAAATTTACTTTCTTAGATTAATTTGAGATTGTAAAGCCTCTCATTTCTTTTCCTTTATCACAAAATTTACTGGCCAAAAGAATATAAAATTTTATGGTGTGTGAAATTTGAATTCTCAACCTCCTTCACTCTTACCATTCGATCACATTATTACTCATCTTAATGATAGATTATATTGTATAATATATTTATATTATTATACAGTAGAGTGGCTCGTGAATGAGATTAAGAAACTTCTTACAACACAACACACTCTGTTTCTTTCATTATTACAATCTCATCCATTCAGTGAGTAATTGCAAGTTACAATGGCTACTACATTTCACTTCTCTACAAATCTCATCAAAACGACGTCGTTTCCACAATGCAATTCCATCACCGCTTTCATCGCTGTATCTTCCAAACACTCCAAGTCACTGTTGATCAGAACCGCCGTGAACTCACGCGCTTTGACCTTCAACTTCAACACCACACTTTTCTCTCTTAACTGTGTTGCTCATCACAAATTCCACGATCAACAAGGTTTCAAATTTTGTGCTTTTGATTTACGTTTTATTATTTCTTTTCTATGCTTTGGTTTAGCTTTGCATTACCAGCATTGTGATGATAATCAATTTCTATTTTTGCTTATGCTATTTTTTTGTGTTCTAATTAGAAAAATAGAAATTCATTGACTTCGAAAACTAGTATATATGTATTTTGACTATTTTCCTAAATAATAGAAACCTTTAATGATAAGGAATCCTTTGTTGAAAAATTCAAGTGTTAGTATTTAAGGTGAAAAGGGACACAAATCACCTGTCCCACATGGTGTCCCACTCTCTATCGAATAGGGATCACCTGTCCCCACTTCTGTCCCCCACTTTCCTGTACCGGTCCAATAAAAAAATGACAATTCATCAAAAAGAAAAATTCTAAAATTGCAAAGTGCTATTTTTATATTACATGGAGAAAACTGATTGGCTAGGTACATAGGGATATATTCATTTTGGGACATTTGATCCCCACTCCTCTCTTTCCTGGACCAATCGGAATGTTGCTATATGAATAAAAGAAAAAATTTAAAAATAAAAAGTAACATTTTGATTGGTCCGAGACAAATAGTGAGACACCGTATGAAACAATTGATCTCTATATGGTGAAAAGGGGTTAAGTGAAGGCCTAATTTTCTGGTCGCGTTTCAGAGATTCCCAAAACCTTATGTTACCAATTATTGAGGATCAATGTGAGCAATGAATGTAGTGTATGTAGCGACCGTGGATCTAGAACTTAAACCTTGGGAAGATCCATGGAGTATGGACTCACTGCCTTAAGGATTTTGGTGGTGATGAGTGTGTTATTGGCCCATTGGTTGCAGGTCTTCCTTGCATTTAGCCCATTACACGCTGATCTCTCGTGCTTTCGGGCTCTCCTTATGGCCCAACAACAATCTTTGCTCAATGACCTTGTTGTTGAATATGGCGAGGATATCAAGTAAAAGAAGGAGTGGTCTAGGAGTAGGAGTAGATTTGGTCGTTTGATCTTACACAAATAGTCAAGATTAATATGAATATTTGAAGAAGTTTTTTAGGTGGTTATGTGAATGTGATGCTTAAATAGTTTTTAATCTTGACCAGATCGAGATTTCAACTCTCACAATAAATAACTCTCACTATATATAAAGGGCTTAATCTTGACTAATATAATCATACATGCATGATTAAAATCAAAAGTTGTTAATAGTCACATGATCACTTAAAGAACCACATGTATTTATCGTTGAATTTTGATCACTCAAATAAGATTTAATGGTCGAACATTGTAACACCCCAGTCACATGCGACCCCCGGGCCCATGAATACACTGAGCATGATATCCACCAGCTTAAATACCCCTACATTATTTTATTCCCCACAAAGGGGAGCCTCCCGCGACTCGAACCCATGACCTCAGAACAATTAGTCATTATTCCAATGAGTTGCTACCATTAAGTCATCATGAGAATAATGACTATTTGTCCCTGAGGTCATGACTTCGAGTCGCGGGAGGCTCCCTTTGTGGGGACTAAAATACAGCAGGGGTATCTAAGCTGGTGGATAACACGCTTAGTGTATTCATGGCCTCGGGGGTCGCATGTTAGGACTGGGGTGTTACAAACATCACTCCTCCCACCTCTTACAATAACAATGTGTTCTCACCTTATATATATAATTATATGTTTGTATTTCTATTGGCATATCTTGTGTGTGGTATACAATGCATACTCCTCCCACAAAATTCCTTGTTAGCATTGAAAAAGAATTGAGATTCACTATTTTCATGGTAGCATGTCAAGAAGGCTAAAAAATGAAGTCATGCAATTTGATAATATCTCAATTTTCGACCATCAAAGTTCTTGTTGAACTGATACACTAGATCTGTCCTTATTTGGTTATAGTAAAAGATTTGTGTAGTTTTGGTGGTTGAATGTCATCATAGTAAGTTGGCTCGTTGCTGTTTTGAGGCATGATATGTTATTTGGAGATTTATGGGCTTGGATCCTTTTTTTATACTAACATGGAAATACATATTTTATTGCTGGAGATGCAGTATACTAGGACTTAAAAAAGAAATCACTGGTTCAAGGAAATCTTATCCAGGCAAAGATTTAATGTTTTTGTTTTAATTAAGGGTAGGACAAGGAAGGAAGCTCTTTTAAGATATTATTCCTAGCTTTTGGATATTGCTAACATTTATCTTGTGTCCAACTTCAATTTGATCTGATTAATTTTTTTTAGAAGTTACAGACTCTCTCAGCTCCGTCACTCCAAATGCTACATCAATTGCCTCTAGTATTAAATATCATGCAGAGTTCACTCCAATGTTTTCTCGAGAGAGTTTTGAGCTTCCACAGGCTTTCTTCGCAACTGCACAAAGTGTTCGTGATACTCTCATTATAAACTGGAATGCTACTTATGATTACTATGAGAAGCTGAATGTTAAGCAGGCATATTACCTTTCGATGGAATTTTTACAGGTTTGTTGGATGCTACCTCAACAATTTGAACAGCTTCAAACATTTCTGGCATCTAATATTCGTTTCGATGTATCATTCTCTCTTGTAGGGTAGAGCATTATTAAATGCAATTGGCAATCTGGAGCTAACTGGTCCCTATGCAGAGGCTTTGAGCAAGCTCGGGTATAGATTAGAAGATGTGGCATGCCAGGTGTGACATTTCCTACCTCATCTCTCTCTTTTTTTAATTCTAAAGCATTGCTCTCAAGAATTACTATTTGTCTAATCAAAAGCTGATAAGCCATCATTAGGAGACTTCATTAGATAACCAAGCTAATGTGGTTTTCTGAAGTGATTATTATAATTAAAAAAGGACTTGTTGGATTTTTCAAATATTATATTTGCTGTAAGTTCAGCAGTTGCAAGAGTCATGCCATATTGTCGTGTAGTGGGGATTCTTGTCAACTTCCTACTACATCTACATGTTTCTGTTTTAAAAAATGTTTCAACCTTGTAAACCTTTTCTTTTACTGAGCTCCTTCAGCACCAGGACTACAGTAATCTAGACCTGTGTTAACTCATATTAGTTGGCCAATAATAGGAGCCAGATGCTGCACTTGGAAATGGGGGTCTTGGGCGTCTTGCTTCATGTTTCTTGGACTCTTTGGCAACCTTGAATTATCCAGCATGGGGTTATGGATTGAGATACAAATATGGCTTATTTAAACAACTGATAACCAAAGGTGGACAGGAGGAAGTTGCTGAAGATTGGCTTGAGGTATGTTTGATTCTTTATTGACAAGTGCTCATGGCACATACTTAAAATTATAATATTCACAATTAGGTTTTTCTATTCTATTAATGTTTTCTTCCTTTACTTGTTACCACTTCTAACAGATGGGCAGTCCCTGGGAGATTGTTAGAAATGACATTGCATATCCTGTAAAGTTCTTTGGCAAGGTTGTTACAGGGTCTGATGGTAAAAAACATTGGATTGGGGGAGAAGATGTAATCGCTGTTGCACATGATGTTCCAATACCGGGATATAAAACTAAAACCACTATCAACCTGAGACTTTGGTCTACAAAAGCTGCATCAGAAGAATTTGATTTATATGCTTATAATTCTGGAAGGCACACTGAAGCATACGAGGCTCTAGCAAACGCTGAAAAGGTTTGCATGATGTCCTAATGTAAACCCTTTGAGAAACAGTAAAGAATCTTTTAAGTTTAGTAGAAGTGAACCAATTGGATAGTGCTATTAGAATAAGTATTATAGGATCCAAATTTTTAGTTGGAATTTTATTACAGTGTTAATAGAACTTAATGAAAGGACATTTTATATGACATTATTTCAAATGCAGATTTGTTATATACTCTACCCTGGGGATGATTCAATAGAGGGCAAGGTCCTTCGTCTCAAGCAACAATATACTTTATGTTCAGCTTCTCTTCAAGACATCATTGCTCGTTTTGAAAGAAGATCAGGAGCAACTGTGAATTGGGAAGAGTTTCCTGAAAAGGTTGCAGTGCAGATGAATGACACTCATCCAACCTTGTGCATCCCGGAGCTGCTAAGGATATTGATAGATATAAATGGTTTAAGCTGGAAGGATGCTTGGAATATCACACAAAGGTATCAGTCTTTTTTTGTTGGGGTTTTTCAGGGGAGGGGGATCTGGGCATCCCATGTTAATGCATGATCTGAGTTTGTTGATTGAATGTGTACTATCTTCGACTGTGATTAAGGACTGTAGCATACACAAACCATACTGTTCTTCCAGAAGCATTAGAGAAATGGAGCTTGGATCTTATGCAGAAACTGCTTCCTCGCCATGTTGAGATTATAGAAATGATTGATGAGGAGGTAATACTGAAATATTTGCATAAACCCTTTTATTTCCAGGTATAGGCATTGAGTTGTTGCTGATATTCATGCTTTGCAGCTGATTCGGACCATAATCGCAGAATATGGCACAAAAGATTCAGACTTATTGGAGAAAAAGTTGAAGGAAATGAGAATATTAGACAATGTTGAGTTGCCTTCAGAATTTGCTGATGTACTGATTAAGTCGAAGGAGGCCGTTGATATTCCTAGTGAGGAGCTGCAAACTTCTGAGGAAGTAGAAAATAACAATGATGGTGATGAGGAAGAAGCTGCTGCTAAAAATGATGAAATAGATGAAAGTTTTGTTCAGGGTAAGAAAGAGGAGTTGCCTGAGCCAGTACCAGAACCACCAAAATTGGTTCGTATGGCCAATCTCTGTGTCGTGAGCGGTCATGCAGTGAATGGGGTTGCAGAGATACATAGTGAAATTGTGAGGGATGAAGTGTTCAATGCATTTTATAAGGTAAATGCTGTTGAACAATGTGATGTAGTGCTTCAATTGAAGGAGGTTTCTAAATTCATATCTGCGATGGATTTCATTTTTTGAAACCACCAAATAGAACTTAACACTCAGCACTTGTCTAATATAAAGGAAAGCTCTTGTCACCATTTAATCATTACACAATTCTGCTGTTTCAAAATGATTACACTGTGTGCTGCAATAAAATATGGAAGAAAAAAAGTGTCCCACATTTTTTATGATACCTATGTATCATGCACCTTTAAAAGTGCTTTCTCCTTTATGTTCTCTTTAGATCCATGACCAGGTTTGTATCATTGACCTCTATACCATGTTTCTTGCAGTTGTGGCCTGATAAATTTCAAAATAAAACAAATGGTGTGACACCAAGGAGATGGATCAGGTTCTGCAATCCATCTTTGAGTAAAATAATAACTGAGTGGATAGGTACAGAGGATTGGGTCCTAAATACTGAAAAACTGGCTGAACTGCGAAAGGTAATCACTATTATTTAAGTTGTTCTTATCTTAATCATAAATTCTTCATTTATAAAATTGGAAGGTTCACATTTTTATTTATCTTATATTTATTTCCATTTTTGAGTGTCAGATTATACTACTAGATAGCCCAATTGTTCTTGGTACTTCTTAACGAATGATCTCCAATTTTGTCAACTCACCAAAGTAAAATGGGAATACCATGTCTATGGTTTTCTGTTGTTGAAGATCAAAGAATTGGTTTGCAGAAGCAAGGAGTAAACCATGAAAGGAGGAATCTTATTCCAGTTCATCTCAAATGATTTTTTCCTTAATATTGAATATTTTCTCATTTTGGCATGGAGGGTTTTTTTGGGCTTCATTAAACATACCTTAGTTTTCTAGGATCTTCTACAAGGAGGAATTGTAATCCTCGTTACAAGTTTTCGCAAAGTAACAAATAAAAATAAGAATTTTAATTGCTTCTAATTAAACTAAAAAATATGACAATCTTGCATTAGATTATCAGGATTTTCAAGCAACCATTTTAAAATCAATACGCTCCTGCTTCTTGATCTTCAAGGAGTCCACATTGCATGTTAATAATAATTTATGCAAGTTTTCTTAAATGAGTGAATTACAATTAAGTGTGTTAATTTCCAAATTAAAAAAGAATTAAGCAAGCTGTAAACATTTAACCCAAGTTTGTTTCCTTTATCTGGGAAATAGATCACTTAATAATAATTAGCCTTGGCATGACTGTCAAGTCTCTGTAATTCAAGCTGACCGTAATAGTATCTTTTATTAATAGTTTGTGGACAATGAAAATCTACAAGTTCAGTGGAGTGAAGCAAAGAGGAATAACAAGATAAAAGTTGCCACATTTCTCAAAGAAAAAACAGGGTATTCTGTCAGTCCTGATGCAATGTTTGATATCCAGGTATTGTTGCCTTTAGATCCCCCCCCCCCCCCCCCCCCCTAATTGGCTTAAGTTTAAAGGGTGAGCCTCGGCGCAACGTTAAGGTTGCGTACATCTATCATCTCCATAACTTACTAGATGGGAGCCTCGTGCAATGAGCCACCCTTTTTCTTTATTAGCTTAAGTTGAGACTACACTACAAGTTTTATACCTGGACTGGAAGATGAAAATATTTTTAGATGAAAATAAAAGTGAGATACTTGAATACATTATAATTCTGTTATAAAGGAAACAAAATATATCAGAAATGTTAGTGTATAAAATGTTAGAACTAGATTATTTAGCTACTTGTTGAATTTTACTTATGCATTCAGTTTCTACCATATGGTTATATTTTCTAGTTTCTACCGATGATTTTCCATGTATGGTTATATGGTTTACTGAACTGTGGCCTTAATTGTTTTTATTTAGGTGAAAAGAATCCATGAGTATAAGCGACAATTATTGAATGTTTTGGGAATCGTTTACCGCTACAAGAAGATGAAAGAAATGAGTGCTGAGGAAAGGAAAGCAAATTTTGTTCCAAGAGTTTGTATATTTGGAGGAAAAGCATTTGCTACATATGCGCAAGCCAAGAGAATTGTGAAATTTATCACTGATGTTGGAGCTACAGTTAATCATGATCCTGAAATAGGAGATCTGCTTAAGGTACATATCTCTGTTTTCATGAGTCCTTTTTACCTTGTGGCCAATGGTTCTTAGGTGCAAAATTGTCCAAAATACAATATTCTACATTGGTACTTGGATCTCGGGTTCTGTTATTGGTTGTGTATTTGACATGTAAGAGCTACAAGCAAGTTGCTCTTATGTTGTAAATTCAAAATCAACATGCAATTTTGTACAGAAAGATTTTCAGTATAATTTAACATGAATGTCTCACTGGAAATGGAAGTCCATAATATACAACATTTTATTATGCAAATATAAAAAAAAATATGATATGCACCCAAAGAGAAAGAAAAGGTAAAAAACTACCGAACTAGGTACCCCCATGCCGCTGTGTAACAGAGAGCTGTAGGCACTTTCGATTTGAGCTCGCTTCTACTTGTTTGGAATCTTTAACACGGCTGATAGGATAATTGTTTGAAGTTTATGCCCTGTAATTATGAATAAGATTTTCATCATCCCAGTTTCCTGACATACTAACTTATGAAATTGTTCTGTTTGACCATTAATTAATAACAGATATTTAATATTTTCAGAGGGGAGAAATTCAAAGGAGTGGTTAACTAAATTTCTTGAAAATCTCGATACTTTGTTCTTTATTATTCTCTCTTCTTTCGTGACAGCACTTCTAGAATTCTTGAATAGGCTGTTAACTTTCTACTTTTGTGCGGTGAGGTGAAATATTCACTTATGGATGATACAAATTGTTTTTGATTTATATGATTTTATTCACTCAGGTTATTTTTGTCCCTGATTACAATGTCAGTGTTGCCGAGTTGCTTATTCCAGCAAGTGAATTGTCACAACACATCAGGTAGTTATATTTCATATAATTTGTTTGCGATATTCTTCAGTTTGCATGCCTTTATCTTGCTTGCATAAATGGCGATATGTATTTACTAATCTCAACCAATATATAAAATAATTAACCTGTTATCATTACTTGTGACAATCATCAACTGTTCAAGTTCATGAATAGCTGTAAATAGAAGAAAATAATGAGTCAGTCACATGAATGGTCTGTTTTTCACAGTTCATAACACATGGAGATGTTGGTTGTACGGACATCAACTAATTATTTTTTGTGCTTGGAAAATTAAACAGCTCATCCTGAAAAGAAGTATTTAGAAATAGTATCAGGTGTTTCTATTATGTGTTCGAATATATTACCAAATCGCCCCAGGTTTATCTCCAAAATTTGTTAATCAAAATATACATGACTTTTGTTTTTCATTTGATAAATCAATATTTAGTTCGTGTCTGAATTATTTGAAGAAAAATTAGAGTGGAAGTATTTTATTTAAACATTTTGGTTAAAAGGTGTTTTTAGTATATAATAAGTTAACCCAAACATACTCTGAGTCTTATAAAGTATGTTAAAGTGGGGGAACAATTAACTGTGGAAATTTCAGGAATCAAATGAGCTAAGAATCACATAAGCTAACCTGCCATCACATCTGAAGTGTAAGTCCTCCACATGCTAAGCCAAGGAACCATTTAGCAGACCAGTCACCATGTCTTATCTTAAAAACTATGGCTTTAAGTTGATGACTCCATCCATTTATATGTTCCTCATTTTACACATTCCTCATCGATGTGGGACTTATCTCACACTTGATTCCTAACAGAACAAATATATTTTGAAAAGTGATCTTAATCATTTAAAAAAAAAACTTCTAGACTCAGGATTGTGTTTCCAAATATTTTGTTAATGGGCCAGATAATGGTTACGTTTTAACGATGGGAGTTATTTTATTTGCCCGTAAAACTGTGATGTGATGTTGCATCTCCACTAATTTATGTGTTCTGTATCTCGTGCAGTACTGCTGGAATGGAGGCAAGTGGAACTAGCAACATGAAATTTGCAATGAATGGCTGCATACTTATTGGAACTTTAGATGGGGCCAATGTTGAAATAAGGGAAGAGGTTGGTGCTGACAACTTCTTTCTCTTTGGTGCTCAGGCTCATGAAATTGCTGGTCTCAGAAAAGAAAGAACCGAGGGAAAGGTTGGTCTTCATACCCATGTTATGCATTTTAATTGTCGTGGAATATAGTTAATGTCATGCTGGTTGGGGCATACTGACAAAACAAAAAATCAATTTTGAAATTTCAAATGTCAATAATTTGTTTAAAGAAATTCAAGATAATATTACTCACCTAACGTTCTAAGCATAGTCTTTGTTGTTTGAGGAAATCCAGTGGGGTTTCGTCCATAGAAAATTTAATGATTATAACCCAGTTGATCTTTTAATCCAGTTTATCCCTGATCCACGATTCGAAGAAGTTAAAGAATTTGTCAGATCTGGTGCTTTTGGGCCTTACAACTATGATGAATTGATTGGATCCTTGGAAGGAAATGAAGGATATGGTAGAGCAGATTATTTCCTAGTGGGCAAGGACTTCCCCAGCTACATAGAATGCCAAGAGAAGGTTGACAAAGCATATCGGGATCAGAGGGTGAGTTTAGGGATTTTTCATCCCATCATGCATTAATTCCATGTACATTATAAGCATGTTCATATTATCTGCATTATCCCTTATTTTATCAATTGTTTTCATTTCATAGTTCAGTACTCCAAGGTTGTTCCTTTGTACAACCATATGCTCTGATAATCTGTAGTAATAACTAGGTTAAAGTAAACCTTTAGTCCCTATACGTGATACTCGTTTTCAATTTAGTCCTGGTATATAAAAAACTTTCAATTCAATTTAGTCCTGGTATATAAAAAACTTTCAATTCAGTCCTTGAACGTAAACTATTTTCAGTTTGATCATTGTCATTTATTATTGGTGTAACATTGTTTGTTGAAGTTAAAGTACAAGGACCGAATTGAAACTGATATCACATGTAGAACCAAACTGTACATTTTTTATCTCTATACATTGGTAATATTCATTTTTACTTTGTTCCTTATACGTGATAATCATTTTCAATCTCGTCTATATAATTTAATACCAACAACTAGTGTTATAACAATAAAAGGTGATGACCAAATTAAAAATGATTGTGCAAAAAAATTCTATATATAGGAGTATAGGACCACTAAGTTGAAAACTAGCATAGCCCAAAGGTATAGTTTAACCTAATATCTACATATGGCTTACCTTATTGCCAACATTTTTTAAGTCCTTATAACTATAAGCATTCATCAAGTATTACCATTCAACACGGTAGCTTATTTCATGTTATCTTTGTGATTAACATGTGTATCTTATGTGGGTGCAGACATGGACAAGAATGTCAATACTGAACACAGCAGGTTCCTACAAGTTTAGCAGTGACCGAACCATTCATGAATATGCTCGAGATATATGGAACATTGAGCCAATCAAATTGCCATAGAGGAGAGGTATTATATACCCAACTAATTGCAGGGATTGGTATCCCTCAGTTGTGATGATCTCTGATCTCTGCTTTCTCTAATCTAAATAACTAGTACCAAAAAATGAGAGAAATTGCACTTGAATTTAATATGAAAATAAGCCTGCAGATATGTAATATAATGTATATCTGGTGTTTGTCATGTGAAATAAGGATAGTTGTATCTGGTGTTTGTTATGTGTAAGTATAGCTCACTAAACTTGCAATCTAGCAAAGCAGAACTTTGTATGATTATGAATATCAATCCATCCTGTGTTGAAGATTTATTGGAATCTTCACAATTGAAGTTATCTCACCCTTCATTTCAAGTTTAGACAAGTTGGTTAGAGCTAATTTTTCTTTTATTAAACCTTGTATGATTTCACTGCACTCGACCCATTTCATTAAATGTCAGATTTCATACTTGAATATACCTAACACAATATTACATGCGTGTTTTGTAATTTAACCTTCCTCGAGCTTATCATTTGGGCATATAAGTGGGATTGGTAGGTAGAAATGCTCCAACATTGCCCAAAGCACTTCACTGTAGTTCTATTTTGGCCTCCTTTGTTCAATATCTGTTTCATTAATAATTTTTGTATACAAGGTCAACGAAGCATCCAACTATACCTAAAGAACTAAGGTTTCACCTACTCCATCAACATAAGAAGATCAAGTGATGTTTGTCATGGAATAACATGGACCCAAACATCATTTGTTGATGTCAAGTGAATAATGATCTTTTCAGTATTGCATCCTTCTCCGAACAATATTCAATTTTGTATACATAAAAAAAGGTGGCTCAGTGCACTAGACTCTTATCTACTAGGGTCTAAAGATAGTCGATGTATACAATCTTACTCTCACCAGCAAATAGGTTGTTTCTAGGACTTGAATCCATTGGGTAACAAGACGAGCAACCTTATCTTTATGCCATGGCTCACCCTCGGGCATCCAACATATAATAGAAAATTATTTTTCTGCCTTTGGCCAGTTACAGTGCAATGATGTTTGTACTGTGTTTCAAATTGATGCCTGAGCATGGCAAATGATGAACTTGAAATCTTATCATCAAAATGAAATCAATGGTTGATGTTAATGCAACAGTGTGATACTGCTGAGACCAGAACTTAGGTGGCATGCCTGGTTTGCTTCCTTTGCATGGCAAAGAGAAGCTCTAACCATCACATTAGCTCAAAAGGAATGACCCTTAAAAATAAGTATTTATTGCCTTAAAACATTCCATAGCATGATACCAAACAAGTTGTAGCTATCAGAAAAATCTGTTGCCAACTACACCAATGTTTTCTTTAGAACCTAACATAGGCCTAACTTTGTTCTCAGAAATATCCAATAAAATTTACCAATCTGGTAATAAACATGTTGACCAAACAAAAACAGGTTTCCCTTGTGAATCCATAGAGAGCCAGAACACAAGAATTGGAGTACAATGAAATGCAAGACAAAAGTGCCTCCTACTTTCCCAGAATTTAATGCAAACAACTATAGGAAAGTAAAAATAGCATACAAAAGATTATAACAACAATGACTGAATCAAACTGAATGTCTCCCTGCTGAGTGATTTCCGAATACGGAGCCGAATACTGAGGATCTCAAGCAAAAAAGAAACTGAATGTATAATTTCACTGATCTGTTTTGTTTAAGCGACTGCTGGCATGTCTTTGAGCCATGCATCCAATGGCTTACCAATTGAGTACACAATGAAGCCAATTTCACGCAGCTTATCTGCATTCACAACATTCCTTCCATCGAAAACAAATGCTGGTTTTCTCATGTTGTCATATATTCTCTGATAATCAAGATTCTTGAACTCGTCCCACTCGGTCAGAATGCAAACACCATCTGCATCCTTTGCTGCTTCATATGCATCCCAAACCACACTGACTTTCTTATCAGTTGTAGGACTTGCAGGCTGCAAGTGAATCGGGTGGTCCCAATCGAACTTGTTCATCCATAGGTCCCTCTGGATTTGGTCCTCAGTTACCTGCGGATCATATATGCTCAGAAACGCTTTGTCGCCAAGTAAACCCTTGCATACATCAATTGCTGGAGTCTCCCTTGTATCACCAGTATCTTTCTTGAATGCAAATCCAAGAATGGCAATCTTTTTTGTTGCAACTGTGTTGAACATAGACGAAACAACACGGTTCACGAAACGACTCTTCTGGTAATCGTTAATCTTGATAACTTGTTTCCAGTACTCAGCCACCTCCGGAAGGCCATTGCATTCACAGATGTAAACAAGGTTCAATATATCTTTCTGGAAGCAGGATCCACCAAAGCCAACACTAGCGTTGAGGAACTTCGGTCCGATCCTTGTGTCTGTGCCGACAGCGAAGGACACCTGTGAAACATTTGCACCAGTAGCCTCACAAAGCGCTGACATGGCATTAACGGATGAAATCCTCTGAGCCAAGAAGGCATTAGCAGCAAGCTTTGACAACTCTGCAGACCATAGATTTGTGGTGAGAATTCTTTCCTCAGGAACCCATTGAGCATAAACATCTTTCAATGATTGAATAGCCTTTTCCCCTTCTGGCGTTTCCCTGCCACCAATGAGAACCCGGTCGGGGTTAAAAAGATCCTTGATTGCAGTTCCTTCAGCAAGGAATTCCGGGTTTGAAAGAATCTGGAATTTGATACCCTTGCTATTGTGAGTCAAAATTTTCTCTATTGCCTCAGCAGTTTTGACAGGGACAGTGGATTTCTCAACCACAATTTTGTTAGACTTCGAGACATCGGCAATCATTCGAGCTGCGCTTTCCCAATATGTCAGATCTGCTGCTTTTCCAGCACCAAGACCCTGAGTCTTAGTTGGGGTGTTGACAGAGACAAAAACTATATCGGCCTCAAAGACATGCTTTTCTACATCGGTGCTGAAGAAAAGGTTCTTGCCGCGACATTGCTTTACTACATCATCAAGGCCTGGCTCATAGATAGGAAGTTGGTCACTGTTCCAGGCTGCGATGCGGGATTTAGAAATATCAACCACAGCCACTTCAATGGATGGACACTTTAGAGCAATCACTGCCATTGTAGGACCTCCCACATATCCGGCACCAATGCAACAAATCTTCACCATTTTTTCTTTTCTATATTCTCAATAACCTATCCAATTAGAGGTTCAAAGGAATCATTAGATACAAGTACACAATAAAAGCCAATTTGACATATTCTATATCAATCATCAGCTTTCTAGCACTACTAATACTACATAGTGGATAAAACTCCTCTAAAGTTAGCAAGTAATGATGTATTAACTCTTGATTTGATAAAGTCCATAGCGATGTCATCCCATTAAATACAACAACAACAACCAAGACTTTATTCCAGTAGGTGGGGTCGGCTACACGGATTGAACTATGTCATAATTCTCTATCATAAATCATGTTCATTGACAAAACATTGATTTCTATGCCTTTCTTAATCATTTCGCCTACGGTTTTTCTTGGTCTCCCTCTGCCTCTAGGAATTCGACTAGCCTCCATTTGATCTACTTTCCTTACGGGGCTTCTATCGGTCTCCTCCAGACTTGTCCAAACCACCTAAGGCGTGATTCTACCATTAAATGATCTAACAATAGATATATGCTTTCTTGCTCTCTCAACATAATAAGGAAAAACAATTTTCTATTATATTCATTTTGGATAAAGGAGACAAGACATAATAACTTATATGTCTAAAAGCTAAAAAATGAATTTATATATTGGTGAACAATATAAACATCATACATTAATTTTCTATGAGCATACATTAATTTTCTGTGAGTTTCAAGGAATCCAAACCAAGACCTTGTAGATCATTTAAGTCATTTTCTTCTAAATACAGATCAAGTACTAAGAAAAAAGCTTAGAATAATCCAGATCTAACAATACATGCATGAAGGGAACAATGATTTAGTGATGAAAGTTTTATATGACTACATATTTACCATCATCAAAGACCAATCTTAGCAAGAAATTGTTATTAGATCCAGCACTAAGATAAGAAACATAAAAGCTTATGATTTATATTAATACATCAACCATTGATTACTGACTCCAACGGATCTAATGCTAAAAAGCTATAAACCAAAACCATAACAACATTGAATCAAGCATCAAATCAAAAACAACTTAACATACAAGAAAGAGAAAATGGCTAAAGATCTAAACAAACACTTTTACAAAGATCAGAATCAAACCCATCAATCACTTAGAATTAACTAATCCTATTATATATAAAAATAAAAAGAGAGAGACAAGATTCAAACACAAAATGAGTCAACTCCTAACATAACACTAGAGTAAAAAAGATTCAAAATTTGATAATTTTTTGAAGTATAGAAACCAAATCAGGAAATGGGGTGTTAAGTATTTACCTTATGAATCTCTTTGACTAAGTAAGAAAACAAGACAAGTATGAATGAAGCAAAGAGAGAGAAGTGAAGCTTATGTGGAATAAGAACGACACAAAGCATATATTATATATATACCCAATGCAAATCTATGTTTGGTACATATTATTATTACAAAAAAGGACATGTTTTCTTTCTGAAAATTACAACATTAGTTGGTGACTTGTGCACCGTAGACAGATCTTCTTTACCTTACATCCGATCTTCTCCAGCAGTGGACAGTCTAATACAAGAATGTCAGACCGAAATTAATTTGATGATTTTAAGAAATTTTTTAATTAAAATTAAATTAAAATTTAAATTATTACTTTTTTTTAAATATCATATGTTATTAACTTATCCAGTATTAGATAGGATCCGAATTCTTCTTTGTCTAAATTTTTGGACCTTAAAATAGTTTTTGTTTAGTGATATTTTTTATAAGACAAGTTTATAGTTTATACTATAGGATAAGAAAAATTATGGCATACTTATGAGATTCTCAGTAAATAAATATGTGCAACTTTATATTATGGATTTTCATAGGTTGATGTTTGAGGGTAAAATTGGAAGATGGAGGGAATTTACAAAGTGCACATGACAAGGTTTACATCTTCATAAGAGACATCAACCTTGGCTTGTATTTATGTGTCTCTATGTCTATGTGTGTATTTCTGTGTCATTCAAATAACATTTGGTTCATATCTTCGTACTTTATACTAACTATTTATTTAAGTATGGTTTATAGTATATGATGACATTTAATTATACTCATTAAAATGCATCTATGTAAGGTGTTTAAAAAAATATTAATAAGTGTTTTAATAATATTGTGTAAATCAATAAAATATTATATTAGAAATGATATTTCCATATACATTCACAAGTAAAAATATTTACATTACATTAGGATTCAGGGCAACATTACAAAGCAAATGCGAGTCTATTCATACATTTCTAATTTTACAATTAGATATATAAATAGATACAAATTTATTACTATTTATAATTTTACTAATTCATTTACACATCATTTTAAAACAGAAGTTAAGTTTTCGGGTATATTCACATTTTTTTTGTTTACTTTTACATAATATTTAATAGAAAAAATAGTATTGTTTACTATTAAAGACCATACTTAGGATATCGTTATTGATAAGTTTTACATGAGCATGATTTTCTTGTGATGTTTAAGTCATGAATCAATATCAATGATTCAAAGCAATATAATCATTACACATATGCTTTCATTAAAGTACATGGCACAAACTTAAAAACTAAGAATGGACTTTGCTTGAGAAGTTAGAAAATATTGATTGCATTTTAAGCCATGAAATAATCAACAATTTACAAAATGTAAACATTAAATTAAACTCTCAAAATAGATATTTTGAAATGGTGGTCCATGGCTATGGTCAAGGAATGAATTTTATTAAGAATGTAAAGTATACTCTTTTGTTACATTTTAATTATCATTTAGTATTTGTAAGATTTTTATATTGTTTGTTATTTTAAGAAATTAATTACTTTTTTCTTGTTTGTCATTTGTCTTATATTGTGATTTATTAATTACTCAAACTATTTATCTTTATCATCAACAACAAAATGTTTATAAAGTAAGCAAATCATGAATCTTGTGAAAATGATATTAATATAGTTAATATGTACATTCATATTCTCCAAAATGATATTAATTGCCTCCAAACAATCACTTTACAAATGAACTTTTCGATGACTAATTCCTCGCCAAGTTAAGACTTTATTCCATAGATAGGAGTATTAGATCCAAATTTTCTTGAGAAACCACATAGCCAAAACCCATCATGATCATGAAGAACTTCGATCCACCTTCCATTTCACCATTACCAGGTTTACACCAAAAGACCTTAGGCAAGGAAGGGCAAAATGAGAAGTTATCTACAATACTCCAATCTCTAAAATCGTGTTAAACATTCCTCATAACATAGCCAATCTTCCATGAAATATTGGTGAACATTGAATTATTCTGCCATCTCCAAGCCCACCAGACACTCGCTAGGAAAACACGACCATTAACAAGCCTTGCGTTCATCTCCATCCATGATGTGAATGAAGGATTGTTCAAGAATGTTGGCTCATTAAACCCCAACTATTGCCAAATAAGAACAAAATTTCCACAATCTCTTAAAACATACAAGAGGTCTTCAAATGTGCCATTACATTGACAACATATAGGAGAGTGTGACAAATTCCTATTGAACCTGGATAAATTGGTTAGAAGAGAATCATGAGCTATAAGCCAATAAGGAAATCTTACCTTTTCTGGGACTGGTCGTCTCCATAAGTATCTCCAAGAAGTAGGAGGACTACCAATCCGCCATTATGTTTTAACCACTAGTAACTTGAATTCAGTGAGTAACTGCTAGACTATTATATTCCCAAACCCAAGTAATCTAGTGACTTGAAGTAGTAGGACCTGAAATATCACTTATAATCTCTTTCACATGAAGAGAGATTAAAGTGTATAAGCCAACAAAATTCTAATCGCCTTCTTTCCAGAGGTTTTTAATGCACCTATGAGAATCAGAAATATGAACATAATCTACCATAGTGCATAACGGGCCCATCCCGATCCAATTCTCATACAAAATGAGTAGTTCTCATCTCCTGAGTGCAAAGAGAATTCTTCTCTAAGTCCAAGAAAGCCTTCAAAATACTCTTCCAGATTGGAGAAGTAGAAGACTTAATTGGAGCATATAACATTGACATATCCCCTAAATATTTGTTTTTCATAACATTGCACCAAAGCTTATTGTTATTCTAAAGTACAGACCAACCAAGCTTACCCAGTAAAGAAAAATTAGAAGAACGAGAGTCACGAATCGCTAGTCCACCATCATTCTTATGCTTAGTAAGAATGTCCCATTTTACTAAATTGAGGCTTCTTTTGTTAATATCACCACCTCAAATAAAGTTCTTTGCCATCTTATAAATAACATTACAAATCCTCTAAGGAAGCCACATACTCTTCATGGTGTAAGTAGTTAGAGACGTCAAGACAGATTTAGCGAGACAAAGCATGCCCCCTTTGTTGAGCAGATTAGACTTCCACGTGCCCATACACCTTTGAATCTTCTCAATAAAGAGAGTGAACATGAATCTTCAGATCCTTATTTGGATGAGAGGAATACTCAAACAACTACCCAGATTAGATACAACTCACATATCACAGATACTCATAAAGCTATGCTTCATCCTATTAGTAACATTCTTCGAACACGTGTACTTAGACTTTTCCACATTGACCTTCATCCTTGAAGCCTTGAAAAACTCCTCAAGAGTAGCTTTCACAGTACTAACCTGAGAATTAGAAGCCTTGCATAACAAAAGGACATCATCTACAAACAATAAGTGAGAAATTGAAGGACCTCCTTTAGAGAGCTTCAAAGGCTGCCACTCCATCGAATCCACTTTTTGCTGGATAAGAAGAGATAACTTTTCCATACACATGACAAATAAATAGGGAGACATAGGATCACCCTGACGAAGACCTCTAGCCGATTTAAACCCTTCCAACTGAGAACCATTCCAAACCAAAGACATTTTGGTAGATCTTACGCACCACATGATGAGACTTATAATCGTACAAGGCAACCCAAAGTCAAACATTGTCTGCTCTAGGAAATCCTAGTTAACTCTATCATAAGCTTTTTCAAAGTCCACCTTAAATGCCAAGACACACGTTTTCTGTTTAGATTTATGGATAAAGTGCATAACTTCTTGGGCAATGATGACATTATTAGTGGTGCCTCTCCGGGATGAAGCTACTTTGCCAAGGCCCAATAAGTTTGTCTAAAAGCAAATCTTTTTGATTGCTTAAAAAATTTAATATTTATACACTGACAATGTACAAATTTATACATGGTTGACTGTGCATCATTCATCATTGACTTGTATTACTTTTTTAAATAGTCAATGATAATTGAAAATCAATTATAGATGATATAATGATAGTGTAAAAAATTATTATACAATCAATGCATACATCTTTTTCTTTTGCTCACAAATATTATTCTAAAAAATTCCCCATTTTTTGGTTTATTTCTAAGGAATACAGTGAACAAAATCATTATTTAGGATATATTGAATACCTACGTTTCGTTCCTCCTTTTTCGTTTTAATTCCTCCAAAATTAAAGATATGAAATATATTTTCATTAATTGGAATGAGATAAATTTGAAAAACACAAAATAAATTTGCTTTAAAATAATAAAATGAGATAATAAAAACGTTCCCCACGAAAACTAGCCGTTACAGAAAACAACGTCTCTTACTCTCTCTCTCTCCACAAAACAAAAAACGCTCCCAATTCCTATTTTTTCTCCATTCTTCAATTCCAAAAATTCAAATCCAATTCACACACACAAAAAAAAATGGATTTTTCAAATTCAATGACTGAGAAAAATTCATCTTCTGAAAATTTGAATCCAAATTCAATTCCTTCAAAATCTTCAAAAATCTCTCCAAATTCAGCTTCTAAGAACCCTATTATTGTTCCAATGAAGCAGAGAAAGTTCGTTAAAGTCACTAAGAACAATCCCAATGATGCAAATGAAGGAATCGAAGAAGAAGAAGAAGAAGATACTAGAATCAATGTTGAGAATAATAATGAAGAAGAATCGAAGGGAATTATTAGTATGAGTATTGTAGCGAAAATAAGAAGAGAAATGGTTTTAGAAGAAGCAAGGAATAGTGTTCCAGAAAATGGGGTTGGAAGAGTTATGCATTTGGTTAAAGCATTTGAGAAGCTTCTATGTATTCCAAATTCAAAGAACAATGAAGAATGTGATGAAGATAATAATAATAATAATAATAATAATGATAAGAATTTGAATAAGAATAAGAATGTGATGAAATGGGCATTGCCGGGGTTGCAACAAAAATGTGATCAAACTAATTCTGATTCTTTGTTTTCTCAATCAGATTTGGATCAAAAGGTTTCGGTTTCTTCTTCTTGGGATAGTAGTCGTGCAAGGTTTGAATTTCATAGTGCCTATATCATTCGTCATAGTTACTATATCAGTGTTTTAAATTGATGTTCCCGATGTTTTAATTTTGGAAAAGTCGATTTTTTTTAGTTTCGAACGATTGTAGGTATTTGTTGTCCAGACGGCCACAATTGCGGTCGTGATACAATTTTTAAGTGACTTCCAAAACGTTGATGTTGGTGGTTAGGTTGCTTTTTTAGTAATTGCAAAAAAATGTGCCAGGTGTGGTTATATTACCATTGCGGGGACTTTTGGAACAATAATATTGCAGCCACAATTGCGGCTCCGTAGTGCAATTTAAAACATTGGTTATTACTTACTAGCATGGTTTTAAACTGTCCGAAAATGCGGTCCATGCAATTGTAATTGCGGCTCGATGTGGTTGCAATTATAACTTTGTGTGTGATTGACCAACTTATGAAACTAAGTGGTGTGTACTTTTTTCTGTACAAAATAACAACATCTTCAATAGTCCTAACCTTTTTTTTCATGAGTTGTGTATTGATGTTTGTTTAATATCTTATGTTTGTTGAAGCTGCAGTGTGCCTAGCAGGAATTCTTCTAGGGGTAGAAGAAGCAGAAGAAATGTAAGATTTTAGAAACTGTTAATGTTATATTTAAGGAGTAATGAAGAATTATTGTTAATGATTTACTTATCAAATTTTGGATTTTGATGAATGTGTTTCAGAGTTTGGAATCATATGAAACTTTAGGAGGAAGGAGGTGGAAGAAGAAGAAGCAGCTAAAAGTCACTAGCCAAAAACCATTCAAGCTAAGAACAGAGGTAACTAATGACTAATAACTCATTTGTTTTTCTATAAATTAATTTAAATTTAGTTTTACTTCTTAGTATGGTTTTGGATAGTTAATAACATTTGTAATGCAATGCTAATATGTAGCAAAGGGGGAAAAAGAAAGAAGAGGAATTTATGAACAAGATACAACAAATGATGTCAGAAGAAGAGAAGCTGAGGAAACCAATTGCAAAGGGACTTCCATGGACAACAGATGAACCAGAGGTAAGGTCATTTTGCTATGCAAGTCCTTGGTTTAAGATTCATATGGTTGTAGTACACTTCTGAAGCACGGATACGTGAAACTCTTTCACATTTCTGTGTCGGACATGTATCCGACACGAATACACTCCGATTCATCATAGATAACTACACACCAAAAATATGGACAAAGTCATACTCATGTTCATATTTGATAATGTTTTACTTAGCTATGTTTTACTTTAGATTCATATGATTGTAGTACAGTCCTAAAATATAGACAAAGTCATACTCATGTTCATACTTGATAATGTTTTACTTAGCTATATTCTTACTTTGCCAACTGTTTCAGTGTTTGGTTAAACCTCCTGTGAAAGAAAGCACAAAGCCTATTGACCTGAAGCTTCATAGCGATGTTCGTGCAATCGATCGTGCTGAGTTTGATCATCAGGTGCTTCTTTCATGTTTCTTGCTTTTTTAAACTGCTTCTTAGTTCTTTACACATCATGAAATGTAATCTTCTGTGAGTTTAGCACAAGAGCACACTACGATTTGTTTTCCTCTACGATAATGATAGAGCATTATAGCGTCGTTTGACCCTGCCTAGTGGGATAAAAGGCTTGGTTGTTGTTGATGATTTTAAGTGCTGAATTTGATTGAGTTACTTGATTGATTCTTTTGGGGTAAATGCAAATGTAGAAAACAAAAGTTTGATGAATGCTTAATTTTGTAGGTGGCAGAAAAAATGAACTTGATGGAACAATACAGATTGGAAAGGGAAAGACAACAGCAGGTAACAGACTAATCTGTCTAATCACTTACCAGTGAATCTTAAACTGAGTTACCATGTTTCCTTCCATCTAAAATGCTAATGTTTTTGTGAATTACTCCATTATAGTTGGCAGAAGAGGAAGAAATCAGAAGGTTGAGGAAGGAACTAGTTCCAAAGGCACAACCAATGCCTTATTTTGATAGACCTTTTGTCCCAAAGAGGTAATTTTTCATCTAGTCACATGATTAATAATCTTTGGAATCTTAGGAAAAAGATTATATATTATTTTAACAATGTTCAGCACATTATTTTGGCCTCATTTGTTCAATGTTTATCTCATTAAAAAAATTTGAATGCAAAGGTCAATGAAGAATCCAACTATACCTAAAGAACCCAGGTTTCACATACCTCAACATAAGAAGATAAAGTGCTGTTTGACATGGAATGACATGAACACATGCTCCTCCTCCTACCTTAATTAAGGTTCCAAAGATCATTTATTGATGTTAAGTGAATAATGGTCTTTTCAGTTTTGCATCATTCTCTGAACAATATTCAGTTGTGTATATGGGCAACCAATATATAGTAGCAAATTCTTTTTTGCCTTTCATCTTTGTACTGTTTCAAATTGATGTTTGGGCATTGCAAATGATGGACTTGGAATCTTTTCATCAAAATGAAACCAAATGCTCTATTTTTCCCTCTCTTGGGTGGGTATCAAACTGTCAAATATATGATTCAGAATAATCTTATTTTTTTTTAACTAATCTTACCATCTTTACTGTAAAAAAGTTGTAACTATTAATTGTTGAATTCTTACATAAACAAGATTATAAGGTTAGGTAGTGGCATCAAGTGAACTTATATACAAGAAATTTGCCCACTAAAATCAATCAAACCTTTGAAGCTGATATGATGATCTGTACTGTAAAAAATGTGCAATCAATAAGTCAAGCAATGATTGTTAAATTCTTATCTTAAAAAGATTGTAAGTATAGGTGTTAGAATCACATAATTTCACAAGTTCACCACAAATTTACAAGTTCAATTGGCAGCAAAATTACATTCTCCAAATACTGTATTAAATGAAAATCACCCACTAGAACACCTAGAGTTGAAAAGAACATTTTTAAGGAAATACAGTTAATTACCTTTAAAGATGTCCAAATAAGTAGATTCTCTCAATGTGTTATATAATCCTCTAAACTTAAATGTTAAAATTGTGTTACACAATCAACAACCAACTTAATTTTTTGTTTGTTACTAAGACAAAATAAGCTTAAATCTCATCTATACTTGTTGACTCAACAGAAAGGGAACGTCATGAAAAAGCAGATCAGAAAAAAAGAAATCATTGTTGACACAGCAAATATCAATTCTGGTCCAGATAATGTGTTGATAATTTAAATCAAAACTTCAATGACAAAATCCAAACTGGAATTAAGGATAACCATTAAACAAAATTACAAATTGTAAAAGGCACAGCAAACTGGGCTGTTCATTACTTAATTTTCCCCTGATGCATTCTACCATCAAACTTAAAACTAAAGAACATGCAATGGAGCAATATCAATTCTCAATAACAAGACATTCAAGGAGCAATGACAATTCGCCCAGCAACCTGATCAAGATCCCTACGACCATTAGAAGTGATTCTCCTGCCTCTGCAAAAACAATAAGAACAAACATGTTAATTGACGATAAGCTACAACATTGTGGACTTGTGCTGAAAGAACCAACGAAGTGAAAACAATTGCAGGTTGTTTTAATATATGTTCTCAAAGCAAGGACTAATGATGTGGGAATTGTTTTATATTTGGCCGTTTCGGCATTTAACAATGCAACAAGACATACCCTTTGGGATCAATCTCAACAATTTTATTGATTTCCAACTGTTGCAGAATGTGCCTTGCAATACCACCACTGCTCTTGCAGAAATGTGAGGGACGGCTTCCGTTACTCTTGCTTCCACCATAGATCCTTCTAAAAGCACCAACACCAAGACCACCCCTCAAGTAGATCTTTCTTGCCATGGAGGCTGTATAACAAAGTTTGAACTTCAATAGTCTAGAAGTAAATATCATAAGAACATTTACGAATAGGATGAATGAAGTATGTAAGTGCACACATTCACGGTAGAACTTACTCACCAGCCCTAATATAATACCAGTCAGGGTCATAAGGAGCCAGCTCTTTAAACTTTGCAGTTTTCACAATATCGGTCCACTCTGGAAGCTCGATCTGTTTAACAACCAGATACAAATTACATAGGAAACTAACCTTCAATAAATTAGACAATTAAGAAAAAACACTTAAACAAGACACTAATATGCACACAAAAAACCCACACCTACCAAAATTATGATTCAGATACAAACCTAAAAGCAAAAGAAACACTAGCAGCCATCACTCTGGATCTGGGATACGAGCAGTAGCACCACTACACACCAAAACTATCACAGTGTGTCTGTTTAGGATTTTTTATCAAAATAAACACTTTTATTTTGAAATCATGATTTTAGGATCATAGTTTGTTTGGATAGGGTTTCTAAAAAATCGATTCTTAAATAATTATAAAGTTTAACATTTTAGAGAAAACAAAACTTCCACCTCATGAAAAAAAGGATACTAGCAAAAATAAATTATCAAACTTGTAACCAGACAAAAATTTGTTTCTGATTCTACACATTGTTTTTGTAAAGTTACCAGAGAACCACTTGAATTTTAAAGCATAATCAAAAGATCCCATAATTACTCATACACAGCAATTGATAAGAACCACAATAGACATTGTTCTTTCAAACGACAAACACCATTTTCAATATCCAAATATTACATGAAATCTCAGCCTTAATATTAAATCAAAGTCCAGTGTTTCACATCATCTATTCATCGAAATTAACAAAATTCATCTGAATTTAACAACATAGTTTTCACGAAAAACGTAAAATCAATACCTCATCTCATAACTCAAAACAATGGATTTACACACACCATGAACATTATAAGCAAAACAAAGTATAATAATTTGAATAAAAAAACACATAACCAAAAACATAATAAAATATAAAGGTACAAAACAATATGAATTAAAAATTGAAATACGAGAGATATAGGTAGAAAAATTGAACCTTTCCAGAACGCTTAAGGTGAGAAGAGTAAGCCTTGACAAATTCATGAGGTGAAACATCTTTCACTGTCTTTGCAGTCGCCATGGCTGATCTCAATTTCTCTCTCTTCTGCTTCAATTAGGTTTCATTTATTTGCTAAGAGTTCAATATAAATCGCTGCCTCAAATTAGGGTTTTTGCTTAGTTATTGGGCTTGGGCCAACCTGATTTTATTGGGCTTCACTCGATTCTTATTATTCTCATATTGGGCCTGGCTATTTTTTTATTTTTACCATAGTCTATACTTTTACCTTGTTTTCATATTTGATAGTAAGCTTTGGATCAAATAAATATAATTGTTAGAAGCAAAATATTGTGTTGAAAGTTGATATTTGATATACTAATTTATTTTTTATAGTAGATTATTTGCTTTCTATGTTTATTCTTTTATTTGATTTTTAAGGGTTAAAATGTAATATCAATATAATAAATAAGGATATAAATGTCATTTTATTTTGTGTTTTCTTTGTTTTTTATACAATTTCTCTATATTAATGGAAATGAGTCTCATTTGTAAATTTTGTCATTGAAATTATTCTTTTATTTGGTTTTTAATGTTAAAAGTGTAATATCAATATAATTAATAAGGATACAAATATCATTTTATTTTGTATTTTCTTTGTTTTTTATACAATTTCTCTCTATTGGAAATGAGTCTCATCGTAAATTTTGTCATTGAAATTATTCTTTTATTTGGTTTTTAATGTTAAAAGTGTAATATCAATATAATTAATAAAGATACAAATATCATTTTATTTTGTGTTTTTTATAAAACTTCTCTCATATTAATGTAAAGGAGTTTCATTGGTAAATTTTGTCATTGAAATGAATTTTGATGTTGGATTTTTACACTAAAAAATACAACTACTTTATTTGCAATCATTAGTATCTAGAGTTTCTCCTACTAAAAACTTGCATTTAGAACAATGAATATTATAATAGAATAAAAATTCAATCATTTATTGAATTTAAACAATAAATATAAAAATATTTGCTCTTGCACGCTCACACTCATAATATAGCATTTGAGTTTAATTTTGACATTAACTTTCAATGGCATCACAATTTGGACAGACATGTCTAAGTTTTTGGGTAACTTTTGTTTTCAAATACATCATATTTTATTTTAAGCCTTTGTGCCCATTGTCTAAGTTCTTGATAATATTTTTTCATATACATATAAACCTAAACACTATAACACAATATTATTGATAATGGATACTAGGGATAACGGATACTATCCATTTTCATGATTTTGATATTTGATACATAATCATAATTTAATGTTGTCTAAATTTAGTTAAATGTGTCGGTGTGACATTGATGATTGCATTGTAATCATCGAACACATACTTTTAATTCTCTGTTCTTTGTTTTCTCAATCAAATTTCCATTACCACACTATTGCTTTCATTATCCATTCCCTCCTTTTCTTCATTCTCACATTCCTTGTTAGATCAACCACCCCTTTCAGCATATAACATACAAAAATCACTTTTTTATTTGTGGGGTTCTTGGTTGGTTCCAAAAATGGCTTCTTTTTCTGTTCCATGCCCAAAATGCCCTTCTCCTCCTATTTCTTCTTCTTCTTCTTCTTCTTCCCTTTTGGGGTTGAAATCTAACAAGCTTCCTTTCCAGAAAGGATTGTTGTGTTTGAAGCCATCTCAATCATTTGGGATTCGGGTATGTGATTCTGTACAATGTGAATCTTGCTTTGAATTCATAGATAAGATCCTATTGGTTTGTTTAGGTTTTGGTCATTTTTTGTCATTTTATGTTGTTTATTGTTTTATTTATATGCTCATATGTCATCTCGACCCAAGAGTGTGTTGTGTTTGCCTTGTGACGTACAATGTTGCGTATATTTACCCTTGGAAGAGTAGAAAGGAAGAGAGATAATGTTATGATGGGGTAAAATCGGAAGTGAAAAAGAGTTCAAATCTCTCGCTTGCGAGGATTATGATGTTGCGTATATTTACCCTTCTCAGACTCCACCAGCTGAGAAGTGTATTGCATACCGCGTACTCGTACACATACCGAAGGGTACTGCTTATCATGTGACTATGGGTTAGCTACAATGTCCTTATTTTTTGTTTTATTTATCTGCATATTATGATATTATGAACATTTCATCAATGTTTTGATCAATTGATTTATTTTGGTGACAAAGAAGGAAATCGTACTTCATCAATTGGTTTTCACTAGGGTTGTTTCTGAATGAATGTGCATGTTGAACTATAACAGTTTTTCTTTCAAATGTTTACATTTAGTGCCAAGCATAAAAGGCCTCCTCGAATATGAAGTTACAAATATAGAGAAACATACCAATTTATTAAAAGGAATTCCACCACTTGTGATCAATGTTTTTATCAATAGCTAATACAATATTTGCAAAATATAATATGCAAGCATCGATAATTCGATATCATGAAGTCTGGTAAATATGCACCTTTATGCTTTAAGATGCATTGTTTTTTATTATGCTTATGTTTTGTTAGTCCTTCCACATTTGATTTTCCTACTTGGGAACTACAACTAAGTTTCTCGGCATGTTATCACCCGCAAAAGTTCATTACGTTCTTGTATTTGACAGATCTTTGTCCACAACTAAAACTACAAAACATTCAGGTCACTGCACATGTAGTTGTAGCTATCATTAGTTTCCAATGTGCTTGACATTGGAGAAACTTATAACAATTTTAGTTTGCATATGGTATCTGATTCGCCGAATAAGTAATAAATGTTTGTCAAAGGATTTGCAGCTATACCATTTTCCTGGTAATATAATTGTTCTATCATTATTATTGTTGCCTCCTGCAGTGCCTTAACAGAAACCAATTTTCTGTCAGAAAGCTTCAAGCAAAACTCAATGAGGTCAGCTTACATCGACTTTTACTTCGAACGAAAATTATCATCCTTCTGTTTAAATGTATTCTCTTCTTCCCGAGATTTTGTTAAATTGTACTGTAAGTTACCCTGCTTTATACATCATAGGCTGATACCGTTGAAAATTCAAATTCTGCACCTGTACTCAATGGACCTACTGTTGCTTCATCAAAAGATGATGAACATAATGGGAAATTCTCCGATGGTACTGCTGCAAATGAATCGTCAATTTCGGCCTTCATGGCTCAAGTTGCAGACCTTGTCAAGTAAGACTAAGCAGTTACAATTTGCACACAATCACAAATTTTCATTTTATAATTATTATTACATCCATGTTAGAACATGAATGATGAAAGTGTTTCCTTTGTTTTTATTTAATATTATATTTCCTTCGGCAGACTCGTAGATTCCAGAGATATTGTGGAATTGCAACTTAAGCAATCAGGCTGCGAGCTCGTAATAAGAAAAAAAGAAGCTTTGCAGCCTCCACCAGCCTCAATTATAGCACCGGCATCACCACCATATCCTTATCCAACATATGATGCTCCACCAGCACCAGTACCAGCACCAGCTGCTTCAGCTCCTGCTAGCCCCCCACCTTCAAAAGCAGCACCCGCCTTACCTTTCCCGGGGAAAGCAAGCACATCATCTCACCCACCACTGAAATGTCCGATGGCAGGAACCTTTTATCGGAGTCCAGCACCCGGTGAACCTCCATTTGTCAAAGTATGTAAACATGTTTGGTTTAAATAGCACACTTCTCTGTTGATTATGCCATATTTCAACTAATCATTCCCGCTTTTATGAATAAATAAAATAATGAATGGCCTAATCATCCCATTGCTGCTTTAGGTGGGCGACAAAGTTCAGAAAGGCCAGGTTATTTGCATTATCGAGGCTATGAAACTGATGAATGAAATCGAGGTATGCATATCATATTTGTTTTTCCGGTTTTTCGTATATTGTGTCAACCTTTCTCTTATAACAAACACAAAAGCATAGACTTTGTAAAGCTGTTGGAAAATTGTTTCAGTTTCTGTATTTCCATATCTCTTAACCTCATTAACTCCAATTACTTAATTTATCCAACTCTCATAACACCAATATCCCGCTTCCCTTTCATTGCTCGGTGGCAGGCTGATCAATCAGGAACAATAGCCGAGATAATAGCCGAAGACGGGAAACCAGTCAGCGTAGACACGGTATATTCTCTCTCTCTTTCTCTCAGCGTGTTTATCTAATACATGATTCAGTTTTCTAACTTCAATACTTGTGCCTCATGCAGCCTCTTTTTGTAATAGTTCCATGAGTACCAGAAGTTGATGAGCCTTTGTTGGATAGCATGAATATGTTGATTTAGATTTTTGTGTTATTTAGAAATTTCATGAGTGATAAATGGTTGTCTTATTTTAAGACATAAAAGCCACAAGCATATCAAAATGAATATTGGAATTTGTAACTTTAGTAAGTTTTGATATGTGTAGTACCAAAATTTTATGTATTGCTGCCTGTTATGTTATTAAAGTAATTTGTTTTAAATACAGAAATGTTGTCCCTTTCATGAAATGCTCCTTGGTTAAAATTCCTTGACACTAAACTAATTATTCCATAATCTATTGTAGACATTGGACTATAGTATTTTATAATAAATATAAATAATTTACATAAAAAAATTTGTCTTTTACTCAGTACTACTCAAGGCTAATATTTTTCAAACAAAACTATGATATGGTAAAATAGAATAGTTTCTTAAATAAGAAATGTGATTTATTATTTGAAGTAATATTATTCGTTTACTTCGAAATTATTCATTTAAAAATATTAAGGTAAAGATTCATTTTTTTTCTTCGTACAATTCTACCCATCGGGACGGTATAGCCTCAAAGTCTCAAATATAATAATTTTTTCTAGAAAATATAAAGGCTTTAGAAAACCATTATAATATGTGGGATAATAATTTCAAGGATATAAAATAAAAAATGTTAATGTGTACATATTATCATCCTTTAGAGATGTGAAATCGCAGATGTTACACATGTTATGTTATTGAGCAACATGAATCTGACGAAATAAGGTAAAGGGAAAATAAGTTACATTACACCAACAAATACTATCAATATAACAGTGTTATGCATGTATTGAAACTATTGGAATGACATTATAAAAAAAGTGAATTAGCATGATCAATAACTATTGCTAATTTTTGTTACACTGAAATGTACTAATTAGGGGACTTAGAAATATACAATAGCAGCACAAATGTCAAAATAATCTCTGGTTTATCGAGAATGAATTTTGGGTTGAAAACTTTCAGCAGCAACAATGACAAGAAATCTGCTAAATATATAACCTAATGTCTTACATTAAAAATATACTCAATCTGAGTTTATACATCCATCTTCCAACACATTCGTAACCGATCCGACCATTCAATCCAATGGTTATGCAATAATATTTTCCTCGGCTCGAATTACAATTTCTAATCACATAACACTCAAAATACTTTTCTCTACTTCATTCGTACCACTTGAATCATATAATTCCCACCACCCCTCTCTTTCCCCACCATTTTTACCACTAACACAACTAGAATAAAAATAAAACAATCAAACATGATATTTGGATAGCCAAGTTGAAATTTCATAAACAAAAGAATGTAAATATGAACCAAAATACAAACTGAAAAAGACATAAAAAAGATAATCCTTTAAGAGGCCAATGAATATTCCAATCCCGCCCTACATTCTGTTTACTGAACGCTATTCTGTTGGCTCTCATCCTATTCTGTATTATTTTTACCCTATTGATGTACAAGTTAGTCTATCTATGATGTACTTACATCATCCGCTATTGCCTACTGCTTCTAAGGTTAGCCCTGCGGCCCCCACTGAAATTTAACTTGCGTGCACTGCCACCCCAATCTTCGTCGTAATCGCCCTCGTCATAGTCCCCACCTGCCATGTATCCAGATCTCCGAGTTTTTCTGGACGACGTAGGTCTGGATGGGGTAGGTCGCTTCCGTTTTATATTTGCAGTGTAAAGTGAGTAATCCACAGTGTCTTCCTTCAATGCATTCTTAAATTCCTGGAGAGACAAATGAAAAAGAAACACACAATCTTATAAAGGTGCAAGGAATTTACAAGGGCATGAAATTAAAGTATATATAGTGTCAATCAACAATACCTGGTATCTTTGTAGTAATTCTTGTGGAGTTGTAGGCAAACTGAATTGAAATTCACTGATATTGAAGGCAATATTCTGTTTGGAGATAACCTCTCCAGGTTTTGGCGGTTCAGTCGGAGAAAAAGCCTGAATAGAAGTGGAAATAAATCCCAGAGAGAATGGATAGTTAGCTTCTTATCTGATTCTATCTGAGGCAAAAGGATACACACAGCAATGCAAATGCAAAGATGTATTATAATCTTACCTGACATCGGGCATCATCGAGACTATACACTACTTTTAGGTGTCTCTTTAGCTTTAAAAGAAGCTGCAATGCGAATGCTGATAAACAGTCAGCCTGCATAAGCACCAGGAACAAAATTACTGTTAGCTAAAAAAATAGTATACAATGAGTTATCCAAAATGGCATGTTCTACATTGTTCAGGCATGGGTACATGGTACGTAATGGGTATGAGGTTCAACATTTTGTCAAAAACTAAAGTGTGGGTACGTTGCATTAAAGGTATACATGCTGCTGTATTGTAAGATTATGATACCGTAACGATAAATGTTTAGTAGTACATGAGGACTCGGGTATCTATTATGTGAAATGTGAAGATGAGAGACTAATTATGTAAATCATTTAGTATTATGCTGTAACTAAGAAGAAAAATTGGGGAAAGTCCTATTTTGCATCCCAAAGTGACACAACTCTGAAACAATTTTACATCAAATTAGCATCCATGAGTACCCAAGAGTACCGGTACCTTACCGGTACACCTTCTTTGAAGAACCCATGCAACATAGCTCCCCACAAACAAACCAACATTATTGATAAAATCACTGCAGGTTTGAAAATACCTGAACTTTCTCCAGATCATCCTTTGAGATGGAAAAAGAATCTGTCAAACCAGCAGCATGCAGCTTTACTTCTGAGCTACAGTTATTAGATAAAGCATCATGTGGCTCCTGGTAAATTGTTCCATTTAAATCAACTGATCTCATGTCATTGAAGTTGGACTGATCATTTAGATTCAACTGAAGCGTTCCATTCAAGTCCATTGACATCGCTAGACGTGTTGTAAAACTTGTCTCATCGCCCTGGTGAGGCATTCCATTCTCATTATGCATACTCTGACCCTCGCTCCGTAACAAGCTAGAACTCCAGGCTTTGAAGTTCGCTTCCAGTGGCCCTGCCCGCACTTGAACTATTCGATTGATGGCATAGATTAAATAAAGTGGCTCATCAGGTAAAGTGAATGGCAACAATGCAAGGACCTCTGTGCAGTACCTGTGAAAAGATACATAGTAAAAAGTCAGTTTGAGAACTTCAAATAAAAATAAAAACGGTAAGAGTCCTTACGTCAAGAAAGCTATTAATGATCTGTTCCAGTTTGGATTATCAAATTTTCGCACAATTGAGGACATAAACTTGTTTCTTGATATCCTGTTCCCTCGGATTAGCTTGTAAATTCGGGAAACCCCAAGCCTTGCTTGAGTGAGAGAGCTGGCCTCAGATTTCCCTTTTCCTGAAACAAGGTTCCTGGATTGGATTTTCTGGTTAACATTTTCAGTAACACGACAAATGGTTTGCATGAACATAAATGACATTTGAAGTCCATCACCCAAGCGGCTTTCGAAAAATGTCGGGTACCTGAAAAATGGTTTATTTAGCTAATACAACCAAGTTGACATGAATCCAAACCACTAAAACTATACATAGGAGATTACTTCTCATTCATATTCATCAGAAGATGATGAGCCAACTTCGCATTTGACTCCAGAGGATCTGTTTCAAGCGCTATGAGGTATGGAACACAGGTGATGGGATGAACAAGACCTTGGCGCAACACAACTTCAACAATCTGCATTATTAGCATAACTTTTATTCTGAATAAGAGCTAAAGAAGAATTGGCTATTTTTATTGGAATGATCAAGTTTACAAGAATAAAGTAGTCAGAAAGGCAGATAATTCAATCTACTTTCACGCGAGTAATAAATAACGGCTGTAAGATTAACTTTCAAAATCTTTTGCAAAGCATCAACCAAATTTATCATCTTTCCACCACCCCATCAATCCAAAAGATTCGGAAGCATAAAAATAACAATCATGTAACCAAATGAAAAGAAGACTATTCCTGTTTACAAACTGCTTTTAGTTAAAGAAACAAGATTGCACTTCTTGTGTATCATTTTGCATACAAGTTTTGAAAATGATCCAAAATAGAAGCTATAGGTTATCTGACCTTCAGAGCTGATTGGCGAACTTGTTCATAGAAATCCAAACATGTGCCTAAAATATTATTCCAATACAGCTGAACTATGCCCCCACAAATGTTTGTATCCCCAGCACCAGCAGCAACAGGTACACTCTGTCCAGCTCCAACTGAGTAATCAACTACATTATCATCAACTTTATCTATTTCCATTTTGCTTTCAGCATCAAGAAGATACTCGAACATGTTTTGCAATGCTTGAATCTGATTGGCAGAATGATTTAGCATCCAGAGAGAGGCACTACATTATCATCCAGACAAAATCCATTACCTTAAGACGATAATCAGCAGTAGAAGATAATGTCCCCTCCAGTATCTTCCCAATATCTTGCTCCAGCATAAATTCAGGCCTAGCAATTAGAACAAACCCTAGTGCCTACAAGGGTTACAATCAAACATCAACGGACTTGAAGATCAAACCATGGAAGACAGACAAGATGAGTAGCTCTTACCTGCAACGATCTAACCTTAACAACAAGATCCTCCACAGAAAGATATTTTACAAACAAGCTGAGACTCCTTTTAACATCAATAAGTTTATTACTGGAGTTGGATAATAAACAGTTGCCATAACGAATCAGCAACCCGAGACAGAAGAGAGATCGCCCAACTTGCTGTAGATAGCAGGAAATAGTCAATTTTTACTATATATGCTATATAAAATTAAAAACAACAACCCTTGACATAAAGTTAATAAAGTTCAAAAGTGTATACGTACCATGATACAAAAAATGTATCATAATCTTAATGTTCAAGTTAAATATTTTATCTACACTCTTAAGACCATAATTCTCAACTGACAAGCCATATCTACAAGAAATACTACGAAATATTCAGACACCAATTAAGCTATCACTTATAAGATGTATGTATGGTCCACTAAACAAAACAGTTTCAGGATATGCAAACTACTTCATGCATCCTTAGCATAATACTAGATACATACTAGGAAAAGGATTTTAAAGAATAATTTAGGAGAAATCAAAGCCATTTATTGTTAACATACAATTAAGACAACACCAATAGCATTCAGTATCATGGACAAAGAATTTGCTTACAACAAGTGAAGCAACATTTGAATTTTAAGTCATGTGCCATTACCCGGTGCAAATAAACACAGGAAAAACATAAACATCGAACACAAAAAAAAGAAGGATTGTCACGAAGAGAGAATATCTGCCCTGCCAAAATTGGACATTAGATGCTCATGATGCTAGTGTCAATGCTGAGACCTTAATACAATGCTCTTAGAAACAAATGGGTAAAATATAGTCTTACAAAGTAACTTCAATGCATGACACTTGTAAGATACCTTATAATGTTTTAGAAACAAACTAGTCATATGTCAAACATATTATGTCTTGATGTTTTCTTGTGTAGTTTGTGTGTGTTTATATTATAAATATATATTTATAGGTTTTATAAATATTATTATAATATATAAAGGTATGCCATATTCACTTTAAAAGGAGCCCAAATGATAGGGAGAGTAATGAAGATCAGTCAGTTCTGTCTTTAATTTATCCTTTACACATTTCATCCAATCAAGAAAGTAGAAACAGGACTAATAGACTCATCTAATGATTTTCCCACAACCTATCCTTTTTAACTTAGGTTTTTATGCTCCTTTTTTGCGTCCGTATTGGATTGTGTTCATGGCATCTCCCTAGTGCTCCACTCATGATTGAATTCCATTTATTTCACTTTTTTTCACTTTTATCTTGAGGGATGTCTTATGCTTCCTTTAGTTAAACTGTCCATCTTTTCTCTCGAATAATAATTATTTTTCTATCAGGAAATTTAAAAGAAATTTGAAAGCCCAGTTCGCTGCCCATACAATTAACAAACAATCAAGGCTTCATTTAACATTAGGCCATACACAGAGATCCAAAAAGTTGGTGGCAACTTAAACCCATTAATAAAATCCCATCCACCAAAAAGGAAAAAAGTAATAGATAAATATACGACATTCATTCTAGATAAAGTATGTCCAATCAAAAGTTTGTAATAAACTGAAAGGTATTGACATTAAGTGTAAGCAAAAACACAGATAACATATATGACATCAAAGGACAAATTTATCATGATTCTAGCGATAGTTGTACCTGCTTGTTATCAACTGCCTCAGTGTCCAAACATTTGGAGAAGACATGAATAAGATGCTCAACAATAGCAGCCCCTTTTCCTACCATCTTACTCACAGAGCAGAGGCACCTGTAAGGAGAAAAGTAAGAAGACCAAAATAAAGTAGGTGGACGGGAAGGTAAACTGTTCTATTTTATGTGTGTGTGTGTGTGTGTGTGGGGGGGGGGGGTAGTTTTCCACTAATCCTAGTCCACCAAAGTGACAGCCTAATAGCTGCAAACTAAAAAACTAAACCTAGTTAGTTAAGGGCTTCACGAAATATTCTGGTCTACTAATTGCTGTTCAAACTTCAAAGAATACCTATTCTTGCACAGACATTTACATATTGCATAATAAAATTATTCACATATTCCCATTTGATGTATCAAAAAATTTAAATAATATTTGCATTTATAAGCTCCGTCGAACATACAGCAATCTAGACAAATGCAAAAAAAAAGGTGTCTCAGTGCATGAGGCTCCCACTTAGTGACAACCTAATAGCTACAAACTAAAAAGCTAAACCTAGTTAGTTAAAGGCTTCACGAAATATTCTGGTCTACTAATTACTGTTCAAACTTCAAAGAATACATACTCTTGCACAGACATTTACATACTGCATAATAAAATTATTCACATATTCCCATTTGATGTATCAAAAAATTTAAATAATATTTGCATTTATAAGCTCCATTGAACATACAGCAATCTAGACAAATGCAAAAAAAAAGGTGGCTCAGTGCATCTCCCACTTAGTGGAGTCTGGGGATGGTAGATGTACGCAGCCTTACTCCCGCAAGCGGAGAGGTTGTTTCCAGGAAAAAGAGAAATGCACATCACATGAATTTATCAGCCAGTTAATTTCATGTTGAATCAGAAAATAAATAATAGACACGGCTAACATGGGAAAATAATGGTGGGAAATCGAGGGTACTTGATACAAGCATGGACAACTGTCAAAAAAGAACGCCGGACAATCATCTGTTTCAAATCTTGTTCAAGCTCATCAACAGTACTTGGTGGCAACTTCCGGAGCAAGGGAACCACAGCATCAATTATAAATATTATACTCTCAAGTAGCTGTGCCACCATGCGATTGTCAACCTGAAAACAAGCAAGAATAACATGTGGTGCGCTTTTCTTTTAGGCAAACAAATGAGTAATATAATGAAATGTCACACTAGCAACTATACACCTGGCAATAAATAGATCATAACAGGTCAGAAACAAGTGCCCTGATAAGATTTTTCTTTAGCATACATCAGTTATAAATTTATATTAGTTTATACAGTACAAGTACCCACTATTTGGAAGTCCTGGATATGGCAATAAGCCCAAAGGTCAGGGTTGGGTTCTATATGCACCGTCCCAGCCCAGCAACTTGCCACAATAGTACCCTTTTCCTATATCAATGCCCGTAAAAATTGTATACAGACCAAAAAGGCAATTCAATAAATAAATATATTTACAGGATACATATTTAAAGTATAGAAATCAGTCATACTTTAAAATTATAATAAAGGGACTGCCTCTAACCATATGGTGTGGCTCAGTTGGTAAACTAAGTTCCATGTGGGTGGACTTCACCAGCAGTCTTTTGGTATTTCAACCGACCCCACAAGCGTGTGGGTCAAATTGAAGGAGAAAGATCTTTCCAAAACCCAATCCAACACAACCCACTGCTCTCATGAGTGGGTCTGGTCCAAAATAAACACCCTAGCCCTAGAGATTGGGCACAATCTAAATTCATTCATGGCCTGGAAACAACCTATTCGCTTGCGAGGGTAAGGTTTCTTATATCTATCCTCCCAATATCCCACTAGGTGGGAGCCTCGTACAATGGGCTGCCCTAAAGGATGTTTAATTATAAAAACACAAATAGATTATGAAGACAGACAGGAAAATGGGTAGGAATGCTCGTGTCAAAATAGATTATGAAGACCACTCAATAAATGAAATACCTAGGAGTTTTAATTTTCTTTCAGTTATTTAATTTGAGGAATGCTCGTGTCAAAATATTTTTATAAGGCATAAATAAATATAGAGGGTGAGTTTGGCACAACAGTAAGGTTGTTGCTTAGTGGTCATGAGGTCACGAGTTCAAATCCTGGAAACAGTCTCTTTGTTTGCGGGGGTAAGGTTACGTACATCTACCCTCCCGATCCCACTAAGTGAGAGCCTCGTGCAATGAGACGCCATTGTTTAAAGCATAAATAAATATATAAAATAGATAAAAACACAAATAACAACAAATAATTATAAAGCCTTTTAAAAAAGAAACAATTATAAAGGAAATGTGAAAGTGACAAAAACCATGAAATTTTACCGCAGTATATACTAGCTTTTTATTTAGTTTTCAGAACAATTAAAAGATGTATAAAAAATAGTATATATGCTTAGCTTGAAAGGGTTGTTATGTCTCAGTCCCACTGCCCAGTCAAAATTTGAAACACTCCATGACAGGCAACAATGATGGGCAGTTTAAAATTAGCATCCACTATGAACGACACTGACACTGATTAAAGCACTATAGGAGAAACATTGATTCCATAGATATACAATTCATAATATAATACTAGAATAAGGGAATATATGGAATTTGAGATGATAATGATAACCTGAGTCTTAAGATATGGCTGCAAGGTAACAACAAATTGAGAAGGGTTAGAAGCCGGTGCACAGAGAGTTGGATCAACAAGACAAAATGCATGCAGGACCAGAACATATGGAAGGGCATGCACTTCCACTTCACCACTGCTCATTTCCTCAACCTGATCATGAACAAAAGCTCAAGTGTCATTTTAATATCATCCATCCAAGCATAAAAATTGGATAAAGGGCAGCCCAGTGCACGAGGTTCCCACCTAGTGGGGTCTGAGGAGGGGGGTAGATGTGTGTAGTCTTACCCTCGCGAGCAAAGAGACTGTTTCCAGGATTTGAATTCATAACCTTCAGTCACACACATAACAATTGGAGGTACAAAACACTAGCGTACCTGCAATATCTTCTCCAGCAAGCATTTGCACATCAACTCACAACGCTTACGTACTGTTGCAAGGGACACGGGGTTGAGCCCAGCAGCTTTTGCAGACTGTGGCAAAAAATCAAGTGATAAGTTGCGCTTGATTACAGTTACAAGAAGTTGATTGTTGGGCATTGTCCTCAGCATTTCAACAATTTGCTCTGTCTTCTTAGCTACCTCGAGTGGAACGGTACTACCATCTCCAAAGACTCGAGCTTGTAAAGTAGAAGGTTCCTCAAACCAAAATTCGTAAAATGTTTTGCAAACAAGGTCCTGTACAGAAGTAAAATAAGGAGAGCACTCTTAACGAACAAAGAGGGGGAAGAACCTATTATGGAGCTCTGCATCAAATATGCACAAGTATACGATTACATCTAATGACTAAAAACTTACATGGCCTACACTTAAAGAGTGCAAACGAATGGCACATATACTATACATCACCAATGCTCCAAATAAAATAATGTCAGGGAGAAAGCAAGCTAACATAAAAAAAGATGAACATTTCATATTACACTTTGTGGCACAATTGTTGACAGCCATTTACAAAGTAGTTAAAATACTTTGAGTCATATCTTAATGGTTTAAGCAGTAACTTTAAAATACCTGGATACTTGATTCATCATCACTGACACGTGAAATTATCTCTGTGCAAGCTCTGGTAAACCCAGAGAAGTTCGCATTTGAACTGCACATATCTCGAATAATTTTTATAGCTCGCTTTCGAACACTTAGTCCAGTATCTTTGATTCTCTCTGCAATCTTCTCAAAATACTACAGGACAGTTGAGAAAATAGTTTTAACATTTCATCCACCCAAACTTAGTGAAAACAAAAGTGATACAAGCTATAGATGTTTCCATAAGAACTATCCACTTTACAAGGAAAAAACCAGATTATTTTTTAGCATTAAGAATAGATCTATTCACACATACCTTAAAACCCACATCAGGATGCGAAGCAATATGCCTACCAACAAGTTCCAATGCTGCTTCTCTTACAGATATCGCAGAGTCACAAAACCTTCCTTCTACTGCTGTTTGCACTCGTTTATCACCTAATACCTCGGGATCAGCCTCTACAATAATACTGACCTGATCATCATATTAAATGGAAGACGGAAAATATTAGTTTGGTACAGAGAAACAATTATGAGTCCCACTTTCACTAAAAACAAAAAAACGTAATTATATTTTCAACTTACTGCTCGTAAAGCTTTAGCCCTAATAACTGGAGAGTTCTCCCTCAAACTTGCCTGGACAAATCATAAAATAAAACGGTAAACAACAATTTATTTGGAAAATCAGCAAAAGGTAGAAATCAACTGACCAGAAGCACGTGAAGAATCTTATCAAACCCTCGACAAAATGAACTGTTTTGACCCAAAGCTAAAGTAATCTTCTTGATCGAATCCCTTGTCAGCATAGAAGAGACAGTAGCAGAATCCCGAACTATGATTCTTGATTTCATTCTAGCAAGGTAGTGCTTGGACTTCTGCTGACAATTTGGATCATCTTTGCACCAAAGGCAGAGATAAAACCTACACACCATACACATACATCACCTTTGCATAAATATAACTAAAATGCCATTTAGAAGATCTGTTATGAGTACAAACCAGCAAATGAAAACATGCAAGTCATCAGGAGAGGTGATATCTTGAAGGAAATTCAAAAGCAACTGTTGAACAATTTCATGCTTAGAAACTTCAGAATCAACTTTTGGCACTTCACAATTCTTTGTCACTTCATCCTTGCATTGGGAATTGCAATACGATCGTAATACAAGCAGTTGCTTACTAGAGATGCATATCTGGCAGTACCAGTTCCGGCTGGAAACTTCATGTTCTTTAATGCCCAGGCAATTGGCATGAAAAAGTCTCTGGCAGCCATGGCACATGAACAAATTTTCTACCCTTCCACCCAAACAGACACAACATGTATCTTTTGGACAATGCTGTTTAGAAGTATCCTGACTAAGTAAATCCTGAAGTATCCAGAACTTTTCCTGGCTACAAATCAAAGCATCACGCTTCAACCTTGCAGCAATTGTACCAAGTATATCAATTGCCATGCAACGTGCAGAGACATCCTTAGATTTAGGCCCAGCATTCTGAAGTAGTAAGACACATAGAACCTGAAACAATTCTCAGAAGTAAACAGATGTTAACCAAAATAATAATACATGAACAGAAATGCATATGCCTGCACTAAATAAACTAATAGACACACAAAAGCTACCTCTAAAATAGGAACTGAAGCAGGATATTCAGGTAAATTCAGAGTTGTCAGTAAATCCGTGACAAGATTCTCCATTATGGATTTCAGCTCAGAGGCATCATGAGTCTTCACACTTGCCAACCGCTGGAGTACACGGCTCCAAAACAGACAGCAAGCATCTGTCAATGCCTCATGGCATTTAGTTGCATAGCTACCATCAACTGAGACTTCTAATACAGCATTACCGCTCGATGCTTGTCTTAAAGCATCAGGAAGGTTGGCACTACAGTGAATTAACTGAATCAACAAAGCAGTAACCATCTGGATCTGTCTTTGTTCTTCCTCGCGCAGATGATAAGCTCTTAAAGTTCGCTTTGAATTGGGTAATTTCAAAAGAAGCTGAAGCATTTCATCTATCACATAAGTACGATGCTGTGTGTATAAATAGAATATCTGTACCACCATAGTGAAACACAGGTATATAAATTAGCTGCCTAAATTAGCATGAAAGCCAACTTTCATAAGGCTTCTTAAGATAAAAAATAAATTTCAATACCGCGCAGAGTAAACCAATTGACTTCAATTGCAAAAGCTGGATATTCTCAACCAAGAATGTGGTAAAGCTTGTTTTTACAAGTTGTAGGATGCAGCTATCTGATAACCTCTCTATTAACAACAAATCCTTCAGTAGTCCAACAACAGTGCACAACTTCTGAAGAATGGTATTCTCAGCACTAGAGGCCCTAATAATGCAAGGACCAAAAATAAGTGAATAAGAACAGTAAAGTAACAAACCTAACTTCAGATACATAATAAATTCAATCTAAGGATATTTATTGTAAAAACTAAAAATAATAATCAGACCTGCTAGATGTTGATTTCCTCAACTTCAATGTCTTGCTAGTACGCCGTTTCTTGGTTGCTGAACCAAATTCAGCATCAACTTCTTCATGATCATCACCTGGAAAAGATACAAAGATTGGGAGTTTGAAAACACAGAAGAAATAACTTCTTTCACACCACCCTCCCCCCAATCAGTACCTAGTGGACCCTATTGTATATTTTCTGTGACTTCTGTAATCCCATACTGTTCCTTAAAGAACTTAGAATGTATCATTAAATACTGACACGTGACAGCCAGAAAGACAATTTAACAGAAAAGTCTTGCACTGCTGATAGAACATCCTCCAAATTGTTATGTAAAAAATAAAAATAAAAATTATATTCGACACAAAGACTATAACGACTAGCCTTCAAATGCAGTGTTTTCGCTCGGCCTATGTAATGCTCGAAATGATGGATCACATGCACACATCACGTCCATTATTTGGCGCTTGGAAAACTCCAGAATTCGCTCAATGATCTGAAATTGACAAATTACATTAAAAGTAAGATATTAAAGATTATAATTATTACGAGAGTAACAGTCTACACATGTCATGCAAGGCAAAGCACTGGTTTCGTACGTACTATTAGAGTAACCTAACTCCACTCCAAAAGTTACCTCATGGGAAGGTGGCAACAATCTACACATGTCATGCACGGCAAAGCACTGATTTCATACATATTATTAAAGTAACCTAACTCCACTCCAATAGTTAGCTCATGGGAAGATGGCAACAATATACACATGTCTTGCAAGGCAAAGCACTGATTTCATACATATTATTAAAATAACCCAACTCCACTCCAATAGTTAGCTCAATGGAAGATGGCAACAACCTACCTACACATGTCATGCAAGGAAAAACACTGATTTCATACATATTCTTAGAGTAACATAACTGCATCCCAAAAGTTAGCTCATGGGAAGAGGGTTGCCCAAGTCATTATATATGGTTCTTGATTCATACTCAAAAGATGTGGGACTTCAACACTTTAATACATATATAACAACAGTTTTGTCCTGCTGAGGAAGGTGTTCACTGTTTACTTGCTTTGCACAAAGGAAGGTTCTAATAAATTTATTGTTATTGATGATAACAATAATTGTTTGAAACTAGCATAAATAACAAACCTCTTCATTATAAAGTTGCTTTGGCATTTCGGCATGAGCCATCACTGCCAGTGCAGCATGAATGGACTCCAATGCAACTAAAATAGATGAAACTAGGTCTGAATCTGACTGAAACACGGAACAATAACAGTTATAGCACCAACATTACCAAAAAATAAAATGAATAATAATGAATTCACTACACAATTATGATTAAAAAACTGTGTACAACAACAGTCAATCAAACCAGCTACCTGAATCAAACAATGTCATTGGGCTCTATCAATAAATCCATCTATTGAAAGTTTTTTAATGGTTTCTCGTAAGTTCCATATTTTAATCAGACTATCTTCCATTTCATCCATTCTCCTCAAATGACCAAAAACATCTTGGGCAGTCCTTTGGGTTTTGAGCTTTGGTGCATTTTGGTTGAAGTGAAATGGATCACAATTTCCAGGATGCTTTGTTCTCCTTATCAGTGTTACAGATAAAATAGTTTATACAGCTTCTCATTGACCCTAATTCCTTAAGAGAAATTCCCATCAGTATAAGAGGGATTGGACAATTTGTTCGGAATGATGTGCTTGATGTTGATGTTAATATTTTCGTATCTACTGTCTTCACTCTGGAGATGTCTTATTCTCCTTTCTAATTGTCTTTGTTCTCTCAACTTTAACAACCTAACATTTTTCAGTTACAGGTGATAATGTACAGTATTTCAAACTAGTTTAAAAGAGTAGATGAAAAACATGTTCTTGAAAGCAATCTTACTATTGTAGATGATATCTTTAGGAATAGGTCTAACTCCTGTACCAGGCTTTGCTTTCTCATAGCTATTATAGGCATAGTTGCTTCAATGTTAAATTTATGTACATAAAGACTCATCTCTTTAACTCACAACCTTGCCAAACTTGACCTAGGTACTGGTAAAATTATTTTCAGTAAGGAATACAAGATTTAATGAATTTTATAAGAAAAACTGATCCCCTATTCAATGCCAACCAATTTAAAACAAACCTAAAACTTTCAGCACAAACAGAAATATAAAAAAATGAAAAATGAACTTACATTATCAAGATCCTCGATTGACAGGCCTTCTGCTCTATGTATTTGATGATCAAGAACTTTTAATAATCTAACAAGGAATTCTACCGGAACCAAATGCAGAAGTTTTTTCTCACGTATAGACATTATTTCATTAACAAGCATTCTAAGATCTGAAAGAGGCACTGACAACCACTCTTCTTCATCTCGATCATCATTGTTACATTCAGCTTTGCTGCATAAGTCCTCCAAAACCTCGCGAAACCTTCCAATGTAGGCATCTAAAATGATTATAAATAACAGTTGATTACACATGTAAAAATGGGGATACATGCAATGCATGCATACACAGAGAGTCAATAATGTTAAAGAATAAAATCCAGCAATACCAACCTTGAAGCTCAGCAGCATCAGGAGCTATAGATACTCCATTGCCACCTTTCTTCTTGAGTTTTGATTTTTTAGACGACAGTGTAACAATATCCTGCCAATTTTTTTTAAAATTAGCTAATCAAAAAAATAAAAACATCATTTGCATATACCAAACACATTCATACATTGGTAGAAAAGTTTTCGATCTGGCAATTAGGGGTTGCATTGTAGTCATTTTGAGTTTGACTTGTGAGAGGAAAACTGGATTCAGAGAGCGTCTTTTCAGGTAACACACTACCAGAGATCTGCTCCTTTATAGGACCTGAGAAACTTAACAATACAACAAACAATAAGCAGAGCACCATTGAAGTATTAGACAAAAAGCAATAAAAACAAAGACAATGATTACTTCGAGATGGGCACACCCAAGTTTTATTTTTGTCAAACAAGCAAGTCGTTCTAAAACTCTTCAAAGTTATAACTAACAGTAAGTTGTCAGCATGAATGAAAATTCGTTCAAGCATGACAAATTGTCTTGACAATAAATCTCAGCCTGGCCAAATTTTATACAGTGCTAAAGTCTCAAACCTTCAATTTCTGACAGATCATTATAGTCCAATGTGGAGCTACAAGCCTAAGATATTTTTGAATAAATCTACAAAAGTGTTATTCAGGGCAGAAACCAAGTACTCTATTTACCTGTGGTGCTGTACTCAAATGCTTCAGGATTGCACCTAAGAACTTCATCATGAAGTTCTAAAGGTTCAACGTAGGTATATGGAACACCATTGGCATCATCTCTTAATTTCCTATATGTGAGAGCATATATAAAATTGCATTAAATTCAACAATAAAACTAACAAGAACAGGAATAATATCGATGACAATAACGACAACAATATTCATGCCTTTAACAACGCAGCAAATTCCAACAAAACAACAAAATTTTGGATACATGGAAACGGCAACAAATGGAGTCATTTTGTTCATTTATAGTAAATCAACACATGGAATAAAAATCCTTGCCAGTTATTGCACAACTCTTTCCATAAAGCAGTTATCTCTTCCAAACGGTCGACAATTAAAACATAATTTCTTTTTTTTTAAAGTCAACAGGTTTCACAGTCTCTGCCTTTAAACCCTATACACCTATTACGACAACATCCACATTTATAAATCCAAAATTATTCTGCCTTTGACTTGAACATAAAAGATAAGCATGAACAGGAAACCTAAATCATTTCAAATTAAAAAGTTTAAAATAAAACAAATTAATAAATGAGAGAGATATTCAAACTAGTAAACATTCACTTACATAAGTTGCGAAATTCATATATTATCTACAAGCACCAAAACTCATATTTCATCACACACAGCTACAGTAATAAACCGCATGAGAATTCGAATTCATCTAACCTCAGCACATTGAACCAAATTTGAATTTCACAAAAATTAATTATAAAAACAAAGTTCACACCGCAATCAGAACTATATTTGCATTTCAAAAAATGTCGATCGAAAAAAAGAGAAGGAAATGTAATGCTTACAAGTACGATACATCGGTATGTTCAAGAAGCTCAGCGATCTTGCTCGACTGAGAAAGCACCTCGGCGCGGTTCAGCGTCATCGACCTATAATCTCCGAGGCGGAGGTCCTGATCGGAGGCACCACAGAACAACGGCAGCGACGGCAACGGCAAGCATGAGGCGACTTCGGAGTGGATTGTGTTGGACAAGGTGATTCCGCGGTGGCCGGAAGCCGTCATCGCGGCGGAGGCACCGGAAGTAACTGGAAAACTCATGGATTAGAGCATGAAGCGTGAAAATGGAGAAATCTAGGAGCGAATCGAAGAGAACTAGGGTTTAGAATGAAGAGGATAGAATAGGAGTGAATAGTGTGTGAAACCTAGAGGGGTAGATTGGGAATAGAAATAAGAAGAGAATGAAAATGTCATGTGATTCTCGACTCAGTGGATTTCGTTTATATATTGATGTTAGAACGGGGTTGATTGCGAAATTACATAAGTAACCCTGCGTTTGAGTTTGATTGTCATGGAAGCTATATGTTCATGCGTGGATGAGGGTAAGTATGAAGAATGTATGTTTATTATTGTGTATTTTAAAATACTCATACTCTTCTCCCGTAACGAAGACGATAGTTATTAGAGAAATCATTGAAAAATTAAAATGTATAAACACTTGTATTATTTAATTTACATTTATCTTATATTTTTATCTTTAAAAATACATTACAAAATAGTACTTCACTTTTCTATAATGGAGAGGAGTGTGACTTATTTTAAAAGATGATTATTTGTTTAATGTGGGTGTTTGCATGTAAATTTTTTTAGTTGATGTTAACTTAATTTCAAATTGAGTTGCTAAATTATATAAATTAGTCTAAACTTCCATAAGATTGGTATGAGAGTGAAGTTAATGGGAAAAAATAAGGAAACTAAATGTTGAGAAATTTTCAATAGATGGTGGGTGATCTTGGGTATTTAATCAATCGAATTTCTACATATGATCACTGAACTTTGATAGATGATTAATTGGATGATATTTCTTAAAGTTTTAGAATTATTCATTGACCATGAAGACTATGAAGTTCAACCTAAAAAGTTGAAGATAACATTCTTAATAAGAACATCATAGAGAGTAAGTGAGAGAGTTAACTCTAGTTAGAGACTATAGAAAATCAAATATTGTAGAACTATTATTCTAAATTTTGGTGCTCTATTTTTTTTAATAATCATTCCACCTTCTCTATGTGCCTAGCTATTTTTGCATCACATATGAAAGAGAAAATTGTTTTGAATTTCCTAACACTAAAAACATAGATGACTATTGAGTGAGTGATCAATAAGATTGTTATGGAAGCTATATTCATATGAGAAAGTTAACAATTCAACAATGACCATTCATGATTTTGGAATTATAGTGGTTGGGATTATATGTGTCAAGAATAGACTATGAAGTATTGAAGTGTTTTAAAAAGGAATTGGTTGTTCTTATTCGCACATTTGAATGTAAATATTTTTAGTTAATCTCATCAAAAATTTAATTTTAAATTGAGTTGTGAGATCACAAAAATGGTTCAAAGATTTGACAAATCTTCTATGAAAATTAAGATAAACCAAAAGCTGATCATTGCATATACATATTGAAAAGTTAACAAATAAATGGTGGGTAATGACTATTATAAAACTATTTTTTTATCGGAATTCCACATGTGAAAAATAATTTCTTTGAGTTGTTTAAGACTCGATCAATTTTGGAAGAAAAATCTGTCACCATGAAAAAGCATATCATATTTTAAATCTTTTATTGATTTCGAATTTTTGTTTTTATTTGATATGTCATTCATAATTGTAAAAATATTAATTTAATTCATAAAAATAAATGAGGAAAGTGAAAGCATAGGTTCATGCACATGTTAGAGGAGAGGAAAAAATGCATGAGGGTTTCCTTAAATCCTTTGTAAAATCCAAAACACTTAAGTGATTCAATGTGGTATTAAGTTATAAACTAGGCCTATGACAAAAAAAGTAAAAAACTTATTTTTGAAGGGAGTGAATTTACTTACTCAAGTAAGTTTAAAAATCTTACCTCGAATTTTAGTCATTAATTTTAGGGAAATTCAATGGTTGAAATTAGTGAGTAGATCTAAACCATAGTTGTAAAAACTGGTCGTGTCGGTCAGTTCAACCAGTAAACCAGTGAACCGGTCCCAATACCAGTACGGTACAACAATTATACCAGTCAAAACCGGTCATACCGACCGATTTTCAATTGAACTATACCGGTCAAACTAGTTGATTTTTATTTAAAATTAATTTTTTAATGAAAATAATTTTTTTATTGATTTTTCAACATTAATGTTAATATATTATATATGTATATCTAATTTCACCGGTATGCGGTTTAATTAGTAAATCATCGGTTAAACCGTTATACCAATATACTAGTACCCATACCAGTTTGATGATCGGTATGGTATTAATAACACTGATATAAACTATTAGATTTTCTTAAAATTGATGGTTAAGATGTGAAATAAGTTTTACGATTAATTGAATTCCTCTCATTTTTTGAATAGTTTTCATAAGGTAACAGTTTAGGCCATTTCTCTTTTACGTGGAAACCCATATTATTTTATTTCTGGTAAGCCATTGTGGAATGCTCAAGGAAGATTGATGGTTTTATAAACATACACAAAAAGCTAGTTGTTTTACTTTGCAAATATGTGTATTAATATTTTTAGTTAATGTCATTAATAAGATAATTTCAAATGAGAATGATAAATCAATGTTTTAAATGCATTTGCTTTTTCTCTCTCACAATTTGATATGATTTTGTTCATGAATATGAAAATATTATCTCATTTTCACTTTGTTTCCTAAAGAACAATGAGAAAACCAAATGCATAGTTCTATACATATGCCAAAAAGATAACAACTAAACATAGATTGGTGGCAATTGTGGAATTATGATAGGGATTACATATGGAAAAAAATAGAATGTAAAGTATTGTAAAGGGGAATTAGTCATTTCAATCCCTCAAGTTTCATGTTGATGTTTTTAGTAAATGTCCTAGAAAAATAATTTCAAATGAAAATACTAAAGTTGTACTTTAAATTATTTCTATATTTATTCTTATTTGATATGGCATCATTCATATTTATACAAATATTACTTTCCATTGAGAAGAAGTTAAAACACATAGTCTGTATACACATGTCAAAAAGTTAACAACACAATGGAAATTGGCCATGATATTATCATGGTTGGAATTTTAAATGGGGTACTTGTCTTGAATGTGACTATCTATTTTGTCACATATTAGTAGAAGGAGGGTTTAATTTTGGATGTTGATTTCGAAAAAGTATATGATTTAGTTAATTGAGATTTCTTAAATTAAATGTTGATTTGTATTGGTCTTTATGGTAAATGAATGAATTAGACAAATTAATATAATTCAAGGGAATTTATCTATTTTGATGAAAGAAAGTCTAATACATGAAATTCTTATTAACAAAAGGTCTAAAAGAACAAGATCTTACAATATTTATTTTTGTTTCTTTTGATGAAGGAGGAATTAAATCATGAATGGTTTAAAGCATATTGTTGCCCAAAAAGGAAAATGAAAAGGTTTTCAAGCTAGGACAAGAGATTATGAACTTATGATTTACCACTTTTAAAATATGCAAAAGTATAGTGTTCTCATCTTTTTATCTACCTTCAAAGTTAATTTCCATAAAAGCAACATTTATGGGGATTGTTAGATCTATGCTACTATAGGTTGAATGTTTTGACAAAAAAGAATAATGATATATTTTCCTATATTATAAGAATATGATAAATATCATTTGTAAATTAATCATTAATAAAAGGGAAGAGATCTACTTACTCCAAGAGTACGTAAGTGAAAAAAACATATTTCACATCTTAGTCATTAAATATTGAAAAATCCATTGGTTTAGATGTACTTACCAATTCAAACCATTAAATTTTCCAAGAATGAATGATCATAATGTGGAGCATGTTTTTTTCACTTACCCTTAGAGTAAGTGGACCCATTTTCTTAATAAAATTAATAACATAAAAAAGTGACTTATGTCTAGGGATGGCAACGGGCACGGGCGGGCACGGGTAGTAGCTACCCGCTACCCGTTCTGGAATATGGGAATGGTACCCGTACCCGCCCAATACCCGCGCGGGTACCCGTGAACGGGTATTTTGTGGGTATTTCTGGGTACCCGCTGGTTTTTATACTTTAATTGAATTTTCATTGGTAGAGAATGAATGTTATATTACATACTTTTGTACTCCAATGTAGTTGCATTTGAAAAGTATTTCTTGAAATAATGTGCCAGATTCTAAACAAATTCAGTAGCCGCTTAGTATGTTGTAATCGATTACGAGTATATTGTAATCGATTACAACATATTAAAAGCATTATTTTTTGCTGTTTTTTAAACAGTGTAATCGATTACCAGGATTGTGTAATCGATTACCAGGATTGTGTAATCGATTACACTGTTTAAAAAACAGCAAAACTGATGCTTTTAATGTGTTGTAATCGATTACAATATACTCGTAATCGATTACAACATGTAAAATGCACAGGTCTGATTAGTTTATCGGCATGTAATCGATTACCATGATTGTGTAATCGATTACACTGTTTAAAAAACAGCAAAAACTAATGCTTTTCATATGTTGTAATCGATTACGATATACTCGTAATCGATTACATCATGTAAAATGCACGAAAAGCCAAATGAGAGGGAATGGTCCGAACTCGAGGACCACACATATAATCATAGAAACAGAGGACCACACATATAATTTCTCATATATTCATTATTACAAAGTACATGCTCAAAGCCAAACACAAAATTTATCCATAATATTAACCAATAATAACAAGAAAAATTACCTTTCACAAAACAAAAGAAAAGTTGAGGAGGATGAGAAGAAGGGTGTGAATAAGATGTTGTTGGGTGAGAGATTAGGGAAGAGAATGAGAAGGGAAAAGGGAAGAGAAGGGCAAGGGATTGGGGATTTTAAGTGGAATGGAAAAATTAGGGATTTTAAGGGAGAGAAATAAGAATTAAAGAGTTTAGGGGAAGGATAATTTTGTAATTACATATATAGCGGGTACCCGCGGGCACGGGTACCACAATACCCGTGCCCACCCGTTGGTACTACGGGTATTTTAAAAAACCCGTTCGGAATACCCGCGGGTACCCGTTTGTGACTCGTGCCCGTACCCGTGCGGATTTTACCCGCGGGTACGGGTTTTTTTGCCATCTCTACTTATGTCATAAGATAATTTATAAGCGAATTAGAGAATATATTATTTTTATTTCAAAAATGAGAAATAACTTATTTGATTAAATAGGTTCACATTAAAGTCAAGTATTGGGCATTGACTATTTCAAGCAATATACTACATTCAATTTTTTATGATTCTTTTAAAAGTTTGATTTTATTAAAAGAGTATTCTTATTAAATATTTTAACAATATTTTTATGAAATAGGAACGTTAAACCTAAATTAAATGATTAAGTAAAAATTATTTTTTTACAAAACCCTAACATTTGGAAAAAAAAAACTAAGTGATTAAGAGGTTGATAATGCTTGATTTACACTTAATCATTTGGTACACCTCTTTAAAGAAATAATAAGAAAATGTTGAGTAAAATATATTAGGGGTATACCTCAGATGTAACACCACATTAAGGAAGTAATATTGACCAATGGGATCCATTTATAAGGTATGAAATTGAAGCATAATTGAAGTGTGAGCATGTCAAATTGCATGAATAAATTAGCATGTAAGTTGCATGAATAAATGAGTATTTTATCAAAAATATCAAATATCAAATGCGAGTCAAATTAATTATTTTTAACATTTATATACCTTTAATCGAGACTATTTTAATTTAATGATATTTAATTCTTTGAGAACTAATTTAAAATTTTACTTTTTCAAAATCACAATAGTGCATACATAAAACTATAAGAATCAAATTAGGTACTTAGGGTAAGTTTTAATTTCTAGCATATACACTATAGCTACAATAATAAATTTGGTCATTACTGGTAGGCAAATTAAAAATAAAACTATTAAAGTAACTAAATATCTGAACAATAATAATAGTATTGATCAAAATTTATTATACCAACATTAAATTCTAATTATAACCATCCACGTCCCAATGTGTAACACCCTAATTTTAAGTCTTTAAAATTATAGTAGCAGTCCTGAGATTCTCGCTTGAGCGAGGGATTCTCGTCTGGGCGAGAAAAACTCAACTGGAATAGTGAAATTCTGGGCTATACTGGAAGTTTAAGGACCCAAATTCTACCATTGAAATTCTTTCCTTATTTTAATCCAATTTCATGCCTTTAACTATAAATTATAATTACCGAGTGAATGAACTTATTTAAAAGATCTCACTTCCCTCATCACACACAATCTATAAACCAAAAGTAACATAGCAAATCAGGTAGCAGAAAAACATAATTTGTATTAATGTAACTTAGTAACTACCGCATACAATTAGCTATGGGTTTCCAAAACACCCATAGCTACATATATCCCGAGTTACTAGTTTCCATGATTAATGTCATGTACAATAATCATGTTCATAGTTACAAATAGTTAGTTCAAGTACAACCAATGAGGTTACAAAAGAATGGATAAGAGACATCAAAATAAAAGTCTCTAAGCTCCTAATCAAAAACACTCATACTCCTTCCACCTATCTGCAATGGGATTAACATTGACAATACACCAAGAAATACAAAGGAGTAAGTTGTTAACTCAACAAATATCAATGTAAGTTAATCCACATTTAATAAGGTTAAATAAACGGTTTAAAATCAAGTTTACTTAAAAACCAATTTCATCGTTCATACTTTTGAAAATCATGCTACATAACTTAAGCCAAAGTTTGCTACATTGCTTGAGCCAAATTTTGCTACATTACTTGAGCCAAAGTTTGCTACATTGCTTGAGCCAAAGCTTGCTACATTACTTGAGCCAAAGTCGCTAACCCATCATGGTCGGCTAAAAACGAGTTTCATTTCCGTTGGCACTCCACCAATACAAAAACAGTAAAATGCACCCGACATCATTACAAACATATCCATATATGCTTATAACTACAAAGTGATTTACAATTCATTTCAGTGTTCCGAGTTTTATTTTTCATTGGCACTCCACTAATACATAAACAGTAAAATGCACCCGACATCATTACAAACATATCCATATATGCTTATAACTACAAAGTGATTTACAATTCATTTCAGTGTTTCGAGTTTTATTTTCATTGACACTCCACCAATACATAAACAGTAAAATGCACCCGACATCATTACAAACATATCCATATATGCTTATAACTACAAAGTGATTTACAATTCATTTCAGTGTTCCGAGTTTTATTTTCATTGGCACTCCACCAATACATAAACAGTAAATTCACTCCTCATCACGACAAACATACCCATATATGCTTGTAACAACTAAGTGATTTACATTACGATTCATTATCCATAACAGAAAATCCACGCATTTTCTATCATAGTACATAAGTTAAAGACTTATCCTTACCTCGGTGAGTGTTGGGTTTGTTTCTTGGCAACTTCTCAAGTTCCACCGACACCGCCTCCAACTTTAGGATCTTTCCTCATTCCCACCATATAACACAATGTTTGTCATTTACCTCGATAACATATAAATAACTTATATAACATCCTTTAACCATATAAAATATTCATCATATTTTCAATGTTTCATAACCACTTTCATCATAAGTTTACCACCATCTAACATATACCACCATCTAACATAAGTTTACCACCATCATATTTTCTATGATTTCCCTCATTTTGAGAAGAGATCCAACATACCCAAAATAAGTTTCAAAGGAAAGAAGAGAGTTAGAATCAAGAGTTTTACCTCTTCTCAAGCTTCTAAATGACTCACAAGCCTTCTTGCTCTTGAAAAAGCTTTCTTCTCTCACTTCTCTCTAGGTTAACCCCCATAAATGTGTTTGGGGTTCCCTATTTAATGTAACAGCGTCGGGTCCTCGCTTAAGCGAGCCCTTTCTCGCTCAAGCGAGAAAATCCCGCCTATTTTAAAAAAACTCAGATCTGATCCTCTCGCTCAAGCGAGGGATTCTCGCTCAAGCGAGAATCTCAAGTCTCAACAGTCCCAAAATGACATTTCTCGCCCAGGCGAGAATCCTAGGACTGATACTATAATTTTAAGGACTTAAATTTAGGGTGTTATAGGAAGATTCTCGCCTGAGCGAGAGTTGGCTCGCTTGAGCGAGATTTGGCTCACCTGGGCGAGAAAAGTGGTGTTTTGGACCTGTCGAGGCTGTAAGATCCTCGCTTGAGTGAGAGATGCCTCGCCTGGGCGAGAGGGTCATATCTGAGTTTTTAAAATCGGCGGGATTTTCTCGCTTGAGCGAGAATAAGCTCGCTTAAGTGAGAGCCCGACGAGAGCATTAAATGAGAGAAACCCCAAATACATTTTTAGGTTAAGAATTAAATAGAGGTGAGAGAAGAGAGCATTCCCAAGGTCTAGGAGCTTTGATTCTCGTCCAAGAGCTTGAGAAGAGGTAAAACTCTCTATTCCAACTCTCTTCTTCTCTTTGAAACCCATTTTTGGTATGTCAGATCTCTTCTCAAAGTATGAGAAACCATGGAAACTCACCCCTTTGAGTTATGGTTCGTTTTATGTGGTTTTTCTCTTGTAAACTCTTGGTTTAGAGTTAGTATTTCGAAAATGGAAAGAGTTTGTGGGCTTGTTCATGAAAACCCCAAAACCCTAAAGTGAAAATGAGGTTAAGATGGAAAATGGGTAAAATGTTAGAGGTAGAAGATGAGTTTACTTTCTAATGTTGAAATATGAGATGATTATGTATGTTTTGGATAGTTGTAAACTTATGATGAAAGTAGTTTAGCAACATTGAAAATATGATGCATATCTTGTATGGTTAAATAATGCAATATAAGTTGTTTATGTGATATTTGGAATAAATGACTAACATTATATTATATGGTGGGATGAGGAAAGATCCTAAAGTTGGAGACGGTATCGGTAGAACTTGAGAAGTTGCCAAGAACCAAACCCAACACTTACCAAGGTAAGGATAAGTCTTTAACTTATGCATTGTGATAGAAAATACGTGAATTTTCTGATGTGGATAATGAAATGTATTGTGAACCACTTAGTTGTTATAAGCATATATGGGTATGTTTGTAATGATGAGGAGTGGATTTACTGTTATGTATTGGCGGAGTGCCAATGGAAATAAAACTCGGAATAATGAAATGAATCGTAAATCACTTAGTCGTTATAAGCATATATGGGTATGTTTGTAATGATGAGGAGTGGATTTACGGTTTGTGTATTGGTGGAGTGCCAATGGAAATAAAACTCGTTTTAGCCGACCATGATGAGTTAGCGACTTTGGCTCAAGTAATGTAACAAGCTTTGGCTCAAGCAATGTAGCAAGTTTTGACTCAAGCAATGTAGCAAACTTTGGCTCAAGTAATGTAGCAAGCTTTGGCTCAAGCAATGTAGCAAACTTTGGCTCAAGTTTTGTAGCATGGTTTTTTAAAAAGTATGAACAATAAAAATGGTTTTAAGTATAATTGATTTTAAACCGTTGTTTAATCTTATTAAATGTGGATTAACTTACATTGATATTTATTGAGTTAACGACTTACTCCTTTGTGTTCCTTTTGTGTATTGTCAATGTTAATCCCATTGCAGGTAGGTGGAAGGAGTGTGGGTGTTTTTGATTAGGAGCCTAAAGACTTTTATTTTGATGTCTATTGTCCATTCTTTTGTAATTTCATTGGTTGTACTTGAACTAACTATTTGTAACTATGAACATGATTGTTGTACATGACATTAACTATGGAAGCTAGTAACTCGGGATATATGTAGCTATGTGTGTTTTGGAAACCCATAGCTAATTGTATCCAGTAGTTACTAAGTTACTTTAATGCGAATTATGTTTTTCTGTCACCTGATTTTGTATGTCACTTTTGGTTTATAGATTGGGTGTGATGAGGGAAGTGAGATCTTTAAAATAAGCTCATTTAATCGGTAAATATACTTTATGGTTAGATGCATGAAATTAGATTAAAATAAGGAAAAAATTTCAAGAATAAAATTTGGGTTCTTACACAATCATTTGATGTAACATATATAAGTAAGCTCCAAAATAAGAGGGTAGTATATCATTATTTAATGTGAAAGAGACTCTTCAATGTGTATCCTCATTTAAAATTAAATAATAAATTTCAAAGCTTAAATGAAAATATAAATGATCCATATAATTAATTTCAAGTAATGAGTGTAAATATAAAATTATGACAAAAAATAATGAGAATAGAAATGTAATTTAGTGTTCTAAATCTGGAAACATATATGATCAATTAAGGTGGTTCCAAAGAATACAAAAATCCTACTTATCATAATTAAAACAAGATCAATTGAGTTAACGATCATATTAATAATAAGTTTACTACAATAAATTAAAGCATATGAGATTAATTAAGTTACTGTTCTAAAGAGTGCATGCATCCAATACTTCAAATAGAGAAGTTAAATAATATCAAAATGATATCCTAAGGAGCACATTGATTTCAACTCCCAACACGCCTCCTTCACATAAGTCTGTCGGATCAAGCGAAAAGTTACATTTGACTCATAACTAAATGGCATCTTTTGGCACATGACAACTGGAAAGAAGTTGGGCTCTGATACCATGTTAAGGTTTCATCTCAAAACCAAATGGCGATGAGAGGAATAGTCCAACATGTATTTAAACAATTCATGAGATAATGAGATAGACGATATGAAACTTATTTCCCAATAAAAATCATCCCCTTAAGTTTCAACCCAAGCTCAAAACACACTACCAAAGTGCTCCAATTTAGAATTCCATCAAAATCAATTTAGAATAAATACAAATTTTGCACAACATAAAAGTAAAATACCATTCATAGAAGCATGGACTAACTAAGGAAAATTTACTTATATGGTGTAAATTGACTTTAAATTTACGGTTTTGGTATAACTTTTAAACACATTAGTCTCGCAAATATTTTAAAAGTTACACCAAAACCGTAAGTTAAAATGGTGTTTTTCACATTGTTTTTATTCATTAATTTTGATAAGAGTGATGAAGCACCAATTCCTAAGATATATTTCACACCAATTCAATACTTTCAATTAATATTGGTAACACATATCAATATCTTATCAAATCCTTAACTAAAATAACAGTGCCATGCATAGATAGAGTAGGAAAAAGTAGTAGATTGATTCAAAAGTTCAAGTTCTTAAAATATCACCAATGGTGAACCTGTTTATAGTTACATCGTTCTCTTGTTTATCCTACTTTTCATATGTCGAATTATGTATACCAGGTTCGTCATAGGGCCCAAGATGGAGCCCAGTATCTCTAGAGCCCAATTGTTTGTCTCCTACTCCACATTTGTTGTAGAAACAAGAAGGAAAGGGAGATGGTAGTGTTGTAAAAGTAGAATCATTGCTTTGTATTCTTTGCCTTGTATCATTTTTTTCACCTTTCCATTCTTTGTAGTTAGTTGAAGGTTAGTTATCTAATTGTTTTTGCTTCATAACTTCGGTTACAAGTTTTGCATCATTACTTGTATTAGTAGTCAAATTGGGCTTGCGAATTCAACCATAGTAATGCATATTTTCAAAGTTTGTTTGCAAATTCAATAAGAGTAATGAATATTTTCAAAAATTGTTATAGTAAGAATGAAACAAACCTATTCACTGTTATAAAAATCGGCTCGAACTGGCCAGTTTAACTGTGAACTACACATCTGATCGGTTTGAGCAACACATGTAATTACTTTTAAATTTTTATTACTCTAGCTAAAAAATTAAAATTAACGACAATATAAAAATCAATATCAATATTTAAAAACAACATGACACATATTTTAATATAAAGTTTGATCACTTTGGTGGAAGAGTAAATGAGAAGAGAAATACTAAAGGTAAAATAGGAATTGACATTTCAAAAGAAAAAATAAATCTGAAGTAAAATACTCATGATGGAGGAGCTTCCATTTTTTGCTTCTTTTTTTTCACAAAAAATAACCTGATTTTATAATTTTAGTAGATTGCCAAACAAACTTATGTTGCAACTTTAAACTTATTTTTTGATCTATACAAATCACATAGGGTTAAAAGTACAAAATTTTCATCTATACCAAACAAGTACTAAATTTCCTTCAAAAAGTTGAACAACTTTAAAATCAACAAATTGGATAGGCCTAAACCCTATCAAGTTAGGTCATATACAAAACAACTAAAAAGACTCACATCTATACAATTTTTTTTTATAGAGTCTTATATTTTGTGGGCTTATTCTTTTTGTAGGTGTAGTAATGGGTATGAATATGAATTTACCCATAAGATATGTGTAGGAATAAATTGCTACCCATACGAATATATGGACCACTATAGTTCTTATCTTTGACTTAGATATGAATACCCTACTCATTTCTCATCCCAAATTTGAACACTATCCTCTGTTTCTCTGACCACTTTACCTCAGTTTATGCTATATATTATTACAATGTCATAAGGGGCAGTGAAGTTAAGCACTAAAAGTGAAATTGTATCACATTAGACAAAACATGTTTGGCATGTGTGGGACATGGTCCTTCAAGGGCATGGTCCTTCAACTAAAAACCAAGGGAATTCCCTTCATCTTCATCGTTAAAGAGTTACGATTCTCTCCAATACTAGAGAGACAAGTATATCAAAAACAATATAAAAAAATAGAAATATGTAACATTTTTATACATTAGAGATAATAATATCACTTTTTATCCTAAGATACAAATTGGAAAACCATAACTTGTCTCTTTAGTACTTACAAAATTCTTTTCCCATATAGGTACAATGGGAGGTAAATCTCTCTCTTGACAAAAATAAAAGGAATAAAGCAAAGAATCTGATGGTAACGGTGCCGGACGGACAAAAGTAGTAATATTCGTGCTCATATCCGCACTATTTGTGGGTACCCGTGTGGATAGTGGGTATCATCGGGTACTCAATGAGTTTTCAATTTTAAATATATTTTTAAATATTTTACAATAATTAATATCTAAAAATAATTATTACTTGAATAATATAATATGTATATGATAATTTCATGATTATAGTCATATCACTAAATTTTATTATGAAATAATAATAAAATTGACAAATATAATATTAAAATAAATAATTAAGTATAAAATATTTAATTAAAATATATACGCGGATACTCGTGTGGCGGTTATCATGATACTCATTCTCACTCATGAGTTATTTTTGCGGATACCCATGACAGGTATTTCAACAGATACCTACGGATCGGATATTTTTATCATCCCTGCTACTAACCAAGTTAAAGGGTGTGTTGATGAATGAACACATAAAAATATGTTACATCATATCTCTTTGTATTTAAGAGGAATGCACCTTCATCATATCATCAACTTGTTCCTCAGATGCATACAAAAACAACTATGTTTGTACTGTGTAGACAATGACTTAAGCTCCATACAAAGCAAAAGTGCTTAGACATGCCTAATAATAATGCAGTACCATGCTTCTTTATTTCAATTCATTTGTTCCTATTAATACACAACATTTTCTGTTTTATTTAGGATGCGTCTGCTGAAAGTGATATCAAATCGGTAGCGGTATTGATATAGTGGTTTAACCGGTGGTTCACTAATTAAACTGCAAACCGATGAAGTTAGATATACATATATAATATATTAACATTAATGTTAAAAAATAAATAAAAAACAATAATTGTTTTTATTTTCATTAAAAAATTAATTTTAAATAAAAATCGACTAGTTTGACCGTATGGTTCAATTGAAAACCGGCCTGTATAACCAATTTTGACCAGTTTTGATCGATATAATAGAATGACCGGTATAATTGGTGTACCGTACCGGTATTGGGACTGGTTCACTAGTTGAACCGACCGGCACAAACCAGTTTTTACAACTGATTCCTATAAAGGTAAACAATAAATGTTTCAACTATACATATTCTTCAGATTAATAATAAATTGATGGCCTTGGATCCAAATCAAGTCTTAGAAAATGGCTTCTCTTTTTTTGGCAGCTAATATACAATTGAATGAATATTTCAGTTCTGTCCAACTTTTGTAATATTTTGTAAATTTAAGGACATCTTCAATAAAATTGTCTTTTCAATAAATAAAAAACTTTCCAAATGAGTAGAAAATGGTTTAATTATAATTATATTATTGTCAAAATATAAGTTCAGAAAAATGAACTATTCCGATTAAACTAAATTGAATTGCCAATATAGTTAGATATTGAGTTTTTATGATTTAATTCATTTTCTAAAGCGTATGTGTGTTTTATAACATTGTTGAAATTAAGACTTATAATTCAATTTAAACACTTATTAGATAGAGCATAAATTAGTTGTCTTGGTTGATTATAGAGGAACTTAAAAAAAACTCTGGTTTATAGTCACGTTTTAATAAGTCAATTGGAAAAACATATGATTTTTAGTTAGATCTAGTGTTATTAATACCGTACCGATCATCAAATCGATAGGGATACTACTATAGTAATACAATGGTTCAACCGGTAATTCACTAATTAAACCGATATCGGTGCAGTTAGATATAAATTTATAATATAGTAATATTAATGTTGAAATTAAAATCAATTAAAAACAATAGTTATTTTTATCTTCATTAAAAATTTAACTTTAAATAAAAATCGACTGACCAATACGGTTTAATTGAAAATCAGCCGGTATGACTGGTTTTAGCCGATATAATTGCATGACCGATATAATTATTGTACCGCATCGATATTGAGACAAACCAATTTTTATAACTATCATACTTAGATCCATTCATCATTTTGATCTTATTATACTATCTATTGGAGAAACTAACTTTATCATATCTACTGGAGAAACTAACTATCAAATATTTTAAATTCAATAATTCTTCTTATTAGTTATAAGCTTTCAGTTAGTTATATCAAACACACCATAAAAATTAGTAAAACAAATTTGATTCATCTTAGACTTTCACTAATCCAAATCAAGTTCTCCATTTATTAAGTGCAAAACTCTCTTAGTGACTATTTTAATTACCATTAGCAATCATATTGGATACCTTAAATTACCAAGGGCCAAGCTCCTTGCAACATATTAGTTGATTAAGGTCACCCCTTTTGAATCTTTTGTTAATTTGATGCAAATTAACTAATATTTTTTTGTTGTTGAATAAATTACAATGGTAGCCCCTGAGTTTTAGTGAAATTATATAAAACATATTTTTAAATTTTTTGTACATACACAAATCACACCTTTTTATATTCATACATTACACTAACTACCCCTTAATAAGTGTGATTTGTTAAATAAAATGATGATAAATGTAATTAAGTTAAACAAAATATGATATATTGCGGATACAAGTTCAATTAGTATAAGAGTCAGTATCTCTTCATTATTAGTATGTTACGTAATGCATCAATAATTATAAGGAGTAAATATTGTTTAAATCACTCACATACTATATTGCAACCCAAAATAATGAAAAAATATTGACTCATATACTATTCGGACTTGCCTCCATACTCTACAATATTTTGTTTAACTTTATTAACTTATTACTATTTTTTGTTTAAAAGATTACACTTATCTTTTTTGTAGTGATAATCAATATAAAGTATGTACGTAAATTAGTGGTTTGTATATATATACAAAAAATTAGATAATTTATGTAATTTCAATAAATTATACGACTTTATCATTTTAAACTATCTTGTTTTAATTTCTTCACAACATGCTCGTGGCAATTAGCGTTTTGATGTTACACTTATAAGTGTGAGATTTAATACATCTTAATTACAATAAAGAGAATATAATTAAAAAATGAAATAATGAATATTGTTAAGTGCCAAAGATCTAGTTAAATACATTTTTTTATAGGAGAGAGTGATTTCAAAGCAGCTTCCTCCCAAATCCAAATGGATAAAAAGGCATCATTTGAGAGTCATATGAAGAACTTACACATGTCACACATGCCCAATAGGAGAATGGCTTAAAAACCAAGTATAAACATGTGCCTCGTAATAATTATTAGATATATTTGCGAGTTGAATTTTGGATGATAAAAAATGAAAAAGGAATTTTTAAAATCATTTCATAAGTATATTTAATGACTCTTAAGTCTTATCTTTTCTCATTCTCCTTCAAAAACTCAATTCAAATCTTATACTTACAATAGTATATGATATTTAGAAATCGATTAATCCTAATTAACATTAATAAAATTGCATATAAGAAATGTAAAAATGTGAGTAAAAAATAACTAGAGGGCTTACATGTCCCAAAAAATTCATATCTCAATGCCTCAAATTAACCACATTCCACAAATAATATAAAAATTATGCCGATCACTTTTTAATCGGAGACACAAAAAGTAGGACATGTGATTTCATTCCCGATTTGATTTCATGAGTCCCATGCAGAGAATGTGGTGAACATGCTGTACATTTCATGCTGCCACACTGTCCCCCTCTTTGTCACATGCTCTCTCTTTCTCAAAGGCCATGCATTCCAAATCTCTCTCTCTCTCTCTCTCTATATATATATATATATATATATATATATATATATATATATATCTTCACATCTATTATTGCACCCCAAGCAATAATCAATAGAGAATATGACAAATAATATCGAAATTCGTTAATGAGGTTCGGTTAATTATACATATGTTCATAAAAGCGTTGAGCAGCTACCATATATTATTAGATATTATGATTATAATCTCCTGCGCATCTCAAGCACAATTAAGGTATATAGAATTACATGTATATATATATATACACGTAACCCTAAAAGCCCATAAACCAAAACAAAAATCTATTACCATTATCTCGAACCATGACCATGGTGACTAACACGACCTAATAATAGTTCATTGTTTAATTGTATGTGTCGATCGATCCATGATCGTCGATCCCGATATTTCATTACAGTCTAACCATGTTTCCATTGGCCATATGAGTAGTTTACATAATTTGCATCATTTTGATGAAGTCACACCACAATAGAATTAGCCTAACACACCACCATTTTTTGGCGCTAGATAAGTGTTGAAAGTAGAAGCTTCCTCTTGCTACATCACCATGTATTGAACTATATTTAACTTCTTTAACCTAAGGGTAATATTATAGTTTAGGATATAATTTATTTGTAGTGTGAGCATATCTTTCATGCATGTGCAAATATCACAATTCATGACAATTGCATATAATAATACACTATAATTTGGGCATGTTGCTATTTTAATTTTAAATTATTAGACTTTATAAATGGTTAAAATTATACGCTTCTTTAAATGTGTTTCCCTCAAGGGGATACCTTTGTAAAGAGGATAAAAAGACATTCATGAATTTGATGAAGCTATAAATTACAATATATATATTCAATTCATGAATTAAGTTCAATAAACATCTTAACTGATATTCAATTCATGTTGTATATATATATGATAAATGATTTGTGGATAAAGGTAAAACTATTTCAACCATTTTATACTTTGAAATGAATTATATAATCTTCTGATATTAATATTAACTTTAAAAAACTTTAAAACCTCTTATTAAAAATGTGATATATAATGCATTTTTCATAAGAAGTAAAATGGCTCTACTTCCATTTCTAATGAAGAATTTGAGAGTGACCTTTTGTTCTACATCACTAAAGCTAATATCTCATTGTATGATACTTTGTGAGGTACCATGAATATTTTGTAAATACAAAGAAATCAACATTCTCTCTTTTACGAATAGGATCGTTTCCATTAATGGATAGATAATTACTTCAAAAAGTAAAGGAAAATACAAATTTTAATGACATATTTATCCTTCTAGTTACAATGAAATTACACTTTTATCATTGAAAATAAAAGTAAATATATGTAATTGACTCTCCGTTAATGAAGATGATATTTGTTCTCTTGTTACATTTTGTAGCTTGCAACTTTTAATTATTCATGTGAATATAATTAATTAAAACCAAACATTAGTAACCTATTTTTGAATGATATAGACATATGGTAATTATGAATATGAAATTATGGGACCTTCACATGTGCCATTACAGAATTGCAGGCTTTTTTGCCTCTCTTATTCAATTGGGATAGCATAGTGTCTTCTAACTTATCAAATTATAATCATAACCTTCTAACATGGAGATAATTCCTCATGTTCTTTGGTCCCACTGTTTTT